>CAXKWD010000010.1:22980294-24180294 GCA_964059195.1 Ectobius pallidus | reverse complement strand
CGCGCTTTTTGTTATACATTACCATAAAAAGGCACTAAATTGAGCGTTATTCCGGTACCGGCCAACCGATTTTGTCTAATATCAATAGACATCTTCCCATGGACATTTTAAATGCATATACTGAGTTTCATAAAAATCCAATAATGCGTATTAGAGTTATCGCGCCTTTAAAATAGACACTAAATTGGGTTTTACTCCGTTACCGGTCCAATATCAATAGGGATCTTCCCATGGACGTTATAAATGCATATACCAAGTTTCATGAAAATCCGTTAGAGGTATTTGAGTTATCGCGCGTATAGACACACGGACAGACAGACAGACATTTTCCCGTCCCCCACACAATCTCATAAAGTACCATACTGGCACTTAATACTACGAAGACCTCATTAATACTTGATCGTTAAGTGAGGATAAACAACTTTTTTTTTTACTCGCGTAAAGTTCTGAAATTCACATAGGCTATTGTATAAACAGACTTTCCAGCTAAATTTCATCAAAATATTCCCAAAGGGAGAGTACTGTTGAGACTGCGTTTGAACTAAGCATCTCGAACGAAAGCTGCTTAAAACGATTTTTCTGTCGTCTGCTCTGAAACTCTATAGCTTACGCTAGGAGATTCACAGTACCAGAAGAAATATGATGCGGTCGCCACTTCAAGTAACTTAAAAGTCTTATTGAAAGAGGGCATTAATTTGAATTTGTGTTTAATTCCCTGCTAGAGTCTGAAAATAAATGAGAATGAATAATCGTAGTAGTACAGCTTGAATGTGTTTCGAATTTGACGTATTGAAGCAATGAAATATGAAATCCCATTCTTACGACGCAGTAATTCTGTTTGGTTATTTTTTGTTGTTTTCGTATTAGGCCTACGTACTTTATTCTCAAGCAAATGAAATTAACATTTTCAGCCTGGTGGTTTCGTTATTCCTTTTACGAATATTTGTGTATAAAGTAGTAGGGTTTATAATGTTAGGTACTCCTTGGTGCAAAAGTCTGGATACGCCTATGCCCAGTAAGTGATTAAAAATGTCTTGGTGTTGCTTGGGTTAAGAAAATGCACGCATAATTAATGGAAAATTGTATCAATTACACTAAATAACCATTTGTCTACAAACCCTCTTAGGTAGATTCTCTCGATTTAAGATAATGGACATCGTCCTTGAAGATTATCTTGTCCATATTAATTATTATTGGTCTTCTTTGAGAATACCTTTATTCGCGTTATAAATTAAAACAGTACATGATATGGACTATTTTGACATACTTTAAAGATTTAGTAAAGTATTTTTATAACAAATTCTTTTATAAATTCTTAGAGACATAATTTTATTAAATAAAATACTTTTAATATGTAACCTTTTTGTAGGGTCTTGACTTTTTAATGTAGTCTAAGATTGTGCTGTGAAAAATATTCCGATACAAGAATTTTATTGTTAAAATAGTAGACCTACTGATAATCCTGTTTCTAAATTAATTTTGTTATACACGCGCTTAGAGTAAATGATATAAACTTACAGAAACTCTTTTTTGACCAAGGCGCGAGAGGAATGTTGATATATCATCTATCCCCAATTTCTGTCAATGCCAGAGTAAAATAGTCCCAGTTTCTGGTAGCTGTTTTTCATTCAACAGTATGGAATTTAACTTTTGTCGAATTCCTTTTATGACGGTAACGAAGATAAACTATACCACAACTGGAATTCCTTGAACAATAATTAGAAAGAACATGTACAATATCTTCATTTCCACTACTGAAAACTCTGTGAAATTTTATACCGACAGAAAAGCCGGTAGAAATGCCAGTTAACTTACGGGAAAGCTTTTGAGTTGATAGGCATGCACATCCACTTTATACCAATATTAAACATCTTTTGAAGAAAGAATACTTTGTATATTTGTACTTCATTAGGCCTACTGTTTCTTCTGCTGAAGAAAAGATAGCAGGATTTCGTAGGCGTAATATACTGATGTACAGTACTTTGACAGAGACTTATTAAAATCACAAAGGCAGCCGTCGCTCTGTGTAAACAATTTACATTTCCTTTTCACAATATAAGATGACACACATCATTTACTTTTATCTCTAATGAGAACAGTATGAATCTGCTTGTTTCATATTCCCGTTTAGCTAAATATCACTCGGGGAACATAACGTGAATAGTTGAATGGGATAAAAAGGACCGTAAAAGCAGTATTGTTTTTGTTCAGTATTCAAACGTATGCTGTCAATTTCATGTAGCCTACGTCATTTACAGAATGGAAGGAGTATAATACCATATTTATCCCGGTAAAGTTGAGTTGCGGCCCAGTCTAAACTGTTCGTATGAACTGCGGTCAGGTCATTAGGTGTTAACAGCCTATTAGCCGTAACCAGGAGACATCGCGGGAGGTGGACCGAGTAGTTTCCCAAAAATCTGAGCTTGTAGTCAATTCAAAAAGTTACAAACCTATATTACACAATGCCACTGACCCAAGCTTTTGTGGTGGCGAGTACGAAGTTATTATCGTGATAGAATTTCAAATTACATATTTGTTTAATAACGATTATGTACTTGGATACCATTAAATCTGGTTTTGTAGTGTCTTTATTCAGTGTTAGGTTATTTATTAGAGTTAACAGAAATAATACTCTAAATGTATTTAGTAGTTAGGCCTATGAATTTCGGTGGGAATCGTGGAACGGTAGGGTTAGGTTACGCCGATTTGTACACTGAATCGTATCAAACGTAGCACTAAGCACCTACCTTAATCTATTAATCTGAAAATGATCGCAATGGATCTATAAATTGAAAATTTAAGCTACGACATGAAGGGATCTGAACTAACCATATTGCTGCTAAGAATGTAAACATTGTATGAGCGTAACGTAAACAACAACACAGAGTAGGCCTACTAATTAACCAGGGCCGCAGCTCGCAACTAATACGTAGTCTAAAAATGGTACGGCCGCAACTGACCTGTCACACTGTCATAAGCAATGAGGCAATAAATAATAACATCCATTGGAAAGAACTTCCATGTTTTACAAAATCAGCTGTCTTGAATTAAGTTCTGTACACAAAATAACATTATTAAGTCAATACATAAGTGTCAGATTATAATATGAACATCAACTGACTTTTTATTGTTCCTCTTTAATATTTGATATTTATCATTTTGACGACTCGTAATAAATATTAAACGACATAATTCATAATATAATCAGCTTTATGTATGTATCGACCTCTGTAGCAAATAATGGAATGCGAGGAACTCAGCACAGTTTTGGTAGATCAATTTCAGCGCCTGTGATGAAAAAGAAAAATGAAATGGGGCGTCGCCTCCAGGAGGGAAATAATGACACGAAGTGCTAAAAGAACAATCAAGAAAGAGGAAAGAGTCACAGCAGCTCTTTGCAAAATGGCATTGCACCGAGTGGAAACTCCTCTTTATTCGCAGAATTAAAGCACGCCTTCTATAAGATGTGTTAAAGCAAGTTCCGTTTACACTGATTTTACTTTTCCTACAGATGTTACGTTCCTGCTGCATACAATTGTTACGACTACCACATGTTTAAGGCTATTAAGCCAGATTCTTACTTGACTAGTTTCTTTCATGATTTGTCATAGGTAATCCTACGAGAGATTAAGATTTTTTTCGAATTTTCAAAGGAGTAATTTGAGTGGGATAGACTATTCCAGGAATAAAATGTATCAGGGTATTTAAGTAATAATTACTTTCTTACTTTTGTTGTTTAAAATCAAATCATCATTATTTCAACAGTCAGGCCGTGCAATACTAAAGACTGAACAAACCAGATACTTCCCATTACTCATGTCACTTAATATTATACATAGGTAATCATTTAAACTGAATACCAGTCAAGATGACGTCACCAATCAATAGAAACAGAAGCACACGTATCGGTTGGTATATGGTTATTTAATGACGGGGATGCACTTCAACTTAGGCCTGTGATCGTCGCCGTTGTGTTGGAATTTCGTCTAGCAGGAGTTCTTTTACATGCGAGTAAATCTACTGACATGGTCTTGTCACATTTATGCACACATAAATGCCATCGACCTGGGACGGGATCGAACTAACTGGCCACTCAGGCCGATGATGCACAAGAATGAATTACTACAAAAGCTTACTAGTAAACCTGAACACATGATATAGCCAGTATGCTGATAAAACATGCAAAATCAGCTGAATACTAATAATAATAATAATAATAATAATAATATTAATAACCTGAACAGGGTAACTATGATCCTTAAGGCCCTGTTGAACGGTAAAAACACATTCAAGGCAATTAACACATTTGCTATCCCGGTTTTGACATATACATTTGGAATAATTAAGTGACCGGACACTGAATTGGAAAAAGTATTCAGAGCAACTAGAGTGTTGATGACCAAGAACAGAGTCCTCCATCCTAAGTCAGCAATAGAAAGGCTAATATTGCCAAGGAATAAAGAGGGGCGGGGTCTAGTTGATGTCAAATATTGCTGTAAGCGGCAAATTATAAATCTTCAAGGATATTTTGTACAACAAAGTACACAGTTTCACTAGTTTGATAACAACAATTGTGCAGGCTGATAACAACTACACGCCTCTTAATCTACAGCATGCGGGAATGGAGGACATTGAAACAGAAGATGTTAGAATCTCAAATATATATAGTACATGGGCTCAGAAAGAGCTGCATGGAAGACATGCATATGACCTTCACAGATCACATGTTGATCCAGAAGCATCAAACACCTGGCTTCAAGATGGAGATATATTTGCAGAGACAGAGGGCTTCATGGTAGCGATACAGGACCAGGTTGTAGCAACCAAAAATTACTTAAAATATATAATCAAGGCAGACATCCAAGATGATATCTGCAGAAGATGTCGGAATGCCTCTGAAACAATCCAACATATCACGGGAGCCTGCCAGGCTATTGCTTCGAACGAATATCTTAAGCGCCATAATCTGGTGGCTGGTATAGTGCATCAAGCGTTAGCTCTTAAATGCGGGTTTACTGAAGAGATAAAACCATACTATGAGTATAAACCAGATCCAGTTGTGGAGAACACAGCCTACAAGTTGTATTGGTACAGATCAGTGATAACTGACAGGCCAGTGTCGCACAACAGGCCAGACATTATTTTAATAGAAAAGGAAAAGAGAACAACATATTTGGTGGAGATTGGTATACCTAATAGTCATAAATTGGAAAGATATTTCAATGAGAAAATAGATAAATATACGTCACTGTGTGTAGAAGTTAAGGAATTGAGGCGACAAGATGAGGTAATAACAATTCCGTTATTAATGTCTACAAATGGAATTGTACCTAAATGGACGATTCTACCTAGGAATGGAAACAAAAGAGCTTAAATTAATGCAAAAATCAGTAATTCTAGGCACAACATTCATAGTCAGAGCATTTCTCAATGTACCAATATAATGCTGCATCTTGCGGAAAACGCCGATGCAACAGAAGAACTCACAAACAAGTGATGTAAAATAACAATAATAATAATAATAATAATAATAATAATAATAATAATAATAATAAAAAAACATAGTAATCATCATCAAAGCAATGGAACTGATAATAAAGAAAATATTATGCTTAAACCTAGAATACTGTGTTTTCTTGAACAAACATGAATGTAAGGGAAGCAGGTACCTTTTATCTACGCCACATTAAATTCGTCAATTTGAGTGCATCTTTTCTCAAGAACCAAAAAATGGTAGACAAATTAAATTTTATCCACTTACATTTACACTCCTTGTTGTATGAGCCTCTCTAGGCCTACATATTATAAGGGCTTCCTAAATGTATTTAATCTGGAGGTTGTACAATTAAATGTTTCCTCTGCCCGTACCTTACTATAGGCAGAGGAAGTATTGTCTTCGACCCCCAAATTCGAAGTTGAGTTTTCAACGTAATACACGTTTTGAGGTCTCCTGAATCCAAAATAGTATTATCAGAAAACATGTCTGTTCTGTCTGTGAGCATCCTACTTCCAGAACGGAAAATCGCATGAAAACAAAATTTTGTATCTGGGTTTGGTACCTCTTGGGGATGTAACACGAAGATTGGTGACGACTTTCTTTTAGCCTATATTTAAGAGGACTTTACACGAAGAAAATGTAATTTTTCGCGATTTTCTCGAAAACGGCTCCAACGATTTTGAATACATATAATGTTCTCGGGTTGCTAGCCAGGTGAGTGATTGGAAGAGCTCCGACGTTTCAGGGAAATATGCTTCCTTCACCTACAGGGAGACTGAAGTGTGGAGTGGCACGACCACGACCAAATAAGCTAACTGAGGTCAGAGCACCTCGACTCCGGTTCCATACCTGCATACGAAATGCATTACTGGAAATGAAAACGGGTTCCTATCCTATAACTTAAATTTGCTTACGCTAGGACTTGAACCTATGCAGGGCAACTGCAATTAATTTTGGGGTTCGGGCCGTGTTCCTTTTTAATTTAAAGTTCCGGTATTCACCTTACAACCAGGGAAAACCACAGAAAACCCTGATCGGAACTTGCAAAGGGGATTTGGTCATGGTCCTCCATTCTGTAATGCCTGGTTAGAGTTGAACCAACCAGTTGGGATACGTGTCAGCTGAAGGCTTAGACGTAGCGTAATGGGGTACAAAGCTTCCTTATCTTCTTTAAAAAAGAAAGAATAAGAAGAATAAGAAGAAGAACTGGCGTCACTGAGCACAGTCGCGCCACAATGGAACAGAACGGTACGCACATTGTGCGCTAAATGATACACGGTACCGGTATATAGGGGAAAATATAATAAATATACAAAATAGGCATTATTTCACGGAACATGGCGTTTGTGGTTTTATTTACGAAATTCGCGTTATTTCGGGGCTTACTTTTGAGCCAATCCATGTGAAAGTGGACAAAAGTGGTTATATCTTATTTTTACGTGATATAGATACATTATATATTAAATTAATGGGAAAAGATTGTAGAATTTGAAAATAGATTCATAATTGTATTAAATTATAATAATAATGTAGAATTGTATAGAGATCACATAATAGGGGTTAAAAATAAGTCCGGGGGGGCTTGTTCGAGTATTATTGACGCCAACAACTTCTACCTGGTTCTACATTCTCTGTTGTAAAATTTGGAGTACAACGGTCAGAGTAAGTAGATTTTAATAGGGAAAACATTGGGACAGGTTTTGATAATAAGGGAAGGGATAGCTTCTTTGAATTTTAATTTATAGAGTTTCCTTGTAGAGTTTCCTAAGCGCAAAGTTTAGTAAAAATCAATCAAAGCATAAAGATATGTTTAAAGAATAGGCCTATCCCCCAAATCAACTTTCCAAATACTTTTAATTAATAATAGCAATAATAATAATAACAATAATGGATATAATATTAATGCGCATTACTATTTATCTAAGGCGACAAACGTCTTATCTTGTAAAACGTAAGAAGGAGCTACCCACACTTAGCGACTAAACGACTGATGAATAGCTCATCGGAATGTCGCAAGCTTATTCAGACTTGCATGGGCAAGGTTCAACTTACCCATCCAGGTCTGAAGAAGCCTGCCTGCTTGCTAGCTGCGACTCTCGCAACTTGCTTGCCTGGCGTGAACATTGCACTTCACAACTTTTCACAATTAACTTTGCCTGTTAAAAATATGGACAAAGCAGAAAAAAGACTAATAGGGGAATTGCTTTTTATGCTGAGATCAAGATATTCATTTGGAGAGCAATAAATTGGATATGAAATACATCAATTGGTAGTTACTTTATTTCACCGGAAAAAAGTAATTTGTCAAGACACTTCTCTATTCTTAAAAAAGGTTCCAGCGTCATTTCCAGTCAGTTTCAAAGATATCACAGCTATATTAAAGTTGTTACTTAATACCATCACGAAAATAATTGTAACAGTGAACCGGTAACATAGAATGCAAGATTGTGATCTTATACTAAATGTCCCCCCTAATAATTTATCTAGTAAGAAAATGTTATTTATATTGCATGTTCATGCTTGCAATTGTATGTTTTATATCATGTACTATAATTAGTATCAGCACATAAGTAAAAAACTCTGATGATTTAATTCAAGTTTAAGTTGACTATAGCACATCCGTTACAGTACAGGCCACACTCGTTACAATGATTAAAATAAATTTAAGCTAATCATTTCACAGAATTTGTAGTTAAAACCAAGTAAGTCATAAACGTGGTCACATCCGTCACAATTACAATCCTTTTTTTCCCTCGAGTATGTTATTTTGAAAAAAATTGGGTAATACCGGAGTTGACGGGTCCCTGTACGCAGCAAGCCATGTTGCCTTCATTCTGGCAGCGTTCCGTAAGGACAACTCCAACCGCCGCCGCCGCCAAATTCGAATGTGTTATATTCAGAATCCACAACGCCGATTTTCAGTGGTTAAAGATTTAATATTAAAAATAGCGCAAAAGCCCGTTCTTCTCACAGGTGCTCCCGGGTGATAGTTTAAATTGGCGTAGGGACTAGTACTTAAAGGTTTAATATTACGAGCAACGACCGCAAGAGCCCGTTCTATTCACAGGTAACAGTTAAATAACCCCATTCTGCTCGCGGGTGATAGAATAAGTTGGCATAGGGACTAGTACTTAAAGGTTTAATATTAAAACGACCGCAAGAGCCCGTTCTATTCACAGGTGACAGTTAAATAACCCCGTTCTGCTCGTGGGTGATAGATTAAGTTGGCATAGAAACTAGTAGTTAAAGGTTTAATATTAAAACGACCGCAAGAGCCCGTTCTATTCTCAGGTGACAGTTAAATAACCCCGTTCTGCTCGCGGGTGATAGATTAAGTTGGCATAGGGACTAGTACTTAAAGGTTTAATATTAAAACGACCGCAAGAGCCCGTTCTATTCACAGGTGACCGTTAAATAACCCCGTTCTGCTCGCGGGTGATAGATTAAGTTGGCATAGAAACTAGCAGTTAAAGGTTTAATATTAAAACGACCGTAAGAGCCCGTTCTATTCACAGGTGACAGTTAAATAACCCCGTTCTGCTCACGGGTCACTCTGTATATATTTTTATAATTTCCTAGCCGGTGGTCCTGGTGTTATAAAATCTTCACACGGCTTTTTCTACTCTGTATATTTTTAACCATTTTTAACTAATATGTCTTTCTGCAGAGCAAAGAATGAATGAACGTATTATGTATTTTTTCTTTGAGAACATCTCGTTTGTTGCCATAACTTGTACAAAGCCTACAGCATATTTTACCGACTTCTTGCATGTACCTAATAAGCCTATTCAGATTTTTCGGATATTTTGTTTGTTTAAAATTATCATACGTAATAATAAAGGTTATTACCCTCACTTTACGACATGAAAATCACACCGATTAAAGAAAAATTCATTATATGGAGGAACTTTTTTATCCGACATGAGTTACATGTTTTATCCATAATTCGACCCTTCTCAACTCGAATATAACAATAATAATAACCAGTTCCTTGCGCACTTTGAGAAAATTCCGATTTTCCATTAATATCACAGATTTTGAACAGAAATAGTAGGAACAGTTTCAAAAAAATTCACTACATGGAAGAAACGTTTTCTCCCGACATGAGTTACATGTTTTATCTATAATTCGACCATTGTCAACTCGAATATAACAAAAAAAATAATCACTTCATTCCGCACTTCGAGAAAATACCGATTTGCCATTAGTGTCACACAGTTTACGCAGAAAAAGTAGGACCGTTTCAAAACAAAAATTAATTACATAGAGGGAAATTTTTTTTCCGACGTGAGTGACATGTGTTATCTATAATTCGACCCTTTTGAACACGAATATAACAATAATAATAACCAGTTTTTTCCGCACTTCGAGAAAACACCGATTTTCCATTAGTGTCACACAGTTTACGCAGAAGAAGTAGGACCATTTCATAAGAAAAATTCATTACATGGAGGGGACATTTTTTTCCGACCTAAATTACATGTGTTATCTATAATTCGACCCTTCTGAACACGAATATAACAATAATAATAACCAGTTCTATCCGCACTTCGACAAAAAACCGATTTCCATTACCGTCACACAGTTTACACAAGAAAAGTAGGACCGTTCCAAAACAAAAATTCATTACATGGAGGGGAAATTTTTTTTCCGACCTAAATTACATGTGTTATCTATAATTCGACCCTTCTGAACACGAATATAACAGTAATATTAACCAGTTCCTTCAGTACTTCGAGAAAATTCCAATTTTCCATTAGTGTGACCCAGTCAACGCAGAAAGAGTATGGACGATTAAAAAGAAAAATTCATTCCATCGAGGAAAAAAATTTTTCCCGAGACGAGTTACATGTTTCATCTATAATCCGACCCATCTGATCTCGAATATATCAATAATAATAACCAGTTCCTTCCGCGCTTCGAGAAAATTGAGATTTTCCATTAATTTTAGACATTTCTCGCAGAGGAAGGAGGAACAATTCAAAGAAAAAATTCATTACATGGAGGGAAATATTTTCTCCGACTTAGTTATATCTGTAACTTATAGATCGACCCTTCTGAACACGAATATAACAGTAATATTAACCAGTTCCTTCAGTACTTCGAGAAAATTCCGATTTTCCATTAGTGTTACATTCAATTATTAATAATTACTTAAATCATCCACAATTTTATTAATTAATTAACTGATTAATCCATCCATACGTCCATTATTTCATTCATTCAATCATCTACTCATCCAAATATCTTCCATTCCTTCCTTAAATTAATAAGTTCATTCGTCCATCCATCAATTAAATAATGAATTAATTTGTTAAATGAATGAATGATTGGATGGCTATACAGATGGACAGATATATGAATGAATGGATTGATGGATGGTGGGTGAGTGGTTGTTTGTATGGGTGGGTGATTTAATTACTGGATGAATGCAAGGATGGATAGTTTGTTGGATGGAGTAATTAATTAATTGAAGGATGGTTCTTCCCTATCTTGTCACTCAATCATCTCGACCAACCATCCATCCATTCATTCATCCATCATACATTCATTCACCCGTTCATTCATTCATTCATTGATCCATTAATCAATTCATCCGTCGTTCATTCATTCTGCCATCGACCCATTTATCCATCTCTGGGAAATCTCACGCGATTTTCTCTGCCCTAATTGCATTTTTGCTATTTTCTCTTGTCGTAATCTGTCTTAAAACTCTCGTTAAATGAAGGGTCGAATTATAAGGAACAGATATAATTAAGTCGGAGAAAATATTTCCCTCCATATAATGAATTTTTTCTTTGAATTGTTCCTCCTTCTTCTGCGAGAAATGTCTAACATTAATGGAAAATCTCAATTTTCTCGAAGCGCGGAAGGAACTGGTTATTATTATTGATATATTCGAGATCAGAAGGGTCGAATTATAGATAACACATGTGATTTAGGTCGGAAAAAAATTTCCCCTCCATGTAATGAATTTTTGTTATGAAATGGTCCTACTTCTTCTTCGTAAACTGTGTGACACTAATGGAAAATTGGTATTTTCTCGAAGTGCGGATGGAACTGGTTATTATTATTGTTATATTCTTGTTCAGGAGGGTCGAATTATAGATAACACATGTAATTTAGGTCGGAAAAAAATTTCCCCTCCATGTAATGAATTTTTGTTTTGGAACGGTCCTACTTTTCTTGTGTAAACTGTGTGACGGTAATGGAAATCGGTTTTTTGTCGAAGTGCGGATAGAACTGGTTATTATTATTGTTATATTCGTGTTCAGAAGGGTCGAATTATAGATAACACATGTAAGTTAGGTCGGAAAAAAATGTCCCCTCCATGTAATGAATTTTTCTTATGAAATGGTCCTACTTCTTCTGCGTAAACTGTGTGACACTAATGGAAAATCGGTGTTTTCTCGAAGTGCGGAAAAAACTGGTTATTATTATTGTTATATTCGTGTTCAAAAGGGTCGAATTATAGATAACACATGTCACTCACGTCGGAAAAAAAATTTCCCTCTATGTAATTAATTTTTGTTTTGAAACGGTCCTACTTTTTCTGCGTAAACTGTGTGACACTAATGGCAAATCGGTATTTTCTCGAAGTGCGGAATGAAGTGATTATTTTTTTTGTTATATTCGAGTTGACAAGGGTCGAATTATAGATAAAACATGTAACTCATGTCGGGAGAAAACGTTTCTTCCATGTAGTGAATTTTTTTGAAACTGTTCCTACTATTTCTGTTCAAAATCTGTGATATTAATGGAAAATCGGAATTTTCTCAAAGTGCGCAAGGAACTGGTTATTATTATTGTTATATTCGAGTTGAGAAGGGTCGAATTATGGATAAAACATGTAACTCATGTCGGATAAAAAAGTTCCTCCATATAATGAATTTTTCTTTAATCGGTGTGATTTTCATGTCGTAAAGTGAGGGTAATAACCTTTATTATTACGTATGATAATTTTAAACAAACAAAATATCCGAAAAATCTGAATAGGCTTATTAGGTACATGCAAGAAGTCGGTAAAATATGCTGTAGGCTTTGTACAAGTTATGGCAACAAACGAGATGTTCTCAAAGAAAAAATACATAATACGTTTATTCATTCTTTGCTCTGCAGAAAGACATATTAGTTAAAAATGGTTAAAAATATACAGAGTAGAAAAAGCCGTGTGAAGATTTTATAACACCAGGACCACCGGCTAGGAAATTATAAAAATATATACAGAGTGACCCGTGAGCAGAACGGGGTTATTTAAGTGTCACCTGTGAGTAGAACGGGCTGTTTCGCTCGTTTTAATATTAAACTTTAACTACTAGTCCCTATGCCAACTTAATCTATCACCCGCGAGCAGAACGGGGTTATTTAACGGTCACCTGTGAATAGAACGGGCTCTTGCGGTCGTTTTAATATTAAACCTTTAAGTACTAGTCCCTATGCCAACTTAATCTATCACCCGCGAGCAGAACGGGGTTATTTAACTGTCACCTGAGAATAGAACGGGCTCTTGCGGTCGTTTTAATATTAAACATTTAACTACTAGTTTCTATGCCAACTTAATCTATCACCCGCGAGCAGAACGGGGTTATTTAACTGTCACCTGTGAATAGAACGGGCTCTTGCGGTCGTTTTAATATTAAACCTTTAAGTACTAGTCCCTATGCCAACTTAATCTATCACCCGCGAGCAGAATGGGGTTATTTAACTGTCACCTGTGAATAGAACGGGATCTTGCGGTCGTTTTAATATTAAACCTTTAAGTACTAGTCCCTACGCCAATTTAAACTATCACCCGGGAGCACCTGTGAGAAGAACGGGCTTTTGCGCCATTTTTAATATTAAATCTTTAACCACTGAAAATCGGCGTTGTGGATTCTGAATATAACACATTCGAATTTGGCGGCGGCGGCGGTTGGAGTTGTCCTTACGGAACGCTGCCCGAATGAAGGCAACATGGCTTGCTGCGTACAGGGACCCGTCAACTCCGGTATTACCAAAAATTGAAATTGTGTGTTGAGATTCCCCAGGGTTGGTATATTATCACAAAAAAAAAAAATCGTGAAATTCATGCAAAATAGTACAGAGGCAGAAGGCACAAAGTGTAATAAAACTTGTCCGAATGTCACACCCGTCACTATGGATTGGCTCTTTTACCCTCATATAGTACCCAACATCTCAATATATGAAGATAACATAATCTTCACATCAGAATACATCATTACAACGGTTTTAGTTTAAATAAATTTCAGTCTTTTTTAGTTTCTGTCTTATAAGACGACCCCGTATTTTCGGGTCCGTTTTATGACTCAACTATTATCTCATCTGCGGAAATATACGGTATTTTTTAATAAAGGCTTGGTAAACTTGTAGATTTTACTATTGGTATAGTTGAACGTAGCATATACCGCACCTTATTGCTGGTGTCTGTTGATGTATCTTCCTCGATTGAAATTTGTTTAGTTATAGGGTTATTGAGTTTTCGTCATTTATTTTTTAATTTATTAATCAGTTTATAATATATTACATGTTCTT
The DNA here is from genome assembly GCA_964059195.1 of Ectobius pallidus. Lineage (NCBI taxonomy): Eukaryota > Metazoa > Arthropoda > Insecta > Blattodea > Ectobiidae > Ectobius > Ectobius pallidus. The sequence goes on along the minus strand of CAXKWD010000010.1, from coordinate 24,166,265 downwards.
TGTAACTATTATTACGTGCTATTTGGATGATTGTTCTTAATTCATTATTGTAATCACGTGTACTGATAGATATATTTAGAAGTATGTAAACCATGCTTTCCCAAGCTGGTATTTTGTGCTTGTAGGGATGAATTGATTTTTTATTAATTATATTAACAGTATTTCTTTGTTTTCTACATATTTTGAAATTAGTTTATTATGTCCCAAAATATCATGCTCAGATGTTTTCTTTTATATTATTTTAAACAGCCACAACTCGTAATTTATTTATTTTAGGACAGAGCTTTCTTTCATACATAGCCTACTTACAGACACTGTTCATATTTTACCGTAAGCTATGTAGGAGATAGTCCTTATGCAATCCTCTTCAATCTACATGCCCAAATCTTAAACATATACCTGAAAACATTTAATTTGTAGAAAAGAGCTTATATTTTACTATATTCCACGTAATAGGACCCATATATTTACTTTTAGCTCTAATTATTTCAGTGTTTTGCTTTTTCTTAAACGTACGTAAGTTCAACACGATTTCTATAATGTCTTATTTTAAATTCAGGAACAGGTAAATTACAGTCACGCTAAGAAACCTCTTCAGGTGGTCATGGTTTTCTTTGATCTTTTCACTAATTACAATAATGACTCCATTCTTATGTAGCTTTCAATTCCGTTATTACTTCAGAACGCAACATTGAAACAGAAAATATTTACGGTTCTATAATTCGCTCGGTATTCACTAATAGGCCTACTTGTTAAAATAGTTTCTTTTCAGTATATGAAGAGTCAACACGAAAAGCTAATGAGTTCAAATTTGTCAGATTTCTGTATTTGATGCAGTATACAGATATTTGTGGTAGAACTGAAAATAATAAATCCAGAGAAATCAATATTTTAATACAACAAACAGGGGAAAATCTAGCAAGTCCTAGTCAAATCAAATTAGACAAAAAATTGTGATCGAGCGAACAAAATCCCGGAGTTTGGAAATTTGGTAAGGTTGTTCGTAGATAGCTGCGGTACATAATGCTAAAATTCCTGGGTGGCGTGGGGTGTGAGTGGGAACAGAGGAGCTTTTTAAATGTGGTGTTCTACGTTTTTTGCATGTATGTCCATAACTATGATTCCTAATGAAATATAACCTATTCGTACACAGAATTACAGTAGAATATTCAAAAAGGTCCTATTCATTTATTCTATCGTAGGATTAATACTTTCAAGTTAGTCCGCCGCCGTGGCTGAGTCGGTAGCGTGCCTGCCTTCTACCTCGGCGGTCTGGGTTCGTTTTCCGGCCGGTTCAGGATTGGGTGTTTAGGTTTAATTGTTAGGTTAAATGCACATTGTGATCTGCTTTCTTTAAAAAAAATATTTTCAAGTTCTCGTATGTACTTGGGACTAGGCTTTATTGCAGTTTTCTCCTTTCTAATGATGATTTCAAATAGACTGCATCTATTCGTCTAGAAATTGCTCGGGTGTTTTTTCTTATATTACTTTTAAACTAAGCTCCTGGTGCTACATCCCTGAAGAGACAAGGCCTACCACCCGACCGCTGCGTCATCTACCGTAGGCAGATGGCAGGATTGCGGGGGCACGTAGTCAGTATGCCGACACCCATGGCCGTTATTGGTGGTTTCCATGACCGGAGCCGCTATTCTCTATCAAGTAGCTCCTCAATTTCAATCATGAGGCTGAGTGCACCCCGTTCCAGACCTCCCTACCTCAGAAAAATCCGAGGAGGTACCGGGGAACGAATCCGGGCCGACGGATCTGTAGTCAGCGACGCTAACCACAAGACCACGCCGGCAGTCTTATATTACTTTTATATTACTTTTAACTACACACAAATGGTAATTTATTTATTTCAGGACAGAGAGTTCTTACATACATACTTAGACTGCAGACTCGGTGTTTATAAATTTTATTTAATTTTCGATTCCCGAAAAGGAGACTGTTCAAGTCCAAGGGCCGCATTCCGAAAAGAAAATATAATCTTTAGTTCTTGTAAAATGTAAGCATGTTTTAATTTTCGTATAATGCGATCATCCGAAGTTTAAATTTTAACAACCGTAGAATAAAACACTACACAATCATTCTTGCCATTTTACACTATGTCTATTACGAGTCAATACAATTTGAATCAAGTAGAACTATAGGTTACAGAAAATGTGTGGATAACCGAAATATCAGGACTTTAACATCAAATTACTTACGACTTATAGCGTTACAATCATTATCCATTAATTAATTGTGTTCTGTTGGAAACATAATGATTGGAGTAAGAAGCAATCTGGGAATCTTCATAATCTTAGTAGGTAGGAACATTGGGTTGCCGCTAACCAATTGCCTTTCCTAAGGCTTAAGCTTTAATTTAATAGCCTTAATATTATCACAGGTTACAACAAAATTACAACCTGATATTTCTCTTTTAATTTTAAATTTCAGTCATTTAAATGCCCTGAATATCTTCCAAGAATGTCAAATATTCAAGTCGTTTTCTATCGTCACATAGCTTACTGGGTGATTCGCCTGTCACACCTAATAACACTATAACCTAATAACACTCCGTGGTGCTACATCCCTGAAGGGACTAGGCCTACCACCCGACCGCTGCATCATCTATCATAGGCAGATGGCAGGATTGGGGGACATGTGATCAGCATGCCGACATCCACGGCCGTTAATGGTAGTTTCCATGACCGGAGCCGCTACTTCTCTATCAAGTTGCTCCTCAATTCGAATCACGAGGCTGAGTGCATCCCGTCCCAGACCTCCCTATCTCATAAAATTGCGAGGAGGTGCCGGGGATCGAACCCGGGCCGACGGATCTGTGGTCAGTGATTTCTAATAACAGCCTACTTTAATTTCTTCTCGAAGGGGCCAACAGCGTTTCAAAATTTGAAAACAAGAAGTCCAGCGAACTTCTTAATACCATGGCAAGCCCTCAGAATTCACTACAAATAACACTAATCAAGGTAGGAAGCTATTGTTGATACAGTCCCTTGTAATGAATAAAAATCACTGTTTTTTATGAGTTTCAAAACAAATGGTCCATTTGTATTATTCTGAGCATAGCGCTTCCTGGTGAACAGTTCACTGTACAGGCACTGCACTAATATAGGCCTACCACTTGTGTTCTGCGCTGATACAAATTCAAGTTTAGTAAATTTTATTTTCGATTAAATTCTTTGGGGCACACTTTTTTATACATTTTATCTAAAACTTGAGGGGGACCAAATTTCGAAATTGAGGGGGGCCGCTTCCTTGACACACCTGCCATACATTATAATATATAATGCATATTATGGAATTCGTGTAGGAAACTTAAACAAAACCGTTAAATTGTTTTCGAGAAAATCGGCAGCGGTTGTAAAAATGAAGAGAAAGTAGTTACCACGTTTCAAATCGCATCTCCGAAGGATTCACAACCCAAATAAAATTTGACCTAATGCACTCACTTAACTTTCTTTACCTTTAGCATAGGCAATGCATCAGACACAGAATAAAATGCCATATTGCAAGGAGTGCTTATTCATTTGTTTCAAGCTGATGCAAAATTTATCGCTCACCAGAGAGTTTCCAGAAACGGTGTCTAGCTTATAACAGCCCTAAAAAATTGCGAAAAAATGTTTGAGACAAAAATTATAGCTCTTAGTATAAGAACCTCATGGAAGAAACACAAAATCGATAGTTCCGTTTATAGTCCAGTCAATAAACGTCGAAAAACACCAAATAGAAAAAAAAAATCGTGTAGTTTTGAAATTTTGCAGAGATGTCGGAGGGAGTGTCCCGAACAACATACTAAAAGTCCCCGAAGGTGGGGGGTGAGCGGGGGGCAGGGGGGCCCGCAGAAGGTCCCAGTTTTAGGTTTTTCGCTTATATCTAACCAACGGTGCATCATAGAGGAAAAAGTTCTATATACAACATTAAAGCTGACAAAATTTCCTACAAGACTGATCCTACACATTTCTTTCTATTTCCAATAGTTTTCGAGATATCCGCCAACGAAAATAACTAATTTTCGAAGAAAGCTCTTTCGCCTCGCGCTTTTCGACACACTTTGCTTTCTAGCGCTTCAGTCCTTAGGTATACAGCAATGTTCTCATGAAAGAAGTTGTAGAGAAATAAATTCGCTTTAAAATGAGTAGTCATTTGTTATTATTTATTCAAATGTTCAAAAGTTATAGCAATTTAAAGTTTCGGTCAAATTTCGAGATTTCGAAAGAAAACCGTACATCGCACTTTCTCTATATTTAGGGGTAATGTATTTGTATATAAACTGTATATTGTGTATTTACATCATGAAACAAGTGGAGAAATATAAAAAAACCATTAAACTTGAATTTATTAAAAATCCGATCACGGTACAAGCACAGGACATGTAATGGAAAATACATTATATTTTAGGCAAGAAAGGAAAAGTGGGCACAAAAAAAATCATGTAGTTTTAAAATTTGGCAGAGATGTGGGGGAAAGTGTCTTAAACTACATAGTAAAAGTCCCCATGGATAGGGGGTGAGCGGGGGGTGGGGGGAAGTTTTGAATGTAATTTCTCGCAGTTTTCCCTAAACACACTAAGGCTATGGGTTCTAGCAAAATACAGTTTATGCACAAAATTAACTACATAAAAGTTCTTATAAAATTGATCTGAATGATATTTTTGTGGATTTAATGGTTCAGGAAATAGAAGGATATGAAGTATGACATAGTTCTGGATATTCTGTTTTACATACACCTAACTTATATATTATATTTTTTAACAAAAATGAAAGGAGATGATAATTAAATTAGCATGATGCCAAGCAAGCAAACTAGTTCTTAGAATAATATTCGTACTAAAGGTAAACATGAAAAATAAAACTCATTGTTATTATTATAATTATTATTATAAAGCTTACAAAAATCTCATGGTATGAGTGTACGTTATAAGAAGTATAAACCAGGCCTATTATCCATTATATTTTTCTTATAAAATCTCATTTGGAAAATTTGTGAAGAGTTAGATATATTTAGTAATTATAAGACCTAGTAGGCCTACATAGTACTTGAAATAAATGTATATTTGTCTATTTTTTTCAGTCTCCAAAACTGGAATCCTAGTACATCGTATGATAACTTTGGGTTATATTGTTCTATCAACATTCAGCATTTATACACATATACAACATTAATTGAAGAGTGCCTGAACAACTTATTTTGCTTGGACGTCATCAATTTTAAACTCCTTCTTCTTCTTCTTCTTCTTCTTCTAATGGTATACTTGTTGGTGCATGTACCATGACAGGTTCCACAAACGGATGAGCATTTAATACCAGCTTTTCGGCATCCATATCTGCCACCACACCGAGTTGCACAGTGACAAAATATGATGTTCAAATATTCTCAGAAGCCACATAGACAAGTAAACATTTATTTAAAGTAATAGGTAGGCCTACTATTCTTACAATATCTCAATATATCTAATTCCTTACCATTTTTCAAAATACCGGTAATTTTTTTTAACGTAACATAGAACGGCTAAGCTTTACAACAAGAATAATAATAATTATGATGATGATGATGATAATAATAATAATAATAATAATAATAATAATAATAATAATAATAATAATAATAACGATAATGAGTTTTATGTCTGACGTTAACCATTAGTAAGTATATTTTTCCAAGAACTAGTTTGCTTGCTTGGCATCATGCTAATTTAATTATCATCTCCTTTCATTTTTGTTAAAAAATATAATATATAAGTGTATCTAAAACAGAATATCCAGAACTGTCATACTTCATATCCTTCTATTTCCAGAACCATTAAATCCACAAAAATATCATTCAGATCAATTTTATAAGAACTTTTATGTAGTTAATTTTGTGCATAAACTGTTTTTTGCTAGAACCCATAGCCTTAGTGTGTTTAAGGAAAACTGCGAGAAATTACATTCAAAACTTCCCCCCACCCCCCGCTCACCCCCTATCCATGGGGACTTTTACTATGTTGTTTAAGACACTTTCCCCCACATGCTGCCAAATTTTAAAACTACATGATTTTTTTTTGTGCCCACTTTTCCTTTCTTGCCTAAAATATAATGTATTTTCCATTACATGTCCTGTGCTTGTACCGTGATCGGATTTTTTATAAATTCAACTTTAATGGTTTTTTTTTTATATTTCTCCACTTGTTCCGTGATGTAAATACACAATATACAGTTTATATACAAATATATTACCCCTAAATATAGAGAAAGTGCGATGTACGGTTTTCTTTCGAAATCTCGAAATTTGACCGAAACTTTAAATTGTTATAACTTTTGAACATTTGAATAAATAATAACAAATAACTACTCATTTTAAAGCGAATTTATTTCGCTACAACTTCTTTCATGAGAACATTGCTGTATACCTAAGGACTGAAGCCCTAGAAGGCAAAGTGTGTCGAAAAGCGCGAAGCGAAAGAGCTTTCTTCGAAAATTAGTTATTTTCGTTGGCGGATATCTCGAAAACTATTGGAAATAGAAAGAAATGTGTAGGATCTGTCTGGTAGGAACTTTTATCAGCTTTAATTTTGTATATAGAAAGTTTTCCTCTATGAAGCACCGTTGTTTAGATATAAGCGAAAAACCTAAAACTGGGACCTTCTGCGGGCCCCCCTGCCCCCCGCTCACCCCCCACCTTCGGGGACTTTTAGTATGTTGTTCGGGACACTCCCTCCGACATCTCTGCAAAATTTCAAAACTACACGATTTTTTTTGTCTATTTTTCGTTCGTTGCCTGGACTATTACGAGAAAATCTCGAAGAACGAAAATAGTCGTAATGTAAAGTGACATAAAAAGAAGAGAAAGTCGCCGCCAATCTTCATGTAGCATTCCCAGAAGATATAAAAATATGTTTTATATGATTTGTTCGTTCCGGACACAGACTCACAGATATATTTCTGAAGATAGATTCTTTTGGGGGGATTCATAATGCCACAAAACATTTTTACTATTTACGTAAAAAAATCATTGAATGTCGGCTTTTAAGATCAACTTGCATAAATACAGGTATTTTATTTAAATGTAAGGATGAATCTCCAAGAAATGGCGAGTTTTTAAAAATACCGATAACTTTTTCACTCTATAAGTTTGAAAGTATTAAGCTTACGACAAAAGTGAATAGGACTTTTTTGTAGGAAATTTTATCTATTTTAGTTTTGTATATGATTTGTCTAATTTGACTTCGCTAGTGATCTGATGAGTCCAGCGATTAACAACAAATATATTGCAAAGTAGCCATTGTTGATAGTAACTTCATTTTGATAATCTGCATTTTACAATAATAATAATTATTATTATCATTTTCAAAACAGTTTGATGTATTTTGTGTGAAACATAGAAGCTTTAAGACTTTCAATTTGCACTCGACCTCTAGTTTGTGAATATTCTATGCGTGTGCTATTAACTTGATTGTGAAGGGAAAGACAGTTTAAATGGAGCGTTTTCATATCATTTATCTCAGTGGGCTAGTGTGACATTAAAAAACCGACTTGTTGAAAATTAGCTTTTAAAAATTATTTTTATGCGTAAGGAAGTGTTTAAAAAAAAAGTTAAATTGGCACTTTTCTTGTGAAAATGTCTTGCGCTGTGTTGGCGCATCATGAGTTTTAGTTTGTGTATAATGGTGATCCGTGATCTAATTCGATCAATGGAGTGACGTTAGATATTTCATGTTTCCTATTCATCTTGAATTTAACTATGTAGTATGTATGTTATTACTAGACTTCTGACTTTTAGGTCGCTAAAAATGCTGTTTTAGGTACCTAAAATAGGCTCTAAAACCTGGAAAATAGGTTCTAAAAATCGTAATATAGTCTCTTATAAAATCGTTAAATTGCCAATTTTCTGAAATATCTCAATTTCAATGCAGAATATTATATTTATTGAAGTCGCCATTAATCAATAATCATGATAAAACACAGATATATAAGCCTATGGTACACAGAATTATATAGACCCGTTACTAGGGCCTGTATTACTACCATAACAGTGAAAACCTAATCCCTGCGCCCAGAAGCTACGCACACTAGCATATTCAACCCCTTGTATCCCTCAGTCATTCAGAGAAGTAGCCTACTTTTTTTCTTTTTATTTTCCGGATGTGGGAGTCGTAAGAAAAACACTACATTTTCTTGGTAATCCCAAGGAATTTTTCTCCTGAAGACGAAACATTCCTTACTATTTAACCATGTCACAAATTTAAAAATTTAGTAAGAACTGAAAATAAATGCTAGAATTTATAACAAAGAATAACTTATTTTGAACTTTAGAGGAAAAAACAAGCAAAAAGGCAATATTAGGCTCTGACGTAAAAATAGTCTGTTTTAGGTCCTATAAAAGTATCAGTTTTAGGCATAGTTACTTATGAAACATGCATATACAAGTTTTCGTCCATATATCACTTAAGGATTAAAATAGGTTTTTACCTAAAATCGGAAGTCTAGTTATTACATTTTAAGCTTCTTGCGTTTTGGAGAGTTACTTATAGGCCTATATTATATTATTTGAAACTTCTATCTAGCTTTCAGCTGCTCGTTTATGGATTTTTAAACTAAAAGGACAGTTAAAAAGCTTGTTTCCCTATTACTTAATACTTTGAGAAATCTCAGAGGTGTTCTGTCTGGTAAGGCTGATGATAATGATGGTGATGATGATGATGATGATGATTATGATGATTATAATAATAATAATAATAATAATAATAATAATAATAATGGGGATGGTTTCGTCGATGCTTCACATTGTAGGCCTATATTTCATTATAGATACAGGAAAATTGCCAAATTTCAGCTTGTAATAATCTTTAGAATCTACAGTTTTCATATAGTCCTACAAACTCAGTTAGTTCGTAGAAAGGTGCGAACTGTAATAATAATAATAATAATAATAATAATAGTAATAATAATGATAAAAATAGGTTTTTTTATCCGGGCGAATTAAGGACTTGAGGTTTTAATTTGAATATCGGTACAATAATAAGAGATAAGGAAAAGAAATGAAAAATTATATAAAATAATGCTATAGCCTACTGCAACCATAGAAGTAAAGGAATAATAAAAGGAGTGATAAATAAATAATATTAATATTAATGATAATGATAAAATACTAATAATGTTCAAGTTAGATTAATAACTTACCTTAGACATTAGATTACATAAAGAGAGAACATTTAACAGTTGATATTTTACAAAATAGTGTACTTAAAGAAATAAAGAAACAATGAAATATCACCTGGGAAAGAAATTTTTGATATGAGGTTTCGCCCAGTTACTGTACGTAAAATCGTGAATATATTGTCCGAAATACGTATAATGGCGTATTATTACATGTTATGGACTTTATATATATATATATATATATATATATATATATATATATTATTTGACCATACTTGACCCAGAGTCCCACAGCCGGAGGCTACACTACTGGGGAGAATACAGATAGGCCTAATACATAGACTAATATTATTATACAGTTTGCTATCTTGGTTTCAAGACTTCGGTATAAATGTAGATGATGATGATGTGAGTGATGAATTAGCGAAGGGTGAATATTTACAACATGGTACAATGGCAATAAATAAGAAACAATCAGTACATATGTAGAAGATGACGATGAGGTGAGTGATGGGTTGATGTAGGGCGAATATTTACAACACACTAAAATTACATAAATTGGGAGGAATCAGTATACATATAGAAGATGATGATGAGGTGAGTGATGAATTAGCGGAGGGTGAATATTTACAACACACTAAAATGAAAAAAAATCGGAAGCCGTCTGTACACACTTAGAGGATAATGAGGTGTATGATGAATTGCTGAAGGGTGAATATTTACAACACAGTAACATGGCAATCAGGAAGTCAAAGTCTTCTACAGAATTAATATATACAAAAGAGTGAAATTGTGAGCGAGTTAAAGAGAAGAAAACAAAATGTTTATGTTCACTATGGAATGTTGACTTATCTGTAGTGTATTTTTATGTTAGGAGTTTCGTCCAAAACTCCCACCGGGATCGTGAAACGAGGGTTTCAATTACCGCAAAAATGAACTGGCGGCATCAGACTAAAATAAAATTTATTGTAGATTAACAAAATCGTCACTGGCATTCCTTAACCTAATCGGACATCAGAACAAAGTAACAACCGAAATTGGTTATGTGTACATAGAATCGCAACAGGCACGATAAATTCGGATTCCTTTCAGATTTCTATGTAGGTCTACTATACTGCAAATAAATATTTCACACACAGCTTGTCATGTACCCGCGGAATATAGAATTAAAACTCCATCAGTCATTACCAGAGAAGAAATACGCGTGTCGCAGGGTCCCATCTGTATCACGAGTCTTTGACAGACGGAGCACCGTGCGCATGCGTAGCTCATCCCTACTCCCACCCACACGGCGTTTCAGTTCAATTCTCTGGCGCGCCAGTAGTTGTAACCATACTTCGCACTTATCCGCCCGCAGACCGGCAATGTTCTCTGTGCGTTGCGGGTGGGCTAGTTTTCAGGAGTGAGACTAACTCAACAGGTAAAACATTACATCATAATTATTAGTATATGTTCCATGTGCTTCTTTCTTATTGCCAGCCGGAACTACAATAGCTTCATATGAACTGAAGTTTAGTTGTCGGATGTATTTAGAACGTTGTTTTTATCGTTACGTACTTATATTTAAAATAATTAAATGGTTCTGACGTTTTTTTTTAACATTTGCATTTAAATTTATGCAGGCATTCAAGTATAGGCGTAGTAATATAATGAGAAAATGGTTTATTTTCTAGCACGAAATAGAAATATTTAATTGGAAGTTTCTATTTTAAATAACAGACTTCGTTATTTCAGAGTGAACAGAAAACTGTACAGCAATTTAAGCGAATGCTATATATTAATAATACAACTTTTTCAGTTTATGGGTCTCATAATATAAATACGAAAATAAAGAAAAACAATACCGCGGCAAACAATAACGATTCTAAATATAAATTACACAAACAATCTTCGGCAGTTTTCCTCTCCGAGTAAAAATTATTTATAATAAAGCAACTATATTTTTTATTAACTTGTAATGTGTTCAGTTTTACTTAATATATTGCCTCTGATTTAAGAGCGTACCTTTTCATATAATATATAACAAATTTAGTTCCACAATCATAGAAGTTAGGATAATAATATACTATAATATAATATAATATAATATTTTCAATGGTAAATTAACGTGAGTTTTAATTTTAAAATTATATTATCTTCCTCTCTTGAGTCCTGATGCGTTTTGAAACATCCCTATCCCATGTTTAGAGTCCTATTCAAGGTTTTTATCTTTACTGTTATACATGGATTCAGTTATTAAATTTTGCTATCAAATAGGACCGATAGGGAAGTATGTTCGAAGTGACTGCATATTAAAAAAACAAAACTAACCACCTATTATATGTTGAATAAAGAAATGCTTCTTATATCCTGCCATTCCTTCATTCTAATTTCCATTTATTTCCTAATTTCTTGATCTCTTAGACGAGCCACGTTCACATTAAAGAACGCGCCACAAACTTATTTTTGATTGCTCGTTTGTTTACATTTATACAATTCAGGTGTATGTCCCATTAAGTTCCATTGTTTTAAACTTAAGGTAATATCGGGTATTAAAGACAGTCATAATTTATTGGTGAATAACAAAGCCTGTATGTGGATAACATATTCTTGTAGGATATATACCGGAGTTATCATAATACAAAAATAAGTTACCATAACCTAGCATATTATTCTAGCATTGATGTTGTTTACATCCTATTCTTTCCCCTCGGATTTTATTCATTCATTAATTATTATTATAAATGTTGTTTGGGCTATTACTCATTTTCCTATCCACTTCGCATCCTAATAATTCTGTGTTTAATACTAGATTTTAAAAAGGCTTGTGGAAGGCTATATAAAGAAGGAATAACACTTTATATGGAAAATTATTCTTTTGAAATTCAGAGTAATCTAGTAGCGATGCTATTATATTAAAATTAGGCTATCAATATAACCTTCAAATTAATCATGCACCTTATTCGTTAAGTAGTTTATCTTGTATTTGACATAACGCAGTGGAAATAAAATGCTACAGTGATAGGGAAAAAGCGAATAAGTCGAAATACCAAAGTTTTAGGAGAGACAAATAAAGATTTATTTTCACAGTATTTTTACAATATATAGCCTAGATCAGTCCACCCAGATATTTTTACATAGTACAAGATACTGTGTAAAAATATCTGGTGGACTGAACTAAATAGTGCAACTATGCTTTGGAAATAAATTGTTTTTTGTCATTCCTGATACTTTGGAATTTTTACTTATTCGCTTTTTCCCTATCACTCTAGAATTAATAGAACATTTTTATTGTAAAATTATACGAAAATGTAGGCTACTACAAATGAGCTATAGCCTATGCCTAATAATTATGTTAACTGATTCATTTAAAATCCTTCGTTATATTATAAACTGTGCGATAACTAAGTCTTGCTTGTTTAAGGGCTAATGCTACACTAACTTAATCTCAACCCAATTATGTTCAGTCACTAGATAAAGCGATACAAACTGAATTTAAAATGGCAACAGATCTAGTTCGTAAATATTTTGGATGAATTTAACAATAATACACAGATGTTTCATAAATCATAAGCTAATATAAAAAATGGAAACAACTCGATCATATCAGGGTGTATTTTTTCAGGTTTAGCTACATTTCTTCTGAAAATTACTTGAATATAAGTATCCTGTTTTCCTTTATTCGTACCAGACAATTTCATGATTCTGTTAGATTATACAGGCCTGTTGTATTATTCACTAACGGCACTCTTAAAACTGGGAGATATGAACAATAGGCCTAATATTAATCTTTCACTGTTACTGACCTGTAAATGCACAGCCTTCAAAATTATATAAAATCAGAGATATAAGATTAAAAGAGTAATGATTTATGTTAAAATACGAGGATTTTCATGGACATTTTATAGTTTTCCTTTATAGAAACCAGTTACTCCAATTAAATTTTCCTCGTCGATTTTTAACTTAAAGACCACTAACGGTTTTACTTGTTAACTGCCTTATGTATATATGCAGCACTGAAAGGGCTAGAAACATATGGGTAGTAGCAAGTTAGTAGCTAGTCTGGGTAGTATAAGGGTCAACTTTTTGGTATCCTTAACACTTCAATATGGAAATTCCTGTTCCATATTCAAATTTCACCTATCACTTTTTTCTGTAGGCATATTCTCATAATTACCAGGGTCTTAGGACATAACTTCATCCTGAAAACTTAAAATATTTGCTAAGTTGAAAAAAGTTTTTACAAGGAGAAATAACCAAGATAGGCTATGGTTTTTCATTGGACATGCTCTAAGTTGATTAAATTGTCGTATATATTTACATACTAAATTGTCGTGAGTTATAAATTATTATTGTACATTATTTTATTGCTGCTCCTCGGCTTGAATTAGGTTATGAGTGATAATGTTAAGCTAATAATATTATTCTTAAGATCTATATTTTGTGTTGTTAGTTGACAATATTTCTCTGAATGGCCTATTGTGACATGTTACGTTTATTTAACGACGGTCCTGTACTGCTACATAGGCCTCAGACCGTGGTAATCGTCGCCGATGTATTGTAATTTTGTCCAGCAGGAGTTCTTTTACACATCTATAAAGCTAGAGACATGAGATTGTCGCATTAACGCACACAATAATACCAAGTTCAATCACAGAACTTGATCATAGAAAATATCCAATGCTTATTTTTTACTCATGCCAACTTCGAACTACATTTTAGTGAACCATAAGTTATTAGGGCCCTGAACTTCAAGCATTTATTTAGGTTAAGATAGGCAGGCAAAAAAGGCAATTAAAGTACCGCAAATAGACAGTAATATCATAAAAATATACATTTATTAAAAATCAAAACAGAGAGCAGTACCAATTTTTATTAATGAAAATTACTATCTAGGAAACTTAATAGTTTATCACGTACGGTACTTACTCTTTACTTTTCTTGATTACAAGCAACAACAAGATGATTTTTACCGATCGAGGTGGCCGAGGTGTATTTGACTCTCATTCGGGAGGTCCCAGGTTTAATTCACATGCCCGGGCAATTTCAGATGGGATTTTCTCATGGTTTCCCCGTCGTAAAGACAAATGCCGAATTGGATATTTACGTACCATTATCATTTTCGCTATTTCATCCTGCATCATACCCCTTTAAATTAATATCAGTTGAAATTTCCTCCTCCAAATCGACAATCAAAGTTCCATGGCCAACTTATAGACACAGATCCTGAACTCCTGATATGGAACAAGATACTCAATAAAATACTTATGTGACTTGAATGTGTCATTTCATTATTTTTGTAATATTTTGTTACTTTCATGCATTGAAATCCTTTATGTGATTTTTAAAATGTGTAAATAATCACAGGATAAAGCCATAACGATTCAAAACAGTAAATAAGATTTTAAACTCTAAAATAGGAACAAAATCCAAAATAAACAATAAAAGTCAAAGTAAAAACTAGCTCTACCGTCCCTAAATGTACGGAAACCTGTTTCCCTACTTAACTCTTTAATATAACCACCCAAATAGAAAAGGAATTTTGCCCAACTTCCAGGCCCTAGTTGTCATAAGTTACACGTTACACTTGAAAGATAGTTATTCCTATTGTTTAACATTAGTGAGTAAGAAATTGAAAACAAATTGAGTTTGCTATGTGGATAAGATAGCAATATTCCCGCAGGAAAAAATAGGATTTTGTAAATACATATTTTTCTTGATACCACAATTCCCCAAAACAAAAGTAATATCAACGTGTGAGGAGGAAAAAATTGGGGGTATTCTATTACATCCGAAATGTATTCATTTTATATCCGATTTGGGTAGTCGAATTCATGCACTTTCAAAGACAGGACACTTTAAAGTGAGATTTATCATTTTAAAACCTGTTGTTTGTATGTTGGTTCATTCGTTTCTTTTTTAGGTACATTTCGAAGAAAAATCTACCTATTGCAATCGATACCATGTCATGACTTTCGAAAAATTCTTTCATATCTTTACGGTTCATGCCTCCCTAAGTACGAAACCACCGCCCGTTCAAACAAAATTGTGATATATATATATCTTTACACGCTAGCGGCCGTAATTTTGAAGATATTTGAACCAAATTTTATTATGTTATTTCTAGGCCCAATAGTTCGGACAAGTTCGTTAATGAGCAAAATTAGCCCAAGGGGAGGGTCGGGGGGGGGGTTGAAGTTTTGAAAAATTTATATCTCTGCCCCTATGAAGTATAGAGGGAAATTTTGTTTGAATAAATTAGAGTACTCCCTATGGAGTTCACAGTGACACCAACGATTCGGGGGTTTTGGGGGTACGAGTGGGGGTGGTTGGTGGGATGGAAATTCGAAATTTTTGAAATCACGTCTTATATATATAAGAGAAGATGCGCCCGAGTGGGCATTATGACCGCGTCACTTTACTACATTTTGTTCTTGCAGTACTCTGAGATAGATTTTGTTCTTTTGTCACACTTCAGAATATGATACCTATCGCACTGTTTCTCACATAGTTCACAAACACAGGTTTCACAAGGCTCGTGGTATTTCTGGGTCTTGCATAGTTCATGATGGAAACCATGGATAGCCAATTTTATTATGACATGTCTCTGGGGTTGGTTTTCCTTAGTCCAGGATCTGTCCAGCATAGGATATCGTTGAAAAGCTCTTGATGAGTACTCTACAAATCATTAACTGGTTTCTCGATAGCTCTCATATAAGGCGAGATTTAGCACTTTGAAATCTACCTCAGCCTGTAGGCCTGCCTAAAGGGAATTTTTTAAGAGTAGAAGACTACAATTCTATCACGAAGAAAGTTATCTGCTTGACAATTATTACGTAGGCCCATGTTTAGACAAATGTATGAATATAGGCTATGAATTAAAGAAACTATTTATTATTATTAGCAACTTTTTAAAACAAGTTTGCACATATCTACGATTATAAATGCAGTTTAGTTATATTGTTTACCAGTTCGTTCATTGCAACTGCATTATTTTGTTTTCCCAAGTTGTCTGTTCTTTACCGCCAGGTTGACATACGCCAATTAAAGTATGCGTAAATGTACAAAAATGTATAAGAATTCTTTCATAGGGGCTAACTTTGGAGGCAAAGTACTTTCTGCCCCCCAAATTACTAAAAATCCAAATCTTGCCCCCCCCCCCTCAACATTGTCAAGTCGGGAGAAAATTCCGGCAGTAGCGTACACAACCGATGTTAAATATTCAAAATCGTAATAAACAAACAGATACTTATGAAAACTAGGTGTCTCTCAGCATAGGCTCTACTTAGGCCTATAAGCTACCCATCTCGTCAACAAATTAGAATTATTGTCTTGCCTAGCGAATAATATGACTCTAAACTAGGATTAAACAACTGAATGTGCACTCTCCTAATCTAGCAGTTTACTCTTTCATAATATGCGGTAAATGGTAGAGAGAGATTTATGTATTTCACGTCAGATTTGTTCATTTTTCATTTTATATCTGGTAAGACAGAGCAGTTTTTCTAATGCTTATTCTATAAGAATATTTTGATATCAACAGGTCCTATTTCAAACTCCCACGAATAACCGTATTATTTTTTCAGCGTTGGCGAAACTATGATTGTACATGAGTCTTGAGTACGTAACGTGCATATTCTCAATATGAGAGGGCGGGGGGGTGCAACCCGGAGTTGAAACATTCTTAATAAATGTGAAATCGATCACCTGTCAGGGTTTCACCTTGCTGATTTATCCGAACTGAACTATTGGATCAGGCCTCTCCAACTGGCGGGCCGCTTGCGAGCCTTTGAAATTGTTATTGCGGCGCGGGAACAAGAAAAAGTAAAACTTCGTTAATATTACAGTATCAGTTAAAACACAGCGTGCATTACCGATGGATAGAATACGATACAACTTTTCAGATCAAATTAAAAAATAGGCCTAGTAATTTGGCACATCTTCGATTTTGTGAAAAGTTGTCAAATGAGATGTGATTTTAGTAAAAATGGTGATGATATTGAAATGATTATTTAAAAATCTTCTTCAAGAGTTTTGTAATGATCCCTTGAAGATGAACATCGAGGATCAACTACCCAAGTTATAACTTGAACTATGTGATTTTTAAGCTGGTCATTTCTTTAAAGGAAAACAGAACACGAGATAACTTAAAACTTAATATAGGGCTAAATGTTTTCAGCCTCTGTACTAGTATATTCATATATTATATTGAATATACTAGTACACAGGCTGAAAACATTTATGTTAAGTTTATTACAAATTGTACTAGTGGAATTTCTACCAAACTTCAAAATGAAGTTCATTAATGACGAGATAACTTCTCAAGACGTCTTTCGGTTGACAAGAATCCCCAGCCGAGAGATTTTAGTTCTCAGATCATTTGTAAGTTAGAACACACGTAGGCCTATTTTTGTGAAAGTGCATTTTTGAATTTGAAATTTATTATAAAAAATAATAAGTAAAATACTTATTGAGACTAGGAAGTACGGGTCTTGCTGTTCAACTGATCTTTCTCTTTAAAAAAAAAATAGCAATAGAATTATCATCGAATTCGTCTGGTGTGACAAAAACTATATGTTGTGAAAACAAGCATTTTCTCCTTTCTTTGTTGTTGTTGTTGTTGTTGTCATACAATCGGTTTAAGGAGTTTCGGGGCCCCCCTGCATGATTTACTGTTGGCTCTCTGTCATGTTTATTGCAGATTTATCAAACCTAACCTACTTTAATAATTGATTAAGATATTATGTAAATTTCCACTGATAGTTTAGTTTCTCATACTACATTAGAGTTACCAACGCAATGGCATTTTTATAAATTAACATTTACTGTACTCGCGTAGATTTACGCTGCTAACAAAATGCAGAAATATAAACAAAATATCTTAATCTAATTGTTTCCTAAGATTTGTAGTATATAATTTTTACAAAACAATCCTCAGAAATCTAGCTTATTTGTACTGAAATCAAGTTACAAAACAATTTCAGAAGAATTTGAAGACGGAATAGGAGAGTCCAAGTCTCATTAAGTATATTAATTTGAATATATAGGCTACTGTTCTTTCTTTTGCAGTCTTGTGTTGTTAGTTCTGAAATACAAAGTATAGCTCGATTTTAATTAGTTTACGTAAACATGCCACAAACTAAAAAATCATATATTTCCGTTTCTAAATTCTTCGAAGAAAAAAGATTATTTAAATCTTAGTTTTTCAGGAAATTCAGCCATTTTAACTTATTTTAACCAGATTTTTGCAAGAGGTGTCGAAGGGATCTCTTGAGCTCGTGCCCCCCCCCCCCAGTTGCGGGTGCTGCGGGGCTCTTAAACTTACTCTGCATAACATTTTAGAATGGATTACAGTAACTACCAATGAAACATAGGCCAATAAGCATAATAGTCTTAATGTTTGCTTTTTCTAAGTGTTAAATCTACTGATTCAGTTAATGTGAATCAAAATAAAATAAAATCAGGTAAACTGATATAACAAAGTGCCAGAATGCTTTTTTAAAAAATAGATCTCAGAGTTAAGCTCCAGATCCATTTACTAAGTAGAGCTTGCAGAAGAGCAAAGATCTAAAGTTTGATTCTTAACCTTAATTCATCCTGTATACACTGATATAAGAAATGTCAACATTTTGGCAACAATATTAATGATGTAATTATAGCCCTGCGATTCGCTGACATGTTTCAGGTTTAAAGCAGGCGTATAGGTTATGAATGATTTAAATTCAATCTGTCAGGAATTACATTAGGTATATTGCTGCACAGGAACGAATAAGAAAAATATTCACATTTAAATATCGGTGTCTATAGAATGCACAATATAATATCAATGTTCAACGGCTAGTTGTGTTTTAAATCTTTTATTTACACTGACATCATTATGAAGAAATTAATCAATTAAGGCGGGCTAACAATATCAATAACGACTTGCAATTTGTTACGTTATATTTAATATTATATTGTGGGCCATGCAATAAATAATATTGAAGCGTTTTATATCCATTACAAAATTAATATTGATATACTCGTTATTTCGTTACCGGTCAACCGGTTTGGTTCAAATTCAAAAGACTTGTACCCATGGACATCATAAATGTGTATGCCAAGACTCATGAAAATCCAATAAAGTGTATTTGAGTTATCGTGCTTTTCTTATATATTACCATAAAAATAGGCACTAAATTGGGCATTTCTCCGGGATTGGTCAACCGATTATGTCAAATATCAAATAGCTTCTTCCCATGGACGTTATAAATGCCTATACCAAGTTTCATGAAAATTCAATAAAGCGTATTTGAGTTATTGCGCGTACAGGCACACGGACGGACGGACAGACATTTTCCCGTCCCCTCACACAATCTCATAAAGTACCATACAGGCACTTAATAAAATACGAGAATAGCAAAGAAAAAAAGTTAAAATTGGTTATCACAAAATTGCGGATTATGGCCCTGAGGGCACGAATTCGGTCCCAGGTAGGTTTACCTCATAATTTTCTGAGATAAGGGATCTGGAATAACGGCCTAGTGAAAAAACTGAGCCTGTAGTGGTTCCAGTCAAGAAATCCGTCCTAACTGGCATGCTCTCAAATCCTGCCATCTGCCAATGAAGACAAAATATATGACAAAGCTGTCGGTAGACATGTAGAACATTTTGTAAATATTCATAGCGTACAATTCATCCTTCTCTAGCTAAATAGTGTAAACACATAATTCGTATCTTCCAGTTCGCTATTTCAGCTCTGATTTAAAGCACTGCATTCGACAATTCATGGTCTGTTAGGTTACTTTTTGGGAACTCATAGCCTATCAATTTATGTTTTTACCAAAAGTATTAGAAAAATTATATTTAATATCCGTCGCAACGTTTACATGCGAAACATGAGGAAGAAGCCAATCAGAAACTCACTGCTCAATAACTGTTAAACTTATCACCAGATGACGGGAGATGCAAATTGCAGCGGATAATCCTGATTTCACTTAGTAGATTATGGAAATCTCCTTGATTAAGTCTGCTTTGATCCAGAAGATGAATCCACCATTGCCTGTGCCGATATGTCAGTTTATTTAAATATAATACACCCAGTAGATTGCATATGCATAAACTCTCCTATTTTCTTTCGGCAGCCATGAAATCAGATATTTACTTTCTACTTTGTGATAGGTAAGGATACTTTGGTCATTATTATCATTAAAGTGGTTTATTTTTTAAAACCACTTCTAGGCAGAAATATTGTCCTATTACATTTTCTAAAAAAAAAAAAAAGTTAAATTTTTGTGTATTTGCAAAATTTCTGGTTGAATGCGAAATTGTGTTTTTCAAGGGAAATCTCGAGTTTTAGAAATACCTGTTATAAGAGGAATTAGATGATATATTTGTCGAAAGTTGGATAAATATAACATGTGCACAATAATACAATAAATACCGTACTCAATAATCCAAACAAATTTTGAATTTCAGGTATGTTAGTGATGTATGTGTGAATAACTAGAATAATGAAGCAATTTATAAATTAAATTAAAATAATCTGTTGTAAAGAGATAGCACTTAATTACTTAATTTCTGTTTCTTAATTTTATTTACTTTTACCCATTTACTTTTTACTTAATGCTTGCTACAGCATAGTCGTGTTTGAACGTAGGACAGTTAATTTATTTTAAATTTTATTGCAACAACAATTTTATTGCAGTAACTGCATTTTGATGCAAATGAATTCATATCCTCAAATATACCCTCGATATAAATAGGCCTAGGTCAAAAAGTTTGTGTTACACTAGTCTATCTACACTACAGGCAAGTGTTACTAATCAACCGATAAGATTTGTTAAAATATTGCTAAATGAAAGACCTAAAGTCCAAGTCGAATTGATATTTTTCTGCGGAAATATGCAATATTTTGCATCCATAAGCATTAAATGTATTTGGTTTTAATGCGAAATAACACCGAAATGTTATATTTTTGTGGGAAATAACGAAATTAACCCAACTATTCTACCGAAATATAACATTTTTATTTACCGTAAAATAGGGTTCAAAGTGATTGGCTACTGTCAATGTTTAAGTTTTTGTTGTTATCTTAATGTCATTCTACTTTTGCGTGTGAATTTAAATTTGAGGTTAATTTTTATTGTAAATGGGCCTGAACTGCACGTGGTTAATGTGTGCATTTTTATTCAAACGCCTACCTCTGTTTTAAATATTTGTAAGAAGGTTCTTGGTAGTTGTGATTACACACCAGCAGAGACATTCCGTACTCTAGTAGTGTGATACACAGGTTTTTCTTCTCAATCTATAGAGTATAGACAGTGGTTTTAAAATCGTAGAAATTAGAGGTGAAATAATGAAAATTAAAGAAAGCAAAAAGTTAAAATTCCCCTGCTTCAAAAATAAGCTTGTGTATTTAATTGAAAACATCATATTTTACAGGAAATAAATATGCAAAACAGTGCACAGTGCATTTTATTATTCACATTAAACTTTTAAACTAATGTCGATCAGCTTGAAGGATATTCGAGTTGGAAGTAAAGATATGCTACACTTACTTGGTTAACGGATATACGGGTAAATTTAGAGGTACTACAAATGCTGTTTTAAGCTGTCTTTTTGAAGCTTTATCTAGCCATAAATAAACAAGCGTTTCTATCAGATCGCAATTGTGTTTAATTAAACCATAAAGTAAAGTCAATAAAGGATAGTGATAAAATTAATAGCTTTGGCTACTTGGCCAATATTAAAAGAATTTCATGGTACTCTTGCAGATTTTCAGATACAAGATTTGATTTACTACCAGGAATAACTTGAATTAATACAATATTATATAAGAAATCAAAGTTATTAACAACTTATTCCTATGTCATTTATGTCAATTCTCTGTTGGGGGCACATTTTTAGACTCGCTGCATCCATATTTTGCATCGATATGGAATTGGTTGTAATCGGATTTGATATTCGTATTACTGAAGCAGATTGACTTAGGGTTTTCATTCATCAGGATTAGGGATCCATCTCGGACGGCCTAATGTTTTCTCTTGCGGTTTTCTTGCACCATAGTAGCAATTCTGCCTCCATGAACTTTTTTCTTTTATTTATTTTACTTCATACCATTCCATTGTCACATTCTGAAGGCTACTTTATAGGCTACCGAGGCTAATCATGTGAAAGCTGAAATCACTTGATAATTTCCTGTTTATTAAATCTGATTATTTTGAGTTTGCCTGATTGAAACCTCCAGAGTACTCTTACGCCTTTCGTGAGCATTCTATTGGGCGTTGTGTATTCTAAATGGTAGATTAGTGCGAACTTGTATAGCTTTGGAGGATGGAGTGAAGAAGAAATCTGCATTGTATTGAGATTTGTTGTTGGACTGCCAAGGCTGTGCAGGCAATCACTGGAACCTGCAATTCATGATCATTCTTCCTATATGGCTGAAGTTCGAATCATACCGGTACCACACCAATGCTGACTCGCTTGTGGGTTGTTCTTAAACCCTAATGTTGAATATATTTTATGACATTTTGGCCTCTGTTTTATCATTCTACAGCCTTATTTTTCCTATGCACAATTCATACCACCCCTCTTCGTAGTGCCAATTCTGGGCTGCCCATTTAGGCCTCTCGTCTGAGAAAATGTTTGCAGACTTCTTCCATCCTATTAAACTAACTCCACTAGAGAAGCATAGCCCAATTAAAACACAATAAAACATATCAGTCTATTGTTTTACTCGTTTGTAACTCCATAAATAAAAGAGCGGTTGCCAGAATTTTGTCTGAGCTTCTGCGCTCTGCTCCACGGCAGTCACGGTGCAACAATGGCCAATTTGGACAGTAATTTCATGTCTAATTAGCTTAGCAAATGCTTTATTAGCAAATTATCCTATGGCTTTTATAGGTTTATATAATTATACTTTATTATAATTTTACAACATAATAGCGTACACCAGTAAAATATAATTTTCATGACATTTTGTTACAAATAAAATAAACGAAAAGAGAAATCCGACATTAAACATTACAGAACGATAACTCATACAATTCCATGTACAGTCGGTCAAATAAAAAACGTCGGGACTCGTATGCAGTTAAAATTAAAGTTTTAACGCATTAGTTCACAAGTTTCCTATAAAAACATAAAATACAGGCCATTCTCGGAACATATGAGGCCATGCGACAGGAGGGAAAAAATGAAGAACGAGGGAAAAAATTGAACAACGCGGAAAGCGCAACACACGATATTCAACTTAATATATCGTCATAATTCATTTTGCTTTGTGTCATCGCCACATACAAATGCTAAAGTGAGAGAAAGTGTAGTTAGGGCTGTAATTGACCTGCATTTTTCGGCCTCTGAAGCAGCGAGAAGGTTCCATATTTATGAAAGAGCAGCTCGGAGGTGGGAACTTCACTATAATGCGACCGGAAGTTTTCATAGGAAACCCGTGGATCTGGCCGGGCGCGTATTTCGATGCTCGATTGGTTGCAGAAGTTGAGCGTAAGTTATTGATTTTGCACTACAAGTACCGGTATTATAAAATAAAATTTTTAAAAAATGCTCCTTGAATAAACACATTCCTCGCGAATCTATTATTAATATTATAAAAATTTGCAACCAAGAATATGGCGGATTTGATGCATATAGCCACAGCCTTCTATACATGTTTGTTTTGGAACAAAACTGACTAAATAATCAAGAAAATACATGAATAGACAAGAGGCATATGTGAACCTAACCTTAAGTCTTCCTGTACATGCGCATATGCTCGTTCGTGATACTTTATAAAATAACGCCCGACGTTTTTTATTTGACCGACTGTACAACAGGATTTGCGAACTAGGCCTACCATAAACTTAAATAAATAAAATTGGCTTGGTTATGGCTATTTCTTTTTGCTTTCATCCCCTTTATATGTACGTCCGTATGTAATCTAAATTTAGGAGAATACTTATTGCAGGAGGTGCGTTCTTCCTTTCGTATTTTAGCAGAATGGTAGAGGCAACAATAGTCCATCTTAAAAAATAAAAAAGAACGGAATAGACTTATGCTCACGGTGACGGAAAAAGACGTAGGTCAGAATTAATCCGCGTCAACTCAGAGTACAAAAATAACAGTTATGTCAAGTTCACTAGTCTCAACGTTTAGGTCACAAACATTTTTATTATTTCAAGGAATACAAACTATCATAATGTAGAAAACAAGCTTTTCTCATGGTCTCATAATGACTGTGACAGCACAGGTCGACTACCAACGCCCCAATCGGCAAAACGTTGCGATAGAGTTGGTTCGCCAACTATCATAAGTGGGTGGCGAATTGCCAATGCTTTAATAACATACTAGCATTCTATGGTTAACTGGATGGTGTTATGAAAAATTGGGTCAACCCACAAACCTTAGTTTAGAGTAAATTGAGATCAATGTTGAACCCCTACAAATATATTACCTCAAAGTGTGGAATAAAGACAACATGCTGCACATATTTTTAGTGCGATTATCAGTATTTCACACGAGCGAAGTTCTTTGGTTTTTGCATAACTTAATTTTATTGATGAATTAAGTAAACGTGTTAAGGCACTACTGCACATGTTTTTAAATGATGTATTATGGAGCTTAAATGTAATACCATCTAATACACTAGCATGGCACAACAAAGTAAATAAGCCGATAATAATATATATATATATAAGTTTTATATATATATGATATCTGTAGGGTAAGGGCACTAGTTCTGGATCTACCTAAGCATAAATGATTTTTATTGATATGTGAATGATGAAAAATAACGAATTTTACCCACCACTTATTAATTGATCCCTCTACTATATTTTAACACCAATCGCATTTTTAAAATCTTTAAATCAATATCTATTTTTCTTGGAAAGGCAAAAAGTGGCATTTGATCCACAATTAGTCCCCAGGAACTAGTTGTGGATCATTTGGCGAATAACATTGTGCTTCTATGTTTTAATAGAAAATAGCATAAGAATCATAAAAATATATGGCGCATGTGATAATAACACTCCATACATGAAAAAATCAATATGATCCATAACTAGTGACTGGGACTAGTTGAGGATCAAAATTCAAAACAGTGGAAATGATTAACACGCACCATCGGAAATAAACGTTTTTATGCAGAAATGAAAAGTACATGCTATTAAGAGTAACTTACATGACTTCAGAGTGTCTTTATAAAACTGGGCAGCCATTTTCAAATACTTTATGGTTTACATTTGGTGCACAGGAACCTCTTTGGCCAAGCTTTATTTGACAAATTCTGGCAAGTTTGGTGATACCATAATTTGCACTAAATGCACTGAATCCAGATTTCTCCCCTACACTCATTTTGAAATGCCCCGGCACATTCACCACATACTGTGTTGTCGTTTTCATCACCATCACCAACACTCAGAGCTTTCACTGCTAGTTTCAATTCTCCTTCTCTTGGCTGTTTTTTTTCTTTTTCCTCGAGTTCCCTCAAAAACTCAGCTGATGTTACACACCTGGTGTTGGTGATTCTTCTAGAACATTTAGCACTATCCTCTTGTGTTGCCAGAAGCTCTTTGATAACCTGAACCACTGGCGAGTCATGACAGGTTTCTCTCACGTTTGATGAAGGCCCAGGTTCGTCATCTTGCCTAGCAGGCAGAGGAGTAGAGACATTGCTTTCAATCAAACGGTGAGCATGTACTGGAGATGGATCCAAAGGCCAAACACCACTTCCTCGAAATCCACCCAGTATGTTGGCTGGAGTAATAATTGCCTTCTGCCATGCCAGAGTAAGTACCTTGCAGAAGTCGTACCTGTTTAGGTATTTTCTCTTGTTCTTGCGCATAAGTTTCGTGCATTCTTCTCAGAAACTTTTCTTGAGGGGACCAAAGACACCAACGTCCAAGGGCTGGAATATGTGAGTTGTGTGTGGAGGAAACATGAGAAAGTGAACTTCATTTTCTCTCGCCAATAGTAAGGTTTCTCTCGACAAATGAGATGCATGCCCGTCTAGAAGCAGTAGCACTATTACTAATGATGAATAGCAATATATTAGAGTTAGTAATATTAAATGGCAAAAATATAATCCAAATGTTATTGAAATCATATTTTGTATTTGCATTACATTTAGTACGTAAAATATTCGTATGAAGCTATTTAAAACTAAAGTGCATTTTAAACTTGGCGCGCGCTCCAACTAGTGAGCAGTCCCGCTGCAAGAGTTGTGAAAAATTACCCGCAAGGCAAGAAGGAGACCTTTAATTGAAATCTTATATTTTTTTATTGAAACTATAAAGATACGACTTCTTTTTGGCTGGTAATAGAGGCTCTAAACTATCTACAGAAATATGTACAGATTTTTAAATTGGCTTTCCTTATTTTTCTCTTCAAATTCCTGTTGATAATGGAACAAACACAGCTGCGTGGTAACGTATGGCTTCTTTCAATCACAACGACCAAGAAAGAACGCTCCGATGGCTACCGAACATACAGTGAGAGTCACCTGTCGCTAACTTGAGAAACTAAGAGTACAGCCAGTTTGATCCTCAACTAGTGCCCGATCCACAACTAGGGACCTTACCCTATTATGTCCTGTTATAATGGCAAAACTTCCAAACAAAACATCATGAATGGAAACTCAAATTTGTTATAGGCTAAAAATTTAATGTATATGAAACTTTCTAACCAAAACAGGAAAAAACGCAACATGTCAAATGACGTATTATCTGAGGAAATCTCTGAAATTACTCAGCAGATGTATTAATTTCTGTATCTCCATAAATCACTTTCATCATCAAAGCTCACGTCATTGCCAAAATCTCCTTGTTATACTTCCTTGAAGAAATTATTTTAAAAAATGTGCATCTTTTGGAACTAATTTGAGTATTATCTTTCAAATCCTTACCGCCGAACAACACTGTGCTTACACAAGCCTGAGCGTGTTGGTTAACTGGTTCTTGCTTAACACATAATGGCTGGGATCGTGTCATTGGGTTGGCAGTTTGGCCTCTAAATTGTATAGTAAGACAGAATGTTGGTAAATCAATTTTGCTTAATGTAGAGTGTCATTGTGCCTACCCACATGAGTCAATAACTCATGTTTTACTTTTTGTGTTAACCCATTTTTTCATAACGTCCAAATATGAAATTAAATCCCACGAATGACGCTGTTCTTATATGCCTGAATCCAGTCCTCCAATGAGCTTATATGAAAAATCTAAGTTCTGTTTGCCACAATTTTTAGAATCTATTCTATCAATCTCCGCCGCTGTGGGTGGGTCGGTATTACACCGGCCTACCACCCCGGCAGCTCGGGTTCGATTCCCGGGTTATCAGGACTGAGTGTTTGTGTCTTAGGTTTAAGAGTTAGGTAGGGGCCTGACGCACCCCGATAACAAATTCGCTAACACCAAGGGTTGCTCGCGAACCGATGGACTAATAAAAAAGTCTATCAATAACCTCTATAATTTTGTAGATTACGTCAAATCCCAGTATCATGTACCTTCCCAATCACCTGTGTTTACTGAAAACAGTGGTATTGTGATAGGACTGCATATGCAGTGTGAATTCCTCGTGATAACGTTTGCAGAAATGGTGTAATTATCTATATTATAAACATTTTAAACAATGTGTTTTAACGTAAACTGAGTATGCTATATCACAGCTCTATAAAAATTCTATTTAGATACCTTATTCATAGCTGTTGAATTTATAGGCCTATTAGTTTAAAAAAAGGGATTTTGCTTCAGATGAAATTATTAATGGAAATAATAATTTTCGTATTGAAAATATTGTAATCTTTAAATATTTTAACTCTGGCACTAGATAATAGGCTACATTCAAAATGTGGAAATAATGCATAATAAAACTTTTGAGAGAACTTTTTAAAAAGCGATTACAAAATATTTGCTCGCTTCTGGTGATTTATCAAGTGACATGGAAATCGTCGTTCGTGAATAGGGGAGTTCCAAGTTAAGAGTTGTGTTTATAATTATTAACATTTAACGAATAATATGTAATAAATAATTAATAAAAATATATTAATATTAATTATTTGAATAGCATTTTAGATTGAGTCAATACTATTAAGAAGCATTCATGACATATTATAATCAACATCTGAACAAAACTCAAGACATAAACCGGGTTGAAACCTAATAGATAATAAACATCCATTTATTCAAGTATTGTTTGCTTAAATATTAAAGATATCTTGCGGAAAATATAATTGTGATATTATTGTAGTTCCCAGCGATGGATACTGGTAAAAACTGGTTCTTGAAAGATATTACGCTCATAGGAGCAGATGTGTCCACCGCTGTGGCGTAGGGGATGCATTCGCTCCCTCTCAGGCAGCGGGCCCGGGTTCGGTCGGGACAAGTTACCTAGGTGGGGGTTTTCCTCACCTGGTAACCCTTGTGGTCCCCAGATATCATCTGGCCGTCATTATCATCTTCATCCCATCCGCGCTTTGTTTGGAGTGAGTGAGTGTGTGTGTGAATGGTGTATTCGTGTTGTCTCGGAGGTGGTCCCGGCATTGGGCTTGTAACTCATCCGGAGAGGCCCTCCATGTCCTTGTCTGGTCAAAAAAGTATGTACATGATCCAAAGATGATCCCTCTCCCGACAGGTCGCGGCCCTGTAAGGCCCGGGCGGCTTGGGTCGCTTAAATGTTAAAAGGGAGAGGTAAAACTAAGATAAAGAAAGAAAGAGAGGAGCAGATGTATTTTGTTTGTGCTGTTGCGTTAATGAGCTTCTTAATGTTTACACACGGTGATTACAATTAAATAGCAACGTTCCTGAACTACGGAATAATTTCGCGTAAAATATTATAATGCCGAATCCTGAACTGATGTAACTTAAGCGTAATTCACTTTATTTCCAGCATAAATCTTAACATTCCGCGATAATGGAGACGTAAAAATTGCCTGGAGTTTCTCCGATCTGATTAGAATATAAAGAAATACGTTTCTTCATCACTTTTGTACGAGTGATAAATCGAATTTCGATAAAGATTGAGCGATTCAAGTGTGTGATTGGCTGATTTTAGATTCATTCTTATATGTTAATGGTCCAAATGAACAGAAGGACGTATCAATTAAGTAATAAACTAGAATTTATTTATATTAAAAATCATTAGCACCCATGCGAAGAACAGATACTTCGTATTATTCGTTATATTCATTACCATGTCTCGTCGTGTTGTGACCATGCTGTCTAAGCCTGACATATCTTACCTTCTTGAGCACAGAAGCAAAGAGCGCCTTTAAAACGACTTATATGACGTGACATGAACTTAATGATCCTTGTTAGATACCGATAATAGAATAGAGAGTGCCTGCGCACATCGTAACGAATTATGGTCGTAAGTGCTTCCTTCATTCTCGTGCTCAGTCTGCTGATACTCCTGCTTGCAACCACACGCTCTTCCCTCTTTCCTTTGCAACCTTTGTCTTGCTTTGTCTATAATAATCTGTCGCTCCCATTGTCTTTTTGCTTTCTATTTGTCTATAGAGTAATCAGCCTTATTCTCTTTTCTCCCGTTTCTTATTTTCATCTTTACGGCCGGTGGGCCAAATAAGTGATTGTGATCGATTTCGGACCGTATGGTCCGGGTTCGAACCCAGGCAGCAGGGTAGGGTTTTCTTCTTGCGCTTGCCCTAACTCTTTTCTCCTAATGAGCGTATTCATAATAAATTTGGTATTTCTTTCGTAAGCCAAATACGGCTGAGTGGTTAGACCGTCCCTCCAACCGTTGGGACCCGGGATCGAATCTCCGTGGATCTATGTAGAATTTGTGGCATGTTTTCTTGGGTTGATCCTGATTTCTTTGCCACATATCATTTTAACGTTGCTTCCTTCATCATATTATGACCATTTGGTTGCAATAGAGGAATTATTATTATTCGTAGCACCGTAATCCGAATGGAGAAGAGGAAACGGGATCATACCTTTACTACAATATTATATATTTTTCTTATTATTTTATTAGCTTTTCCTTTAATCTATCCTTTCTATTTTCTTTCATTCCGTCTCTTGAACAGTCGACACTGGGTTAGATTCAACGGGCACAAAGTGCCCGTGTTGTGTGGATGCAAGAGGAAGACATTTACAACATCTCTAGTGATGAGGTACATGCTTATTTTCATTGCAATTGTGACTACAATTGCGAGAAGCTGAATCATTACACCGTTAGCAGTTTCATTTGCGTAGATATTTCACTCGATCGCTCGGGAGTTAGGACAATGGCTGCCGCCGCGTAGATCCCCGCGCCACCGGCCAACTCGTACTTAGGTAACTTATCATTCCTACTAGCAATAAATTTTTATTATACAAGGGTGTCTACCGTAATTCAAAAATCATTTATGTATAATTAAAAATTATAAGTTATATTTTATAAAATAAAAATATTGTGGTTAACTCTTAGGACATCTCACTTCATGTCTTAAAAGGTACCATAACGAGATTCCTTCACTTGGTTTCAAATCGTTGCTTAATTATGATTTATCGAGGGGCACTGGAGTTCATCTGGAAGCTCCCGAATTTATTACGAATCGGCTGAAATGTTACGTGTCTGTGAAGTCAGTCATTTAATAAAAGATAAGTGCACTAGTACAGTACTCGCTCTCAAACTGAAAACATGAACGACGTCACAGACAGAGGTGGCGGGAGTTCGATTGCAAGCGAAACGTGCTGAGATGAAAACATTGACGGTATCACGCTATTCTAGTATCCACGTAGTTACCTAAAGCGCGTGGAGCCGTAGACTATATTTTCATGGTGGACTTGAGAACTGCACGCATGCGCTCTCTCAACTACATGTTCAAATTTTAACGGTAGCGAAGCTTTCAGATTCCAGGCGAGAAGTGTATTTTATTTTAGTTATAAAATTTATATATATTTTTTACAAATACCTGAGGAACACTTCGACCATTTGAACTAAGCGATGCCTCATAAAAAGTACATGTGGATTGTAGGCCTACTTTCATTTCCCATACATTTTTCACATTTTCAATGCATGCTGATATATTCGTTATTGAAAGCTTTGTTTTCATGAAATTCAGGAGATTGTTCAGAGATTTCGGCGAAATATGTTGCACTTAAAGTATTTAGTTATGTTCAAAATATTATGTTGTTTTCAGTTATGTTAGTTTAGTTATGTTCAATGTAAAAAAAAAAATTAAATGCTCAATAAAATGGAGAAAATATGTCGTAGAGTCTTTAATATAGGTAAGAGAAATGTAAGAGATCGCTGGCTTGTGATTTGTAGGGTCTACAAGATTATAAAAATTATAAACATAAAATTTTGTGAATTTATCGTAATAGAGTATTTAATACTCTTTGCATCTTCATTCAGGCAATATGAAACTTAACGTAGCTCTCAGCATTGGAACAAGTCGGTGAAAATCAAACATATTTACTTTCTGTGTAAAGCAAGGCAATAACCAGCACTTAAAAGTCTTAAGAAGCGGTACTTGTTTATTGCTATATGGGATAATTTCGCGTGCATGTTGTGATGACGGCAGTCTAGACCAGTTCTTGCAAGGTATCGACGACCGCAGGTCTCATACGCTTTGTCCACAGAGCAGTTGCAATGTTACCCTTCCATACACATAAGTTAGATCCAATTCCTTCCCAAAAAGGACTTTTACAGTATCTTCCGAAACTTTTCCATGACGAAGTTTATTAAGGATTTTCAGTAAAAGTTCATTTTATTCCTTTTCAGACGTAAAATTATGTTTAGGCCTACTCATAAGAAGTTCTGTTTGGCATCTTTAAAGCAGATGTTTGGTAAAAATTAAAATTAAAAGTTCTTAGGAAGAGCCAGTTTAAAAGAGTATAGAAAAGTTAAAAAATGTACTTTGCAGAACAAAATTTTTTTTGTCTTTTTAAAGTCGTACGTTTTAGTTGGAAAATTTAGTTTCCATTGGATTTCATTTAAAAAGATGTGTGTGTTTGAAACTATGAGATCTTGAAACAATTTATGTCGGTCATTGGAGTAAAAATTATGGAACATGAGGACCACATTCTAAGCTTTAGGGTGTCTTGAGGCCAGATCAACATATTATATTATTATAAATAAATGATTGTATAACTTATAGTACATAGCTTTACATTATCCATCATGCTTACTATACGCTATATAGCATTAAATTGGAATTTAGGCTTAAGTGTAAAGCTGCGTCTCCATAGATATAAATGTAACACCAATATGTCAATATTAACAAGTTGATATTGACATGTATATTGCAATTTCGCATTCCAATTGACTTGACAATGCGAACCCAGCGTGTCGCACTTAACATTTTCAGATGTTAATTTGTTTTCCGGAGAAAATGGACAACATGTAATGTCAATTGACTAGTAGGTCGATATCGGCTTTGTTTCGGGAATTTCCGGGAAACAAAAAGCGATCGCCAGCTAAATCGGCTTTGGTTCGGGAATTTCCGTGTACACGAAAAGCAGTCGACAGCTTCCTTAATATTGCCGGCATCCATTTTGTATTATGTGAGTATTTGGTATATCAGTGTTCTCAATAGTATTGCATCTACTTTTAAAATTATTTTTTATGGCAAAAGTTACTCCATTGTTGAAAAATGTGATAGTTATTTTGAAAAGATCAAGACATCTATACAGAATTAGTATTTAAGAAAGTCATAGACAGTTAACAAGAAGATAATAACGAGTATATAAAATCACTCTCATTTTGTAATGTTGGCTGCCCTCTTCAGAGGCGTTTTCTTTTTGAATGTTATTTATTATTCATTAATTTCTGTTCGTAACCGCGCCAACACATGTTAACCCATAACATTGTAGTGGAGACAGTTGTTAATTGACAAATCACTTGACTTGTATACATCAACAAGTTGGTGATAAACATTTAACATATGTTAACTGCAACATGTTGGTGCTAAATGTATATCAATGGAGACGCAGCTTTATAGTCTACATGGCACTTTGTTTTTAAACAATAACTTTATTAATCCGTGAGTCAACGTTCCAATGTCTATTGAGTAGGTAAAAAATTGCCTAATTGTTAGTAACTTCAGCGGAAAGTCTCAATTATTATTACAGATAAGAAACTGAGTGTAAAGCTTTGATCAAGGCAGTTACCTGGGTTTTGATAGGGATTGAGTTCCTGTGGAATTAAGCTGTAGAAAAATGAGCAATACGTGTGAAACAAATCTTATTCCCTTCGTGTTACCATAATTCAAGTTTAGTTCTCTTGCCAATAAGCTTTATCAAAGTTTGAAACTTGAGTGGTATGATAAAAATCTATTTTTGCGGGTCGGAGGTGTGCCGCCATATATTTTGTGATCCTGGTGCAGGTCATGATCCACAATAGTTTCGAAACTGTAACTTCCTTTCTCTAGTCATCATAGTCAGTTGGTTAGTTAAAAAACGACGGGGGTTTCCTACAACTTAGGCCTGTGACTGTCGGCGGCGACCCGGAATCTCATCTCTTGTTGGTATCCTTTCTTTGAACTTTCAGTCCAATTATGTTACACAGTAATTCATAATCATTTATTTGGCATCCTAGTGAAGGTTTAAAGAGGCAATTAACAAGTCTTCTTTCGCGACATCAATCAACATTTCAATGTATTTTATTCAAATATGATCTTATCCACGTATATCCGCTTTTGTTTCCGTTCTATGATAATTACTTTGTGAATTATTACATACGAAGGTGCTGCAGCTGCGATATCCATATCTGGTTGGCAACGAAGTGAGCATTTCTTGCTAACGTCAATTCCTTGTTGCCCATCCATTCAGTTGCTCCACATTTCCGAGAAAGCTTCCGCAATCTTTCCTGGCCAGTATTACCGGAAAATGTGATCCCGGGAAATATTAAGGCAAGTAAGTGTTCCCCGGTCCGCCGGCGTGGTCTTGTGGTTAGCGTAGCTGACTACAGATCCGTCGGCCCGGGTTCGATTCCCGGTACCTCCTCGGATTTTTCTGAGGTAGGGAGGTCTGGTAGGGGTGCACTCAGCCTCGTGATTCCAAATTGAGGAGCTACTTGATAGAGAAGTAGCGGCTCCGGTCATGAAAACCACCAATAACGGCCGTGGGTGTCGGCATGCTGACCACATGCCCCCCAATCCTGCCATCTGCCTACGGGAGATGACGCAGCGGTCGGGTGGTAGGCCAAGTCCCTCCAGGGATGTAGCGCCACGGAGTTTAGTTTTAGTGTTCCCCGAGATTAGTAATTATCTGTCTTTAGAACAAACATGGGAAACTACCCAGGATGCGAATAAGTAGCATTTATAATCAATCTCGTCATAGTAACGGTATTTATGATATGATTTTCATTACATCATTATGCAACGTTACATTGTAGTTTAAATGCATATACTGTATAAAGCTAACTTATAAACAAACCGTTGGGATAAAAGAATGCTCATAAAGCGATATCTGCTCAGGTGTAATGGGAATATTACTGCCTTAGTAGTTAAAGATTGTAATGGTCACATTCTTGAGCTGAAGCGTGTAAGGTTCGGATTAAGCTTATCTAGTCAGTAGATGAGAAATGTTGGAATGCGATTTCATTGCTTCCTGCATTACACTGCCTTTTATTGACTTGGACTTTCCTCGTGTTAAATCAACATTACTGTCCTCTCTAGGCCTACTTCAATTTTCATTGCACCCATGATCATTAAATAATATTTTAGGTATTTTAGTTTTAAACTTACTAATTAGCTACAAAAATCAGTGACCAATCTAATATAATAATAATGTATCTACTTTCAAATCGCACCTACGTGCACTTGTCCCTATAACAATGTCTGACTGACTCACTCACTCGCTCACTGACATTAATGTTTGCCCACTTCCAGATGAGTTAAAAACTTGAAATTCGGTACACATATAGCTTTTAGGCTGTAATCCACAGGAAAATTCCAAAAAGTTTATTTTTTTTTTACTTTTAGCCCTAAAACCCCCGAAAAAGGGCTCGGTTTCCATGGCAACGGTATTATCAGTGTTCACGTAGGGCTATGAAAGTTGAAAAATAATTATTTTCGTAAACCTTACGGGGTGGTCGAGATAGTAACGTCTTGGACTCGTATTCGGGAGGTCCCATGTTCAAATCCCAGTTGACATGCCGAATTGCATATTTACATACCATGAATCATCCTCGCTTTTTGATCCTTTAATATCAGTTGAAATTTACTTCCTAAAATACGCCATTAATGTTTACCATTTCCAGATGAGCTAGAAATCTGAGATTTGGCAGACTGTACCTTTTTAGCTTGTAATCGACGGAAAAATTCCAGAAAGTTCAAATTTTTATTTTTTGCCCAGAAGAAGTCCTAAAGTCTTCCCGCACTTTTTTAGGTTTTTTTTTATGGCTACACGGCAACAGGCTATAGGGCAGTAAAAAGACAGCAGCTTTCCCGAGAACCCCACTGTGGGGCTGAGCCCCCAACGAGAGAAGCTAGTTTTTATCTAAATTCACAAGGACTGAACACTGAAACACCTTCATATCTGTAGTTTCTTTCAACAACAAAATTAATAGCCTAATTGAACACAGAGTTCTGCTTACGAGCAAAAGAAGGTATTAAAATAATATGTAATTTTATGCATGTTAAAGAAGCATTTTTAATTTCGTGTAGTAATAAACACAATATTAGCCTAATAATATGACATTTGGCTATTAGTTTATCGATTATTATCGATTGTCCCGCCATAGGCTATCTTGCTTCAATTACACAAATAGCGATGTGTTTAATCCATTTCCATGGTTCTAGTTATTATGGTTCTAGTTATTCAGTACTATGCTTAGTACTGTGAGTTTTAGCTAAATAGTCCGAATAAATAACTCGAGGTCCGGGTTCTCTCAAGATAAATTCACAAGCTACGACCTGAGATAGAGATAGAAAAAGTTAAGAGTGATTAAGAATGGAGTTAGAAGAATTAAAATTCGTAACAATAAATTCTCTACAGAACGCATGATCAAGGGAAAAAGGCTATTATTTCTATTAAACTAATTATTATTAAGTAATTAAAACATTCCCTATATAGTCTTGGAGGTCCTTAGGGTTCAAGAGGTTTAGACTTCCAAGTTCTAGAGATTTGGCACATATGGATGGTAAGATTGTTAGCCTTGTACTCTATCAGCTTTCAACGGGATTGTTCATGGTATTCTTTCTGCTGGAGACAGTATACCCCAGAGCTGTATTGCCACTAAAGGGATTAAGCGGATTAAAAGTCTGAATACCTCGTCTGGCTATTATTTCTAACTAGCATGTGCCCGCGGCTTCGCCCGCGATAATTATTTCAAAAATAAAAAATCATTAGCATAATAGTTAAATCATTATATTTATTAACACCTAATTCAGGTGGTCTACATACCACGATTAGATAGCGTCGCCTGATAAAAGTGACCTCAGATTCGAGTTCCTTGGCCCAGAATACCCCTGTAGAGTGAGTTTCGTCCAAATCGAACAATGTTTGACCGTATTTAGGCCTATATTGATTATCCCTCTTCCGTTTAGGTTGAAAATTTCATATGTCTTCGGGCCTTGACATTCTAAACAAACGAATCGTCCGGGATGGACTTACAAAATCAAGCGATGGCCCGCGATAATTATTTCAAAAATTAAAAATCAATAGCATAATAGTTAAATCATTATATTTATTAACACCTAAATCAGGTGGTCTACATACCACGATTAGATAGCATCGCCTGATAAAAGCGACCTCAGATTCGAGTTCCTTGGCCCAGAATACCCCTGTATAGTGAGTTTCGTCCAAATAAAACAATGTTTGACCATATTTAGGGCTTACAACATCCAAGCGATCGCGAAAGTTTTATTTCCAAGGTATGGCAAAAATAGCCAAAGCCAACTGTAATTGATTTGACATTGAAATGTATAACTGAAAACTTATGTTTCGAAAACGCAAAAAAATGCACGTTTTTTGCCCGTTTTTCACTCATAACTCACGAACGAAAGCGAAATTTAAAATTCAGGCTTCGAGGTGCATTTTCCGACCCTTCAGTCCACCTATGTTTAAAATTTCAGATCTCTGCGTTGAGTAGATTTCGCTGGGCATCGCGGACAGACAAACAGAAGGAAGACAGTCACTTCCTTTTATTAATATAGATAAACTAATTATTATTATGTATGCAGGCCTTTATAATTCAAGAGGTTTAGATTCTCAAATTCTAGAGATTCGGCACATATAGGTGGTAGGATTGTAGCCTTGTACCCTGATTGCT
Source organism: Ectobius pallidus (assembly GCA_964059195.1). Classification (NCBI taxonomy): domain Eukaryota; kingdom Metazoa; phylum Arthropoda; class Insecta; order Blattodea; family Ectobiidae; genus Ectobius; species Ectobius pallidus. The sequence goes on along the minus strand of CAXKWD010000010.1, from coordinate 24,128,952 downwards.
TTTCCATGGGATTGTTCATGGTATTTTTTCTGTTAAGAGTTCGAGTATACCCCAGAGCTGTTTTGCCAGTAATTGGGTTTAAACGAACTAAAAATCCAAATAACTCATCGGAGAGCTAATTCACGACCTTTAATTTAGCGCAACTGCAAAATTGAGTTTCTAGATATAAGTTTAGTGAGGAGAGTGCTATATCAAATATAGTGTTTATTCATACGTTAATCCGTCTGAATTAATTTTGTGTAAGCCTATAGATTTTTGCGGGGCTTAAAGTAACGTTCATTCGCCTACAAACCTTTTTATTCCCTGTGATTCATCAGTTACTTCAAATACTCCGAAGGCTGAATATGAGAAAGAAACTAATTTTATATCGAAAAACCTTTAATGATTGGGAGGAACTGATAACGCTTAGCTTCGAAGGATATTTGTTGAATTTAACATAAAGACTTCAGATGATATTAAACTATTGGTAATTAATGAGATAGGCTACTGAATAATAGTCCTAGAAGCAAATGTTTAATTTTGTCTAAAAAATTAGGCCTAACTATTTTAGTTTAGCATCAAGTAATTTTGTCTAGAGACCCTCCGTGAGGTTTCATTTACGAAACTGAAAATCTACTTCTAGCCTGAACGGCTATTTATAAACCATGCCTTAGGTTTTAACGCATTTTATAATCCGAGAAATCTGAGAACATTGAATTTGATCTGAACTAGACTGCTGAGAATTCACCACCAATGGTAAATTTATAATATGACAAGGAATTTCTAATTACAACTTAAATTAAAACTTTAACCAGCTTTTGTATTCATATATTAATGGATTAAAAAAGAATATTGTCTGACAACGAGGAGGGTGCGTATAAAAATATGAGCTTTGTTTGAAAGTGTAGTTACAGCACGATGATAAAAATCACACCAATGAGCAGTGACAAAACAGGATTTCCATTCTCGTGCTGTAATACTTGAACCACAAAGTCGCACGAAACAGTTCTGAGAAGGCGTAAAATCACACTTCAAAGCATACTGTATGCGTTAATTTTATTGGGCACGCAATGGAAGTTCATTCCTTAAATTTTTAAAATACTTTTCCTTGACGTGGAATTTATATTGCCTATGCTGATTCTTTTTAGAGATCCTTGTGATCAAATACTTCGAATGCTGCAGGTCTCCTTAGCCGGGTTAACTAAAAGGCATGCTACCTTGGAGTAATAGGGAAGGGGGCTCTGGGTTCGAGTACCACCTCGGGCATAAATGCTTGTGTGTGATAAGGAAATAAGGAAAATAAGGAAAACAAGGTAAACAAAATAGTACACAAGGAAAATAATTCTGGAATGTTGACCTTTGGCCGACTAAATTTAAAATAAAGTGTCTCCCGCCATTCTTTATGTGTTAAGATGTAGTGTCGTTTTGAACCACAAAGGACTGCTTAATTGCAGCCAGCTCTGTCATGATACATCAGGGAAAAAACTGTTTAAATTTATTTATTTTCGCTTAGCCAATCAAATGTGAAGTAAATTTGTTTAGAGTAACTTACATATCTCAAGTTTAGCGTCACCATTCTCTTCCTGACGCTCGCCTCCCTCTAAGTTAAACTATCTCTCGGTGACTACTTCATATTCTCACCATTTATTTTAGCTATTTCTCTCCTTCCTCTACTGCCCTTATCCTCCCATCCTCCGGCCTTCTGTTAATAATTTGATGACGCATAGATCTTCGTGTGCAACGGGTCATGTTTAATAGGTCTTTTCTACCGATGAGAAAGAGCCTTCTTTGCGGACATTTTGAGATTTTACCAATTTTCCCCCACTACCTGAGTTCTTCACAATTTAACAAGTAGTAGTAGTAGTGTGTATTTATTTTCACAAAAAAATTCTCACATATTAATCACATTATTTACATTAACCGGCGCACGGGTCGGTGTCGACCATACGTGCTCACTGCATACACTTAAATTATTACCCCATAAAAAACCTAATTGAAAAAAAACTATATTCTATTATTTACATAACCCCAGACGTAACCCCCCACCCCCAAACAAGTAAAAATTTCATAGACACATAGACATTATTAAGACAAAAAACAAAAAGATAATAATAATAAAAAAATAATACTTAGATTTCCTTAATTCTCTAAATCTAGGCTTTCTCTCATACATCTAACTTTCTGCAAAAATTTACATAACCCGTGCCAATTGTGCTCATCCAGTAATAGATTTAGACATGCCTCCCTACTTCTTTGCGAGTTTAAAAATTTGTCGGGTAGCATCATAACTCTCCAGCGCTCTGTCACTACACATCCCGCCAAGATATGAACCCAGGTTTCATTTCCCCTGCACATTGGGCAGATTCTCCCCCCTCCCTCATCCGAAATTCTCTGAGTTTTCCATCTTCCCAGGCGAATCCAGGCCATTGCTGCTCTATCTTCCGCACCCAATCTTTCTATATATGCTTCCCTTCCCCAATTAGCCTTTAATTCTGCTTGTAATTCTAATGACACTTTACCATTACAATCAGCCTCGATAATATAGTAGTCAGCGACAATGGTAGTGTATAAAATTCCTATCGCTATAACATGCCGAATTTACGCTTCAATTTTCAGCATACTGGGAGTTAAATTATTATTTAAACTCAAATTCAGTGTCAAAGTTACTCAAGTGAAATAGGATTAAACAAGGTCCTGCGATTTAAAAAGTTATACATTTAATATACTTGCAGATTCTCTACTGTCCTTTCAGATGTATTGAGAAAAGAAGTAAACAGTGTTATAATGGGAGAAGAGCGCTTCCACCAGGTAGCAAAACACACTTTAATGTTTATATAGCTCATATCTGGGTCTTTTTTCCGTTCTTTTTTTTTAAAGAAAAACTGCCAAATTTCACTCTATCTTGTTCTTAAAAACCTTTAGAATCCATATAAAAGTACCTTTTTCTTGTAGCAATATTCTCAGTATAAGTAAGATCGCTAAGAATTTCACTCAATTAACCTAACATAAAGTAAAGTAAAGTGTTCCCTATTACAGGCCATGGAGGCCCAGAGGGTTCCAGGAGGTTGAGGCTCCCAGATTTTTAGACATCTGCACATGAAGGTGGTAAGGTTGTCAGCCTTACGCACCGGCCGCCTTTACCCCCAGGATTGCTCCTGGTACTCATTTCCGTTAGAGGCTGAGTCGACCCCAGGGCCATAGTGCCACCAGAAGGATTAGGCCAATTGAAAAACTCCAACGACCTCATTGGTGATCGAACCCGCGATCTTCCGGTTTGTAGCACAGCGCCTCAACCACTACGCTACGGCTTATCCCAATTAACCTAACATGGCCCTGTTAATTGACGCGTATTCACGAAAATCATCTGCTCAGCTGTGGGAGGGGGATTTATTAGGTCAAATGAGCCAGAAAACCCGATGGCGATCAATAATAATATAATTGTAACTAATCTAACCTAACCTAACCTAACTTAGCTCTACATGTCACTAACATTAAAATCAGTATTCCTAACCTAACTACCACAAATCTAGCTCCGACGAACTTTTGTCTCATTGGTCCTTGACGCACAGCTGGACAACTGCTTTACTCATTCGCCAGTGTTACCGAATTGTTGCTGGCCATGTGGTAGGCCAGGGGAAGTCAACTACGTCTTGTGATGACGTTTGTGGAGCAAGTGCATGCGGATCCCTTGTGCGTGACGTCAGCAAGAGCGCACGGTAGTAGGGGTGTTTAGAGTACGTTAGAGCTAGCTCTAGCTCTGTGGGTAGAACAACTTCTGGTTGGAAATGCAGAGCATTTTTCAAAGTTAATGCAAGTACGCGATCCTGATAGTGTTCTCTTTGAAGAACATGTGTTAGTTCTGCAAAACATTCTTCTTCAGTTCGAATCGAGGTTTCAGGATGTGGAAAACCTTTCTCCAATGTTTAAACTTTTTGCTACCCCATATTCAGTTAATGTCAAAGACGTTCCTTGCCGGTATCAGTTGGAACTGCTAAACTTACAATCCGACGATCTGTTAAAGGACAAATACGAACGTAAAGTGGTCTTGTGTAACTTTTACAGAAATTTCTCTGAAACCAGATTCCCGAGACTTATGCACTTGCCGCACGAATATTATGTAATTTTGGATCGACATATGTGGCCGAACAATTTTTTTCACTAATGAAATGTGCAAAGCTCAAATCAAGAAGTACATTGTCAAATCACAACCTAAATGTAGTCTTCGATTAAATATTGCTCAAACATTACGTCCCAACATTGATAAACTTGTTAAAGAAAAAAGAGACAGGAAAGTCAGAAAATTGTTACTGTAATCTTGTATCATCTAAGGTGCAGACGAGCTTGTATGGTAATTAATTAAGTTGATTTTTTATTATTTTTATTGTAGTGAATTATGTTAATTCAAATGATATTATTGTCTATTTTTGTCAAAGAACATAGATTTTGTGAAAAGGCAATTGTTCTCACAGAATAGTGAAATAGAATTATTTAAAATATGTTAAACGGCTGTGCTGTAATTAACCGATAAATTATCAAGAAAATCGACTGATGTTTCATTTATCGGAAACACGCATTACGTAAGTTCTAACCCCCTGAATTCCCACTGCCCGCAATACTAATGTCCCTCTCTTCCCCCCTGTTCACTGAAGCCTACACTTCACATACTCCTCGCAGAGATATAACGCGAGCAGTGAGAGCAGAAAGCAGTGACGTCACAGAGCAACCTTCTTTCTTCCCCTGTAGGTAGGCTATGTTTCCCATTCCCCCCCCCCCCTAGTTATTCACAAATCCTGGGTATCACAATCGGTAGCCAATGTGAGTGTGTTGAAATAGTTTTCCACTTATGCTCATTTATAAAATATTACATAATACATAACCTATTATAAAAATATACCTTAGTCATTGCCAGATTGTAAATAGGAAGTACTTTAAGTACCCTATCAAATAATTTTAAATTCATTGTAATAGCTTTTTGGCAATTTATATAAAAGCTTATTAATACAACAGTAAGCATTAGCACTATAAGCCCGTCCTAATTGGTATTTCGGACACCATTCTGACCTCTTGAGTTTAAGATAAGCAGTTTCAAACCTAACCGAGATCGATATATTTTCGTGGCAAAATAATCTTCAGCGTACGTTTCCCAGGAGGAATTTTAAGTCATGGCTATGAATTAAGTCGTTAATAACATAGTACGGGAATTTGACATATTTATCAGAAATAACTTATTCGTTCCCCCATACTACTAACTTAGTTCTCCCATATTGACCTCTGTGATGCCAAGCTCAATGTGTGATGATAAAGCCCCCAATACTAATTTTGTAGTAATGGGAAAAACTTGTGGATGTAAATTCAAATTTCTCGAAAGGGTCTAAAGATCCAGATGGTAAATAGTTCAGAATACAGTACGGTATACAATATCGCAAATGAGGAAATGTATATATTGTAATATAAATTTGCTACAGTCAAACCTCCTTATAGCGATATTTGTGGGCCCTTGCAGATTATATTATTATGTGAGGGTTGTTGTTAAATTGAGATGCTGTGATAAATCAGATATTAAGAAAACTGCATGCAGAATATAATTCTCACGTGCAAATAAGGAGAACATAATGAATCACAAATCCAACGGTAACCATAGCTACTTTACACCCCACACCCGCACACTGAAGAATTATAATTGTGACTCATTTAGTATCACGGATCACGCCAACCTTTGAGTATAGGCTTATCTAAAATTTTCAGCTCGTAGAAGGTGGGAAGAGGGAAGTAAAATATAGTGAATTCGCTACAAAGCAAAAGTAAAACTAAAATTATTTGCTTCAAAGGGTGTTTTAGCTTCCATGATGTGCGTGGAAGGTAGAAACCGGACTCAAGTCATATCTTTTTGCATGCCTAAGGATGTTTTTACCCTGAATGGCCCTGTTTTCCACCCCATACCGAACCTTTCAATTTTGGAATTTCTAAACAATGTAACTGTTATCAGGCCTCAGAAAACAATATCGGTGTCTGAGAAGGACACTAATCTGGTACTACCTACCTTCCAGAAGGCCAAGTTACCGGTTTGCCATATCAATTGAACCTTAAATTACTGCTGAGAAAAGAGTGTTTCTATAGTAGCTTCGCCAATTGTAATGAGTGAAGTTTAACATTAAGATAGGAAATTTGCCTGGACTAAAGAAAAATATTTTTAAATGCGAGTGTATCGTTATATCGATCTTCATTATGTACAGGCTTGACTGTATAGCTGAATAAAGAGATGGTAGGTATTTAAATAAACTGCTGAACTATTTGAAGAAGTTTCTTTTCCTGACTGTAACATTGAAGCTTTAACCTTAATTTTTCTTCAAACTTCAACCTATCGGGTTTTTGTTTGGAGTAAATCAAATTAAAGCCAAATATATAGCTCACAATTTGTTTTCATTCTTCATTCCTGTTAAAAATACAGAAATGGAACGACGTAAGGTTTCCACTTTAATGCGTAACACCTCATTGTATTAAGTACAATGGTTGCTGAAGTTTTAATGCTTCTTGGCACAAACGATACAATCATTCCCCTTCCCTTGTGCTTCGCCATAAACATTTTAGAAGAAAATGAATCTATGGAACCTTTTGATAAATGTTCTGTTATTGTTACATTCGCACTTTCTGTAAAGTTACCAAAAACCAAACTACAGTAGGCTATATATATATTCCCATGGAATTATAGTGTGTGATTTACACGTCTAATTTGTGATACATTTTACAAATATTTTATTCTATGTTTGCTTCGATGGAGCACTCTTTAGGGCACTGCCTTTCTGTTTCCAAGTTCAGAGGAATCGATCCCGGGTCGATGGGATTTATGTGTGCCAAAATGTGTCGGCCCTCCTGTAGATTTATCGGTGTTTAGGAGAATTCCTACTGGATAAACTTCCGAGAATTGCAGACCCAAATAGCAATATACAAAAGCCGTTGAATCACCACAACAAATACATAATTTGATTTTGCCTCGCATGTTCTTTTAGATGCATTCTAGATACGAGATTTCTCATTTCTAGAGCTAGAAAATTAAGATATCTTTAATTTCACGGGCATAAGAAAGAATGTCCACGGTACAGAATTCCGGTACAGCGGAAACTGTTACAGGCCAAGGAGTAGTACAAAACCATCATAATTTAAAGAATAACAGGCAAAGCTTCCTTGAGTATGAATGATCGATTGGTAACAGGGGTTTGCAACTGGCGGCCCGTGAGTCTTCCGTTGCGACCCGCGAAGTCTATTTGAAAAGTATGTTATGGGCCTAATTTTGACTAAAATATATTATCATCAATAAATTTGAATGATCGATTGGTTACAGGGGTTTGCAACTGGAAGTCCGTGAGGTCTTTTCTTGCGGCTTGCGATGTCTATTTGAGAAATATATTATTTAAGTATGGGCCTACTTTTTACTAAAATATAGGATCATCAATAAGTATTTAGTTTTAGTGAAATAAATTTTAAAGATTTAATTTTAATTTCCATTGTGTTTATTGCTTAATTTTAGATTATGGAACAGTACATTATATCAGCGAAACGTGATTACTTCAAGACTTATTTGGTCTTAAAAGAAGTAAAGTTGTGGAGGCTACAAATAATTTTACTTATTTTCAGCTCATCATTTATATCTTCTAAAAATTACGTGGTCCACAAAAAAACTCCTGAACATAATACTGGCTCCTCGTACATCTTAAAGTTGGAAGTCCTTGTTGTATAATTTCTAGAATATACTACCCTTAGAATTGGACTATTTATTTCTTTGATACTTTTTAAGCAATGTTTTCTCTATTCAGGAAATACAATTTATTGCCCAGTTAGATTCTGCATAGGCTATAGTATTTCTGAACCTTCAGAGAAAGTTACCTCTATGGAAGGGTCGAAACGCACACTGAAATGATAGAGCTTGTGATATTGTGTTTGAAATCGGAATAATCTGCAACAGAAATTTGTCGATTTTAATCTGATAAAAAAAAAAAAAAAAAAAAAAAACTTATTTTCTGCACATCATAATTGCAATTATAAGTTAATTGATTCAACAAAAACATTCTGGCACTTTGTTATATCAGTTTACCTGATTTTATTAAGTGTGGAAAACGAAGATAAGCTACGGAATTGCAACAAAAAACGAGAATTTCTGGGATAATTTGCTCTGCAACTTCGATTATTTGTTTGTACCAAGGGCTCTTTAAGTTGCACAGTGGCATGCCTGTTCCTGACCTTATGGGGCAGTTGTTATACTGATACAGTTTTTGCATTCCAATGGAAAGAAAAAAGCAAGATGGATGGGACTGACGTCATCCCAGTAGCTTATTAATACACATTAATAAATCGCTTGTAGGTCTATACCTTTTTTAGTCTTCAGTTCAAGTTAATTGAATGTCTTCATATATTTATGATTTCTAACATCTGTTGCTGACATAAATAAAGACAATTACAGAAGTAGTTTATTTGTTTTATTGTAAGACAAACTACTGTATCGCATAGAATAAAGTTATAATTTCAAGGCTTAAAATCCAAGTTTTGGATGGGATGATGAATGAAAAAAGTTTCAGATAAAAGCTAATCTCGTTTCGAGTACCATCCCGGCAGGTAAACAATCATAATAAAATCATGTGTGATACACTGTCATAATTTTCTTTACCATAAGCTTGGGCAATACAATTTTTTCTCATCGAATTCTGATAGGCTACAGAATAAGAGATCTAATTAAAAAAGTGTGTATTTCAGTTGTTTTAGCTTCACGGAATGGTTAATGTTCTCCTTTCAGAACTTAAAGACCTGATAGTGTACAAATGATGTCTAATTTATAACTACCATTTAGATAATCTTTCCGAAAGACAAAGTTTCAAATAATAGTTTAGCTCCTAATATAAGAATCTCATATACAAACCAGACCGCAGGCGCCGTTTTGAGAAAATCGTCGCCATTCTTCATGTTTCATCCCAGAAGATATCTAAAATGTTACTTTGCCTGAATACTATTTTCGCTCTTGAGCTGTACTGTTCACAGACTCACAAGCATGAACAAACATGTTTCTCCTGAATTTTATTGTTGGCTTCAGGGACCTTCAAAACTTGTATTAGTGCTGAAAACTCAACATAAAATTTCGAGGTCGAACATAATACTTCCTGTGCCTATAGTACTCATGATACAGATAAAGAAAATAGGAATCCTTTCAGTATTGTTATCTACAGGTCTTTATATTTAAAAGTTTGCCGGCCTCGCGGCGTTTTGTTCCTCGGCCGCACCAAGAGGAAGCGCCCGTAAGCTGTTATCCATAAAGTCGCTTTTCTTCGCGGCTGCATCATTCTCTGCGTTAATATTTCTCCTGTCGCGAAAATGAATAGCAACAAAGATGTTAAAACTAAAAACCTTACAAGTGTACACGTGTCCATTGTTTAAACATAGAGCCTAGTGAACCAGTAGCACGAATTCGTCATTGTGAATGTTCATTATTCGTCAGTGTGTGAAGGTTTAATAGACCCACAGCTTCTGTTATTTTCCGTTGTAGCGTGGTTCCACCAAAACGGTTGTGTGAACACACTTTGGTGGCGCTTTCTGTGCCCAAGGTTGCGGGTTCGATCCCGGCCCAGGTCGAAGTCATTTATGTTTGCATAAAAGTGTCAGGCCCATGTCAGTAGATTTACTGGTATGTAAAAGAACTCTTGCGGGACAAAATTCCGGCCCACTGGCGAAGGTCACAGGCCTAAGTTGCAGTACATCCCCGTCGTTAACTAAGCATATATCAACCAATCGTTTGAACATTCATAACAGCCTGTACTGGAGTACTGAAAATCCACATCGTATACTTGAAGTCCCTCATTAGGGCAGAAAAATTGGACGAGACAAATCCTCGCACACTGGAAGAACTAAAGGAAAAGGACATTTTGTAATGAAAGATTTTATACACGTTCTAAGAAGCGAAGATGAAGAACGTGAAAAGCCGGTTCCTGCCTGGTCACCCGCCGCCAGCAAACGCCGCGTGGGCGGAAAACTGATAAATCTAAAGCCCTATATTTACTAGAATGTAGATTTACTAGCCTGATTTACCTGAAGCCAGCAAATATGTGAACATATTCACGCATATACTGGGAATGACATAATTTCCTTATCAGTATTTTTACTAGAATTTCTGTTTTTGAAATAGCTTACTGAGTGTTTTTTACTTCTTAAAAATCCTTGAAAATAATAAAATAGGCCTATGTTTCAATTGGATCACATTAATTGATAGACCTACATCATTTGCCACGATTTTGGATTTCTCTTCAGGTTTGTATGAAAACTTTAGGTTAGATTGCATTACAGATTTATTCGAACCGTCAGTCTGGGGACGGAAGACTTTCATAACTATTATGCCTACCTTAAGAGATGAGGCGATATATATGAATTCAGACTGTGTGAATGTAAGCCCTTAAGGAGCATCTGTTATATTCTTAATCCCTCCCTCTCCGTCTGTCTATAGTGTTATGTACTGTATTTCAAGCGGGTCACTTCTATCTACCGTTTCAAACCTCAGATGGACGCCAGAATTCACTTTTAAAACCGAGATTTGCTCGAATCTCTGGATCAGACAAGGGAATGTTCACCAAACGAATGTAAAATGAGAGAAATCTTAGCAGACAAAGTATGTATTTCGTGGATTACGGATGTAGAATAATTATAGATGAATTGAGTTTGAAAGTGATTAGATGAGCCTTCGGTTGGAAAGCCTGGGTTTACACTTAGGATTTCCGGAATGCTAGTCCAGGACGTTACCTTCTTTAGGTATTTTCGTGATTACGTTTGTCATTTATTCTATACAATACTCGAATTCATACTGATTTTCCCCAATCTCTTTATTTGCACATACTTCCTGATTGCTTACAACTAACATCAATAATCTGCTTTATATTCTAATCGTTGCCGGCCCTTCTTCTCCACTGATTTGTTCTTTCTTCTATGACACGCGGAACCAAACGTGCGCAGGTAACTGGAATGCCTTTATAGTTATCTATGCTAACTATGCTACTATTGCTCTTTATGCTCCAAAAACTAAAACTAAACTCCGTGGCGCTACATCCCTGAAGGGACACGGTCTACCACCCGACCGCTGCGTCTAGGATTGGGGGGCATGTGATCAGCATGCCGACACCCACGGCCGTTAATGGTGGTTTCCATCAAGTAACTCCTCATTTTGACTCACGCGGCTGAGTGCACCCCGTTCCAGAACTCCCTACCTCAGAAAAATACGAGGAGGTACCGGGGATCGAACCCGGGCCATCGGATCTATAGTCAGCGACGCTAACCACAAGACCACGTCGGTGGTCCTTTATGCTTTAACTTGAGTTAAAATTAAATTAAATGCAAGTAGAGTGTATAATTCCATTTGCCTTATAAGCCGTAATGCATTAGGTAATACTTTAAACTACCCCTGTTAGCCTACAATTAGTTCGCATTATCGAGTTTCTACTTCGTCAGAACAGTACTTTTTATTACTATTTAGAGGTGCAAAGCGTTTCATGTTGGTAGAATACTTATCTTAAATAGCAGGATTGATATGACGTTTTGAGGAATTTAAAATCTACGAAAAGTAATAAAACGTCGTTTATGAGTTAGGAAGGTATTTGACTTACTGTACTGTAGAAACCTTAATGTACTAATGTAAAACACACAGATATAAAAATAAGTTTCTAACAAGGTATTCCGGATGGAAGAAACATATTCAGTTCAAGAAGTCTGCATCTGTAGATTTATTAAAAATTCCTTCCGGTTCCAGCATTCTTATAGGCCTACGTTGTTCGACCTATATTTTTCACCACTGGAAGGTTTATTTTGTATTTTTGGAACTCAGTTTGAAGCTTATGCAATTCCCTTTCCTCGAAAGCGATGGTTTTATAGTGAAATGTCAAATTTTACCACCATTATAAATTTCTTTCATCCAATGCATGTTTCTTCTTTATAGCCTTACATTGTATAAACCACTTAAGTTTTATATCCATTCCTTCTGTTGTATGTTAATTGACAGCCGTTACCATAATGGCTTGCGTGGAGATGAATGAACTTGTCACTGTATAAATAAATGTTTCGTTCTGAAGAACAGCTTTCCGAGTTGTGCTCATATAAAACAGTTTTAGTGTTTCCGCCTCTGGAATCGTGGTTTCAAACCAGGCCGAGGTCCATGGATTTCTGACATAAAAATTCTGGGTACAATGTTCTGCGGGAAGGACTGTACACCATGGCTTCCATGTTGTATATTTATCGCACCAAGCCGAAATTAGAGCCGCCTACCACCTATCTTTCTGTTCTCTGCAGAACAGTGTTCGTATAAAGTTTTGGAAGTTGCAATGCAGGTAGCTTTGACAAATAACACTACCCACATATTCCTTCACATATGCTTATCAAACTAGACCTATGTCCTTCCGTAAGCCCTGCTTAATGAATCGGTCTGGAGTTTAACTCGGAAATCGATAACAAAATTAACTTATTTTCTTCATATCATAGGCCTAATTGGAATTAGGCTATAACTGATTAAAAAAAACATTCTGGCACTATGCTGAATCACTTGACCTGACTTTTTTTTTTACAGAAATCATTCACATTCACAATGCATGCTACTGGTCCTTATTAATGTCACAAAGAATCTTTGTTCTGGTTTTACACGTGCCACCATTAAGGTTTATACAGTTGATATAACCCCGCATGTGCATAATTCACAGGCTAGTTAAGAGACGAGGTACTAACTTGCTGACAGTCCTTTGTGTCCGCAGACCCTTTTCATGTGACGTATCACGGTATCAGAGACTGACATTGGACGCGATAACATCCAGTGGAATTCTATGCTATTCTAGCAGTGTGATGTTTCACAGCTAGTCTGCATTAGGGACTAATGGATCACTTTGTTCCCCGCATTAACATTAATAGGTTTGTTGGGTTCTACAAGGAATTCTGAATAGAATACGTAGTCTCATTCATCTGCAATTGATTTCTGCACAGACAAACCTGTTGAAACAATTTCCTTGTTTTAAAACAATAAATAACATTGAAACTCCCATGCATCACTGGATAAGACTGGATAACATAGCTCAAGTAAAGAAAGTAAAGTCTCCGTTAGTTCGGTATTTGTGGGTTTGATTCTAATGGGGACCTCAAAATTGAATGGAGGCATGGTTTGTGATTAATACCTAGTAACTATTACAGAATACAGAATGTCTCGTATCTCCCTATGTTTCAAACACCCTGAAATTTGTTCCAATCTCCACGCTTGTGTTTTCACTTTCGGAGCGAGAAGTCGAGACTCTATAATAGCGGATGTCTTTTAAGAAGATGGAGATACTCTAAAACCTCTAGCTTCTTAAAATAATTTGTAGAGTACCATTTTGTAGACAAGCATACTGTTATTTCCTGTGTTTTAGGTATAGGTATCCAATAATTACATTCATGGAATTTAGCCTAAGAGTACAATATTGTTTTGTTAAGTTAATGTTATTATTAATCAGAGAGTAAAATTTGAAACATTATTAACATATTACATAACTCACAAGTTAAATGTTAAGTAACTTAAGCTACGATATTGTGGCCCTGGGCTTACGTGACAATTGTCAGCTCCTATCTTTTTCATAGACCTAATATAACATTTAAAGTATTAATCGATCCTTGATTTAGCAATTTTTATGAACTAGTTGATTAGCTTCATATTTTTTTTTAATAGGCTATTTCCCTGTATCGTGTTAAAGTCTGATTTCTCTAATTTATAAAAATATACTACTCTTTATATGAGTTTTATTAATAACTAGCTGAAAAGGCCCGGCGTCGCCCGGGCTTTGTATTTTGTAATTTGAAATTAACTTATGGAGGACTTCCGATGTTGAAACTCTAGGTCCTGATATAATAATGTATGTAGAATTCGAAATGAGGAAGAACAACATATGGCACTCAGACTATTCCCTCAGAAAACGCTAGATATAGCTTTTTATGGTTCATAGAGGATGTCGAATGCTGCATTCCGTTGCTTCTACTCATCATGCCTGGGAGGGGTTGAAATAAGAAGAAACATAAATTACATAAGATTGTATTGACTTGACGGAAAATTTTATTTCTCATTATCATGTTACCATACAACCGTTTCGGAGCTGAAATAAAATAGAAATGCAGTATCACTTTCATACTTTCCTCCCCTAAAACCCGGGACATAATACACTGCGAGCATAGGACTCAAAATGTTCCATCCCATGCTTAGGGCCTATGATAAATCTCAACTAATAAAAAGCCTACAGCTATCATGGATAACTGACTATTTACCGACTTCTGATAAAGCATACTCACACACTTAAGTTGCTCCTGCAATACGACCTCTTATTCTACATCAAAATGTGAAGTGAGAAAATATTTCTTATGTCGAGGGTAGAGAAAGTTATGTGACTGCATCACACTGTGCTTTATTTTCGTGTAATTCATTTTTCAGTACAGTAATTATTTTCGCCAATATATTACATGGAATCATAATTCGTTAAAGTCCAGCATTAGGTTATATAGTTGCCAAGGCCCTATGTAATCACAGTAAACAATTCACTGTTGCCATGTGAACTGAACAACATTTCATTTTTTCAGTAGAATATTCACAGAAATTATATAATTTTCAAGGGAAGGACTGATTTGTTTCAATTTTAATGTCGACAGCTATACTTCCCGGGCTTAACTGGGTATGTGTGCAAAATGTCGTGTAAATTGGTAAAGAAATGTAGATTTGTATAAGGAACAAACAAACATACATACATACATACATACATACATACATACATGCATATACACTTTCGATTTTATATATTAGATTAACCTCTTGATTTAAATTTTTCGAAACGCATGTGCGGAATTAAAGTGCTGGTTTTGTATTTTGTTTGGCAGTTTGGCTCATATGCATTTTGGCTACATGTGAGTTTCTGATTATGTACAATGGGTTGGGATTCACAAACTAGAAAAGAACTCACGGCATCATAGTATTGTAAATAACAATGCAACAGGTGGTTTTAAGGAGCATGACCAAGAGTTTCGCTCTTTTATCTCATAATGCAATTTTAAGTTCAAAATTTCCGAGATTTTTTATCTTCTAGAAATTAAAAAGAAGGCTTAGAATTAAGATATTGATTTCATTTAACACCAGAATGAAGCAGAATAATGCAGCTAAGTTATAAACTAGTAATCTTACAAATAACCTTTCCAAAAAATTCTTGCCCCCCCCCAAAAAAAAATCCTGGGCCCTCTCAGAGGATATTTTCCAGACATTTTATTTTTTAAATACTATTAAAAATTAATATGTTATAATTAGAGACCGGATTTTAAAGGGAAAATTTTCACCCAAAATAGGACGAAAAAAGGGAAAATTATTGCCAAAAAAGGTGGGGAAAAAAAGGGAAAATTAATGCCAAAAAAGGTGCGAAAAAAGGGATATAAAAGCAAGAGAGTGTAAACATTCAACAGAGAGATACATGTTTGTTTTCTGTAAAGCCTCTGCTTGCTCTACAGCTGCTGATTCTGTAACATCTAATGACTGAAGAAATTTTTTGATCTTGTTGAAATTCTCACAGAGGAAATAGCACACGAAATCCGTGTTCCCCACCTTGTTATAATGGGAAACTTAGGCAATGGCAAGCCTGTGATTTCCCTATAACGCTCTATTCTGCTGGGAGGAATTATTTTTTCAATAGTGAATCAGTGAAAACAACTGTTAATGTTTTCATATTACCAAATACTGGGTAATTTACGAATTTTCCAAAATAAATTAGCAAAAAAGGTACTGGAAAGGGAAAGTTCTTAAAAACGGGAAATGAGCGTAAAAAAGGAAAAAAAAAGGGAAGTTCAAACCAGGTCATTTGCAGTTTAAACTTACTCAGTAATGTCCTGTTCAATTTTTTCACGTTTTGTGATGAAATATAAAAAAAGGAATTCCCTTTAAAATCCGGGCTCTAGTTATAATGCTCAATCTTACAATAAATTATTTAGGTTAGTAATATTATGTGCACATTTGTGGATCATTTTGCTAACATATTAATGCTTTTAGTTAAATTAGAACTATATTTATGCTTTCTCAAATTTGTTTTGAAATTATGGCTTTAAAATCCTATACGTGCCCCCAAATTCTTAAACAAAATTCTGATTGTGGAATTATCTTAGTTTTGGTGTGAAATATAATATGACGAGATTTTATAAAATTGATGATAAATAGTATAGATTTTTATTTCAAAGTTCCTACGTTCCAGTCAGTTTTAAAAACGGTACTAAAAATCTATATATATATATATATATATTATATAAGGCTTTGTCCTGACTGACTGAATGACTGAATGACTGACTTACTGACTGAATGAATGCCTGACTGACTGACTGACTAAACTATAACAGGTAGAGACTTGGAATTTCGACAGTACCTTCGTTTCATAATGTAGGCATGGTATGGTATGGTATGGTTCAGGGGCTGAGCCCTGACGGGCTCGCGCAAGTAGGCCACATAGGCGGGCCCTTTTTTCACCCCCTAGGAGACGGAATGATGTGCATGCCCTTAGGCCCCCCATGTCAACAGACTCCACCACCAGCCCCCACGGAGCTCCCCTACATCCAACAAGGACCAGGTACCACTCCACGTGCACCGTACCCAGGGTCCCTCCTACAAGAGCCCCAGAGGCGCGGCACACCCCGACGTGCGCCACTAACCCAGGGTCCCTCTGAGAGCCCCAATGGCACGGGACACCACCAGCAACTCTTGACCACAAGCAACGGGGCAGGACGGGGGAGGCCCGCAGCAGAGTCTGCAGTCTGCCCAGTAAAGGGGAACGGGATAATAATTAGGGGGGGAAAGGAATTGAAGTGGAGGGTGTTGGTGGAATGAATGAAGGGGGAAACGGGAGGATCCCCGAGAAATACCCCCACAAGTCACGGCTTTGTCCACCACAAATGACACGACCGCCGGCCCCGAGATTTGAACTCGGGACCGCTAGCATGCCAGGCCCACGCGCTAAGCATGAGCCACCGTGACGGCCATAATGTAGGTGCTCACTAAAAAAGGATTTTGAGAAATTTTGATTTTAAATGCCAAAAATAAAAAAAATGTTTTTTAGTATATTTAATCCCTTCTGTCACAGAATTATCAAATCCAAATCACAGAACATATTGTTGCTATAGCCTAATGGTTTCAGATGGGTTTGGAAATAAATGAAATGCAAGTTTGACAAATAAGAGAAGTTATCAATATAATTCATGTTATAAATAAATATTATAGAATAAAATCCACGAAAATAATGCAGTCACATAACTTTCTCTACCCTGGACATAGAGAAAACAAAACGAGATATGGTAATGTATATATTATTACATCGCAGGTTTTTGGAAAGAGAAGTATGAAAGTGATATTGTTATCTGTTTAATTTCATCCCCAAAACAGTTTTATGGTAACATGAGAGTGAGAAATAAATATTCTGCAAAGACAATACAATTTTATATTACCAGAATTTCTGTTTCTTCATATTTGAACCCCTACCAGGCTTGCTGTGTACTGTACAAGCGATGGGATGCAAAATTCTACTTCCTCTATGAGCCATAAAAAGCTATGTGAAGCGTTTTCTGAGGGAATAGTTTGAGTGTGATTAGTCATTCTTCCTATTTCAATTTATAAATACCTATATAAGGACCTAGAATTTGAAAATCGAAAGTCCTTCGTAACTTAATTTCCAATCACAAAATACAAAACCCGGGCGAAGCCGGCCGGGCCTTTTAAGCTAGTCATACTATAAGAGTGTAGAGATCTTACCATTTAAAAATTTGTTTCAACAGGTTTGTCAGTTTTAACAGACATTGGGACTGATGTATGTGTGTATGTAGGTATGTATGCGTGTATGTATGTATGTTGGTAGGTAGGTAGGTATGTAGTAGGTACGTATATAGGTATGCATGTAGGTAGGTTTGTATGTATGTAAGTGTATATTATAAGCCTGTATATATATGTATAATTACATATTGGAAGGAAGTTGCATGCAACCTAATAAAAATTAACGCAATCGCATGTTACTGAAAATTTGCAGTTTACAAAACTCCATCCTATTTATTTGTTTATTTATTTAACTTGGCGGAGTTAAGGCCATAAGGCCTTCTCTACCACTCAGCCAGGGCAAAAACATGAAATACATAATGATAATAATAATAATATTGTGTCTCTTCAAGCAGAATTATGGGTTTAAATTATAACTAACTTACAATGCCTTAAATCTCTTTCAAAATATGAAGCGAACTGTTATTGTAGTGGTAGGGCCTACAGCTTTGCACCACTCACAGTAAGTTTTCAAAATAATGTAGGAAATGGTGAACTGATGAATGTCCCTGGTTCAGAAATTTCTTGATGGATTATTTTCGTAGACATTATTGTATAATATAAAAAAAGTTACATATTCCTGTGACGGTCGAAAAATTAAAAATATATCGGCAATTTCCTATAGGACTATTATATTCCATTATTGGTTTAAAATTCACAAGTACAGGATTGTTATACACGTATTCAAAATCATAGCACGAATGCCAATGTTATCCTGTTTAGAGTTCCCTTTCGTGTACTGAATTCCACATTTAATAGGTTGGGTTTAAGTACGAAGGATTCCTAAAATTTAGATTTCCATTCAATTTACACCATCTACCATACCTGAACCTCTTTCTTGTTTCATAATCAAATATCCAGTTCTCTTTTACGAGGGAGAATCAAATGAAAACAAAATCTCCCCACTTTTTCTGCAGGAAGAATGTTTGCTTGTACATTATTTTTCTACATAGTTCCCTCCCAGTTCAATGCACTTATGCCACCAGATACCGCCACCAGTGCTTCGATACCGCATGAGAAAAATTATTCTGGTTGACACTGTAGGCATTCATGCACTGCCGATTGGATGTCTTCATCTGACTTGAACTTCTGCTCTCCAAGGAGCTCCTTTAATGGACAAAGAATGTGGAAATCTGATTGTGCCAAATCTAGCAGGTATGGCAGATGTGGGAGGCACTTGAAGTATATGTCTTCGATGGTTTTCATGGTTGCACGAGCAGCATGAGGACGGGCGTTATCACGTTGAAGCTAAACACCTGCTCTCAGCAACCCCCTTCACTTTGTCACCATCAGACTTCCACATCTTTGGTCCGTTAAATGAGTGCCATTGAACTGGGAGGGGACTATGTAGAAAATAATGTACAACCAAACATTCTTCCTGCAGTAAAATGGTGCAAAAAAATTAATTGCAGTTTTCATTTGATTCTCCCTCGTACATACTGAATCCAATTTTAAAAAATGTAGTAATTCCGCCTTGTCAATATTAAAGTTTTTTAATCAAATATATTTCACCAACTTGTGTTCATCTTTAGTGTTACATAATATGAATATTGGATGCTGAATCCATTTCAAGATGTTAGCTACTCGTACGACAAAATAATAAACTCTAAAAGTTTCAATGCGCCATAAAAAATCTTAAACCTTAAAATTGCTTCCTTATTTCACTGGAAAGTTGTTTATGCTTTCTAAATCTGTTACGAGTGGTAGCTCCATGAGTAGCTAAATCTCTGAAAATGTCTTCTTGAACTATAAAGGTATCGCATCTCTTTGGTGGAACAACTAGACTCCTAGAGGGTAATCTTTCGTTCCGTTCACATCACATTCTTAAGGACTCTAGTATTTTTTAGTCCCTTACGGTAACATTGTGAATTTTTTAAATAAACAGTGCAGTATGAGTTTGTGCAATATTTTATAAACAATTCCTAATGGCAAATTCGTGTAATATTCTTTTATATAACCAGAGGTGACAATCCTATAACATAGCATACTTCTTATTTTGTTGTTCACACAATTTCCCGAATATAAAGTTGAGTATAAAACTTGATGTATGTAAACCTTAATAAAGTAGAGTGTTTATATCACAAGAATGTTTTCTCATTTCTACGTGTACGTTCTAGTACTGTACGTGTACTAGTAATTCGTGTATAACACTTTAGTGGAACTCACCAAAACTCCAATACTGAAAGGGTTATAAAAATGTTGGCCAATATTTCAAATTACTGGAAAATATACTTTTATTTTATTTTAAAACGCTTCCTGTATTACGAGGCTGCCAAAAAGACAAAGCTTACTATCTAGACAAGAATATTAACAACGATAAACATGAAAAATTACACAATACGGAATGTATAGCATATAAAAGTTAACAAACGTAAAAAGTACTCACAGGCGAAACAATAAATAGTGGATCAATATGGTATGTAAACAGTACTTAAAGGTAAAACAATAATTAATAGATTATACAGTGAAAGGATTTTCTCGGGTATAAAAGATTATTACAGCTTCCATACATATGGTTTCTCAGAATGACTATCGAACGCTTTAATGCTGATAGGCTGGTCTGTTTTATTATTTCCTTGGATATGCCAAGCTTAAGACAGGTGTTGTCCACAAATGTAGGAATTGTTCCTCGAGCACCAAAAAGGAGCCCAAATATTTCAATTTCATCGAGGCCATAATATTTATCTTTATAAAATGGCACTGTTGGTTGGTAGGTGCTATTCTTTTCCTCGTTTACCACTATAGATTGGGCTGAGCTTGTCTCAGAACGGACGGTTGGATCAAGCCTTTTTTGAGCAAAGCCTAAAGACGATTAAATCTATATGGCTTGTGCTCTCTTGAGTAGCAATTTCTGGACCTTTTTCGTGTCTTAGGTATCCAGGTTTCTGGAGGGATTCTGCGAGAATATGGCGAATGGTATGATGGCGCGAATTTCTGAGAGCCTCTCCATGCTGACAAAAGCCTAGGACATCTTGCCATTGTGATTTCTCCCAGGTACAGCTTGCACAGCTGCTTCATTAAAAGTCACCTTCATAACGTACTCCCATTCCGAACTTAGATAGTCCATTATGATGCTACATCCACTCGTTTACAGGTGTATACTCTTCGTAAATAATTACATATTTTCCTTGTGCGACAGCTCACACCATGCCTTGTATTCTTTGTTTCGAAGTGTCATCCTCAAATTACGTGGATCGATTAAATTATCTTCGTTTCAAATAAATGACTGCGATGGTAACACATTTAACTGACGTAAACAGTCACGACATTTTTCAGTAATGGAGCAGGTATTCGTTGTACGTGGGTTCTCATTATTGTGTAAACATATTTTATTTGTGGCTGAAACATTTGAATTCATAGATATCCAATATGAAAAGTAAAATATAGGTTTGCGTATATTAATAAAAGGAAGTGTCTGTCCTCCGTCTGTCCTCCGTCTGTCTGTCTGTCCGCGATGCCCAGCGAAATCTACTCAACGCAGAGATCTGAAATTTTATACATAGGCGGACTAAAGGGTCAGAATGTGCACCTCGAAGCCGGAATTTTAATTTTCGCTTTCGTTCGTGAGTTATGAGTGAAAAACGGGCAGAAAACGTGTATTTTTTGCGATTTCGAAGCATCAGTTTCAGTAATATATTTCACAATGTTAAATCAATTACAGCTGGCTTTGGCTATTTTTGTCATCATACCTCATAGCCGACCTTTGAAATAAAAGCATCGCGATCGCTTGATTTTGTAAGTCCATCGTGGACGATTCATTTGTTTAGAGTGTCAAGGCCCGCAGATATATGAAATTTTCAACCAACACGTAAGAAGGATATCAACATAGGCTTAATTATGGTCAAACATTGTTCGATTTGAACGAAACTCACTATACAGGGGTTTCCTGAGCCAAGGAACTGGAACCTGAGGTCGCTTTTTCTACCAGGGGACGCTACCTAATCGTGGAATACACTCCACGTGATTTAGGTGTTAATAAATATAATGATTTAACTATTATGCACTTAAGTTTTGAAATAATTATCGCGGGGGAAGCCGCGGGCACATGTTATCTTATAATAATAAAAGGACGTGTTTGTCTGTCTGTCCGCGATGCCCAGCGAAATCTGCTGAACGCAGAGATCTGAAATTTTAAACATAGATTGACTGAAAGCTGGGAGAATGCACCTCGAAGCCGGATTTTTAATTTTAGCTTTCGTTCGCGAGTTATGAGTGAAAAACTGGCAGGAAACGTGATTTTAGCGCTGTCGAAGCATCAGATTTCAGTAATACATTTCAATGTCAAATCAATTGCATTTGGCTTTGGCTATTTTTGTCATACCGTGGAAATAAAAGCATCGCGATCGCTTGAATGTTGTAAGCCCACGCTGGTGCATTTGTTTAGAATGTCAAGGCCCGTAGACATACGAAATCTTCAACCTACACGGAAGAGGGATAATCAACATAGACCTAAATATGATTAAACATTATTCGATTTGGACGTAACTCACTATACAGGGATTTTCTGGGTCAAGGAACTCGAATCTGAGATCGCTTTTGCCAGGCGACGCTATCTAATCGTGGTAAGTAGTCCACGTGGTTTAGGTGTTAATAAATGTAATGTTTTAACTATTATGCTCTTAATTTTTTATTTTTGAAATAATTATCGCGGGCGAAGCCGCGGGCACATGCTAGTAGCCTATATACGAGGGTCGTTTCAGAAGTCATGGCAACTAATTTTATCAGTCAATAAAGCTGCAGGAAACAAAAATCAGGATATACGATTGAAAGTCGTTAGAATGTTCTTCCCAATGCTGGTATTAAATTGGGATCCGGATAGAAGGCGTTATGGGTAAGGGACATTGAAAGATGCGTAAATAGAGATCATTGTTTTATTCGTATTACAGTATGCGTAATACTCGTACTCTTACGAGCTAACAACCTTCAAAATAATCCCCCAAGGTTTTTTTTTATTCTAAGTAATTGTTTACACTTTCCTCACATTCTATAATTTTTGACACACTTATACGAGACGCATTACACGCAGCTGATGGTATTCTGCGCCTTCCTCATCGTTAGCAAAGATGTGTGGACGCCTTGCGGGATTATTTTGAAGGTTGTTAGCTCGTACGAGTACGAGTATTATGCATACTGTTTTTTGCATATGTAATACGAATAAAAAAATTATCTCTATTTACGCATCATCCAATGTCCCTTACCCATAGCTCCTTGTACCCTGATCCCAATTTAGTACCAGCATTGCGAAGAACATTCCAACGACTTTCAATCGTATATCCTGATTTTTGTTTCCTGCAGCTTTATTGACTGATAAATAATAGTTGCCATGACTTCTGAAATGACCCTATATATTTTATACTCGTGTGTGCGTGTGTATATATATAGGTGGTCCTAAATACAGGTCTATGTACATTATATAATTATCGTTAAGTTCAGAATACTGCACAGCTGTAGTGTACACAGTTTTCTTACTAGCAAAATTAAATAAAAACATTTGGAATCCTTAGCCTATCTGACCTAGGTGATATTCCTTTCAAAGTTGTGTAAGTAAAAAGTTGTATTAAATTGGCCTATTTAGATGGACCACACTATTTGATTTCACAGCAACAGTATTAGATACGCTACTTTATTTTGCAAAATGTAGGCATAATTCTTTGTAACGGTGTCTTGTAATAACATTTTCTCTCGATCTGAAAGCTATGTGAATTATTTGAAAACTTTGTAACTCACATGCTTTTTAGTAATAAACGCTAGGATATTCGCGTATTTCAGCAATGTGCCGTCAACTTCTTGTAGGCCTATGCCATGTGCGCATAGTAAAATTTAATTAATTTTGTTTTCTTTATATTAATATATCATAGCGAACACTGGCATTTTTTTAAGGAAAATAAACTATGTATGATATTAAAATAGCAGTTATTTGTTCACTTGCTCATTGAATTTCACTCCAGTGAGCGTCATATTGAATGTTGTGGGTTTTTCCACCATCTACCGTCGATAGGAACTACAATAGAACTCGAACTCCAATTATCCGAACTCCAACTATCCGGATCGCTTTGAGGCCGTGTTCGAGTTATTTTTACTATAGTAGAACTCTAATTAACAATCCGGATTAATAATTGAGACCGGACAATTACGAAAAAACAAATATCCGGATATTTGAATATATAAATAAAGGTCATTTCTTCAAACAAGAGATTTACAGAACTGCACTCACATAAAGCGTCACATCTTGAACATGTCGGTCAGATTAGTTGTTTTGCTAACAAACTATCAATTTTGTCGGCTAAAGGTTTTGCCTTTTCGCAATAATTGACCCTAAAAGAGGGTTACTTTTTCAGCAGCGAGCTATAGGAGACCCTCTTTTAGGGTTGATTATTGCGAAAAAGCAAAACCTTTAGCCGACATAATTGATAGTTTGTTAGCAAAACAACTAATCTGACCGACATGTTCAAGATGTGACGCTTTATGTGAGTGCAGTTCTGTAAATTTCTTGTTTGAAGAAATGACCTTTATTTATATATTCAATTATCCGGATATTTGTTTTTTTTTCGTAACTGTCCGGTCCCAATTATTAATCCGGATTGTTAATTAGAGTTCTACTATAGTAACATAGGATTTAATACAACATTTTTTAGTTAACGTTTACAAACCACAATGCAATAATCAAAAATATAAAAGGTGATTATATACAATGCCAGTTCAGTTTATTCTTTTGTTGTTAAAATTATATAACACAGGGGGACTTTTAAAATTATACACAATAGGCTACTCTAATAGCGCGTGCGAGCATGGAGAGGTCAGACACAGACGGTGAAGTACATTAAAATTGGTGGTGAAATTAAAATAATATAATCTACCTGTTGGTATTTTGATTAGCGGTAGCTTTTAAATTTTTATATTATTAAAAACTGCTTTTACTAATTTCAGTCCTACGTTTGGCAATCTTCAGAACTTATTCTTCCACTGTGACAACAACCAGGCAATCCACAAGATCTAAAATGAGCTATTAAGGACTGAAGATGACCTCATTTTGGGTTGAAATGCGTATCCAAAATCTTAGTAAATTTATCCTAATCCAGCTTTAATTACACTATAGAATTTAATGTACTTCATCATCTGTGTCTAACCTGCACATATTCGAATTGCTATTGTAATGTACAGGTATTGAACTTTTCTGGTGTGCTGTATAATTTTAACGACAAACGATTAAACTGAATTGCCTCCATCATTTTTTCAATATGTACATAATAATCTTTTATATTTTTCACTATTACATCTTGTTATGTAATTTTAATTTATATGAAGTCCACCAATATAAGAGTTCTTCATATATTAAATACCTTTTTACATGTTTTATGGAGGGAAGGCCCATTGATAAAAAACCCTACCTTTACTTGTTCTTGTCAAGTGAACAAGTTATTACATATATTTTAGGTTTTCGGGACTTCAGCCCGTTGAGTTTTAACATTTTTTTACACCATTTACTCATTTAAAATCTTATATTAATTTTGTAATAACGTAACAAATATGAGTAAATGGTTTTTTTAAAGTACACAATCGTATAGTATAAAATGTTGTTTGCAATATAGGCCTATGCCGTTTGTCTGTGGACGGACGAAGAAAAGAACACCCGAGAGAAATCAGTAGGAATCCATACCGTAATAATGACATGAAGAATAAAATCCTATTTTTTATTTTACGATATCATCTTGCTATGGTACCATTCATGCGAATATAATGTAATCTTGATTGCGAGAATCTAGTAGTGGAACAAAAATATTGAAAGGAGGTTTTATTGACAAAACTTTCGAAATTGAAGGTTGTTTGCTTGGTTGTTCACCATAACCGTCACATCTGTTAGAGTCTACAAACGTGGAACTGTTGCATTTACGCACACCTTAAAGCTATCATCCTAGGCTGTGATCGAACTTTTAACTTGCGAACAGGATGCCAGTGCCCTACCAACAATTATATGAAGTTTGGAACTGATGATAGGTAAGCAGTATTTTATGCTTTATAATGGTATGTAAAAATAATATTGAAAAACCTTTTTTCAGACATTTAAACAGTGTATTTTCAAATTGTAAAAAATAACATCGATTAGAAAAGTTAATGAGCGATAGGTTTAGTATTGAGGTGGTAACTTCACCGATTGAAATTCCGGAGATCGGGGGATTCAGATTCCTATTCGATCGTGGATTCCTTTCGTTTTTCCAAACTCGTAGAGAGCAATGAAGGAATAGAATTACTTAATCTTGACCTAGGAATATGTGCACAAAATAACAGAAATAGGCACTGACAACCTACGGCTCTTAATATTCCTGTAAAAATTAATAAGTAAAGGCAACGAAATAAATTGGGTACACCGTGGCGCAGTTGTTTGAGGCACTGCGCTATAAACCGGAAGGTCGCGGGTTCGATCTCCGATGAGGTCGTTGAGATTTCTCAATTTGCCTATCTTTCTGGTGATACCATGGCCCTGGTGTTGACTCAGCCTCTTACATGGGGGTATAGGCGGTCGGTACGTAATACAGATAACATTCATGTGCCGAATGTCTAAAAACCTGGGAACCTTAACATCCTGGAACCCTAAGGGTCTTCATGGCCTCAATAGCGACCACTTAATTTTTGTACAGAAATAAATAAATAAAATGGTGACGAAATTAATTTAAAATAGGCTAATAGAGTCTGAAATAAGCTTTAAAGTTGTGAATAGCTATAAGTTGTCAGAGCCCTGCCTTCAGTCACGAAGGTGTACGTGGGGTAGATAACCTAATACAAATCTGTCATTGTGTCTTCATGAATACGAATTAGATGCGCCTAAGGCTACCGCAATTTTGTGGGTGTTAAACACTAAATTAATTATAATTGCAGAGGAAGAGATGCCAGATAATTCTCTTAATAACAAAGACGGCCTTCTCATAATCAGTTAGTAATGTTTGGTAGACAGAGCGTCTGTTTAGATCATTATCTCTTTTTGGCGACTACGGAATATGTTTAACTACAGTACGTTCATGATAACGTTGAATGCTGAAAAATCATGGTGAATTCAAAGCGGATTGTTTGAATTAAGCTCATAATTCAACTCTGGTTTTAACTGTGATAAACTGTAGATTGTCATATAAGTATAGTAATTGAAGGGGAGAAAAATCAATGAATTATTTTCATAATTTGTTACAAAATCTAACGACTATTTAAAGCTTCAATAGCTAATGGAAAGTTATTGTTATTGTTTAAGTAGTTTTTTTCAGTTTTAGGGTACAGTTTGAAAATTCTTGTTAAACTAAAATAAATATAATTCGAACATTATTAGTTTTCGTTTTTCATTCATACATAGTACAAAGTAAATGCTGCAAATTGGGCAAAATCCCGTTAAATAGAATTACCGTATAATATTTTTTTTATGATTACAACTTCTCCATCTACTGCTAGAAGAAGCCATGATAGCTGCTGAGATTAAACCTATCCAGAGCCTTTTCCAACAGGCTTAACATATTAAAATTTTGAAAGAGATCCTAGGAACGAGGAATTTGCATCATAGTAATTGATTTACTTATACTACTATGGAAACGGTTTATCCATACTGCAGGCTATAGGCAATTCCTATGGAAAAGATTTTGCCATAAAACAGTGAGGTGATTTTTCCGATCGGGCCTAAGTTTAACCGAATACCTGCTCCGAGCCCCACGTTCTCTTTATAGTCGATAAGTTATATACTCGTAGTTCCGTGTGAGAAGGCTTCGACGAAGTTCCGACCGAACTCTGTAATTTATTGACTGTTGTTTCTGTACAACTCACTTCATATTATTCTATCACTGGAGCATGGTTTTAGAGTTTTGTAAATAGGTATAAGGTTTTCTTCTCAATTGAGCTATAATTTCAGTTAACTTTTCAATTAGGCCTATTGAATGTTTTTCTAAATCATCTTTGCTCATTAATGCTGACGGTTTTTTACGATAGATGGCAGATGACGGCGTACTCCGGAATTCAAACCTTCTCTTGACGTTTTAACCTCAAAGCAACACGCAAAATGAGCTCAATTTACTATAATATTAATATCAACACAAATAGAATTGATTTTATTCTAAATAATGATTATTATGAAGCTTTAACTGCTGCTTTCAAGGCTTGAAGAGTATTTTGTGTTCGATATTAATAGACAGCACAACAGTGTTATAATGACATTCTGTATCCTAAAGGATAATGTTATAATTCTGTAATGCCACATGTAATAAGATTGTTATAGTGTGGTCGAACAAAAACAAAACAAACAAAAAACAAACAAAACTTGAAATATAAAACCATATGTAAGTTAACTTAAGTCGTTACCATTATGATAGACTAAATAAAAACTTACGATAATTTAAAGGAATTATCTCCGATTAAAAAAAAACACATTGTTCTTTGATCATTTTTCTGCTTTATGTTTCAACTTCAAGGACTTTTCACTTTCTTAAATTACTATATATATATATATATCTTGGCACAGTTTGTCTCATTCAATTATGTTGGCTTGGTAGTGGGTTTTGACGTTATTTGTTTATTGTTATTGTTGGCATGGTAATGGTCCTGTTTGTCGCAGATATCGGCCCATAAAACACTAATTTTTATTTACATTTTTGTTCTGTAGATTTCTAATCTGTTCAAATTACAATATTAAGTAAATATTATAAATGATAGACTAGTGTTCTCAGAGCTGAAAAACAACTCTTAATAAACTAAAATACTCACTTACTAAATTGAACAAAAACTCACAGAATGAGCAAATGTGTTTTTTTTTAACTTAAATGCATAATTGTTTGCTTTAATGAATAAAATGTTTCATAATAAATCAGCGTAAATATCTAAGTGATTAAACGATCCTGTTGGGTACAAGAACGGCATATGACCCTGCCGAAGAGGGAAATGATGGGTAGGGATG
Organism: Ectobius pallidus; assembly: GCA_964059195.1. Classification (NCBI taxonomy): domain Eukaryota; kingdom Metazoa; phylum Arthropoda; class Insecta; order Blattodea; family Ectobiidae; genus Ectobius; species Ectobius pallidus. The sequence continues at coordinate 24,100,201 of CAXKWD010000010.1, read as the reverse complement.
TTAGAAAGAATCTCTGATAGCGGAGGACCAATTATTGCTTTAAACAATAATAAAAGGAGTAGAGCTAAGTGGACTTATATCGCAGGATGCTGGATTCAGAGGTCCGCGGCATGTAATGTTGGGACAAAACCTTTAACATGTAATAAACGATGGAACTTTATTCTCACAATATAGGCTAAATAATGCACTGAATAATAAATAGAAAAACTGATATAACAAATAAGCTGAAATCTGATATTGATACACTTGCACTGAACAATGGAATGCGTTTTGGCGGTAAGCTGGTCACGTGGCGATAAATGCAAGGAATTTATGCCAGCAATGAATAATATATCAAAATGCTCGTAAGGATTGCTGTGTTCCTTTTAATATGTTTTAACACTGATATCTTTAGAATAATACACAAAATAGCCGATTCACTGAGACCTCGTGGGGTTGAACAATGCACTCAACTATAGACGAACTTCACGACTGATCTATGAAGCCGAGATTAATGAAATTAGTGTAATTTAAGTACTCGCACACGATAATACTTGTATCTGTAAGTATTATGTATTTCTTCGCAGTTTAAGAACAATAACCGATTATGCTATTGTCTTGCAACTGGCGCGGAAAATGCAGAGCGATCCAACACAGACTGTCTGGTGTGGACGCAGGCTTGTAACTGACTTGGATAATGACGCTGGTTAGATCAGGAGGCGTCTTAAGCTTGCACCTGCCTAGGCGGGAGACCAGAAAAAGGCGGAATAAAACTTGTATCATTCCGCTCCAAACTGCTGAATTGCGAAAATAGATTTAGCGGAGCGTTTGAATATAAAGAATAACTGAACACTTAGAAAAATGCTAGTAAAACCTATAGCTTGCGTGAACAGATCCGCTCAACTCTATGTCATGACCATAACTATTTGATAAAAGGAATCAGTAAGTGATTGTTGTCGACGACAGTCCCGCATAGGCAATTATTGTTAGATGGCTGATGATGCAATTAAAATTTCGGCTAGTGAGTCAGCAGTCCTAATTGTACAGTCCTATACAGTCTGTATAGAAATTTCAGAAGTGGTACGATACGCTAACAGGGCTCTTTAATTTTAACAACTCTATAATTATATTGTCGGCCGCGGTGGTCTAGAGGTAGCGTGCCCGCCTCTAGATCCGCAGGGCGCGGGATCAAACCCGGCCGCGGTCGATGGATTTTTCAGGACGTCAAAATCCTGGGCACGGAGTCCTCCGGGAGGGACTTTAAGCTGGGGGTCCCGTGTCGTAGATTTACGGCACGTTAAAGAACTCCAAGCCTAAATTAGAGCCTCTGGACAAAATTTCTCGGCCCTTTCACGTCCAAGCAATACTTAGTTTCCAGAGGGGGTTGCGAGGCGATGGGCTTACCACCTGTCCCTCTACCCTCTCTCGGAAAATAAGCATATCAAAATTAGTATAGGTAATGAAACCTCCACTTGGAGGCCCCTTCGCCCCACCTGGGGATCATACGATACCAAATACAAAAAAATACAAATATAATAATATTCGTATTTTTTCAATATGTTTGATAGGTTGAACAATTATTACAAATTTCCATACACGATAATATTATGTTATTAGCGTACAGTTTCATGTTCCTTCGGGACTGCAAGTTTTAAGTGTTCAAGAGGTCTTCAGACTCTTTTTTAATTAACTTAGAAGGAATATATTTGCACCTATGACCTAGGACACATTATTTTTCAGTGATCTGTAGCACAGTAATTAAAACTTAAGGCGGTACACTACACCGTAACACCTGTTGTTGATTAAATGGTTTCTTTGCATATTTAGATAATATCAATATAAATTTATAGCAGTTTTCAAATACAGCTTATGTTTCTGTGCCATATCGTTGTTGAATATGCCTTAAGAGATTTCTTGTGAAGGTATCGCCCACCTTTCTAGTTTTTTTAAAATATTAATTATACATTCTCTCATCACTTTCACATGTAATTTTAATATCCAGTTATTAAAAGTAGTTCTAACTAACTAACTCCGTGGCGCTAAGATCCCAGAAGGGACAATGCCTACCACCCGGCCGCTGCGTCATCTATCATAAGAAGAGGGCAGGGTTGGGGGCATGTGGTGAGCATGCTGCCACCCACGGCAGTTAATGGTGTTTTCCATGACCGGAGCCGCTACTTCTCTATCAAGTTGCTCCTCAATTTTAATCACGAGGCTGAGTGCACCCCTACCAGAACTCCCTACCTCAGAAAAATCCGAGGAGGTACCGGGGATCGAACCCGGGCCGACGGATCTGTAGTCAGCGACGCTAACCACAAGAAAAGTAGTTCTGAACCAAAAATTAATTGTAAGATTCAGATGCATAATCAGATGCTGTATGGACAATACTTTTCGAGATGCAATTCCCCATACTACAGTATGTAATAAGATGAATCATTCTACAGAAAGTTATTATTAAGAAAGCAATACGACAGAATTATTTTTTCTAGGTAAATATTTCTTATTACCTTCACAGACATAGATATGTGCATATGCATTCATGAACCACAGATTGTCTCCGTTGGACACTACATAGCCTAATCAGGTTTATATCACGATTGATACGAAACCGTAGGCAGGGACGTGGAGAGAAAGCAAGGGCCCCAGGACAAATTTTCCCGGGCCCCCGTCAAATATTAAATTCACCACTGAAACCCAACTTCGTCCTTTATAATGTATGTAACAAAAAGATTATGTAAAGATATTACATAATATTATTATATGAGGTTACCAGCTGGATGGAACAAGTGTACAGTAATAAGAGCATGGGTCTTCTCATCTCCCTGGATATCACAGGTGCCTTTAACAATGCTTGGTGGCCCAAGATACTCCAGCAATTAAAGGGAAAGAATTGTCCAAAAAATGCTTATAAACTGGCTAAAAGTTATTTCTCCGACAGAGAAGTTCAACTCACTGTAAGTAATTCCACTGTTTCTCGTAAAATGTCCAAAGGATGCCCCCAAGGCTCCACATGCAGCCCGGGATTCTGGGTCGTGTTATATGATGATATTCTAAACCTAGCTCTCCCAGAAGGCTGCAAACTTATAACATTTGCTGATGATGCATTACTGTTAGTACGAAATATAGAAGGAACAGGCTCCTCACTATCTAGAACAGCAAACTCAGCCCTCGACATACTATTCAAATGGGGATATGACAATAAATTAAACTTCAACCCATTGAAAACAACAGCAATGGTGGTTACTAAAAAGAGGAAATATGAAGAACCCAAGCTACTTATCAACAATCAGGACATAAAAATTGTAAAAGCAATTAAGTATTTGGGTGTTGTTATTGTCAGCAAGCTGACTTTCCGAGAGCACTTCAACCATCTAGCATCCAAGGCAAAGAAATTACTTACAGGTCTCTCTCTCACTACTCGACCCACCTGGGGGCTAAATTCTGAAATTCTACACATAATCTATCGAAGGGCAGTGGAACCGATGATACTATATTGCGCATCCTCATGGGAAAAATGTTTAAAACTAAAATGGTCACAACAAAAATTGCTACAAATTCAACTTGGCTTTGTATTATGTATCACGAGAGCTTACAGGACCATTTCTACGCATGTTGCACTTATAATTGCAGGGATTGAACCGCTATTTCTCACAGCTCAATACAGATCGACGCTTTATCATTTAAGGAAACAACCACAAGTGGAAGGAATTGACATTGAAAGGAGAGCAAACCCATTACATATCGGCCATCCAGCAGTACATTGTAACAACGTCATATTCGCCGACTGTCCTGATGAACATAGCCATCAAATTTTTACTGACGGCTCCCGAATGCTCGACAAAGCTGTACCTCAGGTTGGCTGTGCATTCGTTGTTTATCAAAACAACACTGAAATATTTAATTCACAGCTAACATTAGCCCCCCATTGTTCAGTCTACCAAGCAGAACTATTAGCAATTTTAAAATCAATTGAATGGTGCAATATACATAATAGCCGAGCAAGAATATTCAGCGATTCACAAGCCGCGCTTCTCTCTATCAAAAACAAATATAATCTACACAACATTGCAGTCAACATCAGAAGTCAACTACGTAAATCCGAACACATATGCCTACCTGGATACGAGGCCACTCCGGTACTGAAGGCAACGAGAGAGCGGACGAACTCGCCAAAACAGCCACACAATCAACGGCAGCCCCATCATACACCCTATGTCCAATCTCTCACCTCAAAATGAAACTTCGAGAAGATGGAACAACATATGGAAATCAACCACTTGCGGAAGGACTATCAAAGAACTCTTTTTTCCCAATGTTTCTGACCGTCTAAAAAGTACACTCATGAAACCACACTTTATTCTGACACAATTTCTATCCGGCCACGGAAAATTTGGCGAGTACTTCCAAAGATTTCATATCAAGACAGACAGCAATATATACGAGTGCATATGTGGTGACCGTCTTCAGAATGCCAAACATCGGATGTTCAATTGCCCAGTTTTTCAAACAAAAAGATTAGATCTTGAACTACATTTAGACAAGTGCAGTGGAAATTTTAAATTTCCGCTTAACGGAGAAATTTTCACTAGGAAATGTTATTATTTGTCATTCACAGCTTTTTTAGAATATGTGTTTAAGAGACTATGAATGTATCTTCCTGAACTTTAAATCTAGACAGGAAACCTCAATTGACTAAATATAGCCCTAACATACTTATTGTAAACTAGGGTTTTTTTTTTTTTTTTTTTTGTGCCCTCCCTTGCCCCCCGAGTACCAAGCAATGAAGCCAGAACCTCGGGTCAAACCAAATTTTGGTAACCATTTGTGCTGTTATGTTCCTGTAAGTGCCCTTGGTGCTTCATCCGGATGGGATGTTGGTGGTATTTGGGCTGTGTTTAGTGATTGTTCCAGTTATCCTGCTTTTATGCTTGGAGTGTTTTATGTCCTTTGTTTGTGATGTGCTAAGAGGTGTGAGCTGAGTGTTAATATGTGTGAGAGGATTTTTAACCAGCTCGGCATTTGCCGATGAGCAAGGGAAACCCCTCAAAAACCTTGCTCGAGCTGGGGTGATAGGTTACCCATTAGGGTGTCCCTCCACCAGTGCGGGTTTAGTTTTCTTGTTTTTCCAGGAGTGCGTGTTTGGCGAAAATTTTGAGAGCTGTGAAGGCGTGTTTACGAGTCCAGAACTGTAGGTCAGGAGCCCAGACTTCGTTTACGGCTCTAGCTGCTTCATGAAGGAGGAGTCTGGGTTCTATGTAGCGCGGACAGGTATATAGCATGTCATACATTGTATCTGGTTCGCTATCTTCGCAGGCGCAAAGGTCGTCTTCTGCAAGATTGAACCTAATGAGGTTTGCAGCGAAGTTTCCGTGTCCACTTAAAATTTGAGTGACATAATGGTCAGGTTTGATCCATGGCATTTTTAGACGTGCGGAGACACTAGGGAAGAAGTCCCTCGTGATCTTTCCATTTGGGATTCGGTCCATCTTTGTTGCCATATGTTAACAATTTCGTCGTGCAATAAGGTGAACAAATGACCTTTATCAATGGTGTCGTATTGTTCTATGTCCAGGTGGAGATTACCTACGTGAACAGGGAGCCGTCTGCGTATTCTAAATCTGTGTGAACGTTCTTGGAGGAGGAGGTCTACCGGGAGAACTCCTGAGATGACATGAAGTGCGTCATGGGAGATCGTGTTGTAAGCTTTAGTAGCGCGTAGAAGTGCTTGTCTTTGTGAGGTTTTGAGTTTCTGGATATGGTGGACATTGAGCCTGGGTGCCCAGGTGCTAGCGGCATAGGAGATTATTGGCGCGAATATGGAGGAGTATAGTGTATGGTAGTTGGTGAACGTGTAACCCCATTGCTGGCCAGAGAGTCTGGCCATGGCTTGGGTTAGGTTATTGGCAGTGTTGCAGATGTTCTGAACATGAGCTGTGATCTTGTTTCCTTCTTGGAGGGTGATGCCCAGATATCGGATTTCACGGACGTATTTTATGTTTGTGTTGTCGAGCCTGACTCTAGGCGGATGAGTGTTAAGTTTACCTTTAAGTAGCATACTGTTTGTTTTAGTCCTTGAGATGGTTAATTTTGCTTTATCTGACCAAGTGTTCAGGATATCGAGTGCTCTGTTAGACTTCTCCTCGAGTATTGCTCTGGACTCGCCTTCTATAATCATGACAGCATCGTCAGCATAGGCAATCACTTCGGCATCGTCAGTTAAGTCTATTAGTCTTAGTCCCTCGTCAAATACCAGATTCCATAACTTGGGTCCCAGTACTGAGCCCTGGGGGCACCCTTTAGTTACGGCTTTTAGTATGAGAATGAAGGCGGTCGCGTAGTGTAATTTGTCTGGCTCGAAAGTAGTCATTTGTAAGTAACCAATTACTTGAAGACATATTTTTGTTAGCCATTAAAAAAATAGTAATACTTTACAAAAAATAAAACCATATGAGGGTCAAAGCTTTACAGTTGTACTCATAAGAGGTAATAGTAATGTTTTTATAAACATTTTTTATAATCATAAAAACTAATCACTGTACAACTTTAGTCTTTGACTTTTCAACTAAAAAAATAAACACTTAATTTATGTAGATCCAACTATGTAAAAATACCAAAACAAAAGGAATCCTGGGGATAACTTTGCACCGGTATGTACCAATTTTATCTGTATGTACCAGTTTAACCTGTATGTAGGCCCTATCAAAATTTATTAATCTTTTTAAAATTATTATTTTAAATGCCGAAGGTTAGTGAGGCCTACTGTTCAGTCCAAAAGGATTTCTGCTTCTACTTTTTAAAAAATATAATTTTTTCTTCAAGAATAATCCATTTCTGATTAACTGATTAATTCCGTGTCACCGATATACGACAGGACAGTGCAAATAAAAATAAGCACATAAAACATAACATTAACTGTTTATTGACTTATAATCTATTCTATGTTAGAGTAAATTTAGAAGGTAAAACATAAAACCTGGACGGCCGGGCCTGCAGCCCCGACTGCCCCCCGTCTCGTCGGACCTGACCGTAGGTATGGAAATGAAACTCGCAATCGACCGGTTATAGTGATTTTAGTAAGCCTACATTACACGAATAGCGTCGCTGACTACAGATCCGTCGGCCCGGGTTCGATTCCCGGTACCTCCTCGGATTTTTCTGAGGTAGGGAGGTCTGGTAGGGGTGCACTCAGCCTCGTGATTCAAAATTGAGGAGCTACTTGATGGAGAAGTAGTGGCTCCGGTCAAGAAAAAACCATCATGCTCACCACATGCCCCCCAATCCTGCCATCTGCCTACGGGAGATGACGCAGCGGTCGGGTGGTAGGCCAAGTCCCTCCAGGGATGTAGCGCCACGGAGTTTACTTTAGTTTACATTACACGAATAAACGACAAATAAATCACAATGTTATTGGTCACCAGTGCTGTGAGAAATACCATTGTTCATTATTTTAACTTTAAAAGTTTTACTCTGAGGAACTGAAGCGAAACAGCAAATAAGGAACACTGACTGCAAGGTGAGAAAATTACTTTAAAGCAATTTTTCTCAAGTTTTCCCTATGGAAAGTTAAAATTTGTTAGATTCCGATACCTGAAATAGAAATGCAGACTAGTTTTGAAATTATTTACAGAAAATTAATTCAGGCGAAAACCCATGGATAAGTTACTTTATTATAATAAAGTAATGATAATTATCATTGGTATTGAAATTTGGGGGTTCATGAAGGATGTCTGAAGTTCGGGTCCCAACGCATTTAATATTGTTCCAATAGTCTTAAGCCGATCATGACCGTACATTATAATAGGTCTAATCTAAATTTTTGGGATGATAGAAAATTTATACACTTATATAGAACTAGAAATATCCATTTTCTAAGGCTATTCTGCATAAGACTATACAGAAGTTTTTCTATTTATTTATTTATTTATTTATTTATTCCAACTACAGGAATAAATCCCAATTGCAGTTGGCCTGTGTTATAATGTCATAGATATGCACTAGGCCTATAGGCAGTTGTATGTAGTGTGATTCATACAAACTGAACACTTTTAAATACTTATAACATCTGAACTATAATAGCAGACATGTGCAACTGTGCTGAATTACAGAGTACCTTTGGAAAATTCCTCAGTATATACATGTTATTTTAATTCATGCACTACATATATATATATAATATATACTATATATTGTTTGACATGATAAAATATCCTATTATACATAATCCGTTCTAATTTTTCTTTTTTCTGGCGCACACATTAGAGCAACAGGTCTGTAATTCGCAACTTTTATTTAATACACTGGGAAACTTTCTCAGATTGATTGGAAATTATTTGCTTATTTTCAGTAAGTTGTTGATGGGCATTATCGAAGGATTTATTCAACTAAGTTTCTATTTCACTATTCATTTTTTGTATTTGTTTTTCCAGATGAACTTTGATGGTTCTCATCAGGTTATATAAATCATTTATGTTAATGTTATCGCTATCATGGTCGCCTTTACATGGATTCATGGCAGCATCATTGTTCCTCTTCTTTGATTGCATTGTAAATAAATTTGTAGATAGCACAAAATAGGTTACTGAATAAGAAAAATAAGCTGTAAGTTTTATGAAGCTGTAAGGCTATTAACAGTTTGCCTCGACATCAAAATAACTTTACTCAATAACAATAATTTATAAAATGATTTCTCAATCATCCAATGAATGATGTTACGAGTTTTTAAATTTTCATTTGTATATATTGATGTACCTGTATTTTTACTTGGTGTATTAATAGTAGTAATAATAATAATAATAATAATAATAATAATAATAATAATAAAACTATCGATTGACTTAAACCTCCATAAAGTATCCACAACAAAATATTTCCTTTCATAATTCAAACGAATAAAAAGTATTACAACTGACATTACTTTTTTTTATTAAAGAGATATAACTTAACAGAAACGCACTAATAGATAATTCTGTTGTAGTTTAGAGCCGTAATATTAGAAGCACCGTTGAAAAAGAGCCAGTCTAGAAAGAGATTTTCTCTGAGGACTTTAAAGTCGTATTTTATTATTGTTTCTCTTGCACTCAGGAGAATAATTTGTCATCTGTTTTCATTCGTAGATGTTATACAGTTTTCCAGTTGAGAGAGATCCTGCTGACATCGACTTCGCGTAATTCTCTCGTAAACTTCGGAAAGTGTTCTATCTTCCTGGAATAAATTCAAGTTTACGCGTATAGCAGTTAAACAGATGTCACCTACTGTGTGCATCGACCATCAAACGGGAAGTGAGACTAGTAGAATTATCAATAAGTGACAGCTGTTGTAATCGACGCACTTTCACTTAAGAATGAATGGATTGCATGCATTTCTGAGGCCTAAACCTTGTTACTCCCAATGACTGGTATCGTAGTAAACAGCTTTAAGCACAGTATTTTACCCTTTCGTTGTTTTTATCTAGTGGGAAATTTGTTCCATTTTCCCCGAGATGTCATCGCCACATTTCTGGTTCAATAGTTGCACTGACTGTTACCGTTTGTAATAAACAAATCGACCATCTTATAGCCCTATACCTTTATGCATAAGAGGAATGATTATTAAGATTATTTAATTTAAATTTATCGTGGAAAGGGTACATATGCTGTATAAAGCTACTCCAATTATCGAATTTCGAGAGATTGGTTTATTTAAATAATTATTTGTTGCTTAACACAACATCTTATTTAAAAATATTCAAGCTACCATTTTAAGGTTAATCATAACGAACATCTGTGATAAGTTGAAAAATTAAGCAAGAAAATGTAGGGTCCGATCCCGGAAGAAAATGACTTTTGTATTAAATTTCTAAAATCTTATTTAATACAATATTAATTTATACAAGAAGCGTAATGAAGGCAATAAAGCAATCCTTCACGGAAACAAAATTTAAACTTGAAATGGGATATTTCTTGTAACCTACATAATAAACATTAACATCCTTACTAATAAAAATTGCTTATGCAAGCATTGAACGGTTGTTTGATCATCGCGCAAGTTGAACGTGCAAGCAGTGTCCTTCATTAAATCCCTGTGTTGCTGGTAAGAGTTACACATCAGCTTTGAGTGTGGAACGTCATAAAAAACGATATAAGCCTACTTTGAGTGACTTTTCTCGTCTTGAAAGAAGACATCGTCAGAGTGCCATCTCTGCGAGTTGTGAACAATAACCAGTATGATGTCTGTCGTGAGAATCCCTAGTTTCAAAATTTAATTAAACCTTGGATAAAATTAAGAGAATAAGACCCCGCAAGCAAGGAACAATGTTGCTATCAACACAGCAAAATCAGCTAACGACGTTTCCTAACAAATTAACACAACGTGGATACATAACCTCAAAATTCAGCCATAGTGATTATTTACTCAGCCCGCCAGAAATTAATATGCCCGACTACTCAGCGCAATACTAGTTTCTACAATAAAAACCTGCCCTATATAACCCGAAATGCAAGTACCCTTTCAACACAGCTGTTGCTGGAAACTATCTTCATTTGCTGTCACACATAACAGGTCTTCTTAAAGAGTATTAATAACATGTATTGGTTCCTCCACTTAATTCATGTATCGCCACATCCAGACGATAAACGAATTTTGAATTATTGGAACCAAATTCTATGGCAATATTAGGTTAACTGACGGGGATACAATACGTTATAAGATGTCAACCGATTTTCATTTTTTTACGTCTTTCTTTTATTAATATTACAGAAGGCAAGTTTTCTGCACCACAGCGGTTCGAAATAAAAATATCAATTTTTTTACCCACCCTAATAAATATATCGCACTTTATAGGAAAAGCTTACTCCGGCAAAGGCGTGGTTTTTTCCTTTAAAAGAAAAAAACAACAACTTTATAAGTTATTATTCGTCTAGATGTTCCTCGTTTAACGAGAATTTGCTTCGTGAAGTGTTGTTTGTGAATCAGTCATGCTAATTGGGTTCGATTTAATCCGATTTTACCGACTCTTAAAATGGCGATATCATCAAAATGGTATTATAGGCCTATTCCAAATGCGATTATGTATGATATTTATAACGATAACAAATAATCTCTTAAAATTTAGAGATGCAGACATGCTCTCTTTCATCATTTATTGAGTTGTTTGTCCAGGAAATTAGCTTGGATTGAATGAAATATCCTGTCGTAAATTTTGTTATGTAACAAATTCATTGCTCAGGTCTATTATGTGTACTACATCTTATGCAAAATGCATGATTGGATGCAAAAAAGTATGTATGTGTGTGTATGGTGTGTGTGAATATATCTAAGGATCTTCGATAAACAGTTTCTTCGTGTGACTTGGAAAGTACGGTATTAAAGTGCTCCATAAAAAAAAAGCGTCATAGGATAATTATATCTCTCCGTGGAGATGACGAGATGTACAATTATATTTTCCTCACAGGTCTTAAAAGTTACGGCATACAACAATATTGTTTTCAATGAAATATGTCTATATAACTATTTTTGGCTTCTATTAGTACGTGAAATACGAATTCCATGTACGTTTTGAAGAATTGTCTACCGTTAATGGTTTGCGAAATACTGAAATGTGAAAATTAATATTGGCGGATCGACAACGACGACTAGGGTTTGGTAAATGTTACAGGAGAGCATTTTGAAAATCTATAAAATAGTAAATTCAAGGCCGATAATAATTGTTTTTATAGATATTTTGGTTTGCAAGATGGTTAAACTAGTCGTTCATTATTTCTTGTATATAATGTTCAGAATAGAATGTCATTCTTGGTATTGTAGTGATACAAAATAAAATGAACCAAAAGAGATAGCCTAGACGGTAGGGCATTGACTCGCATTCGGGAGGTCCAAAATTAAAACCCTGTTGTAGCCCAATTTATGGTTTCTCCAAACGCAAAAGTAAATGAAGGAATGGATATTTTGTTACCAAGACCGACCGCAGCTATTTTATTTTATACCATAATCACAGCAGAAATAAATATAAGTCAAAAAAGCAAACTCATAAAGGTATACAGTATGCCCCATTGGTCCACACACACAAAATCTAATAAATGATAGGACCTTTTAGTAAAATTGTATATTAACCAGAGCTTAAAAAATTAAAACTCTATTCAAACTTCTGTGTTTTCGAACTGTGAGGTTTTAGCAGATAGTAGGCCTACTTATGAGTTAGAGAAACGTTATGTTTTAGTTTCCTTATTATTGGTGTTAGATTACATGAAAAATAAGTGATCAGCTATACTTTCATACTTTAGTTGATAATACATAAAGTTAAGAGTCCATTACCTTAAATGCCTCGAAATTGAAAAGAACTTCGAGGCTAACAAAAGAAACGTCGGTTTCATGGTTTCACTAAGTCAATACCTTACTATTTACCATGATTCACCGCCACTTTCATCTTTTTCATGGTTTCATGGTTTCACTAAGTCAATACATAATTATTTACCATGATTCACCGCCACTCTTTCACCCTATATCATAATAATCAAAATATAATACAGTATAAGTTAAAATTAACATAAGTCACAACACATCAACAATAAAAAACCAGATGCTCATCACCAGGGCCCGGATTCTGATGACCTAAAATTGTTTGAAAAATGACCTATAAAATGACCCTACGTTTTAAAGAAAATGACTTAATAATTATAAAAAATGACCTAAAAACTACAATTCACAAAAAATTATTATTGTACACACAAAGTTATAGACAAGTTTGTACATAACAGTAAAAACTGTAAATAACTATAATGTTGTGAATGTTCTTTCCTCACGGAAAATTTGCCACATCTTTTTGTGGTCTTTCTTTCTTTCTTTACCGTAGTTTCACCTCTCCCTTTCTAGGATTTAAGCGACCCAAGCCGCCCGGGCCTTACAGGGCCGCGACCTGTCAAGAGAGGGATTATCTTTGGATCACAGACATACTTTTTTGACCAGACAAGGACATGGAAGGCCTCCCAGGATGAGTGATCAGCCCAATGCCGGAGACACCTCCGAGACAACACGAACACATAGGACGAGACACACCATTCACACACACACACTCACTCAGAACAAGGCGAGGATGGGATGAAGATGATAATGACAGCCAGATGATTCTGAAGACCACAAGGGCCTAAAGTTACCCGACATTTGTCTGAAAGTGAGGAAAAACCCCAGAAAAAAACCCCACCTAGGTAACTTGTCCCGACCAGGAATCGAAGCCGGGCTGCGTGAGAGGATTGACGTGGTCTGCCGGATTATATTGTTGTTTATTGAAGGTAAACAGTACAGTAGTTTGCACTCTCAAATCCATGCAGGTGGCAGACTCTAGTGTCAAGTCAATCTAATAACAATAGTAATATAATACAACATTTTGGCGTTTCTTTTATTCACATTTCCGACTGAGACATGTCAACACTTTAACGCCGAATATTTCCTTCTTGCATTAAACAAACAACACTTTAACGCCGAATATTTCCTTCTTGCATTAAACAAACAACACTTCAAAGATAGCACCGCTAGCGACGAAAAAAGCTAGTACACTCAATGTAAATACATTAAAATGACTAAATAAGGAAGAAAATGACATGAAAATAACAAAATAATGACCTAAAATTGAAATAAATGCCCTAAAAGTATAAAATTGCATAAAATGACAAAAAATGACCTATTAAAAATGCATTTCTATCATCTAGAGGCCATGATTAGGATTTATCCACAAGTTGGCAATGTCAATGCAGCATCAATAAAAAGATGACATGTCATTAGAATCCGGGCCCTGCTCATCACTATAGTTACATGGCCTACTGGCCACAGAACCTAATACACTTATTATGGTCTCTTAGTTAAAACGTGCATGAATGATGTTGAACTAAAAAATCTGATGTGAAAGTCACATAACTTCCTCTGCCCAAATAAAAGTTAGCAGTATTCACATATCCTTTTACAGAATCGCAAGACACAATTTTACGCTAATTATCCTATAAATACCTCTTCTTTCAATGATGCGACTAAAAGCGCAGTCTAGGGCCTATATAACAATCTTAAAAAAAAAGAACAAGTGACTGCAGACGTTTATTGAACTTTCCGCCGTAAAGAATAATTTCCGAAATTTATCGAATATTTCCCTCAGATACTTCTTTACTCTGTACCTGGCCAACAATACATCTTTCTCACTTCACATTCTTATATAGAATAAGAGGCCGTGAAAGAGCGCGTATTCAGTTGTTCATCACGCAAGACAAAATTTCTACAAACAGTGGGTGAACAGTGGGTGGCTTGTAACTACCCTCAGAGAATTTTTTCGAAAAAAAGTTTCAAATAAAAGTTTTAGCTCTCAGTAAAAGGAACACATGTGCAAATTTTAAAGAAAATCGTTAGAGCCGTTTCCGAGAAAATCGCGAAAAACGAAAATTTCTTAATGTAAAGTCCCCTTAAAAAAAATCTGATGTGAAAGTCACATAACTTCCTCTGCCCAAATAAAAGTTAGCAGTATTCACATATCCTTGTACAGAATCGCAAGACACAATTTTACGCTAATTATTCTATAAATACCTCTTCTTTCAATGATGCGACTAAAAGCGCAGTCTATATAACAAACTTAAAAAAAAAAAAAAAAAAAATGACTGGAGACGTTTATTGAACTTTCTGCCGTAAAATATAATTTCCGAAATTTATCGAATATTTCCCTCAGATACATCTTTACTCTATGCATGGCCAACGATACATCTTTCTCACTTCACATTCTTATATAAAATAAGAGGCCGTGAAAGAGCGCGAATTCAGTTGTTCATCACGTAAGACAAACTTTGTACAAACAGTGGGTGAACAGTGGGTGGCTTGTAACTACCCTCAGAGAATTTTCTCGAAAAAATGTTTCAAATAAAAGTTTTAGCTCTTAGTATAAGCAACCTATGTGCAAAATTTAAAGAAAATCGTTAGAGCCGTTTTCGAGAAAATCGCGAAAAACGAAAATTTCTTAATGTAAAGTCCCCTTAAAAATAAGAGAAAATAGTCGCCAATCTTATCCTCACATCTTCAGAAGGTACCTGACCCAAATACGAAATTTTGTTTTCATACGATTTTCCGTTTTGGAGCTAGCTTGTTCACAGATATTTTCCACACAGACACACAGACACACAGACACACAGACATGTTTCCAAAAATAGTATTTTTTGGATTCAGGGGGCGTTGAAACGTGTATATATGCTAAAAACTCAACTTCGAATTTTGGGGTCGAAAACAATACTTCCTCTACCTATAGTACCTATGGTACGGGCAGAGGAAGTAATAAGAGAAATTTGTCGCCAATCTTCGAATCACATCTTCAGAAGGTACCTGACCCAAATACGAAATTTTGTTTTCATACGATTCTTCGTTTCGGAGCTAGCCTGTTCACAAACTTCCACACAGACAGACCCACAGACACACAGACACACACACAGACATGTTTCCAAAAATAGTATTTTTGGATTCAGGGGGCCTTGAAACGTGCATATATGCTAAAAACTCAACTTCGAATTTTGGGGTCGAAAACAATACTTCCTCTACCTATAGTACCTATGGTACGGGCAGAAGAAGTAAAATATATATAATAGAGAACAGTGCTTTATAAACGAATTCTCTAATCTATTTCTGTTATTTCCTTCTCTAGGTAAGTGGTGTTCTGAAACGTTTCTTCTGTGTCTAGTTGGATTTTGAGTGAGTACAGTACATGCATTTTCGCAAATTTGTATGGAGTTGCTACTAAATTGTCCAGTTGCTATTTTCATTTCTAGTCTTAAAACTATAAAATTTTATAAAAGATAGACCTTTTTTGTAAAATCCCCTATTTTGTAAAACATAAATATAAACTTTAATCCTGATCAGTGCATTTTAGATTCCTTAAAACAGTGGTTCCCAATCTTACTATGCCGTTAAGTGTTAACGATAAGTAAGCACATTTTCTCAATTTTGAAATTTTTAAAGATTTGGAAATAGTCGTTCCCCAAGTTTTGTCTATAAAGAAAAAGTTTTGCAACAAACACATATATATTATGTTTTTAGTTTTGTCTAAATTTATCATCTTGTAGCTTCAGATTAGTTTCGTTAAATTTGGCAAATGTTATATAGCTGTGCTATAAACTATGTCATTTTTTATTTAATTAAATTTTGCCGCAAACTAATGTATTTACTTTCTGGTTGTGGATGTACATTCGGTATAACATGTTTTAACTTTGCCAGAAAACCACGTTGCCGTACTACCTCTGCAGGAGCACCGTCAGTAACAACGAAGAGGATATTACTCAAGGGAATAGTTTTTACAGCGAATTTTTTTAAATTAATTTATTTTAACTTTCATAATAATGAAAATGTGTCACAATTGTTTTAGTGTATATTTAGTGTTTTGTGAACCCCTCAGTATTGTCCACGCACCCTCAACTTAATTTTAATTGGTCAGAGATCCTCTCACCGGTCACAAGGACCCCTACAGCTCCGTAGGGACCACTTTGGGAACCACTGCTTTAAATAATGAATTATGAAGAATATTTCTAGATATGGTTATTTCATTTGTATTTTATTTATATTTTTATTTGTATTTTATTTGTACTTTATCATAAAATATAATTTCATTTTAATTCAAATTAATATAATTAATTTAAAGAAGGGAACTAAAAAATATGCCATAAATAATATAGAGGTATAATAGATAATAAATCGCATTAATTGTTATATCCATGTTTCAGATATCGGAATTTATTCGCTTTCCTTAAACTAAATTGTGCATCCTTCAGTCCAAACCGACAAATACATGAACTTTGATCCTGTGGTTTAACATGATATTATTAGCGATATCAGCTGTTGCGCTATGTAGGAAGGATAGCTCAGAGAAACGGAGTGTCTCCTAAGCGTAGTCCTGAATAAACTACAGACACTCTAATTGCGTGACACATGGCTTATTCTTATTCTTTTGAATCTCATTATAAACTTGTAGGCATACTTTCTGGATTGAGAGAGTTTCGCTCTGTTTCATGGATGAGTTATTTAACCTCGAGCTATGCGTTATAAATCCTTGATTTGACTAACATTTCGTTTAACCAACAAGAGTGAGTTTTAACATCGGGATACGTTTAGAGTTAACACCTACTTTCCATGGGTGTAGATGACGCAGCGGTCGGGTAGTAGGCCTTGTCCCTTCAGGGATGTAGCGCCACGGAGTTTAGTTTAGTTTAACCTTCTCAGACCTGAATGGAAATTTATATTCAGTTTTTTGAAATCGTCAAAAATGTCTTATTCAAAATATTCAGTAGAGTTCATAACAGTTAAAAATTAAATTTGTGGCCATATCTTGCATCAAAAAAGTAATGTAACCTACAGGAGACATAATACAGTGTGTCCGGCTTAAACGTATAACATTTCATTATTTTATTACTTGACAAGTATTGATGATATTTACAATCTGTTTGCTTCTACAGGTAGAGTAAGTCAAAATGTTTTTTTACTAACCTAATAAACCTCGATATGAGCACCATTAGTGGCGCGGCAGACGTCCAATCTGTATTCCACCTCTCTCCATTTGTTTTGCAGCATTGCAGGTGTAACATTTGCGATGGCGCAGATCTGGTAGATCACGAACTGGTGTCTGGTAAACTTGATTCTTGACGAACCCCCAAAGAAAAAATTCGAGTGGCGTAATGTTTGGGCTTCTAGGGGGGCCAAGCAATCGAAGGACCCAATCCAGCGTTGAGGGAACTCATTATCCAAGAACTCTCTCACAATATCCGCATAATGGCATGGAAGATCACGTTAGGAGGAAGTTGTGGCACAGCGTACAACTGCAACATGTCTAGGTATGTTCTTGTATTAACAGTAGGCTCCGCGAAAAAGAATGGGCCTATGATTCTGTCCATCAGTGCACACCACACATTGAGTTTTGGGTGAGTTTCGTTCATACTCTACCACTGTGTGGGGATGTTTCGTCCCCCATATGCGGCAATTGTGTTTGTTAACCTTTCCGGAAGTGTAGAATGTAGCCTCGTCCGAGAAACAAACCATATCGAGGAATGCCTCATTTTCATCAATTTTTGCCAGAATTGTCTCAGCAAATGCCCTCCGTCGCTGTTTGTCTTCAGGATTGATTTGGTGACGAAGTTAAAGTTTGTACGCCCGTAGGCGCAACCTTTTATGGACGACATCGTGTACTGTCGAACTTGCTCGTCGGATGGATTTACGGGGGTTCCTCTGGAAAGACGAACGGATTAATTCGACGTCACTGGAACAGCGCGCTTCGTGTGGTGACCCGACTTTGAAATCAAACTCCCAGTTTCACGAAGCCATCTGTCACATTTCATGATTGTTACGTACGTTGGAACATCGTCAGTTGGTGACAGTTGATATTCACGCCGAAATCGACGTTGTAGGCCTACCTAAGTAACAGATTTCAACTCCGCGAGAACAAGCACACAGAATGCCTTTTGCTGTGGAGTCCACATGGCTATTGACGCTAATTGGCTATTTCCACGTTCTGCGCATGCGCGCATTTGATGTACGCTCCTGCCATGCAAACACAAGAAACATTTTGAGTTACCTAACCGTAGAAGCAAACCGGGTGTAAATATCAATAATACTTCTCAAGTAATAAAATAATGAAATGTTATACGTTTAAGCCGGACACACTGTATTTTAGCAGCATCGTATTCAAGCTTTTTTTAATTATTCAGTAAGGTTAAATATCAGTACAGTATAACTAAACTAAATTTTGTGACACTGCGTCCCATGTAGGGATAGGGACAACCATCCGACTGCTATGTCATTTATCTCCGTCTTCGACAACATTGGCAGACGGCAAGTTTTGGGCACTTGGTCAGTATACTCATATCATCGGCCGTTTTAATAATCTTCCTGACCGCCACTTCGCCACTTCTTTATAAAGTATGACATACCTACCTCAAAAATTTGAACCGAACCAGACTTGCAGATCTAATGGCTAGTCAGTAACGCTATCCTGTAGATCATGAGATCATGCAGGCGGGCAATGCAGTATAATACAAATTTGTTCTTAAAAAAAAATTATTAAAATATATAACTTACTCTGCTGAAAATATTCGTATTGGAATCATGGTACATAGTTAGAAACGTTTAACCCTCAGATGAGACTCAAAGTTCCGGAAATAATTTCAAACATTCATCTTCTTCTGACCTACCCTTACAACCAGACATTTCTCACTACTTTTGTCGGTGATAATGGAATTTAATATAAGGGCAAACTTGCAACTTTTTCTCATATAGGAGAATGGCAGTAGCATATTGGCAGTTGTATTGTAAAGGACTCATCTTAACAGCTCTGGAATGTAGGGAAAAGTGTTGTTGATTGGGGAAAGCTAGCGGTGCTTTTGGAGTTCATACAATCTTCGCTTATGTTCGTTCCAAACATATCTCGAGCGCAGACTATTATGCCGCATACAGTAGACGAGTCAATGTTTGTATAATGAATACTAAGTCGTTCCCTTAATTGTTCTCCTTCCGTTAGTCAGTCTTCAGACAAACCCAACCCGCATTACTTTCAGTTATGTGAGTCCCATATAATATCTCACCTTCTTCGGATAAGGCTCTTTTAGCTCGTATTCTGAAGTAGGCCCACCAGAATCTGTTTCGTAGGAAACTGTGAAATCACCTCTTACAGTCTGATTTAAACAACCTGCTACTTGAGACAGATCATTCGAAGCAGTGAAGTGGGAGAACTGCGCTGTATTACGTTGTATTACTTGTATATGAGCTTCTGTCAGCTGTTTAGCAGTGCTCCAAACTGCAAACATTTCTCATATATTTAGCAGAGCCATAGAAAAATACCTTTACACCAACAGTCACAAGTCGCAGGTTGTTTTAAGTCAGACTGTAACTGTTCAGTTATGTTTGATACTTGAGCCTTGATAGAGTTTTTTTTATTATCATGTCTAACCTTAATAATCCTATATTATTTTATTCTTGTCTTCTTGCGGCTTTGGTAATATTTTTATTCAATGCTAATTTCACTGCCGCCTAGTAATTATTATTTTTATTGTCAAAAAACAATTGATCTTCAAATTCTTTTCTTATAGATGTCAAATTAACCTTTATTTTCAACTATATATTTGTTATTTTTCTAGCAGTCATTAACTATAAATATATTTTATTCATTCTGCTTTTACTGTCTATGATTGCTTCACAATCTTTTTCTCTTATTAATATAACCGCTCAATTGCTCGTAATCTTCGTCCAATGGGATTGCCTTTACTAATATTATTACGTAGCATTATTATTCAAATTAATTCATTCCTTCTTCGTCTTGCATCGTCATCACTAGCATAATCCTTCTAGTGGATTTATAATCCTTTTTTCAACTCAATCAGCAGTGGTTATTCAACCTTAAGCACATTATTTCGTCCTCAGCGATACAAAGATTCGTCTTGAGTGATTTTTACTGCATAGAAGCAGACTTAATATATTATTTCATCGCTAAATGGTGAAATTGTTCTTCTTGCTGCTGCTGGATTTCTACCAGGTTTTATTATAGCCTGTTTCAACTACAGGATTACTCCTTTATGTGATATTCACCTCGAAAAAGATTCATTATAATTGTGAGTGTTTAAAGGTTTACATTACCTTGATTTATTTGCACGCAAGCAATTGAATGACATTGTTTTTGCGCCTTGTGAATTGTGAATGCAAGCTTCACAGGATTAACCTTAAATTACAATCACAGCATACAGTTGCTGCTTATATATTTGTAACTAATATTCACATTAGTCTTCGACGCTAATAAGGTCGAATGGTACTCCGGATTTGTTAATAAAGCTGTGTTAAAACCCAACAAGCTCTTTATTTACGGCGGAATTGTTCATCGCTCCATTCTAAAGCAAGAATCAAGACATCGGTCCAGCTTCATCGAGTGTGAGTGATTCAAGAAAATTAGTGTCAGTGCTATTTCAAGGGTTTATTATTTATAATTTCCCATGTATCGTTCAATCCCTCGGGATGTGATGTGCTTACGCTTAATTTAGCGCCTATATAATTATTACCAAGGAGTTACAGTCCGTTGAGCACGTCATAGTAACTATTTCTTATTCTAGTTATGTCAGTCCAATTACAGTTTTTCCAATGTACCTTTGGTTTGCACATTCTGTAAAAGTTTAGAAGCATTTGCTACAATATGTATAATATGTATATGTATATGCAATCGTAGTTAATTCCTGCAGGAATGCTATCTTAAAAACATGCTGTTGGTGGTAAAGGGTTAAATTCACTTTTCTATTTATTTTTCAAATATGTTCTGAAGGCTGTATGATCTGCAGATGGAGAAATATAGCCTACTTTATGGCGGAAAACTGAAGTGAACTAAATAGTTGGCTTAGTACTGATTTCCTTGGCAAAGTTCCGATTGCAGCCTGAATATTGCCTGATTAGGCTGGGAGAGATTTGTAAATAGTTGAGAATGCATTCCTTCAAAATAGGTATAAACTGTAATATGGCGAATCAAACCTGAAGATATCGCTTTTTGCTGTTTCTATTACTATCGAGATGTTATGGATAGGCCTACTTGTGATCCCTTACAGCAATGGTTGTTATATTACGGTATTCAGCAGATTCCACTCTTCGTGGAATGTGGTTGACTTTTTTGCAAATAACTATTCATTGTTATCGGAAACTTCCCTAATTTGAGGCTGTCACTTGGACAAAGTTATACAAACAATAGAATTTAGGTTAAAATTAAAGTTGAAATATCACAGGTACAATGTTTCGAAAATTCAGAAATCCGTACGTAAGGCATACACTAATTAATATTTTTATCTTTCAATACTGAAATTAAATTTTATTTTCATTATCAAATAATATTTACAACAATTGAAGCGTTAGTATTATATGAGCCTAAGTGCCAAATCATGATTTTTTCCAGATGATAATTCTAAATGGATCTATGTACCCAGATCATTTCAGAAGGGTCCAAGGTCCAGGGAAAGTCACGTTAGTAGCAATAAATTCAAAGATATAGCGCTGCGTCTATCTCTGGCGTCTATCTCTGTGGGTCTATCTCTGTGGGTCTATTTTTTTTTTGTACACAATCATGATTCTGGCACTTATAAACCCTTATAAAACTAAAGGCTTCAATTTTGGTTAAAGGCTGTTTCTTATCGCTAACAGTAAGCATTAAAACTAAAGGGTGAAAATTTTAAATATATTTATTTTTAAGTAGTCTATGACCATAGCAGTAGTTTTACTTCACAAAAAAGGCTCCTACTTATACTGCAGATATTCCATATTGAGAAAGAGAAGTATTTTTATTGCAGGATAGTATGTGCTTTATCAGAGAGAATAGAAAAACAATTTAAACGACCTGAAAATACATCTGACGTGCAGAATGTGGTTAATCTACTACTTACTCTTCAGTGGAAGTGCTACGAGTATTCGACAGTGATCTTACATAATTATGTTATCGTCATGTCATTGTATTTGACCTTCAACGGCTTTTATGGTCACATTTATTGTCCATTCCGTTCACTTCTAATCTTTATTATCGTACTTCTGAATGCATTTAAATAACAGTAAAGCATGTTTTGAACATTTATATAGCCTTCTAAGTAATAGATTTAGAGGCATACAGAAATAGGCCTAATCTGAGGTAGCAAATGTAGGTTCGGAATCTACTAACAACAATAGTGAATTCTTTTCTTTACTCTATACATTTTCTGTGATGTTGTCAGCGAATTATAAGACACTTAGATTTCTGAGAATGTGTTGCATCGTGTTGAGATCCTTGATTTTTTCTTTAAAAAACATTATTATTGTATAATGTGGAAATAGACCTTCACAGTTTTATACTTTTATTCAACTGAAAAACTAATTTTGAAATATTAACACCTTTATTCAATTTAGTTTCCTCTAAATCTGGGTGATTACTTTCTAGAAGTGCATTTAAATTTGTGTTTGTGTTGTTCGTATTGGGTTATTTTTAAAAATTAAAGTACCAAAGTCTTCATGACTGCCAGGATTTGAAGAGCTGATTACTTAATTAAAATACCTTCCGTTTAATATTTTCTGCAAACAATAAGACATGTTACAATTTAATATTTTGTTGTCATTTTATGGGGTAAGCGGAAAGTGCACATTTTTAATCCGGAAACTGCACACCGTTTTATTGTGGAACCCACTGATCATATCCGGATACTGCACACTGATTCACGAGTTTAAATGACTCAATTTGTCGTGAACACAGGTTGTGTTATAGGTAATACTGGCTGACATTTTCTCCGCAATCTGAACAAATTATCTTTTATATGAGATACATCACGCACTTCCAGGTTTTGTGTAGGAAGATTTTACAAACAGTGTGAAATATTTTAGATGGCTTAATATTAACATCATCTTTTCGTAGCTGCATTAATAATTTGGCGATTTAATTTGCTAATGTCAACCACGCGGTTATGCTCATCGTGTTTTCTAATAACTTCGTTATTCCTTAGTATGGTATAAATTTTCTCATACAACCCCTCCACAGTACTTCCAAGTTCTTCAATTCCCAGCCTTTATAAAATTTGCCGATCTTATATACCAAATAAAATAGTGCTCTATCTCGAACGAACTGAAAATTGTTTGGTAAATAATGTATTTTCCACATGACCATAATCGAAACAAAAGTAGTTTGCCGTTTCCAAATGACCAAAAAAAAAAAAGGGGGGTGTGCGGTTTCCATAAGACCAGTTTTATGCATTAATTTGCATCCTTTTATTGTCAAAAGTAGTTGATAAAAAAAATTAAATTTCACATAACCTGTGAAATATTAATTATTTTTAGCAACCTTTAATTATTAATGCAGCATATTAGTATCTTCTTCACGTTGGGTTAGTAGATGAAACCGAAAGAACATGTTTATGAAAGAGCAGTCAAATCCGTACTCTCGAACAGTTATTATATCACATTCCAAATCCTAACCTGTTGCTGCCTATCTCTAAGGAAATTCAATAGGGGTTGAAACCGCTACCATTATTATTCTCTGGAGAAGAAATTGCACAACTAAGCCTTGCAAGAGAGCCTGTAGAAGTCCTTTACGCTGTGACTTGAGGCCTATGTCATTCCTGATGAATCTTATATTCCTGTAATAAAATAAACATTATTATTATTATAGAAAAATAACATTATGTCATGTATCTTACACATTAACTTATATACAAGTACACCAAATATTCCCGTTTTGAAATTTCGAAGAGAAGTAACCTCTTATCAACGTTATCTAGTTGCCTAAGGGGGAGGGACCTACGAAAATCCTGTTTTCGCTTAGATGTTATTTGAGCAAATGACATTCTGTTTTGAATTAACACACTGACTTCAGTTTCAAGAGCGCATGTCGTTATCCACATTTATAAAGAATGTGCAGAAGTAAAATGATTTACTTCATCATCCTTTCACCTACAAACGTGCTTCATTGAAAGCTTATGAGGCTAAGAAATCTGGAAAAGGAAAGTTTGATATTATTTTATTATTCTTCAAATTAAATTTTTAGTTGTTTTTTAAATATTGATACCACAGGTCATTGGCCTAGAGATAAAGTATACAATATGTGGAATACCTTGTGTTCTATCAGTTCAATATGGAAACAAGAGCTCATCGAGAATAGTTCCAGAAAATAAAACATATTTCCTATTTCTATTTCACTGGAACTCGGTTAAAAAAAGTTTAGGTATGAAATATCTGCAGAAGTCTCCTTATTGAGTGGGAACTCCACTTAGTCTGGTTTCAGTAGTTCAGTAACTCACATAATTATTCCGAGGATCTGAAATCATTTATGCTTTAGTTACCAAACAAAACTTTAAAATAACTTTTCTCCAAACGATAAATTCAGGTTTCTGTAGTGAACTGAAGTATCCATAAATCGGCCTTGGGTATGAGTTAGGCTTCCTGAAAAATATGGGTAAATGTAAAAGGAAGTCATTTGATGGAATTGTTCATTGGAACGTTTCTAAAATGCCTTGTTAACTTCATTAACTTATATTCAGTAATGTCTCGGTTATTTTAACTTAATTGGTGTATTCGGAAATTGATTGGTGCCCCTAACGTTTCCTCTTTTAATAAATGCAAAAACGTTGAGAAGTTAAATTATTTTCCAGACGCATTACTATTTTAATGATGGCTGTCAATCAATTGTTCATTGTCAGCGCGGTTTTTTCAGATCACACTGATTGAATAATTGTTTGCGATAAAAATTAAATATGTTATTGTTGGTCCATTTTTTTACTACTTTCATAAGTTTCTCTTGGCTGAATAAATCGCAGACCGGACTGCGGTTCCGTGTTTGTTGACTTTCGAGTGACAATTTTATTCTCAAGTAAATCATCCTTTCTTTAGAAAGAAAGAAAAAAAAGAAAAAGAAAGAAAAAAAGAGAGAGAGAGAGAAAAAAGGATATACAATAAGACATGTAAGAACTTGATAGACCCAGATTATTTTTTTCGACTACTAATAAATAAATAAATAATGGAAACGTTTTAAAAAAGCCTTATTTGACGACCTTATTCAGGTTGGACTAGAACTAACTATTCCACTGATGACTCAGTCCTTCAAAGAGGGCGGGGGATACCTTGGAAAGGGGGCGGATCAGCTATAAGGCAGAGAAAATAATACACTGCACTCTCCATACCTATGTGGTGCAGATTTGTTTCAAATTTCAGCTAACCCTAGTTGAATCAATTGGACTTATAGCTAAAGCCGGGCTGGAATGTTTTCACGAATAACTTACATTCATGTCTCTTGTTATAAAATATTAAAATTGATATAAATGAATTGAAAATGGTTAAGCAAATTTTCCACTGTCAAACTGAATTTAGAGGCCAGGCAAATTCACTGATCAAATTGCTCACACATACAGATGATAAGATACGAATACAATAGTGTGTGTGTGTAACAATCATTTTTCATGTACACGTGCATAATTTAGATAGAACTGTCGTAAGTTATTTCTACTTGCATTAGGTAGGACATAAATCATAATTACAGTGAAAACACAGTACTGACATGATACTAAATAAATAGGAAGTATAGAATGTAACTTTTTTGTAACAGTATTCAGAACATATTCGGTAAGTTATCTAAATATGCTGAATGTACAATGTAGTGGGCCTACTATAAAACGTTGTTATTATAATTAACTTTTTAAATATTTTATTTTATTATTATTGTTATTATTAGATTAGGCCTACTATAATGTGCAACAGACATTTTTTTTCAGGGATACTAATAACCAGTTTTAGATATTTGGATATTTTATTATAAATGATTTTGAAAAAGGCCATGAAAATGTTCGATTGCTTTCGGTTTGTATATACATGTGATAATAGTTTTCATAATTTTTGTAATTACGTATAGGCCTAATGTCTAATTAGTACGTACAAATGATATGGCAATAAAAATTTTGTTGGACAAGCGATGTTTTCCACATAATTCGAATCTCCTGAACACGAATATGACGATTGAAAATTGTTGGTTCCGGATTTTTAGAAAATTTCAGTTACTAGTGACGAACTAAATATATATATATTATATGAGAATCAAATTTGGTTGGACATGCGACAGACGTTTTCCATATAATATGACAATAAAAAAAAATGGCTGGTTCTGGATTTAGAGAAAATTCCAATTTTACATAAATGTAACACAATTTTTTGCGCAGTAAAAATGATATGGCATTTAACCCTTCTGAACAAGAATATGACGTACTTACTTATTTACACAATGGCAATAGACAATTCCTAAGCAAGTAAAGGAAAATTATCTATTTTATGGAACCCGGAGATTCATTGCCACGCTTACCCGAGTTCAACCCTATTCTGTGCTAACTCCATACACCCATCCCTCGCAAATCCTACGTCCCTTAAATATATCCTAAGATTGTCCTCCCATCTACATATAGGTCTTCCAAATGGTCTCTACCCTTCGGGTCTCCCATCAATATTATAAATCCAATTTTACATTAATGTAGAAAAGTATTCTGCGCAGTAGTAGTAATCAAATAATATGGCAATAACAATTTAATAGGACATGAGATACATGTTTTCCATATAATTAGGCCCTCCTAAACACATATGGCAATAACAAATGTTGGTTTCGGATTTCGAGCAAATTCCGATTATACATAATTGTAAAACAATTTTCAGCTTAATAATAGTAGGCCTAACCCAGTAGGCCTAATAACTATGAATTTAATAATTCAAAACTTTCAACACCATTTTCGGTTTAACTGATGTAAAATTCATAAGAAAATCCCATTTTCGTCTCTATAACACACAAAAAGTAAAGATTTATAGAACAGTGAATTTATCTTTCTTTCCCCCAACTTACCTCCCCCATTGGAAGGGAGTTTGTGCGGCCTACGACGCTCGGGCCTTAGGTACCGTGACCTGTCGGGAGGAGGAATTTCGTGTGGGTTCAAAGATATACTTTTTTAACTAGACAAGGACATGGAGGGCCTCCGGATGAGTGATCAGCACAATGTCGGTTTACTTTTGAGACAACACGAACACGTAGGACGAGACACACCAGTCGCACCAAACATATTCCGAACAAGGCGTAGATGGGAAGAATGTTATAATGACGAACAGATCATATCTTTATCCTTCTTTCTTGTTTTATTTGTTTTCTAGCAGTCGAAGACTTAACCTCATCAAGCGATTCAATTAAGCCCTTTAAATAGCAGAACCTATGAAAGGAATGCAGGGTGTGCTGGACATAACGAATAGCCTACCATGGTATGGCCCGCAACTGATATGAGTCTCCCAAAGTACCTTAGCTTGTTTTAAAATACCCTTCAGCCATTTCAGTGGAAGTATGAAGTTTTCTTTTTTGTGATGAAAAACATTCTCACTGACAGTTGACACCTTGAAAAAATCTTGTTGTTGTTTGTAATCAAGACTATGTCCTATGATAAATGAATTAAGTATCGTAGATAATGTTTTCATTAACAAAGGACTAGGATTATCTCAATTTTGAATTTTAATAAACGCCTATTTTAATTATATTACTAACTATTTTCGGTATTTTAAGCGCCTTCTTGCCTGCTTATTTTAAACAATATAATTCCCTGTACTTCCGGGCTCTAATTATTATTATTATTATTACTATTATTATTATTATTATTATTATTATTATTATTATAAAAAAAGGGAGAGGTTAAACTACGAGAAAGAAAGAAAGAATTATTATTATTTTATTTCATTAATATCTGTTTTTCAGCAGGAGTATTTATACCTACTGTAAATGTTTCACTTTTATGTTTAATGGTTTCTCGAAATTAAGTTTCTTATACCCCCACAATTTCCATAGGATGTCCCAGTTTATTAAACTAGAAATATGGGAGCCCTATTCCTATCGTGCATGGTGCGCGGCCTTCACCGAGAATCGGGTGACCGATCGCCGCGACAGTTTTAGCTACATTTGCTACTTCCATATCCTGCCGGAGGTTCAAGTAAGGCGATACCCAAATAAAGAGGAATCAGTATTTAACTCAGTCTTAATGTAGGTATTGAAAACGCTGTCCCCTCTGATCTAGACGTATCTGCCAACGACGTATAAATTTTATATGGATGCACAAACACTTATGTTTGAAAAATCCCAACTTCCTTAGATATGTTTGCCGATTAGCCCATCAAGTTGAACTTCGTTAAGTACTAGCTGGTTACCCATCCTTCGTAGGTGGGGAAAATTTACACTGTTTTTAGCCTTACCAGTGAAACATCAGGAGAAGTTAACCGTACTTCGTTTCTTAGTGCGTCTCACGTTCTTCCGGAGTTTGAGAATAACGCATGTGTGCAACAGGACGCCATGTGGACCAGTTTATTTATTTCAGTATTTTACCTAATATTTTGTCATATATCAAATATTTGATCGAAAGCCAGAAAAAAGTAGTCTGTGCGAAAAATAAGTCTGATCAAGCCCTGCAACTGAGATTAGAAGTGTATACTGGAGCACATAATGACCAATGCCCGTCTATCGAGTCAACGGAAGAGCGTTAGGTTTCCAAGGAGTTCGTTGCAGACAGGCGTCATTGTGAAATACCGGATGGTCAGACGCGCTAAATACGAAATAGGATATTTCCTCGTGATATTTCCCGGGCAATGTTGAAAACCGCGCTAAGCACTTTATCATACGGATAACAAGATAATTACTAACAATAACGCAAGAGTAAACAATAAAAAAAAAGCATTGTTCTTAATGAATGTATCTTCTTTTGATGATTTTTCGATACGAAGTCGTGTAAAGTACTGTAACTCAATCGGCTTGCCTGCTTCTGTGCATGCTCCTAAAAGAAAGTTTAATTTTACGAGCTTTGGGTTAAGCCTACTACTAGGCCGTAAAATATTGATAAGTATATGTTTATATTGTTATTATGTTATGGCATGTGTTCATTTTAATTGATAGAGTTTTATCTTCCTGGATTTTGATTAAAAATTGTGTTCATACAAAATTTCACCTCCGTCGTTTTTTCGGCAAATCGGAACCGACAGGAAATACTAATTTTTAAATTAAATATAAGCTACGGTATGCCATGATGTGATAGGTTTATGATATGGGTTTATTGTACACCGAGGAAGAGCCTTCTTCTTTAATGAGAGCACTTATTAATTTCATAATTTTATTTAGGCTCTTGTACTTATCTATGTCGCGGCCCTGTTAGGCCCGGGCGGCTTGGTCGCTTAAATCCTAAAAGGGGGAGGTAAAAACTAAGACGAAGAAAGAAAGAGTACTTAATCTATCAAGGGCCTCTGCCTGCAGTTCTATTACCAAAGTGATTTTAATATCCATTTAACTAGTGATAATAGCCTACAAAGAAGTGAAAAGAAATAAAATAGGAACAAAGAAAAACTTTTAAAAATTATTAAGAACGATTACAATTAGGGTAGAGAAGCTGGCCGGGAATTCGAATACAAATTCACCGGTTCTAGGTGTTGCCTATCTAGGGTATCAAACTAGTTTGACTTCCTCTCCGACTAGCACAAGGACATGACGATCCTGGGAAGAGGGTTGATAACTTATTCTCGCTAATTCTAGTCACTGGTAAGTAGATAGCTCCATGTCCCTCAGAATCTTTTCATGTCTACTCCCGATGAAATCATGAAAGGCATCCGCTCGTCCTCTTTTATATAATTGCCATTTACTGAATGTGTTATAAGTGGTTACCACGCTCTCTATTAGATGTAATTTCTTGAGAATAAAGCGTTGTTAAAATCGTGGGATATTCGGAGGGAAAGTAAAGCCGCGTCGAGAATATTAGGCACGATAATAATAATAAAAACAGATATTGAAAGAAATGGTCACTCGGGAAAATTGTAACGGCCGTGTTAAGCCTTACTTCTTCGGTCATCTTCTTCCTGATCGTTTCATAGGCAGTAGGCCTACTCCCTTCATTAAAGAGATGAGTGAATTAATAGAACAGATGCACTCTCATTAGAGACTGTGGCGAAACGGCGTGCTGGAAGCTCCCTTTATTCACGCTTGCATTCACAGAATACCTTAATAGAGACATCATGTGCTACCAGTTTCCTACAAATGCTCTCATGACATCTATCCTTGCAGAACTTAGTTGTTATCAAAATGTGGTCATTGGTAATAAATTAGTTAGGCTTAATACTAAAGTCTATAGGTAGAGTGTTTCAAAGTAAGGAGAGCCTGGAAAATTACCTAAATTGAAAATAAAAGGGAAATTAAGAATATCCTCACTGTATGTTGGCAGGGGAAATTTACTAATTTTTACTTCTACTTAGTGAAAGTAATTGCTTCCAGTGCGATAATACGCGGACTTCTAATTACATAACATTGTTCAGGCGATGTGTGCGACATAATTAGGTGCTAGTATCTCACCCGCCATGTGCTGTACTCTTCCAATTATTTTATCTGCCCCATTTACCTACTGGGCGTCTGTACAGGAAGTCAATTAATGATACACGCCTCTTCGTCACTGGCAAGTGAGTGCTATACATTTCCAATTGCTCGTAGTTTGATCATTTCAACAGCTAGACCTGGAACATAAAATAAAGTGTTGCAATTCTACATATGTATGAAAGGTCCACCTTATTGTTTTTTCTGATTTAGTGCAATAATTACAATTTTTTATTATTTATAACTATTTACTTATTTTATTTATATATTTACTTTTATTTTGTTTCTATTGAAGAAGTAAAACACATTTTTAATATAAATTAATCCCGCCTTGTTTGGGGGAATCATTTTTATTTTTATTTTAATTTTTTTTATTTAATTTTTTTTTATTTATTTATTTAAGGTCGCTTTTTAACTGCCAGGGTCACCAGCGACCATAATAATTAATACATTTATATTGAACAAGTGATACAAGAAGTGATGTATGAAGAAAAACATATATGCAACTTTAAATTTAGTAAGAAGAACAACATATTATTAAACATAAAAAGGACTGGAAGTAATTTATCAACTACTGACAAATTATGAATTGATTTTACATTATATGAATGATTTTAACTGTGACAGTTCCAAAAGTGAGATAACCTTAAGGCATCCTTCATCATTTTTAAATATATTGTATAAGTCTCCTTTGATATTTAACAGACGCCTTACATGTAATAACCGTCGACAATCCAGAATAAGATGGGAGGAAGTTACATCCCCATTACATTTCGGGTATGGATCCTTAATAGATTTCTTCATAAGATAGCCATGGCTAAGGTTGAAGTGGCCAATCCGCAGCCTGGTCAGCAGGACTTATTGTCTTCTACAGAGGAGAGTATTCGGAATGGCTGACTCAGTAACTGATTTCCGGACGAGCTGCAGTTTTGAAGGAGTGGATCTCCATGTTTCATCCCAGTGCTTCGTAATTACAGATCTGATCAATGTTTTGGTGTCCTCCAATGTACCATTAAAACAGTTTTCAATTTGTGGGAAGGCTGTAGCAGATTTAGCTGCTGTATCTGCGTTTTAATTACCAGAAATACCTTTATGTGCGGGAAGCCATACTAATGAGATTTGGGTACCATTTTTTGAGTGTTAAAACAAACGTCCCTGAATCATTTGGATGAGTGGGTTCCTTGTAGATCTGTTTTCAATGGCACCGAGAGCTGACATAGAATCTGAGAAGAAAACAATTTGTGAGCAGTTATTACTCTGAGTGCTTATTTCAATAGCTTTGAGAATAGCCCAGGCTTCACATGAAAAGATGGAGAAGTAATCCGGTAAGCGATAGGAGTGAACACTTGAGGAAATGACTATGCCACATCCTGATCTTGAGTCTCGTTTTGAGCCATCAGTATATACTTTGAGATAATTCTTATACTCTTCAAGGAGTGACGAGATCATAGGCTGTAACACTGATTTAGGCATAGTTGTAGGGCAAGGAATTTGTGTAATCTTCGTATTAATAGAGGGAATAAAAGTCTCCCAAGGAGGAAGGGGATGGAGTCGCCTTGGGAGGATGTTAGCTTTTTCAATGTTGAATTCTGAGTTATAATCCAAGAGTCTTTCCCTCAATGGTTTTGGACAATTTGGGTGAGAGTTATAAAGTTCTGATTTTGAAACACCAAAGGCATAATTGTTGGTCGGATTAGAAGGAGAACAAAATGTTGAATATGAAAAGTTTAGACATAGTTGTTTACGTCGCAGGTCCAAGGAAAAATGACCGGCTTCCACAAGTAGACTGCTACTTGGACTGGATCTGAAGGCTCCCAAACTTAGACGACTTGCAGTGTTGATAATTTGATCCAGCGTTTGGAGAAGGCGTTTGCTTGCCGAACTGTATACTATTGCTCCATAATCCAGTTTGGACTGAATTAGAGCTCGATAGACGTTTATTAGACATGTTGATTCGGCACCCCACTTAATGGAAGATAACGTTTTAATTATGTTCAGTCTAGATGCACATTCCGCTTTTAGTGAAGTAATATGTTGTTTCCATGAGTGATTTTTATCGAACAGTACACCTAGGATTTTGCAAGTGTCTGATCTGTGCAATCTGTGGCCACCAATACTAAGGTTAACGTCTATTTGGTGAAGCTTTCTACTTCTAGAAAATACTATAAATTCAGATTTTGATTTGGATATTGTGAAGCCGGAAGTGTTTGCCCAGGAGTAGATTTTATCCAAAGAATTCTGAATAACATTAGCAGTAAGCTGAATGTTATTCCCACTGCAGAGAAGAGTGATATCGTCCGCAAAGAGGAATGCTTTTACTGGCTTCTCAACCAAACTGCTGACTTCATAAATAGCAATGAGGAATAGAAGCACACTTAGTACTGACCCTTGAGGCAGACCATTCACCATTTCCATAGGAGGAGATAGTTTATCTTGAATTCTCACTCTTAGATATATGTGAGCTAGAAGTTATTTTTAATTGTGAAAGAATTTTTATTAGTCTAGGTTTGAAAATCATTTCATAAGCTTTCTCAATGTCCAGAGAAATTGCAATTACGTGGTGATTTAATACTAGTGCATCACATATTACAGTGTCGATGTTGACTAGATGATCACTTGTGGAACGAAAAGGTCGGAAGCCACTTTGATAAGGTGATAGTAAGTAATTTGTTTCCAAAATCCATCTGAGGCGAAAGCAAACAATTTTTTCCAAAAGCTTGCATAAACAACTGGTTAAGGAGATTGGACGAAAATTTGTAGCTTTGCAATGATCCTTGTTAGGTTTAGGAATTGGAATAACTATAGCTTCCCTCCATTGGTCGGGAAAGGATTGAGTTTCCCATATAAAATTATTGAGTTGGAGAAGGTAATCTACTTCTTTGTCTGAAAGATTCGTAAGAAAAGTACTGTGTACGTCATCTGGTCCCGGAGCGGAGCTTTTAGTATTATGTAACACCTGAAGGAGTTCTTCCTTAAGAAAAGGTTGGTTAAATTTATCTTCATTATATTACATTTGAAGTTGAATATCTTCGTTTGAGGAATCGTTACATGAGAACTGCTTTAAAAAAGAAGGATCATAGTTATTGTTACTTGAATTATTGGAGAAGCAGTTGGCGAATAGGGTACTAATAGAACTGGGATCCTCATGTTTAATTGCGTTCTCATCTTCCAAATATCTTGGAGTGAAAAATGTTTTTGCTCCAATGATGGATTTATACTTGGACCATAGGATTGAAGGCGAAGTTTGACTGGTAATAGATGAAGTAAAGTCTTTAAAGGATTGAATCATTGTAGACTTCAGCATGAGGCGTGCTTTTGCCCTTGCGTTTTTGTAAGCAATGCGATATTCCACACTTTTGTACTTCTTATATTTTCTAAAAGATTTTTTCATATTTTTAATGGCCGATGTACAGTCGTCATTCCACCGTGGAAGTGAACGTTTGCGTATAGTCCCAGACGTTTTAGGAATTGCTAATTGAGCTGAAGATATAATTGCATTGGTGAAATCTTTGACAATGTTGTTGATATGAGGTACTTGCACAGAAGTAAGTTTAGGGAGTTTGTCGATATTATCATTGAGAACATTTTGAAAAAGAGACCAGTTTGCTTTATTAAGGGTCCATTTCTGATGAGTCTTCATTCCCATAAATTGGTTGGAATTAGAAAAATTTATGGTCAAAGGATAGTGATCACTATCGCTGAGATGATGAACTGAAGACCAGGATATACTAGCTGCAATATCGCTGGATGAAAAACTTAAATCTATAGCACTTTCCGTTGCATTACTGATGTTAAAATGGGTAGCCATTCCTGTATTTAATAAAATATCATGGTTTTCCAGCCAATCTTCAATAATTCTTCCTCTTCTGTCTGTATGTAACGATCCCCATAACATGTTGTGACTGTTAAAATCTCCTAGAATTATGAAAGGTTTAGGAAGCTGAGCGAGAAGATTATCCAGTTCATTAACAGTTAATGCTTGACTATTAGGAAGGTAAACATTACAAATAGTCACAGTAAAATTTAATTTAACTTTCATTGCAGTAGCTTCTAAGGTTGTTTGAAGAGGAATATTTTGAAGAAAAATTTCTGATCGTGCAAAAATAGCAACTCCACCGCTAGCTATGTGTGCATTGTTTCTATTTAAAAATTAAGATCTATATCCACGCAGATGTGCACAATATTGGTTTTTAAAGTTCGTTTCTTGAAGACACAATAGGCTATGTTTGGTTTAAAGTCATTTAGAAGGAGTTTTATATAGGCTCTTCTTGTAAAGAACCCTCTACAATTCCATTGAATAAGATCCATTATAATTATGTATGATTAAAGTTTCTTAACTTGTTGGTTGTTCAGTATCGGTATTGACAACCTTAGTCGCTTTTAATTTCCTCATTAGTCGAGTGCACTGATTTTTAATAGCTTTACTAGGTAGTGTATTGTGGATCTGTCTCAACATCTCTGCTAAGGCAAATGGATTATCAGTAACACTTCTTGTAATATCAGTGATGTCCGTGATTCCTTTAGTGATATCAAAATAATGCAAAAGCTGATTCATTGAGAGAGGAAACTCTGAGCTCTTTGCCTCAATCATTGCTTTTGTATCATTCCATAGAGTCTCGTCTTTATAGACCTAATCTGAGCTATGTTTAATTTTTTTAGTCTGTTTACTCGCTTTTTAACTGACTTACCCAGTACTTCGGGGACCTTATCAGAATCTGAAAATTCCGACACATTACCAGAGGTCTCATTTTCACTGTCAGTTAGAGAGATCGAGTTTGTGGTAGTGGAATTGGTAGAAGATACCGGTCTCTTCATTTTTGATGTCGGATGGCTAGTAGTCTCTGGTTGCAGAGTTGGAAAATCAGATGGTATAAGCGACGGTGCAGTTGAAGTGCGAACAGGAACATTTTCCATGCTCTCGAGCTGTGATGGGAGTGGTTGGGGGGAACTGACAGGATCATTGTTAGTTACTTGTATTGCTGAAGGGTCAGCTTGATGTGACGTACTAGGCATCTGTGAGGATAAATCACTGTTGACAACTTCGCTGGTATAATAGAAGAACAGTCTTTGGCTAAATGGCCTTGTCGCTTGCATTGAAAGCAAATGGGAACATCAGTGGATACATAAATCCAATGAGGTAGGTCATCTAGGAGTACTTGAAAATATTCTGGGAGTTTCTTTTCGTCCTCAGGAGTAATGAATGTTTGCCGTCGAAAACTCACGATAAAGTCTGGGATCAGAGAAGCCTGCAAGTAGGAACGATATTGGTGTAACTGTCTTTATTCCGAAGGACAACAGTTTGTTTTCAATTACATAATGAGGGATACTAGGGCACACATTAGAGAGAATTACCCTTTTATTATGTGATATTAATGGTCTAATTGGAAATTCATGTCCTTCAACAATGATTGACTTGTGATTATTTATAAGCTCGTCTGCTGTTTCTTTGTTGGTAAAATAAACACACAGTCTTTTGTTTGATATCTTTGAAGCAAATCTTACAAGCGATGGGTTGACTTTGGTTGCAATTATCTGCACAAAAGCAATGCTAGGAGCATGATCAGCTGAATCTATAACGATAGCATTTTCTTTTTTTTAAGAAATAAAGTATTTTGTGATACTTGCGCGTAACTGTTTGGAGATTTACTGGATGATGCATTAGTAGTTGGTTGCTCTTGTAGAGTAACTTCCATGTTGAGGTTAGCTTACTCGGAACCCGAGTTTAGCAGAAAAATAAATACAAAACTAACTCGCAGTTCTAAAATAATAATAATTATTAAACTATGTAGAATTACTGATGATATTAAACCTCGTCAACCAACAATTATACTCTTATTTCCTTAATAAAGCATAATCACTGAAGAGAACACCAACAGAAGCTCTATTCATGACCATGGCCTCGAAACTTCGGGGAATCATTGTCACCCTCCTTCTTGTTCAAAATCTCGCTATTAAAAATCTTAATTTAGCGTATTTGAAGACATGTTATTGATAAATGGATACAGACCACTTTTTAATGAAACTGAGTTATTAGCCCAGATTACGGCTAAAGATAAGATTAAAGTTCTTTTGAAGTTAACTATTTTAACTTACCTTCCTAACATAATTTAATAAATTTTAAACTTAAATTTTACTCTTGTTAAAACTTCTAGTGTCGACATCTTTACATTTCCATAATTACCTCATGCTGGCGAAAAATTGAAAAAGAAGGATTTTGGCGGCACGTAAGCCCTTGAATACAATTTCTAACTCACTCTAATACCAGGAAAATCTGCTGACAACATAAAATTTGAGGAAATTGGTGAAACTATTAACAAACAAAAAATATATAGGCCTACTCCTATTCCTACTTTGATTTAGACTGCAACAGTCATTTCCACTTTAATTAATAACAGGTCAAGCGGATAAGTGTGTCCATCGTATGCAAAAACAAATATTAGGGCTCTCGCAATTTCTACCAAGAGGCAGAGTGCAAAGGAATTACGTGTGCTTTTGTAACGATGACTCTACTTCCAACAGCGAGAGTAATTGGTACTTCGTCCGATTTTCTGAAAGGTGTTTTCATTAGTTATTTATTTACACGCTAAAGCAGCTTTCGTGAACACTTATGTTGCTTTTGCATGTCCATAAAATGAACACTTTATACCAAATTCATCCTAAAATGGTCTTGCCGCCAAATGGTAAATACCATGGTATTATGAGCAATATTGCACATAATACCATTAAACACGGTTAAGACCTTATAAAATTAGTTATTTTCGTTTGTATCTGTTATAGGCCTATTGTTCTGTTTCAGGCACTGTTGAATTTCATAATCGACAAGTACAGTATTAATTAACTGGATGTTTTTAAGAGGAAAGGATTCAGAACATACAACAAATTATTTTATAATAAGAATCGTATAGTAGTCGCTAATGTATGTAATTTTTGCTCGAACGAAATGTTCTCTAGAATGTTATTGTTTCACTCGATGAAATATGTTAAGGTCTAATTCCTCATCTAGTAATCTGATGCAAAGGAAATAATTGGTTCACACATTTTATTCCTTTTCCTCTTATAATATTCTTCCTTCTTGCATCCCGACCAGCATAAATTAGTTGTGAATTTTAGCATGAAACTATTATCTCATACCAGAATCCAGCAAGAGTAACTGATTTACTCTTTGCAGCAGATAAAATTCCTTTTACAAAAGAACGACCATTTTCGATAAAAACTACTAAGCCCAGGCTACTGTTTATAGTTATTGCTTTCTGTACTTGAGTACTATGTTAGAAAGTATTGTTGGTTCGACCCTGAAATTCGATGTCTTGTATTCAGCATTAATACACGTTTTGTGGCCCCCTGAGTGCAGAATGTTACTTTCTGAAAATACCTTATGTAATCTGTGAGCCTTAACACGGTAGCTCGAAATGAAAAATCCTATCAAAATGAAATTTTGCTACTGACATATAAATACGTCACTTCGAACAATTGTTTAAATCGGAGATAAAATACTAATAGAAGATGCTTTATCTAAAATGTGAATATTTTTATTCAGATATTACATTTATTATTTATGGAAGCCAAATATTCTAATTAAATTTCCTTAATTTATTTTAAACTTAGAGTTCACTGATGGTTTTACTTGATGATTTCCTATATAATCATACTAATTTACCTCTGAAAGGGTTAATTATATTTTCATGGAATATGACACGAAGGTCGTCAATAACTTAATCTAACCGAGCGTCTTGTACCTCGGGAGATCCCGGTGGTCGACCGATTTGACTTGGATTTTTTTGAGGGCTTTTCTAGTCTCAGACGCTATTAAACACGTCAACAATAGAGAGCAGTTGCGCGTCAAAAGTTACATGGCCTACTTATAGCCTATACACACAGAACCGAACTCCTGATGTGACCTCGATGTTTAAGCAGTATAAGCCTGAATTAAATTTTTTAAAAATGTTTCTCTTTCCATTACTGCCAGTTACATGAAGAAGAGTTTTTCACGATTTTCTCGAAAATAGTCCCAACGATTTTGTTAAAATTGTGCATACTACCAAGACGTGAAAATATGAAATTTCAATTGAATTCTTTTTGGAAAAAGTTTTAACTGTAGTTATAAGGTCGGCCATTTACTGTCTGTGGAAAGTAAAGCTAGATAATCAAATGTCTATGCCTAGAGCAGAAAAAAGCCATGAGAATTGTGATCATGAAATAAAAATTGAAATCAAGATAACACCGGAAAAACATGTTTCGTGCTGCCTAGAAACCGAAAAAATGTTTTTGAAATGACGTCTGGCTGTCTCTGAACATATAAAATAGCAGGTAAATGGTTCATTGTATTTACTTATTTTTTAAATTAAAGACTTTTTTCGGAATGTTGTGAAATGGCCTAGAATTTGATTTCTATTTGAAATTTATATTTTGAAAAAAAAAAAGGTTCTACTGATTTTAATAAAAATTTAAATCTTGAAAGTTCAGTCGATTATTAATAGATAGGCTAATAATGACTATACTTGTTTTTCTGTAAAAATATTTAGCGCGTACTTTACTTTTCAGCATTTTCGATTTTTCTAGGCTATCCCTAGTACAGTGAAAGATACAAAAAATCTAAGACAGTAAAGTTGTAGAGAAAATTAAAGTGATATTTTGTCATACATATTTCTTGATAAGATTAATTGGTATCAAAATAAAAACGAAATAAGTATGACCTAAATGTAGAATGTTACAATATACAATAATAAAATAGATAATATCTATAATAATTATCGGTACTATATTTTCTTGAATACATTTTAATTTAAAGTGAAAAGTATTCACATATTGTACTATGTAGGTCCATAATATCCCCACATAATAAATAGCAAGCGGGCCTAAGTCATATTATATCAACTTTGTTCAATTTTTACTCTTTCATTCTATTATTTATTTGCTTCACCTTGGAAACCTACATCTATTGAATAGTTGAAGCAAATATTTATACAGTTAATATGTGTGGTGCTATACGGAGAATACTATATGAAAAATTCTGTAACTTCCCTAAACATATTTAACCTGGAGATTGTACATTTATTTTTCATTGGTACTTAGAGGTTTCTTTCGTAAGCCTAAAAACCTCAGTATATTACAAATCTTAACACGTAGACATGAGATAATATTTGTACAACGTATTTTAAGTTAAGGAAAGCAGACAGTATACGAGATGATGGAATACATGTTTAAGTTTGTTAATAATTTGCATGATATGTTACAGTATATTTCCTGAAAAACACTGATAATAAAAATGTTTCTGCTCATAACTTTTTACAAAGGCTTTTGAATGACTTGAAAAATTACCAGTCATATAGAGCCTACAGAATCACTACTGCAGCATTCGTTTATGTTATCTGCCATGAAAAGCTGATTCTCAATTGACTTGTTCCAGTTTCGACGTAGTATTGATTTTGGGGTTGCGTCTCTTACGCAATAAAAGAAAATCCGAAAGAACCTTTTAGCTTCTGTATGGGAGACCTTGTTGATCTCTCAGAATCACGGTCTTTGTGTCCCCATGCTTCATTATGGACTTTTTTCCCGTATATCCAAGCACCGAATGAACTATTTTCATTCCCACGTTTATTACACAAGCTATATATTATTATGTTAGAGTCACAGAATCGTAGTCCAATGTCTCACAAAATCACAGATAAAAGAAGCTGATACAGTGATGAGAAGATATCGCTACGTTAGGTACTTATTGTGCTGAAAACAATTTCAGATATCATCCCACAATATAAAATTTAGTGTTAACAGGAAATATCTGGAAAAGTATATGCCATTGGTTCAATAAAAACATTTGAAAGGGTACTGCAATAAATTATACAGGGGGTTTCAAAAATACTTTTACTGACTTCTGGCATGGGTTCCTTACACCAAAAGAAGGAAAAAAGTTCATATGAACATATGTCCCATTATCCTTTAATCCCGGATGAAGAAACGTTTCATCAACGTGTCATGGAAGCCTGCAAAACCATTCGACACCATCCCGGAGTATTTGAAAGGGCGCGACAGCCCATGATTCGACGAGTGCATGCATGTCTAGAAGCAAGAGGAGGACATTTCGAGCATTTGTTACGAGTTTTGTGTGTTGACGTGTTATGAGTGTACCAATGTGTTGAACAGTTCCTAGCGAGAAAACAAGGATTATGGGACATATGTTCATACAAACTTTTCCCCTTCTTTTGGTGTAAGGAACCCATGCCCGAAGATTGCAAAAGTATTTTTGAAACATCCTGTACATCAATAAAGTCATAAAAAGATTTATGAGGATATAGTTTTTAGTAACATTATAAATAGAAGGTTACATGGCCGTCCGAAAGGGGGAGGCAGGGTAGGGCCGCTGCCCCTCCCTGGAAATTTTATTTATACATAAACCTCTAAACTAAATGACTTATAAGCAACTAATGTGAAGAGAGGCTTAAGTTTCCACACACTGTAGTTAGCGTTGTTTAAATGAAAACGGGTTATAACAGCTGACAACCATAGATATGAGCATGTAGGAATAATTACTTCTCCCAAACTTGAAACCACTTATAGCCTAATATTTTATTATAATGAAGATAAGGCAAGAAAGTATTGCATTTTATATTTTTTACCCGTGAAATTGTAAGGTACTGAAAAAGATATGTGAGTGTAAATATCAGATGTTTTCATTGTCCATAGTCATAGGCCCAGCTACAGTAAATCAAGGATGTTGATGATATAATAATAGTAATAATAATAATAATAGTAATAATAATAATATTAATAATATTAATAGTAATAATAATAATAGCAATAATAATAATAAAATGGTTGTAGTAGCATAGTGGTGGTGGTGGCAGTAATTTGTTCATTGGCCCCCCTTGACAAAATTTCTGCGGACGCCCATGGTAGGGTATTAGACTAAAACTAAACTAAGTTACGTGCTACTACAGCCTGAAAGAACTAGGCCTACCATCCGACCGCTGCGTCATCGACCATAGGCAAATGCCGGATTGGGAGGCATCCGGTCAGCACATCGACACCCAAGGCCGCTAATGATGGTTCCCGTGACAGGAGCCGCTGCTTCTCAATCACTAGCCTAATGCACCCAATTCCACACCTCCTTCTCTCCTTCTAAATTAACTAAATCTTTTACATTATTAAGTTAGGAAATTTGCCTGGACCAAAGAAAAATTCAGTGGGGTTATCGTTACATCGATCTTCGATACATAGAGATTTGAATGTATGTCTTGTACAGAGTCTGAAAAAGGTTGAGTTGATCCGCTAGGTTACTACTATAAGTATTAGGTTAAATGCGTACTTAACTGTGGTGCTACTTACCACGGAGGGGAAGGCCGCTCTCTAGTAGTAGAATCTAAAATCCGCCATTTCTTTACTTCTAAATTCTCATTAGATTTCCCTTTAACCCCATCTCCGCCTTCCCTAACTTAAATAAATTTGACGAGGGAATTTTATTAATCCTTATCTAACACAGAAGATGGTCGTACAGGCAGATTATATAAGTTATATATATACTCCATAGATTAATGTGGAAAGTTTTATGCATGAAGGAACCTTAGTAGTTTCACTTTTCTTCCATTGTATAATTTGCCCACTTATTTATTACATAGTACGTATGGAGATACAAGAAAGTAGGTAATTGCAGATAAAGGGAGGGCTACCAGATAACATGACTGGACGAAAGCGAAACAATAGGAAATGATGACACAATTGTCGGTAATGGATTCACAGCTGAGATAATTTTCACTGATAGCGGTAATTCGGCACAGCCAAAACATTTATCTTGACTTTGTTGGCATTCACCCATAGCTTTTCAAACAGATCCATTTAAAAGTGTTAAAACTTTACGCAAAAGATGAGAAATGGTATGACAATTGCGAGGAAGCCCTTTTTTGTAATGCACATTAAACAATTCAAGTCCCCCATGATTTTTAAACTACGTAGGTCGATGTAGCCTATATCTATTTCTTAGCCTTCAACAGAAATAAGTAGTAGATGCAATACTGCGGGTAAAGGCGCCCTGTGCGTAAGACTGACATCTTGAAACCTTCATGGTTCAAATGCCTATAAAAAAAAATAGTAAATCCTGGGAGCTTCAATCTCCTGGAGCCTTAAGGGCCTTCACAGCCTGTGATGGGACTATTTGTAAGTACGTCTATGTACTATATTCCACGATCAAAGTACTTCCCCGCAAGGACTTCGTGACCTTATTAACTTCGTAAATTTAGTTACACTTAGTCTACTATTCTACCCCCATGCATATCTCACTGACATTCGTTGCTTTTGCTAGAGTTGGTTCTATGCATGCCACCAGGGGTCACCGCAGGAATTACAAAAACGCAATTTGAATATTTAGTCTACGGTTGTTTTTGCCAAAAGCTCTTCAGTTGTATCACTTGCATCTAAAGTGTGTGACATGTCTGATCAGTCAGCACTGCATAATTCAATATATCCCGGTCTATGACGAGCCCAGGTCCTTTGACACAACTAGAGACAAGACTTGGATAAGTGACTGCTTCCTTCACATTCAATGTTTTCTTTCTCTTTTCGCAAAGGCCTACATGAGGTTAATCGTGGTTCAGATTTAACATTAATTCAGGCTTCAGCAAGTGCATTAAAATTTTAATCAACTGTTAATCCATAGTAATTGAACTTTCTCTATCTTATAGGACGGCGGCTCTAAATTTTTTCCCTGCCGTACCGGTCTTTATTCATGACTATAACTAGTAATCATAATCTCCACACATCCTTTCGAAATTTGCGTATGTCAGAGCCCAATATTCTTAGAATAGCTAAGGAGCCAAACGACTCAAGATAATAGCATGTTTATGTTTTGTTTTGTTATGCCTTGTTACAATTTATTTAAATCTTTTAATAACATCACTCTAGCAGATGAGAATAAAAACAGCGTTAGAATAATTCTTAAGCACATCCTCTTACTATGAATGTTCGTTACCTATTATTCATCTCTGCTTTCAAACAAGAAGTACAAACGAACAAAAAGTAAAGAAAGAAAAAGAGGATGCGCAGTGACGGATTTGGTGAAGAGGGAGAAACACAGGATTGGTGATAGGCGGGTGTAGGTGGGATTCCTACAGAGAGTGTTCTAATAGGAAGTTGTAAGGATTGAAGTATTTTCCCTTCACTTCACAAATGAAGTTAGGTTCTATCTTCCTGGAAGTTCATTAGTAGTCTGAGATTTGATCTGCTCTTTGAAATCGTTGAAGGTAGTGAAACAGTATTACGATTTGCACTAATACTCAAGGAGTTCAAATAGCAGTATTTATTTAACACCAGCTGAATAAACTTTACAAATAACAAAACTTTAAAATGAGCTCCAATGTAAACAATGCTTTATAGCAATTAAAAAAGTACAGTGCTTTGTCTGAACAATGAAATGAAATAAATACAAACGAACGCAACTGAAATGTCAAAACCTCGAGCTTCTTATACAAACTGGACTACAATAACATTCCATCAAAATGCTAGACTTTACTTTGAAGTCTTATTAGAAAATTGGACAGTGCTAGCCCCATTCTCATGAAACCAATAGGCTAGTCGATCCATAAGTGCTGTAAACAATATGCGAAGCTATGCTTTGGTTAATGTGATAAAGCTTAATTCAAATGCTATAAACGTTATTGAAACATGAGTACTTAACTTTTACATAGCTGCTCGGACGTTTCCAAAACTTTAAAAATTAATAAAATACGCGATGCGTCAGCTAGGCTTCTGTGCTGCTTAGATCTCTCATGCTGGCTGAAGGTTAATGAAAATTAAAATGGCTGAGCTTCTAGGCTGCTGAGTTAAAACATTTTAGGCTTCCCGCCTAAAATTCGGCTGTCTCTGGGTTGCCATCTGCTTCAAGCTTCTTTTTTTGAAGTACCATATGATTGCATCATAGGTCATATATTACAGCGGCTGGTAATATGATTTAAGTTTGAGACCTTTCGCCTATAAGGGCGCGCTGGTTAAAAGCAGAGTGATACGTCAAACGAACTGCATTCAGACGGGCAGTGAAAAATTTTACAAGTGTACATTCATAAATCAAATGAGGCTACGCCGGAAATTTCCTGAACGTTCTAATTCTTCACACGGTTAG
Organism: Ectobius pallidus; assembly: GCA_964059195.1. Lineage (NCBI taxonomy): Eukaryota > Metazoa > Arthropoda > Insecta > Blattodea > Ectobiidae > Ectobius > Ectobius pallidus. Next base: position 24,055,259 of record CAXKWD010000010.1, on the reverse strand, counting down.
ATTGAATTAAACAAGTAAGAATGTAAAATTCTCTGAAACACAGAGAAAACCCAATATAAATATATTAGGAATCACAAGCATCATAGGCTATATAACAAGATACAATACAATGTTTAATGTTAATGTGAGGTTAAATGACCGCCGGCGTGGTCTTGTGGTTAGCGTCGCTAACTACGGACCCGTCGACCTGGGCTCGATCCCCGGTACCTTCTCGGATTTTTCTGAGGTAGGGAGGTCTGGTAGGGGTGCACTTAGCCTCGTGATTCAAATTGAGGAGCTACTTGATAGAGAAGTAGCGGCTTCGGTCATGGAAACCACCATTAACGGCCGTGGGTGTCGGCATGCTGACCACATGCCCCCAATCCTGCCATCTGTCCATAGGTAGATGACGCAGCGGTCGGGTGGTAGGCCTTGTCCCTTCGGGGATGTCGCGCCACGGAGTTTAGAGTTAGTGTGGTTAAATACACTTTCGATATAAGAGTCGATAATAGGGTATAAATTGCATTATTAGCTAAACCATTGACTACAAATCTTAATACATCATCAAAAGATACATTCCAAAATATTACAATTCAAATCCTGTTTTAAAAATTCTGTTTTAGAATTCTTTAACCTTGAAAGAGGTAACAGCTGGATTAGTGGCATTCAATCAATTATTAGGCCTACGCGTTTCCTTTCTTTTTTCCTTATTATATTAGTGAGCTATTTTACTTTCTCATTACAAACCAAAACTCTACAACTTAGTTATTGTGTGTTCATTTTAACCCTTTACTGGTGTTTTTCACCGCATGGGATCTCCACCACCGCACAAGGATTCAAGGAAAGGTCCATAGACCGTCAGGAAATAGCAAAACGAAGAGTTCATAACCTTGTAGTAATACTGTATTAATAGTAACCATTAATATGCAATTATTATCATTTACTATAAACGGAAAAGCAGAATCACGAGATAGACGTAAAACTGAACTCCGTGGCGCTACATCCTTGGACGGGCTTGGCCTACCACCCGACCGCTGCTTCATATATCACAGGCAGATGGCAGGATTGGGGACATGTGGTCAGCATGCCGACACCCACGGCCGTTATTAGTTGTTTTCATGACCGAAGCCGCTACTTCTCTATCAAGTAGCTCTTCAATATGAATCTCGAGGCTGAGTGCACCCTTGCCAGACCGTCCTACCTCAGAAAAATCCGAGGAGGTACCGGGGATCGAACAAGGACCGACGGATCTGTAGTCAGCGACGCTAACCACAAGACCACGCCGGCGGTCAGATAGACGTAAACATAATATAATTATGTCCTGCACTTCTTAAGAATCTTCAGCGCCGCGTGTGACATATCAGATGATGCAGTGATTATTGCTGATATCCCTTTCATTTTCGGCTTGGCATATGGCGATGCACAGTAATCATATTGACTTCTCAGATTAAATTTCAATATGGTCTATGCATGAACTGGAACAGATTAAATGATACAGCCTGCAGATATTTTAAACGAGTTCTGATTAACCAATTCCAGAATACCCTATAAATCATGTATTGACCACTCGTGTGGTATACAGTTTATAATTTACTGAACATATTTAGCTTCGTGACGTTATACCACGTTCAGAAACATGCATTCGCTGCACATTTGCTATTTTATGCAAGGGTTGAAATATATTCGTGTTAAAGTAGTCAGAACATATTGAATATTAATCAGTTACCTATCATGGATTAAATATATTATTAGGTTTATGTATTATATTGTATAAATTAATCTCCAAATAAGTCTGATTTTTTCATCTCCATTTTGATTAGTATCCGTACATAAAGAATAAAATAACGTAGCCAGTTCATTTAGCATTGAAATAAGAAAAAACGGCATTATGCAGACTGCTTTCTTGTACAAACTTTCAGTGATGATGGCGAGAATCAAAATAATCGTTCTGAGAAAAGGAACCCCAATATGTTAACGCCTCAGTGGAAAGTTATGAACCAAACCCTTTCTGGAACATCTATTACAGTGGAACAGTTAAACTTAAGCATCTTTGAACATGTAATAATTAAATTACTTTCAAGCTGTGAATACAGTATTTATAAGTTCAAAACGAATACCACAGCTTCGATACAGGAATGGCAGCATCTCAATAAGCTCTTTCGAAAGCCTATCCTTGGAGTCTCTTTAACGATGTCACCTAGGTAGCTAATATTCTTGCTGCGAGATCCCATTCATTTTCTACATGTAAATTATCTCGTAAAGAAGACTTTTATATGACCTTACAAGAACAAAATATCACATAGGTTCTGATGAAATATGAAGCTGGCAAGAAACGGAACCTTCACATTCCAATATTTGCACAGAATTCACTATTAAATGTTCAAGAGAGTCATTTCCAAAATGAGTCAGGAGTCCATCATGTTAAACCAATCTCTTGGATTATCTGGAAATGTACAATCGATTACACGGAAACATTCCGACGCTTCTGGTTTCTTCCAGTGTTTTTCTTTATTTAAATTTGGCATTGAATTTCCTTACCATCCTGTCTGGTGTTCCATACCAGCCTTGGGTGAGCTGATCTCTAGTCAGTTTGAATTTAAGTCTACCCATACGCATTAGCCTATGAGCAACGCTCAAGTGTAGGTGAACAGTGAAAGAAGGTGGAGTATGAAATGTGTTTAACTTGAGTGGCTAGAAGCGGTGCGTCACATTGAATTCAACAACTGCCACAGTATGAGTCAGATTCATTTTGGTTGATGTAAAAAGTCAATTCCTTGCCTTGGCTCTTAGCTTCTGCTGCATATCCGAGATCGCTTAAGAAAGGACGGGGACGGGGAGTGGGCGTGGCGGAGACGGTTTAAGATCTATTTACACAGTTGAGGTGAATGCGACGTGACCGGTACGTTATCACACCGCCCGTGATCTAACAGTGATTTCCATTCCTACTGTAAAGAGGCATAATTGGTACCAGTCAGTATTTTTATAGCAGTAAATTGATTTTAACTTTGAAAAGCCAATTGCACGGCCGTGAAATGAGAAAAATATCGGTGAGGACTAACCTGACTGTCACTGTACGGTGACGGCGGGAGCACTGACTGCACTGTCATGGGTAAGTATGAACAACACCACTCAATTTCCTAGAAGAATATTTTCAGGATCGCCGGTAGAAGCACGTGCCTGTCATGCCATGGTCACGTCACTGCTGAGTGTAAATTGGCCTTTAGTATTCATCTTACCAACATGAAGCACTTCGCATTATATTGGGAAAATTCCGTACACTCGACTGTATAAATCACGCCATCTACAGTGCGTTATTGGAGTTACTTTCCTCAACCCTTGTGACGTAAGACCTTGTGACACTTGTGACCGTTGTGTATACGTTGGCTGGGTTGCCTCTCTTCTACTACTTCCTTTGCTCCTCCAGTCTACGAAGAACGATTTTAGCTTATTTATTCCGACTGAAGCGTTTCCATACTGGGGTTCCTTATCTCAAATTGATCATCCCTGAAAGTTTTGTACATCATCCAAACACCCTGTATTTTTGCCACAATTAATTTGGAAGAAAACCTAAACTTTTCTCAATAACTTTCCATTGATCGTAATGCTTGTGTGAATTCCATAAAATATTAAACGTAAATTAAATCTTAAAAATTTAAATTGTTTAATTTAAAAATTTTTAAGGTACTAGTAGCTTTGCATTTCAATTTGGTGGAAAGCGTTGAAGTTTCAGAGCATTATTTATTTCGAAGAGAGTATAAGCTTATGTGTTCACTGTAGATGGTCTTCTCTGAAAAATAATAATAAAACAAGCTTTTGCACGGTTGGGCAATCTTAAGCCACGTGCCGCCTACAAAGCCGCTGCTTGATTTACTTATTATACCAGTCTTAAAGAGCATATGCCTGCGAAGTTGCTGTATTGAAAGATTACTGACAGCGTCATTTAAAGGGTACACTATTTAACTGCAGGTACAGTATTTGTTTGCCGTCCTTGAGAATAATGGCAAGCTGTTAATCATGAGAGAGCCGTAGCGGTCATTAAACGATTTAATCTCCATAGAACACAAACGTTCGATTATCGACTTCCTGAATGGAAATAATATTGCAATTCTTGTTCAATGTTATGAGCACAGCAGAACAATCTATTGTTTCAAGAACATACGTTTTAGTTCAACTTTCTCAGAGATAGAGAATTTGAAAACAGTTTTATTTATTAGCATTTTAAAATAAGAAAATCAACGTTATAAAATGAAAGTAAGCAAAAGATAAAGTATAGCTTACATCTTATGACTCACAATTCTAACCAATTCTTCATGTTATGACGACCTCTTTTCCAGAACTGCTGTTTACACTATTTTACCCCTTCCCCTTAGATCTGTCAATCAGTGAAATGCGACTCAATTAGCTGTAAGCAGACAAATCCTATCTATATCAGTTCTAGGAAATATTTACCCTAACCTAGACACAGTACATGAACTGCAACCAATACCAATGCAGAATGACTTCCGTCTGTGCAGTGGTTAGTATTGCCCATGGTAAATACTTTCCAGAAATAGCAAAGAAAATAAAAAGCTGCACTATTAGGACTAGGAGCCCGCAAAGAGACTATCCCGAAACCTGCACATAATCATAGGGCTCGGAATTTCATTCATTTGCATGTATTTTCTTAGGAGCTAAAAATATATGCTTACTTATTTTATGGGATTTTTAGTTATTTGAACAGATTTTATGGCGCATATTACGACATGTTTTCGTGATTTTGATAAATGCATCATATTTCGACATTTCAAAGACTATGGGGCACATTTTAACGAGCTTTAACGTATGATTTTGTTAAATACATCATATTAAATATGTTACTGCCTATGTGGCATATTAATGAGTTACAAGGTGTTTTATGTTATTTTTTCATCTGTATCATATAGGCCAGTGACCGGCATGATCCGTGCTCCGTGACGTCATACTACAGAGCAGCAACGCTCTTTGCTCGGCAATATCTCCGTACTGAGCAAAGCGCAGCGTGGAGAAATGGTTCTCCTGGCCAGTGGCGGTACGACGTCTATGCACTGACAGAGTGCGCTCCGTTTTCGTTGATAGTATGGTAATAGCACAATTACAATACATTTGTACGAAAACAAAAGAGTACAACTGTGATAAATCAATGTAACAGAACAGTTTTGTTTGTAATGAAATTTAATATAGGCCCTACTTACAATAATCTGAAATTCATAATACATCCAGGTGCGGAAGCCTCCGCATACTTAAATGAGGCTCCGAAACTGCTATAAACTACAAATACATAAAACATTAGAATACTTTAAGCAGTACTGCAAAACTTTGTCTACTCGGAAACTGAAAAATGTTAAAGTATACAAAATATACAGAATACACCAAATATACAAACTACACAAAATATACAAATTAAACTATACACCTTTGTGAGAAAAGTAGCCTATAGGCCTATTCAGACTTGTGATACACACCCTTACTTTGTGTCACTATCGTGCCCAAGCTGAAGGCATTGTCGAGATTTTTTCCCCTCTTTTCTCGTCCACTGATTTTGCAATATTTGGCGTCATAGTCTGGCTAACACACAAACGAAGAACATTTTTTAAGTTCTGATCAGATAGGTGATTCCTATGTTGTGGTTTGTAGACCTTCATACACGAAAAGAACTGTTCACATACATAGGCCTACGTCGATCCAAATATACTCAACATTCTATTATTGATGCCATTCTAGTTTGATCCTAGTCAAAACAAAGGGGAGGTGAACTCACAGAGAGTTCGCGGAAAATTCGCATCATGTGACAAAACGTGATTGGTTAATGTCATTAGCATGCGCCATTACCAGAGCGTGGCTAACGAGTGTTCGTAAGTTCATGCAATAATAATATCAATATTTACACGTGAAATAACAAACTCTCACTGGCATCGTCATCATTATAGTATATCAATTAGCAAACAAAACATAAAGGATTCATTGTTCACGACGACCCTGCGGATGAGTTGTACTGAGAATAAACAAACTAGCATTAAACATGGTGAACACGTGCGTTCTCACGTGCGGGCTATGACAGCCACGCCTCTTTGTTTTGAACAGGATCGTTCTTAAATGGAATCTTGCCTGGGGAAATCTTCTATAAAATATAGATAAATCCTTTTTGTTTTGAAATCGGTCTTGCATTTTAATATCACTTTGCAAATCAATGACTTCTAGTTGCAATGACGTTGAAACACTGTCAATATCCACAGAAAATGGTGTCGCAAATATGCAAATATCGGATTGGAGGTTTGCAAAATCTTGAAATCGGCAATCAAATTCCTGATCCAGTTCTTCTAATATTTGCACATAATTATTTAGGTCTGTAATTCGATGACATACTGTAGACAACTTTGGAAAATGTGACGTGTCTCCGAGAGTGAGGTGACGTTTTCATAAGTCTAGTTTTACTTTGAATGCACTAAATTTACCATACAATTCTACTGCTGCAGTGAACGCCACTGCGCTGATGCGTATTGACAGCAATACAACTCAACTGCTCTCTCTCCGAAGCTCTTGCGAGATGACTGGCTCTTACGTCACAACTGCAGCATCTGCCGGACACTGATATAGGCAGTGATGTTGCGCGTGATGAAGCAACTCGTCATGTGGAGAGGAGTAATGTTGATGTGATGATGTTCAGCAGTGAATTCCGCTTTGCATCATGCTTCCACGCTGGCGCCAGGCTGGCCACTGGCAGTAATGTTGTAACTTCTAACGGGGTTGTGAACTGGTTAAGTTATGCGTGTAAAGTGTGTGTTCATGGTCATTTATGATCTAAGTGTTAAAAAGGAGATTTCATTTGCGAAACTAGCCCGTTAGAGCAATCCTACGAGTAAAATAAAATCATTTTACCACGTGTATCGTGGACTGTTTTTTAGAATGCCGAAAATATTTGTGCAATAAAAATAAATATTACATTTATTTTAATAAATATCACGTACTAGCCTGTAGCTATGCTCGTGGTGCTGCCATCTTGTATGCATCTACGCAAACAGAGGTTGTTGATTTTCTAGACTCTCCTAGCAACATACGAATAATATTTTAACGAAAAGAGTGTTTTCCATGTGACAGATACCAAAGTTGGTATCAGTGGAGTGGCGTAAAGATTTTATATAATGTGCAACTTTTCCCTCGTGTGTCTTATGCCAGAAGTTCTACTTTTAATTCCAGCTGTCTAGAAAAGTCCTTTAATTGCCGAAAGTAAGGCGAACTTCGAATGGCAAATTAACTAATTTACAGAAGGATTTTTCAGGCGACTTTTCAGATATTAGGGTAATGTTTCGTGGAGGGTGTGAAAAAATGTAGGGAGTCACAACGGGACCGCTTCTGCTTCAAACTCTAAGAAATAATTTAGGCCTATGTTTATTAATTTAATACTGACTCGTCCTTTCTACCGCTAAGAGACATTAATTCTTTCAATTCAATTATGCATATTTGTAGGCATATTTTTTACAAATTTAAGAGATTTAGCATGCATATTTCCCGTTATTTAAGCAATGAACTTCCGGACCCTATTAATCAATAGGGCCTATAGATTTTCGGATTAGAGAACAATGCTGTTATATTCTTTTATATGAAAACGATGATATAGGAAGAAATCGTCTTAACGTGAAATACACTGTAGCCTACTTCGTAGGTTTAGGAAACAAGTTAGGTGGAGAACCGTTGTAGCATGCTACACAGTACAAGTGACGTAGAGAAGAATTTATTGGAGGTTGAAAGGCTATAAAGCTATAGATTATTTGCTGTTAAGGTTGATGATGCATGTAACAGCAAATTCTAGAGCTTGTAACTGCTGTAAGAGTTTAACACGTGCTTTGGTACAGATTTACACATCATCAGGTAAGTTATTCAAGCGTCGAAACAACTACTCTTTGTAAGATCTTTAATGCTTAACGGACTTAAAAATAAGCTCTTGTATTCTGCCTCCTAGACTTTTCAATTGAACGGGGACTGCATACACGATTGTTGAGCGTTCAGCGGTGTTATAAATAATTTGACTTGCGTCGAGATATTTACAGACTCCAATATACCGTGTTCTCGTTAAGAGAAATACACTCTTCTGTAGACAGATTTACAGCCCAGTACATACAAATATAGGGTTACCCTTTCAAATGTCATAAGGGGTATTTATAAACATGGAACTGGAATTACTGTATTCCAGTTCCTTATATCTCTATTGGTAAGCATGCTTGTAATCATTCCCTTGTGATTCAATCTGACAGAGCATTTTTCAATAGTAAAAGCCGTTATTCGAAAGGAAAGTAAATCCGATGGTTCCATGTTGTAGATTTGAGACATTTTAAAGAACCCTCTTGCTTTAAGGAGACTTCCTCGGAGAACATACTCAATTCTATTTTTTCTTCTTCTGCTCCCTCGACTTTTCGACGAGCCAGTCTCCCATCCTACGACATTGCACTTACAGTAATTTTCAAATGGGAAGCGTTTTCCTTCACCGCCAATCACGTGTACGAGCTAAAGGAGTACCGCTATCAGGAAGGGTCTTCCTTCCGTCTCGCCGTCTCTGATTGGACCGCGTATCTAAGCAAGAGGAAGAACAAAACGCTCTCCATTTGAAAAATACTTTAGTTACCTGTGAACGGAAGCATATTTTACTTGAAAATTAAAACCTCATTATTATATATTTATATGATAATAAAAAGTTCCATTTCCTGCAGCACATTTGTTTGTTCATTTTATGAGAAGTTCTCCTTTCTGTCGATTTGATGCACTTTGGAGTTATTAATAGCTAAGGTGCGGTTTGGATACACGCACGTGCGCGCACATTTCAATAATGAGACAATTTGCTGCCAGCTGTCAGGATTTTCGTGTACATATTTCAGACCATTTAAAAGGATAATACTTACCGCTATTGCCATCCGGTAGATCTGTACCATAAAAATAAGGTAGGCCTAATTTGCCATAAAGCAATTCCTTCTGTCTGCAAGAAGATTTTACTTCCACTGTATTAAAGCATGTTATAGCCAAAACAAGGAGAAACTCTTTAGTATTATTCGCACACTTTATCTTGAGCTTCACACTCCATAATGGTGAAAACTGTCCATATAAAGAAGGCCTCGCTCGAAAAAATGAAGATCGCCATACCCAAAAACTTCCCGTTGGGGCATTCTTGAGCTACCGTCAATTTTTTTTATTTGTTTACATCATATTATTCTGAAAATGACAGAATAAGTCCAGGGATATTAGAAGAACAGTACTGGTGTTGTGGAAATGGTGAATATAAGTGACAACGAAGTTAAAAATAATGATTCTTTAAACCAAGAAGTATCGGAAATAAGCGAAATAATGAACCAAATAAATGAAATGGAAGGAAAAGCAATTTAATGTGTTTCAAGCTGAATCTGTCGTTGGAGAAAAGAACAAGTCAAGTTTTATTATTTCGTTGTATGAATTGTGTTGTATTAATTACCTACAAACTTTCGCGAAAGACATTTAGTTAAATTACATCAATTCAGGCATGTGAAAGTGCGTATTCAAGTAGGCCTACATGTACAATGCTACGACTTTTAAACGATTTTCTATATTCTGAAGACCGGGAGAGAAATTGTCTAAATAGGCCTAAATATATTACTTTATTCATTTCTCCAGCGATATATTCTACTATAATATCTGAATCAATATAAAATCTTTAGTTTGGAAGCGAGAGTTGGAAGTGTTACAGATTACAGTTAGTTCCATTATGACCCACCATAAAACTACACACGTTATATTTTCTGGTAATTGGCAACCCTTCAGAAACAACGTCAATTTCAACTCACCGCCTTCTGCAATAGTCAATCTCTTATACTGCATGCAATATCAGCTCCCCTCACCCCCGCATTTTTTTGGCTCAAGATAAAGTGTGAGCATAATAGTGTTAACAGCAAAACGCAGGGCCTTCTGTAAATACATAACACATATTTAAGATATGGTTATGGAACATTCGGGTAAGTAGTAAGACCCTCAGATTGATCTGTTCGAGACTTGAACCCGCTATCTCCTCAACTTGATTCATACGGCATTAAATTTTACCTACATTTTTGCATTCATTCTAAAAAAAACTTTTGGCAACTATTAACATTTTTTTTATGTAAGAACATAGTATACGCCTAAGGTTTCTGCAGCACCGTATATATTAATAGCTCTGAGATTAAGCAACAAGACGATATACGCATGAATTCTTTCCATAATACCATTAGGCAGCGTTCACACTGAGGCGATAAGCGATAAGCGATTTATCGGAAGGAATTTGTTGCGGCGATATATTGCTAGGAAGGTTCACACAGCGAGCGATAAATCGGCGCGACCTGGGCGATAAAAATTCCCTTTAGGCAGGCCTACAGGCTGAGGTAGATTTCGATGTGCTAAATATCGCCTTATATGAGAGCTATCGAGAAACCAGTTACTGATTTGTAGAGTACTCATCAAGCGCTTTTCAACGATACCCCATAAGACGTGGTTTCAAAAATTTCGAACTTCCATCCCCCAACCAACCACCCCAACTCGTACCACCAAAACTCCCGAATCGTTGGTATCACTGTGAACTCCATATGGAGTTCTCTAATTTATTCAAACAAAGTTTCCCTCTATACTTCATAGGAGCCGAGATATACATATTTCAAAAATTTCTACCCCTCCCCGACCCTCCCCTGGGGCCAAATTTGGTCATTAACGAACTTGTCCGAACTATTGGGCCTAGAAATAACATAATAAAATTTGGTTCAAATATCTTCAAAATTATGGCTGCTAGCGTGTAAAGATATATATATATATATATATATATATATATATATCACTTTTTTTTTTTTTTTTAACGGGCGGTGGTTTCGTACTTGGAGGCATGAAACGTAAAGATATGAAAGAATTTTTCGAAAGTCATGACATGGTATCGATTGCAATAGGTAGATTTTTCTTCGAAATCTACCTAAAATGTGGTGGGAACACAATCTTCACTACAAAAGTTACAATATCGTAAGCAACAAATCGCTCAGGCGACCAGCATGCTGCAAGACGAGTCAGCGGAGGGGATAACGGACATTTTAGAGCGAGCAGCGGCTAATATGCGGGAACGCAGGAGGAAGAAGGGGGGTGGGAGCGATCACTGGTTTGATGCCGAATGCAGGAGCGCAAAGAAGAATGCCGTAGAAGCTCTTAGGGTGTTTCGAAGGGTGGGAAACAATGAAGCTAGGTCAACATATGTGGAACTGAGAAGAATGTATAAAGAAATTATCCAACTTAAAAAATCAGACTGGCAACTCAGAAAGGCGGAAGAACTAAGTCATGTAGCGAGAAACGGCAATTTGAAAGAAATTTGGGGAAAAATCAAAAGCTTAAGAGCAGGGGGGTGGATTAAGAATGAAGTAGCACCAGATATATGGCGGGATCATTTTAGGGGCGTTTACGGGGGAGATGGGGACTGGGATGGTTTAATAGTGGGTCCAGAGGAACTAATGGGGACTCCGGGGATACCAGCTCTCGACGCAGAGATCACACAGGGAGAAATTACGAAAGCTGTTAATTCTTTAAAGAATAATAAAGCCCCTGGTTGCGATGGCTTGCAATCAGAGTTTTTTAAAGCTGCTACAAAAAATTGTGATTTTATGGAGAGGCTATTAAATCTTTTTAATAATTTATTTGTGGAGGGTTCATACCCGGAAATCTGGGCTGAATCAATAATTCACCCTATATATAAAAATAAGGGGGCAATTGGATCTCCAGACTCCTATAGGGGCGTGGCATTATTACCAACAATGGGTAAAATTTATTGTAAAGTTATATATGAAAGAATCAGGGGATGGGTTAATCAGCACGGGAGAATTTCGCAATTTCAAATGGGGTTTATGGAGGGTCGCAGCACAGTCGATAATATATTCATTCTGGATTCAATGAAGCAGAAACAATTATCACAAAAAGGGGGAAACTTCATTGTGCCTTCGTGGACTTTCGCAAGGCTTTCGACACTGTGGATAGAAATGCACTCTGGTATAAATTATGGATGAAAGGATTGTCGGGTAAAATGCTTAGAGCCTTGCAAGCAATATATAGGAATGTGGAATTTTGTGTCAAGTACGACACAGACAGAGTATCTGAGAGCGTCGTCAGTCAACGCGGTGTAAAGCAGGGCTGCATACTCTCCCCTTTACTCTTTAATCTGTTTATTGATGATATAGTGGATGTTATGCAAGGGGAAAACATGGACGCACCAATTATGGAGGAAGTAGCTATCCCAGTATTGTTGTACGCAGACGATTTGACTTTATGCTCTAGAACGATAAACGGTTTACAGAGAGGACTGGACAAGCTTGAAATATACGCTAAGGAATGGGGAATGACGGTGAATATAGAAAAGACTAAGACTATGACTTTCAAGAACGGCTGTGTTTACAGCAAACTAGAGACTTGGACATATAATGGAAGGACGCTTGACAATGTGAAAAGTTTTGTGTACTTGGGTGTGACAATGACGATGAACGGGAAGTGGAATAAGCATATCGATGTGACGAAACACAGGGGTAGGGTAAAAGCTATGGAGACGCTGAAGATACGCAACAAAATTCCGGAAATCTCTCTCAACTTGTTAGATACGGTGTATAACGCAGTAGTCAAATCAACAATTACATACGGGGCAGAGATTTGGGGGTGGGAACGAACAGAAAAACTTAACCAAGTGCAAAGTGGTTTCTTGAAACAGATAGTGGGGGTGGGGAAAGGAACGGCTAATAGTGGCATTCTAAGGGAATTTGGGAGCCACAGGGTATCAATAGATTGCAGGATAAAGGCACTCAAATACTACCTGAAGATTATGCATGGAGATCAATCTCTTATCAGGGCAATATGTTATAGGGAACAGCTGAAGTTGAGAGGCCAAATAACGTGGGCGGGAAGAATACGCAGAGGTTTGGAAGAAATAGGCATGGGATTTATAAACGAAAGAGGCAGGAGGAACAAACGAAATGTTTGGCGGAAAGTCAGGAATCGTCTAAGAGATATTGACAGGCAAATAACGGAAGGGGAATGTAGGGACAAGGTTGCTCTGGAGATCCAATCAATGATTAAAACCAACTGGGGAACAGAAAGATATCTATATGAGGGGTGCGCTGAAAGCAGGACAGGTTTAGCCTGGTTTCGTCTAGGAGCCTGAAAATCGCTGAAACGCGTCAATGCAGAAGGAACCAGAATATGTCCACTATGTGACAAGGATGAGACAGCACAGCATATTCTCTCGGAATGTGAAGTCACTGAGATACTTAGGCAACGATATCTGCCAGACTCTTTTGTTGTCTCTAGAAGAGGTCATATGGCCATATTCGAGCTGTTGAGTGACACAACATTTTCTGAAGGGGTGGGTAAATTCTTGTCTAAAGTCCGACAGCTCAGGGTAGAAAAGGATGGGAGGGAGGGGCAGGGGGAGTAATCTTTGTCTATGTATTATTAGGTGTTATATTGTATTACTATTGTATTATTATTGTCATATACAACTTTTTGTCTTCTTTCTTTTCTTCATCTTTATATAGCATTATTATGTAAGTTATAGTATTATATTGTTTTGTATTATTAATGTTACTTTTCTCTTCTTTTGTTTGTTTTTGTCTTGTGCATAGCAAAAGCACGAACGGCCGTCTAGTCCCGTGCGCTGGATTTATTCTATGGATAATGTATCTAACATGTATATAAGAATAAAGATGCACCTTACCATACCATACCATACTTCGAGCGATATAGCACTTGCGATATGTTGCGCTATCGCGTGAGTGTGAACCTTTTTTATCGCCTCCCTTTAGATTTCAAGTATCTGTCCGTGCGTGTCGCGTATCGTATATCGCTCGCGATATATCGCTTATCGCTTATCGCCTGAGTGTGAACCCTGCCTTACAGTTTCAGCAGCTGAGTTTAGCGAATCAATTTTCAGGTTATGATGCAATAACGAGAGTGCTTTATTCATAGGTCGCTATGAATAGTGGCTGTGCGTCTTTTAATGTAAACTTGATGAGTTCCCTCAAATTAGAATCCTAAAATGTGGAAGTGAAATGTAAATGCGATGCATTTATTTCGCTGTTGCTTTCAGCGAGTTTCGTCTGTAAATTGAAGTAGGAATTTCTTCGCCAGTATACAGAAATTCATATTTTTTGTAATTTTAATTACGATTCATATTTTCTTTAATTTTATGTCTATATAAATATTTTTCTCTCATTTTCTTCCTTGCTCTATTCTTCTTGTAATTTTTGTATCGTAATTTTCGTTTTTGGAATCGTGGTAGAGGGGAAGAGAAGGCCTTATTTTTACCAAGCTATATATATTTATTATTAGGTTATTGTTACGATATTTATTGTTATTAGTTTAATAATCATCCAGACTTCATATTTTCCTTCGTAGATGTATTGGTACAATAATTTAAACCTTTACTATATTTTCTTAAAGAAAGTCCTGTGCCGATAACTAATAACTATGCTGACCATAGACATACCGAATAAAGAAAATAATTATATCGTAAATAGAGTCGTTTATTTATTTACTTAATCTCTCATTGAAGGAGCACCTAGCCGAAACTTACAGTACAAGCAATTGGCGTTAAATGAAGATAGTTTTAAAAAAGTAAAATTTATAAATAATATGCACCCTTTGTACATTATAAATATAACAACTTGCCAGATTCCAGGTCAATAATTTCTTAAAATATAGATTGGTACTCTAATTAGGGATAATTTACTGAAATGCCGTAAAAAGGTTCATTGTACAGTTTGTAATTCACTCCTAACTCAAGTGAATTTTGGAGCATTGTGTCTCTCGCTCCTACGATTAGCTGAATGGACGATTTATTTGTTGTGAGGACCATTTTTTAAATTAAAATTGGCAAGCAGTGTAATTATTATCTATAAGCTTATATAAGCGATTATAGAGCGATTTTTTTATATTTTCCCCATAGCTTCAGTTGTCATTATTTCCATGGAAAATATTAATGTAAATTTTATATCCTATTTCGAACGAATGTAGGTAACTTTAATTGCTTCTATAGACCTTTTGGTCTTGTTTAATAAGGTACAGTGGTTTATTCATGACAAGAAATAATTTGACCAAGTTGTTAATTAGTTGTTAATTTGCACAGCCGCAGACGTTGACGACGAAGCACGCATAGGCTATACCCGAAATGGCTGGAATCGTTACAATTCATTGAATTGTAAGCGCCAAAATTCTAATAAATTGATTTATTAGGGACTTCGCTACAAAATGGACACAATTCAATAATAATTACACGAATGTATCGGATACAGTTGAATTCACTTATTGTTTCAAAATACTGTATTTAACGGGCATTTTCAGCAATGCGTTTCTGTGTTGCAATAATGGAAGCTGGGCGAGAGTATACGTAATGTCACAACTCGGGCCTTTTCTCATTCATAAACCTTGGCTCTATGACGTGACTGAATGGAGAAAACAGGTTCCAAAGTACATCGCATCTTCTTCAGAAGATTAGAAAACATACCTGGCCCTTAACCATTGCAAATAGGACATATTGATATAAACATATTTATGGAAACTGTCAGCTGTTGTTTCTTGAAGTTATACAAGAAGCTCATGACTCACACTATACACTCAGAGCAAATGTTATTCAAATTCCACAGTAAACTTTACTAAGTCCTTTTGTAGCCTATATTTTTTCTGAAATAATTGTATTTGCATTTTTTAAAACTGATTAAGTTTTCCGAAGCTGAATTTAATATTTCCAAAATTAATGCCGCGTGCTTTTCTGAAACTGAAATTACTTCTTCTGATGTGGCAATAACCTTTACCGAAATGCAGGTTAAAAATACGTAAAAGAATCGAAGGTTGCTGTTACACGGTACATTTTTATCATTAATTTTGTTAAATACGATTTTTATGTTATTTGAATCGTAAAAGTTTAATAGGGTTCTCTCCTTCTAAGTAAAATTCCATTTTAAGGGCTGCGCTGTAAAGAAAAGGTGCTAGCCCATTAAGTGTAAATAAAAGGTGCTAGCCCGTTATAAAAAGTATTGAGGATATCACCAGATGACACAGTAGTTCTCTTCTCTTTCGTACAATTAATAGATAAGCACTTCCTACATTTTGTCCACTGGAGAAACTAAGTACTCCTACTCATTATCGTGTATCTATTAATTATTTTGCTATTAAAAAAAACATAAATAATTACTTTGCTCACCCAAAAACGTAAACCAACACAAAAGTTACATTTCTTAGTAGCCTAGTTTCTTTATCTGTGACGACGCTCCTTCCTGGTTTTATTTTTTTATGTGATGCTTTAATTTTGGACATAGATATACTTGAACTTCTGAAAAGCATACAATTTTTATAACACAGTGTAATTCTGTTCATCTGATCTAATGTTTGTGATGATGATGTTGAAGAAAGAAAGAGCTGAGCTATGGAGCCATCTCTGGGTTAGTCTGGAGAGCGAGTGAGAAGTTGACAGGCTTTCCAAAACGGGAGTACTCACGCTACAAGATAACAGCACGATCCGTTTGGTGTCACGGTTTGTCTTTCCAGTATCTGGACACAATGAACTTCTCATTCTTCTTCCTTTCTGATGCACAATTACATTGGGTCAATCTACCCTTTATTATCGCGAGACTGCCAGCCAGACGGAGCTCTACATTACAGTAGCATCGGGTTCAACCTGGAAAACGTACCTCATGTACGTGTCTCAAATGTTCCACCTTAACCACAAAACATTTAAGTTGCAGTAGATTAATCTGGATACACGGATTCTATTATATTATTAGCTATATTTTTTTTATGTACACTAAGAAACATACAGGTCAAACTGATAATATTTAAAACTAGCAACTAATTGTCGCCTTAGTATATATATATATATATATATATATATATATATATATACATATATATACATCTATTAAGACTTTAAAAGCAATAAGTTTTAAAATGCTATTAAAATTTGTTATACCCTAAAAATAAAATACTTTACATGTTATTCAGATGTTCATATCTTACTGTGTCCATTAATCAAATTCTTCTTTCAAGTGGTCTAAATACTTTCCAGTAATTTACCCATAAATAACACTGCACACTCTTCACTGTTTATGTCTTGAGGATATTATGTACAAGAGTCAGATTCTTTTTACAAGTAGTCTAATACTTTCAAGTGAATTACTATAAATATCACTGTACACTGTTTTTCTTGAAGATATCTTATTAAATTAAACATATATGCCTCACTGAAACGTGTATCCTGAATAATTTGTAGTTAATATCAAAGTCACTGTTTCTAACTGTGTTCTTTTTTAGATGCCGTGTATCTAGCTATTCTATCTGCAAACTTTCTTAATGGAGATGCGCATTTCGGCCATCTTCAGTCCTGGGAATTAGAAGCTACGTGATGAACTCCCACCTCCATGAGTATTAACCTGAAACTGTATTATTCATGAGTATTAACCTGATACTGATAAAAACTGAATAAATTTCAACATTTATGCAGAACTGTACAGAGAACTCTAAGAAATAAGATAAAGAAACAATAATTAGAATTTATAAAATGTTGGCAGTTCCTTTATTGTCATATGGTAGTAAAAATTGGGTCCTCAACAGATCATTTAAAAGACGAATAGAAACATGAAATATGAAAATTATCAGACGTATGTTAGGATATACACTTAAAGATCACGTTCCTAAAGTTCAAATACAGGAGGAACTAAACAATTACAAATTAGAGGAAAAAATTACCAACGTGAAATGGCAATGGTTTCAGCATATAGAAAGAATGTATGAAAATAGAATTACAAAACAAGTATTTAAATATAGATCTGAAGGCTGGCGTTCAATAGGACGACCTATAGCCAGATGGGAAGATGTCTTTACGTCGGAACAGGCTTTGTAGCCTAGCCCTTCAACGGAAGAAAAAGAAGAAGAAGAAACATACGATGGCAACACAAGATTTCTATTTTTTTAATTCATCAGATGCAATTATGTTTATTATTTTCACCATACATATCCGTAGTTCTGCCATCCACACAGGTAAAAAAACTCCTGTGATACTAGGATTTTAAGTTCTGAGCCATCCAGAACACAGTTCCTATCTTGACTCGTCGGGATACGAGGAGTCATTTTTCTGGTTCACTTCGAGATACATTAAGGGACCGTCGATTCACCTCGGACGAAATGAAGGAGGCATTGCATGAATGCCTTGCATATCAGTGAACGATATTTTTCTGTTGGTGTATGGTGGAACGCTGAAGCAAAATTAATGGAATGTGCAAGGAATATGTTGAAAAATTAATACAATTTTAAAGTCTCTGCCGCTGTTTAAATAAATTATAAAAAGTGTGTACATTTTCAACTAAAACGCACAATATGAGCTATGTATATAAGTTTTATATATATATAAAACTTGTATTACATTTAATTCTTATCTTTCTACCGTACCACAATGCAAGTGCTCTTTTTCCACTTGGGTAATACATTCTGTTAATATGATTATATGCGAGCTACATGTCATAATTATAATTTTTATATCGTCCCTCCTCCGGCAAACTAACGATAGTTATATTTTTCAACATTGCTTGATGGTCTTTGAACTCATTGTCGGGTGTTCATACTCAACCGAGGGTGGACAATTCTTCAGAAAGCTATAAGTCATGGGTGCTGAATCAAATTTTAGAGCTCGCTGAAGAGCCTCAAGTATAAATTATACACTGGTAGAAAATGTTTGGTGATTTTCTCCCTAGCAGTATTACATAGAACTTAGAGGTAGAGCGATCGTCCCAGGCCCAGTGCTCTATGGATTCTGCTCCAAGGAGGAAAGAATTATTCCCTTTAAGAAAACGTTAAATAATTCACTTTGGGGATTCGAAATGCTTAGAAATCATAAACGAGCAATTTGTAGATTTTTTTACGAATAGGCTGTACACACTTAAGAAACCAAAAAAATTCTTAATTTTTTATTTAGGTAGACAGTTTTTTCTCTTTCATTTCATGTATTCCTTTTTAAATTCTGGCTGCTAGTTCTCAGATAGAGCCCGTTTTCTAAACTGCTTCATTTTACCATGCCCCTTTATCAGCTACCAAATTTCAGTGTTTTGAATTTTCTCTCTCTGCAAAACTTCTAATATTGACTATTAATTGTCACTAATACACTAGTAAGTGGAATCATGTGCTGAGTAAGTATGAACTGTTGAACTTCCTCTTCTCTCGTTTATCCCTACATTCGTTTTCCATGCGTTTCGATACAAGGTTTGCTTCCCTTTCAATTTCCCGTAAATAGTAAAGCACTTGGTAGCCTATTCAATTATTTCAAACGTCATAATTCTTGTATAAATTAATAATAATAATAATAATAATAATAATAATGTTTTATTTTGCCTGGCAGAGTTAAGGCCATAGGGCCTTATCTTCCACTCAACCAGGATAAAGACAAAATACATTAAAAGGAATTTACAAAAAACAAATACAATAGATATCATACATAATACAAAATGCTAAAAATAAAATAATAATACAATATTGAAGTACCTATATTAAAACATAAGACAAAAATGCGTCCAATAATATGCCGAGAAAACAAAATTAATTAAAGAATTATATTATAATTGGATGTGTGTATAATTATAATATATTATAATATATAAAATATTATAATATAATATAATATAGGCCTATCAAAGTGGTTTCGGTGTAATTTTGAGGCTTGAAATGTTCTCTAGTGCTTGACGCGGAGAAATTTCTAATATATGAATTATTAACTGTGTTCTAGACTTTTGTATATAATGATGCCAACAAAAAATATTTTCAGTTTATATAAATCTATGTTACAATTTAAAATCTTAAGTATAAAAACATATTAAATGTCAGGTACTAGAGAATTATTCGGTGTACAAAATAGTGAAAATTTGGTGAAAGGTTTCATAGTTTTGAAGTAATCGTGTTGCAAGTTTATAGTCAACATTTTCAAGAAAACAATTTTTATAAACAAATTATAAACAATTAGAAAACAGTTTTTTGTGAAAGTCTTAATATACAGCTGCATAAAATATGTATAAAAAAACTGAGAGTTCTAATGTTAAAGAATAAAATTTTCATACCTAAAGGTGTACATATACGAAGTGCATTGAAAACGTCATCGGTGGCTACTTGAATGGTAGCTCTGTGATGAATTTTAGATGACGAAACTTTGTTGTAAAGTTCACAACAGGTATGAATCCGTAGATTGTTAATCTTGGCCTGGGTATTCCACTTTAAACGAAATAAAATGCTGAACATCGAAATATTTCCGGATCGGAAGGTGCCAATAATTCATTTAATATATTTTTATAACTAGGGACTGGACGGTAGCATATGCATACAAGTTGGCGGTGCACAGGTAATAGCAAGCTATCTGCGCTTGTATACGTACCTCCCATGCGCAGGCGAGTTGTTGGCGAACTATAGGAAACGTGGTACAGTTTACTATAGTTCTGAAAGATTTCAACTTCACTTACTGTGGCAAAGGAAATTTGAAATTCTTTACAATTATGTTCAAAGACCTTTAAGGAACCGTCAGCGTCATTCGTTTAAAGTCCAGGAGTATGGAATGGGAGGAATTACCCGTAGCCATAAATGAAGCAGGTAATAGAATAATGTTGATGGTGCAGCAAACTTCAAAAAGTTCCATGGGTTAAGTTTGCATCTTGTCTCACCTCGAATATTGTCTTTCGAAAAATAGAATACATTATTTTCATTTCAGTATATACATATATGTGTGTTTATATATATATATATATATATATATATTTATTACACTGCATTACAAAGTTCTTTTTAAGAATATATACAGTATATATATATATATATATATATATATATATCCATAGGCGTACCGAGGGGGGGTTTTGGGGTTTGAACCCCCCCCCCCCCCATTGATTAAAAAAATGAAAATTGTATAATTTTTTTAAGTCTGCCCATGAATTACTTAATACAAGTATAAAGCGTGGGAAGCTTAAAACTCGTTATTTTGCGTCTTAATTTTTAAAATTTTCCGGGGGAGGAACCCCGGACCCCCCTCTCCCTGCGGGTATTCCATACCCCCCATATGGTCGGCCTGGTTACGCCTATGTATATATCTACATCTTAAAAAGAACTTTGTAATGCACTGTAATAAAGCATATGAAACATAAATTTAACGATTATCCAATAGCTTTATATGTGCTTACACTGCTCAAGGATTATGATCTGCATGCATTACATATTACAAGTGAATTTTCATTTAAGTTTGACATTGTGTAGAATTTAAAAAAAAAGTATGAGTACATTTGGTCTTCATAATGCTATAGATACAAAGTGCACACTAAGCAGTAACCTAATAACTTATTATCAGGGCCCGGATTTTAATGACATGTCATCTTTTTAATGATGCTGTATAGACATTGCTAACTTGTAGATAAATCCTAATCATAGCCTCTAGATTGCAGAAATGCATTTTTATTAGGTCATTTTTTGTCATTTTATACAATTTTATATTTTTAGGGCATTTATTTCAATTTTACGTCATTATTTTGGCATTTTCGTGTTATTTGCTTCCTTATGTAGTCATTTTCATGTATTTACATTGAGTATATTCACTTTTATACCTTCAGTAATCTCCGTGTGCTGACAGTAATTTACTGCAATCCTGAATAAGGTAGGATTTAAAAGCTTTTTTTTTAATTTAAATAAATTACTAGGTTACCATAATGCAACATTTTTGTAGGATCTACTTTAAAACAATTCTCTTACTTTTCTTCCCAAATGTTCCAATCAAGAACAAAGAACAGACTTTTTAGACCTACAACATCCTTTCTGCATTTACGGTTATTTTCAATTATGTACAAATTAGTCTAAAACTTTGTGTGTACAATTATATTTTTTATAAATAAAATATCAGTTTTTAAGGTCCTTATTTATAATTATTAAGTCATTTTCTTTAAAATCTAAGATCATTTTAGGTCATTTTTCAAACAATGTTTGGTTATCAGAATCCGGGCCCTGCTTATTATATTATTATAAATCGTGCATTTTGCTGTTTTATTTCGTTTGTGATTTCACTAAGCTCACTATCTGAGTGGAGTATTTATTT
Source organism: Ectobius pallidus (assembly GCA_964059195.1). Classification (NCBI taxonomy): domain Eukaryota; kingdom Metazoa; phylum Arthropoda; class Insecta; order Blattodea; family Ectobiidae; genus Ectobius; species Ectobius pallidus. Next base: position 24,033,157 of record CAXKWD010000010.1, on the reverse strand, counting down.
TTTTAATAGCACTGTACTACACAATAATCAGATTCCTACACTACATTGACACCGGAACTTGCTATAGTATGTTCCTATTACAACTACGTTCCTTCGCGCTTACGACGAGTTTCGCACTACTCCAAGCATCACTAATTTGTAAACGTTGTTGTTTGGCTAAACTTCCTGGCCCTATTTATAACTTAATCGGTCGAGGCGATCACTTTCGCATCAAGTGTTTTTCAGCGAAGGTTGTTGGAGGCGAATGATGTTACCACATTATGGCCTATGCAAAGTAGGCCTATAAGCCTATAATAGGAGATGAGGTGAGCTTAAGAGATGACACAGTACGACACACGATGACCATACGGAAACATCAGGAAACGCCGTACACCCTGGTTACTATTATTAGCGATGCGTATTATTCACAGTGCTAGAGATTTTTTAACGTAGGCCTACGCGTTTTTCCAGTCAGATTATAATGAGGGCTGCAGGGCGTTTAAGCAGAATCCTACAAATGCCACTCGCCGATGTAGGACTGCACTCGTCTTGGTAGGTTATGGTGCATTATATTGTACAGTCTTGATGTTATAAGGTTCATTGTTTATTATTATTATTATTAATATTATTATTGTTGTTATAACTCGCCTATTTAAATAATACATAACTTATTCATGCTGGATATGTAATTCTAAACTACTTCATTGACTCGCAATTTACTTTTGCCTCTCTCTCTCTCTGAAGTCATCAGTTGTACAACTGGTTTGATGCAATTCTCCAGTTCTTCCTATCTTGAGCCAGTCTCTTCATGTCTACATATTTTTTACATCCAAAATCGCCAATAATCTCTTTTGCATATTCTAATCGTGGTCTTCCCTTACAATTTTTCCCCTCTATTGTTCCTTCCAATATAGTGTTGACCAAGCTTGGGTGCCTCATAATGTGCCCCACTAGTCTGGCCCTTCTTCTAATGAGTGTCGTCCATAGACTTCTTTGCTCCTCTATTCTTTCTAAGACCTCTTCATTAGATATTCTGTCAGTCCACCTAATTTTCATCATTATTCTATAGCACCAAATTTCAAAAGCTTCTATTTTATGCCTTTCACTTTTTCCTAAAGTCCACGTCTCACTGTGCTTTTGCCTAAGCCCCGCAAATCGTCGGAACGATCCTGCGTACAGAGTTTTGGAATTCCTTCCTTTATGAAGTGGCTCTCGTGTTGCGAAGACTGCCCTTACCTCAGTGACCTTGGTAATACGAAATAAATGCAACTAAATTTACTAGAAGGAATGGGATTGCAGGATTTTAAAGCAAATGCTTCCACTATTGAATATCACTGTTGCATATAGGTATGAAGACAGTTATTATTCTCTGCCTTAAGTGTGAAATCGGATCATATAGAACAGAGTTTGGTGGAGATCATAATGTAGCATAGATCATTATTATGAACTGTAACAGAACTATTCAACCTAATATCTAAAACCCACGAATGGTATTCTGGATGACTGTAATTGAAAGACACGCAAAATATTATTATTATTAGTTTTATTGCTATTTTTATTGTTATTTATTACCATCATCACCATCATCATCTTTACGTGTAATTTTGATTTAATTGAGTGAGTTAATAGGTAAAGGAAAATCCCACTTTTCCTAGGGAAATAAAAGTGGTTTTTAAAAATTGCACTGGATAGGTTCAGTTCTTGTATTTTTTTTTTCCAAAGTTGACACAGAATATCGCACGCTTAACAAATGTGATATCTTCATTGCGAGATTATGAAATTTATGAAAGATTATGAAAATAGTAACACAGTTCCAATTAGTTGTAAATAAGCATATATAGTTTGTTTGATAACGATTTCTTTAATTAAAGAAAAACGGACCTGAATTAAGCTAAACAAATTATTTTAATGCCTAATTACTAAATGTTGAAATAAATTGACTGCTTGTTACGGTATGGATCTGTCTTAGAAGTAAACTGACGAACATGAATTCTGTAGGCCTACCTTTATTTAAAATTACATTCAGAAATCAGAACAATTCAGAGTAGATTCACATCTTCACTTCAGTAGTAGTGATGAGCGAGACCAGTCTTGATCTTGCAGTCTTGGTCTTGGTCTTGCAGAAAATGCAAGACCGAGACCAAGACCAAGACCGCATCAGCGTTAGCAAGACCAAGACCAAGACCGACCATGCAAGACCGAGACCAAGACCAAGACCAACCCTGCAAGACTCTGGCAAGAACAAGACCTGACTGCAAGACTCTTGCAGTCTTGCTATTTGAAAAAGTTATATAAAGACCCGTTGTGTATGCAAGAAGCCTGCGATCGCTACTTAGAGGCGCCGCAGAGTCGCTAGCGGGGGTAGTCCCAAGGGCGGTAGGCCTATAATATAGAGGTTGCCTCATCGTGCGGTAACCAATGAGAGTAGACCCGGTGCGTGACGCTGTCCATAAGCAAAAACGGGCGCACCATTCAAATAATACATGTGAAATCCGTAGACAAGCTCTCTCACCACTTCGTTAAAACAAATTACTGCTATGAAAACTTACAATTAACCTGACGAATTTCCCTGAATGGCATTCCATACAGCTAGTTCCTTCAATTGGTGGGAGTTAAATTCACGGTTAACACTCCATATTCATTTTTAAAATGCTTAATTGCAATAGTTCTCTAGTATTATGGTACGAAAGACAAACAGATGTAACAAGGCCCTCAGCCATATATGACATTTCATTTTGCGTACAATATAAATAAATTCTGCCATACAATTACTGTATTTAATAATTAGTTTCTCCAACCTCTCACTGGGTTAAAAGAAAGCTATGACTGAGGATTTATAATTATTCTTTATTACAAGCAAATGGCCATACTATGACGAATGGAGCAACGATAGAATGATATATGGCAGGGAAACCCGGAGCACCCCGAGAAAGCCTGCCCCGACCCCACTTTGTCCACCACAAATTCCACATGGATCCATCGAGGTTAGATCCCGGGTCCCAGCGGTGGAGGGCGAGTGGTCTAACCACTCAGCCATGGGGCGGCCTATGACTGAGGATTTGAAACTTTAAACAGTAGCCTCCGTAACTTAAAACGCCTATTAACACGCTCAGTACCCTGTTTCATTAACGATGAAATTTTCTTTTACACCTATCATTAATATTCATAGCCTACTCTCACATATAGATTCTTTTCTGTCTACTTGAACAAAATATAACATAGCTATTCAGCTCATTCCATTCTCCTTGCAGAAAATTTCAAAATAAAGTAAAGTTTGAAAAAATCAGGTTATACGCCCGGTATTCTTCATAATTATTCAATAAAACACAATTAAACCGTAGATTAATTAAAACAGGAACTTATTTGACGGGTATTTGCTAGTTATTTACTTCACAGTTACGTATCTGATTGCACTGTAGCTATACAGGCCTACATTTCGTTGATGACATCCACTGAAAACCTTTTTTACAAGTACAATTTTGTTATTGACACATAACGGTGGCGGTGTTTAGGTTCTTGCTGCTGACACATATTAAGCATGCATATCGAATGGGAAAAGATACTAAAAGTAGAAAATGCCTGTTCTAGAAATATTTTCTTGCATGAAGAATAGTTATGATTATTTATGACCCAATTAGTTGAAGGCCCGAAACTTGAAAGCAAGTAGAAAGTAATTTATGGGGGTAGCGGAAATCTTTAAAGTGCAGAAATGATCTGTTCACAATATGTTATAAATTAGAACTAGGGTATATGGGAAGAGAAATATTATTTATTGCAGCCTGTGGGATGGGTTTCGAATGGACATTGTGTGATTTGCTATAGATTGCACAATTTCTAAAGAATCTGCTTCAATGCCGTTATGTTTTGTTACTATATTATACAGTTTTAAACAGGTCAGATAGAACCTCTCTCCTATGCGGAAATCTTTTAAACATTTCATACACGTCCTGTTAATATTAGTTCTTGCCTCCACAGCCGTTCAATTTGAAACTTTACAATATAATATTCATAATTTTACATTCTCAAATAGTGTATAGCATCTCGTAGATTTTGGGTTTAAAGTTCTGCAATAGGATAATAGAGAATATTTAAATTTACACTCAAAGTTTACTGTTCTAGCTTATATCACCATTGACGTTTCGGCAAACAGCGTGACATCACATTACAGCTTACATGGTCAAAGCAACAAAAAGCAATTACCTTTCGTCACTTTCGCAAGCAATAACACACATTTTAATCGGTGTAACTTTAAATAATGTAAACGCCATCGATCACAGTAAGAAGCATAAAAGGAAACTGCAAGACTCTTGCAACAAGACCAAGACCGAGTATGCAAGACCGAGTATGCAAGACCGAGTATGCAAGACCGAGACCAAGACCATTGATGCAAGACCGAGACCAAGACCAAGACCAGGGTTACCTATGCAAGACCAAGACCAAGACTGAGAGTGCAATACCAAGACCAAGACCAAGACCGCCTCGGATGGAACCACAAGGATGGAAACATGGAATTAGGATGAAGGTGGCCGCCACGTGGATTTGAAAGCACTCCAAAAAGGCAATTTTAAATTCTAGAAATATTAGGAATGTCGTATATAAGTTAAAACTAATTAAACATTATTAATAGCTTTATAACATCACTACAAAGGACAACAATAAAAAATAATTAAACAAGAGTAACTAAATTCATTTTCCCCCAGCAGACTACTTTGCTCTGAACACGGAGTATAGGTTTCCTAAACAATAACTCATGAGAAGAATTTTCAAATTATTGCGAAAACAACCAACAGTCAATAACATTTTGGAGGGTGTATCCTTTTTACTGGAGAACTTTAGCAAAAACTTTATTTGTGCACTCTTGTAATGGATAACATCACATCTTTCCTATTGAAAATGTCTCAAACTTTATACCATTAGAAGGAAGTCAAATGCATTTTAGAAAGAGGACAAAACGGGATTTTACTAATAAAATGGGACAAACAGCATCCTGTTAGATGTCATTAGTAACAAAACTAAGATTTAAAAATACACACCCTTGAGCAGTGTGACTTCCGATCACTCTATCATAGTGCTTTGTAAATAGATTTAATGCCAAGAGTTATGCTGAACAGAGACATGGAAGTTCAACATGCAAGTTTTTTTTTTATCATTAAATCCCAATCCTGTCCACCGCTGTGGCTCGAAGATGCGTTCGGTCCTCTCACGCAGCGGGCCCGGTTTCGATTCCTGGTCGGGACATGTTACCTAGTTGGGGTTTTTTCGGTGTTTTTTCTTACCTGTGAGACAAATGTCAGGTAACTTTAGGCCCTTGTTGTCCCGGATAACATCTGGCCGTCATTATCATCATCTTCATTCCATCCTCGCCTTGTTCGGAGTGAGTGAGTGTGTGTGTGAATGGTGTGTCTCCTCCTATGTGTTTGTGTTACCTCAGAGGTGGCCCCGGCATTGGGCTGATCACCCATCCGGGGAGTCCTTCCATGCCCTTGTCTGGTCAAAAAAGTATGTCTGTGTTGTGATCTGTAGTTCATTCCTCTCCTGACAGGTCGTGGCCTGTACGGGTCGCATAAAGGTCCCTATAAGGAAGAGGTAAAACTACGAAAGAGAGAGAAAAAACCCAATCCTTTTTACGAACATTAGACCTATGTGCCGAACATTGACCTAGTTTGTCACTATTCATTAAAAAGAATTCGCTTATGCTTTGTATACTAACATAGTATATTATTTCTACAAGGATTTATAAATAATTAGACTAGTTCTAGAATACTATTTGGTCTAATTGTTGGTCTAAGTGTTAGCACTTTATTTCAAAACAGATTGTTATGGAATGATTTTATACGATTTTAATCCTTTTTTGAAATAAAAAGAATCCAGTGATTTAATTAATAAAAAACCGATCACTTATCTATTTGAACCAGTTTTGGAAATACATTTAAGAAATAATCTTTATATTGATCATAGGAACATAGTTAAATGCTACATGTTTGTAACAGTCGCAGGATTATGCTACACAAATAGAATCAAGTAAAAGCATAGCTTTGTCTTACGTGTAAGTATGTATATTTAGAGTCTGTTTTCAATTCCTAGGTCTCTTTGTTAATTAGAAATAATCCCTATTTTAATTTATTTTTACAAACAGAATTTTCGCAGTAAAATTATAGATGGAGATTCTTCTAGTAAATATTATCACTTGATCTCGGCACTTTATGCACTAAGAGCCTGAAAATATGAATACAACTATGCAGTTGAAATTGCTGAACTTTTTCCTAATTAGGCTATAAAAATAATAAAGTCACAAGATCAAACTGAAACCAAGACCCAGAGAAATGTGCTACTGTATATCAGTGAAAAAGCAACCGACTGTGCTAATTCACTAAGTCGCTTACTAGATGCATTTTAAATAACTTATATTTTGCCCATTTCCTGTAGGTCTATAAACATTTCCGAATTATATCTTAACAGTTGAATAGACGCCATAATATATCCAATTTGGGTTGAGTAAATTTTCTCAGTCACTTACCTCTGCTTGATTTGTGTAAGAGTTTGAAGTTTCACTAGTCAGTTTATTGAGTGTAACTGATACTCTTCTCAGCATAAAGTGAACAATACTACAAAGTGTTCTAATGTAAGGATGTCGAAAATAAAGTAGACCAGTATGGACTGTTTTAGTAGGAAAGCGGCGACTGCCAACAACCGATCTGCAATATTAACAATGCAGTTCTTGTTCCACCTTAAGAAACTTGTGTAGATATGCATATAAACATGCAGAAAAATAACTTGGTCCAAAAAAGCCGAAATATTTGCACTTAAGTATTCAAAATAGATCAAAATGTGCATTAAGATAACTATTCTGGAAATATGCTCTTTTGAAAAATAAAAGTGGACCTATGTTAATTTTATTTTAATTGCTGCGATTGTTCAAGATATAATATATACCTTTCTTCGGTACATCCATGGGCGCCGACCTTGGGGAGCAAATTACTTTCTGCACCCAAAATGTTTTAGTTTTTATTATAAAAGGCCTGTGTATAACGAGGAAAATCCAATTCTTGCTCCCCCCCAACATTATTTTCAAGTCGACGCTTCTGGATCAGGGGCGGATCCGGAGAGACATTTTGGGGGGGGGGGGGACCAAAGTAGAGAGGGAAGTTTTTAATCATAAAAATTAATTATTCCCAGTACACAATTGAAATCAAAATGAACATTTCGGCATTTTATTACAAATGTATTTCAAAACAAAGAATGCCATAGCTTTAATTGAAGTATTTGGGTTATGTTGTCTTTACAAAATTTATTAGAAGGCTGACCGTTTGAATAATTTGTGTTTAATGTTACAAATTTTGGGGGGGAATTTCCCACATTCCCCCCCCCCTTGGATCCGCCCCTGCTCTGGATAGGCCTGTGTTTAGTCAAAACATGAGATTTTATAAAGTTCCGAGGTCTCCTTGCAGTCCATGGTATCTCAGCGTGGATATAGTGTACAGAACATATTGTGTGCTATGTTTTGCTTCCAATGATTAACATTTTCACATTCAGTTAGGATGTGCTTTACTGATAATTGTCACTCATATACTTCACAACTACTTTGCAATTCGTTGGCGTAAAAACTTTATTCTAAAACACTGCTAATAATTGTACTGTTTTTCTTGTAGAAAGGAAGCGCTGTTTTCACCTCAAAGAAAGCTGATTTGATTCTCACATTATGAAGTATAAAAAGACTTTTCCCATGAACTTCCGTTTGATAGTCACTGTCATTCTATTGAGTGTAAAAACAGACTGCTGCCAATCACACGGTTTACATCTGCAAGACCGGTTGACACTTGCGACGGCTTTGTTGAACCCGCTTCCCAGTTTTGCACGATTCATCATGACTGTAATCCTCTTGCCAAGTAATGAAACATCATCAGCACCGAAGCAGTGACAACACCCAGTCATCTTCTTATTACTCGTCACGTCGGAAACGTGTCTTATGTGCTAGGGATTAAAACTGAGCAAGGGAGTAATGAAGGTTTCAAAATATGAGAAATGTAGGAATCTTTTTGCTGAGAAAGGTCATTTCCATAGTGCTTTTACACTGTCAAAGAAATTTAATTCATTGTTGGTCTTTTTTTTTTAATGAATAAGTTACCTCGCATTATTTTCACTTTTACATGTTATAGATAGACTCTTGCTCTCCTTGCATTATCACTATTAAGTGCCAGGAGGTACATTCTAATATTAGGCTTATATGGTGGACGGGTAGAAATGTCTATCCGTCTGTCTGTCCGTGTGTCTGTACGCGCGATAACTCGCTTTATTAGATTTTCATGAAACATAGTATGCACACTTGTAACGTCCATAGGACGAAGGCTATTGATTTTGGACCAAATTAGTTTACTGGTACCAGAGTAACGGTAAATTAACTGCCATAAAATATATAATATATTAAATAGCGATTATCACTATACTACAAAACTATGTGGCTAACTCACTCACTGACATAACCGTCTGCCCACTTCCAGATAAGCCAATAACTTTCAATTTGGCATACTTATAGCTTATAGCCTGTAACCGACGTAGCCTAGATATTCCAAAAAGTCAGACTTTCAATTGTGTACCCCGAACAACATTCAAAATGGCGGACGCAACTTTAACGTCTCTGGAGACCTTCCATGGAGGCTTATATTGTTAGTAGGTAAACGGTAAGTTGTATTAAAAGACCGAATGCACTAGCAGCAACGGATTTTGAGAGATTTACGAGTTTGGTCCTATAACATTTCGTCTATCTCCATCGGTGAGCTCGATTTTTTTTATTTTAAGTACTTTACCCACATTAAGACTTATGTAATTTTGACACATTTATAGGAGAGGCAGAATCGTAAAATTTGGCAGGGATATTAGCACATCCAACTGCCAAAAGCTTGCAGAAGTTGGCGTTTCTAGCTGCTCTATAAGTACGGAAAAACGGACTGGATAGCCGTGACGTCATTCACATCTACGACAGTATATATCATTTACTCATTAACATTGATGTTTGCACTAGAGACTGTCAACGGGCCGGGAGTAGAATCACGACGCACGGAGTCATCCATGTCTCGGAACATAAGGGCAAGGCTGCACGGGTGGAAGGGGTGCGCCTGAATGTTTAGGCAACGTAGCAAATTTGTTCGGGCGTCTCACTCACGAGAGCTCTTACAATCACAGCGCCGGGACTCGTCAGTGTTTGTAAGGAAATGTCTAAAGGAGGCAGGGCAGTATTAGTTGCGTGTATGCTACATGTGGAAATTATTCAAGGGAAGTTAATTAGGCCTATAAGCTCATGTCAACTTAGCAATGGAAAATAAAGATAAGATAAAACGCAAATTACACGATAATATTTACATTTTACGACAAAATACAAATACTTCAAATGATGTTTGGACCACGTTTTCTCATATAGTAGATCCTGTTATAAACAAATGTGTTGGCTATGTGCAATGTATCCAGTGTTTTACAGGAATAGTACAACTTCTTCGCTGAGAAGACATAATTGTGTCAAAACCGGGCGCCAGCCTCAGGAGATAACCAAAGAGGCCAAAGATAATATTCTAAAAGCGTGTGTACTCTTGTGCGCCCTTGATTTAAGATTTTTTGAAATTGTGTAGGGAAAAGGATTTATTAATCTAGTGAATGAGCTGCTAAAATTGGGGGCCATCTATGGAGCTGTAACTGCTACGGACATATTACCATCCAAGATGACGATTTCGCGACACATGCACACTTTCGCTCAGGAAGTGAAGGGTGAATTTTCGCCTAAAGTTAAAGAAGCAATTAGGTAGAAACAGTGCTCCCTTATAACTGATATGTGGAGTGACAAGTAACCTTGTTCAACATCTAATTCATTTTTGAGACATTCAAAGACGTGACCGACAGACTTGAAAGAGCAAATTTTCCCACTCTTCAATTGGTTCTCCTCTAGCGATAGAAGCTGTTAAGACATGCTGAGGAAATAGTTCAGGATTGCGAAGCTGTAAGGGTGCTGAAGAAAAGAGCACGGGACTTAATACCTACTGAGCTTGAGATATTGATTGATTGATTGTTTATTGCCACAAACATTAAAGAAATGTACAGGCTATTGTCTTATAAATAAAATGCATAGTTTACTCATATAAAATCACAAATGTATTATACATATTAAAATAATAATAATTAAAATAAAATTGACAAGATAGTTGAAATCAATCTTGTACAGAAAAAAAAATTTAAAAAATTAAAAATTAATACATCTGGCAGATTATATTTTACTGTCAAAAAATTCCCTAATACTATAAAAAGGTGTTACAACTAACATGGAGAACAGTTTGGCTTTGATACACAAAATTGCACCTTTTCGACATTTAAATATGTGGTCCTCAAATGACCAAGAAGAGGTTTACCTTCATGTCAGAAGAAATATTAAGGACGACTATACGACAGATGAACCTAAAAAAAAGACAATTGATTGATCCTGACTTCGACGAATGGCTTCCACCACCTTCGACAAAAGATTAGGTTTCGTAGTATATTTCGGCAACCATAGATTTAAATATAGCAGATAAAGGAGTTATTTCTTGGTGGGGAAATCATGAGCATGAATATCCAAAATTAGCAACACTGGCCAAATCAGTTCTTTGTATTCCTGCTACCAGTAGGCTACTTCTAGGTTATAGTGAACGAAACTTTAGTAAGACCGGTATTGTCCAAGAGAGAAGAACAAGATTATCCCCAGAAACTGTACATGACATCCTCATTGTTCACAAGAATGCAGTGTTGTGAAATTTTGTGTTAGAAAGAGTTTTTGTTCACTTCAATTTTCCCAGCAATTTATTTCAGGCCGCAAATCTTATTGCTTTGTTTACTTTTGTAATAGCATTTTAGTTGAAAGTGGAATTTATGCTTTTGGAAAAGTAGGAGGAACGAGTACGAATGTTTCGGTCTCTTTGAAGTTTGTTTGATGTACGGTATATTTATTTATTGCATAAGTGATTTATTGTTTATTTATTGTATAAATATATTCTCTATTATAATAAATGTGGATTATATTACTTGACGCAATATCTTCGTTATAATGAAGTAGACGCCTGCACTGTTTCACCATACATCTACATCCCCGTGACCGTGACTCCCGATCCCGATCGGTGGTTCAAGCAAGCCACTCACGCCCGTATCGATTTTTCCTCCGTGAGTGGCGAGCGTGATTATATCACAGTTTTGTTATTCTCTAGTTTGCACATTTCCACATGAGCTAGAATTTGTAAATTTGCAACTTATAGCTTTTAGCCTATAGCCTATAACCGGTGGGTAAATTCAAAAAGTTAAATTTCTTTTCCTCCGAAAATACGTTTGAAAGGTTTTGACTGCATATTTTGATGGCCTCAGATGATACGCAAAAATGAAGGAATATTATTGACGTGAGGAATTTATTGGAAATGTGTTCTGTTCCTATTCTAGTTATCCCACTTATTCCTTCTCATATGCTGATAAAACTTTCTCAAGAAACCGTGGTCTAAAACTAAATATTTCTTAAATATGGCCTATTAACTCCATTTATCAGAATAGACTACCTTATTTTATCTACGCGTGCTTTTTAATAATTTTATTCATATAAGTTTCAAGTAAGAGGTCGTTATTCGTTGTGTTCATTTTAACTTATAGCCTATTAAAACTATAATTGTTACCAGCTGATTACCAGTCCTTCCTGCGAGTAAACAAGTATTTTCCACGGTTATTAGCCTTACCAAAGAAACATGACGAGGAAATAACCATACTTCGTTCTATAGTGCGCGTGACGTTCTTCCGGAGTTTGACAATGACGCAAGCCTGCATTTAACTCCATGCGAACCACTTGGCTTATTTGTGCAGTACTATTTCAGTATTTCTCCGGTGTGTGTAAGTATGACAAATATTTGAACAAATGCCAGAGAAATGTCTTCCGTGCGAGAAAATAAGTCGGATCAAGCAGGGCAACATATATTAGAATTATATATTGGAAGTTATGTTGTCCATCGCTTCACCTAGACATCGGAGGAGAATTAGGTTCGGATGGAGTTAGATGCAAACAGGCGTCGTTCTTGGAAGAAAATCAGCAGGTAAGGTTAAGAACCGTGCAAAATACTTTCAACCCGTTCGAAAGACGAATAACCAGGTAATCGGTAATAATCAGGCTTTAAAACTTAGTGCCCGATCGAATATGTTAACAGCAACCGTACTGTACAGACTTTGCTCGGCGTATGCCCTAGCTACCATATGCTAGTTCACGTGATAGTAAACAAACCGGAATACAGATATAGGAAGACCACAAAATAACTTCTCATTATCTAAACTCACATTACAAGCATGCAAAACGATACTTTCTCCTGTTTGTGTATAATAGTCCCTCCCAAATGTTTCAATATATGTTTGCGTTATAGAACACTTTACTTTCGGCATGCCGAACACGTATTATAAATTTAAACACGCACAATGACAAGGTACACTGTTGACCAATTTGAGAGGCACCGTACTATGAGTTCATTCACTTCTCAGTACTACTATCAATGACTGTCTTATCAGCCTATGCAATCACCCTCCACCCCCTATACTCAGGTTGTTGGTAACCGGAATCATTTCCCTCTGTGGATTCGGGCACTAAGTTTTAAAGCCTGGTAATAATACAAGCGCTGGATATTATGTGACTGAACATTGACTGCCTTTAACGAGTGTTTCTTGCCATGGTTATTTTTTTATATAATAGGCAGAAAAAACTGTAACCAAGTAAGTCTACCTACTTCACTTGTATGCTAAAAACAAAATAGGCTACTTTGAATTTTAGGATCTTTGGGTTTACCAGAATAGATAAATCGAGTGAAAAGGTTCCCTGAGTTTTAAAATTTGGAAAAGTAAATCTTACTAAAAATCGTGGAGGGTGGGTTGTGAGAAGGGGTGGGAGAACTGTTTAATGGTGGGTTTTCTACGCTTTTTTTCTCAGTAACTATCAAGTATAACGAAAATTATTCCATGTATGAAATTTAAGCAGGTACAATTGAATAGATCGTTAGACAAAGGGCCTAAATCCATATTTATAAATATATTTTTTTTAATTCTGTAAATTTGGGTCCATTTTCTACTGACTTAGTTTAGACAACCTGAAATAAGAAAATTTTGGAAACCATATCTCGTTATTCCACTATCACTGCATAAGAAATCATTTAACTACTATTTAGATACCAAAAGGCTATGCACCAGGTTTAGACATAAAGGAATAAAAATATAACTTATTATGCAATGAAAAAGTATCGCTAGTATCATGATCGTGTCTTACTCGTCGTCTTCTAAAGTAATGTTAGTCTGAACCGATCTGATTTTCCTGTAAGGCCTACAGTGGGGCATATTGCTTCCAATTGGAGGTTTCAGTACATAATACTAATTTTGCTACGCTTATTTTCCATGAGAGGATAGGACATGTGGTAAACTCATCGCCTTACAAACCTCCTCAGGAAATTAAGGTGTTATTTGGACGTGAAAGGCCCGGAAAATTTGTCCAGAAGCTCTAATTTAGGCTTGGATACATTTACGTGCCATAATTCTACGACACGGGGCCCCCAGCTTAAAAGCCCCACCCGGAAGACACCGTGCCCAGAATTTGTACGTCCTGAAAATCCCACGTCCTAGATGCAGTAGTGTTAGTGCTAGCAATTAAGCTCTTATAATAGACAAGAACACCTTGTTTGGTAATTAAAGTAAAGTGTTCCCTATACAGGCCATGGAGGCCCAGATTTTTAGACATTCGGCCTCCTTTACCCCCAGGATTGCTCCTGGTACTCACTTCTGTTGGAGGCTCAGTCGACCCCAGGGCCATAGTGCCACCAGAAGGATTAGGCCAATTGAAAAACTCCAACGACCTCATCGGGGATTTTACCACCGACTTTCCGGTTTGTAGCGCAGCGTTTTTGGTAATGTACTTTGTGATTTTAAGAACATATTTGAGTTTATCTGCAATGAAGACCTACCGACATGCAAAATTTGAGAATAGATTTCGACATGACAACGGGAAACCTTCCTCATTGAAGACCTTACGACACAAGAATCTTTAGCCTAACCAACACTACTTTAAAAAATACTAGCATCATTGAAAGTGAAAATAGAAGAAACCAGAATTTGACGGCACAGGAGCCACGATGGACCGATCATGGAGCAAGAAGAAATTTGAGATGAGATACGTAGACTATTCACAAGAATAACAGTTCATGGCTTCCACCATGTCATCTGAAAAACATCATATCATGAGCCAATCACGACGTGTGAGTGTAAATTATGTGGTCGTTTATATGGTTGCTATCATGTGGAACTCGGTACTAAGAGAACACAGACTATAGTGATAATGCAAATCAAAAGAGAAACGCAAGTGTGTGATTAAACAGTGTAATCTCTTTCATCTTTCTTCCCTTTTCTCTAAATTTGTATGGCTATTTGGTTGCAATAAATCTATATATAATTATCTAAAACCCAACGTATGTATATGTGTGTATGTATTCCAACATCACGCCCAAATGAACCCTGACCCGCCCTCTCCTGGGTGCGGTTGGGGGTCAAGAAAATTCATTAAACAAATGGGGATATTTTGATGAAACTTGATACACACGTTTCTTATCGGTCGAATGAAAGACTGTAGTGTTAAATCAGTCTTCATACCCTTAATCCACCCGCAACCCCATAATATTTTTTCTTTACAATTCCACATTCTTTTACCATTGTATACAAACTTTTATTCGTAGGCTATATCATAGAATCGGGCGAAAATTTTACGAGACAGTAATATTCGAAAACCTCCCCTAATTAAATTTTCAGTCCCTTATTATGTGATCTCTATACAAATCTACATTCTATGACCAATTTTTATTAAATTTTACCCAGAGACTGTATAGAACTAAGAGATAACTCAAGGAAAATTTTATATTGGGAGAAACCACCCCTTAAATTTATCAATCTCTATTAAATTACCTTTATTTAAATCTACATTCTTTACGCATTTTTATCAGACTTTACACACATAATATTTAGAACCAGGAGAAAACTTAAAGGCAATTAATTATGGAAGAAACCACACTTTTAATTTCTTCACCCCTATTATATGAGCTTTATTTACATTTTTCATCAATCCCACCGACTTTACTCACAGACCCTGGTAGAACGAGGAGAAATTTTATTTTGGTTGAAACCACCTAATAAATGTTTCACCCATTATATTTCCTTTATTTAAACTTACAATATTTGACCTTTTATAATAATTATAATTATTATTATTACCAGATTTTTCACACAATCCACCTAATAAATGTTTCACCCATTATATTTCCTTTATTTAAACTTACAATATTTGACCTTTTATAATAATTATAATTATTATTATTACCAGATTTTTCACACAATCCCTATACAACTAAGAGAAAATTTTAGGCAATATTAATTTTTTTTAAACCACCCGTTACCTCCTTCAACCCCTATTATATTACCTTTATTTACATCTACATTCTGATAACATTTTCACCAGACTCTTCATATAGAGGCAGTAGAACCAGAACCTATAGAACCACGAGAAAACTTGAGACAAAATTAATATCCGAACAAACCGCCTCTAAGGCCTATGTGTTTTCCAACCCCTTAGTGTACATCAGTAAAAATCTTTAATCTGTGACCGATTTTTACCAAATATCACACGTCATCCCTCAAGATTATCAGACAGAGATGGGCTACTTCAAATTCGGCCAAACGAATCATCCCCCTATAAGATATATTTTTAAATATTCTCTTTGCAAATCTCCGTTTTTTTACCTTCGTTTGTCGTAAGCCATATGCATGTAGAAAGCGAAAAATGGAACAATTTTAGACCTATGTAAGCAGTAAATTATGGGTCAGGTTTTTAGGAGCAAAGCGTGAAAATGTTTTTGAATTTCTTTTTTGTTTCAGTTCCGAAACGGTTACAGGGAAACATAAGAATGGGAAATAAAATATCCCGTAAGGACAGTAAAATTTTATGTTAAGGGAACTTCTGTTTCTTCTCATTTCAACCCTTACTTTCCGTGGTCTATAGAAGAAATGAATGAAAAGTGCTTAGTCCTCTATGAACGACAAAACTCTTTATATAGCATTCTCTGAGAGAATAACCTGTTTGTGATAAGTCGTTCTTCCTCTTTTCGAACTCTAAGTAGCTATATAGGGAAGTAAGATATTGAAAATTTAAAGTCCTCCAAAAGTTTACTTCGAAGTAAAATCAAAATACAAAAACCCTATGGTTTTTGTAGTAGGCTATGGATAGCCTATTGCTTGTTCATATTACTATTATTACTATTATTATATTATTGCAATTATTACAATCTTCTTCGTCATAATTAATAGTTTGATTAAGGTATTGGAACAAGATAGGCCTTCATTTTAGAAAATCCTCCCAGACAAAAGTGTGGTCCTGACCAGAGACGTAACGGGGGGGGGGGGGGTTGGGGGTTTGAACCCCCCCCCCCCCCCATTGATTAAAAAAAGGAAAATTGTATAATTTTTTAAAGTCTGCTTATAAATTACTTAATACGAGTATAAAGCGTGGGAAGCTTAAAACTCGTTATTGTGCAACTTAATCTTTTAAAATTTTCCGGGGGAAGACCCCCGGAAGCTTAAAACTCGTTATTGTACATCTTAATTTTTTAATTTTCCGGACCCCCTTTCCCTGGGGGAGACCCAGACCCCGCGGATGTTATACCCCCCCCTCCCATCTGGTCGGCCTGGTTACGCCTATGGTCCTGACATATCTTTAATTTGTTCTAGAGGAAGTGAATGCTACATACATTGCAAAGAATATTTTCCTATCTTCAAACACTAATGAGAATATCTTATCAATAATGAATACTATTTCATTTTAAAATTCCGATCAACAATGCACATTGGTCACATTAAGCAAATAATTCAGTATGTACGAGAGATCCAGTGATCGGTATTCTCTAGTTAACTGCCGTACTTGTCCCTAAACTAAACAAACAGTAGTCTGTTCTCACTGCAAAGGAATTACTTTATTTGCCAAGACAATGCTTGACTGTATACTAGCTTTATGAATGTCAGTCCTTATCTGTGGAGGGGACTCGGGAGAATAATTGTGTAGGCCTAGTTCTAATTGTAATGAAGAACTATGGTGAACTCATTGTCGATAATTCGTTAATAAAGCTTTTGTTTATATATAGAAAATTAATATAACATTTTAATCTATATCCAAAAGCTGTTTTGTAACATGTAACCTGCAGTACATTGAGAAATTTTTATACCTATGGGAAAATATTTTACAAGTTTTCCTCTATAAAAATGTAAATTGAAATGGATGATACTAACAAAATTTAATCAATATTATAATATATTTTTAAATACAGTATTGTTCCAGCTGCATACCCACGACTGCATTGTAACTTCAATGGTAGCACGTCAAGAGACCACTTCTATTGCAGTTATATCACTCATTCAACAAGCAAATAGTGTAATGTGCAGTTCCAATATGCCGCGGTCAATTTGCTATTCAAACAAACGCACAGTTTTTCATCACCGCTGTTTATGCGATCACTGGGTTACATGATCAGCACGTTTTCTTTCACCTCGGAGCATTCGAGCTCGGGGACATCCATTATAAGAGCTATTTATTTTTCCCATATTTTCATATTAATTTATGGAAACCCACAATTGAAAATACTAAATTCAACAAAAGTTAGCCAATTTATTAGGCCTAACACTTTTTGTCACATGTTTATCTTTTACATTTATTATAAGACTTAAAGTTTCACGTAATTTCAGTTGTAACTTTTAAATTATTAGTTCTGAAAAATAAAAAATTTCGATACACAAGATTATAACAATAAGAACATCATTTTATTTATCAGATTGGCCACTGTCTTAAACTATGCATTTTTAAAGTAAATGTAAATGATCATATGTAGTCCGTGAAATCCCTTGGGGTTCCAATTTCTCAATTTCTGAAGTTGGTAAAAGAAAAAGAAAATTTACGTAATTTTATTTTTGCAAAAAAAAATACTTCTTTCAAAATTGCACTAAATGTACAGAAATTATTTTAGTACTCTACAAATAATGCAAAACCGGCCTCCTCAGTATCAATGCTGAAAATTTCAGAGAAAAAACTTAGTATAAAATTCAATCTTGTATGACATTTTAAGTAATAAAAATGTAGAAAAATGACAACTGAAATTAAATTTAATAATTATACATATTTTTATTCCTTATGGAGATCTGGAGAAAACATAGGCATCAAGAGGCCGAAAAATATGATCCAGAGGCACTAATTTTATTTAGGTTTGTAGTTCCTGATGTTTCGTAAATCTACGACACGGGTCACCTGTTTTTGGTCCCTCCCAGGGAACTTTCTGCCCAGGAATTTTGCATCCTGAAAAAAGCAATCTAATTAGGCCGGGTTTCAACCAGAGACCTTCGGATCCATAGGCGGCCATGCTATATGCACTACCAAGCCACAAAGCAATATAAAGGTAGCAGAAACAAAAGAACATTGATTTCAGTAATGTCAGTATTATTTCCTCCTTCAGGATTGCGCTGATAGTGGGACAGCTTAGCACAAATACCAGCCTAAGAAGTGTGAAGAAGTGAACGAAAAAATGCTGGAACGCAAAGTGTATAACCACCTGGGAAAAAGATATTCAAAATGACGACTTAAAATGTAATAGGCTAATCCGATCCACAGTTTAAATGACTAAAGAAAAATATCTAATTTGTAAAAATAAAATAAAAATTAAATGTTATTTATAAGTTATATCGCCAATTGCCATCGCCATGCTCTACAACGTCCATTCTGAAGAAATAGCTGTATATCCAAGGGCTGAGGTGATAAAAGGTAACGTTTGTCAAAAAGCGCGAGGCAAAAAAGTTTATCGAAATTAATTTTCATATTTCTCGAAAGCTATTGGCATTGGGAAATTCTGGAAGCTTTCATTTTGAATAGAAATAGCCTTTTCAATACGTTGCACAGTTTGTAACAAAAACAAAGAAATGTGCTATCTGCTCATGATGTAGGTCCGGGGAATTTTAGTATGATTACCTGTTAAAAACTTCCCAATCTGAAATTTAAAAAAATCATATTCTTGTCCATATCCTCTACACACTCTCTTTTGAGCGTTCACCCACTTGACTATGACCAATGAAATTATTGTAGTGTACCACTCGGGCTATTTTCTAAAAATAAGTAAACCACCGTTTTCATTATTTTTTATAATTTTTGTATGTCGAAGAAAATCTTAGCCAGCGACATGATTTAACCAATTTTATGTTAATTATAGTGATATAACATTCGGAGGAAAATTGTTGCAATAGTGCATAGAATTCCTGGTAGTGTTTATTTAAGCTTTGAATATTAAATTAATTATTACAAAATCATATTATTTAGAATAGATGAAATTATTATAGTAATCAAGGTCATCAAAGTCAACGATTTTTTGCATTCTTGGAAATTTAATTTTGTTTATTTTTTAAGGAATTTTACTTTATTTTATTGTAACTTCCATATTTTAATTTTTTTACTGCCATCGTGCATTCTGTATGAAATGCGTACAAATCCTAAGTCCCAAGCTCTAAACTTAAACTCTAAACTATAGAAGAAATAGAAGTGATTTTGTCAAATTTCGATTCCTAATTTTTATAGTATTAAAACGATGATAAATCATTTTGAAAACATATAGAAGAAATTGAAGTGATTTTGCCAAATTTCGATTCCTAATTTTTATAGTATTAAAACGATGATAAATCATTTTGAAAACATAATACCGTTAGTACGGCATAAATGGCACTTAATATGGACTCTTTGTGACAACGCATTTGCGTTGCTCTTTTTTCTCAAATTAATTTGTTATTAAGGCCTGAAACAAATTGCCTGTAGGCCCAAGTAATAAATGTGATCACGCATGTCTTTTGGTTATGATTTTTAACCTGACTGTACGCACCTTATAGATGCGATATATGGTGAGCAAATTCGCCTCTCCTGTTTTTAAAACTAACATAGTTATTGTCGTATTGGATTCTATGTATGCAGGGAAGAAAAGAGCGTAGCTCAGTGGTTTTCGTTATAATTTACCTGGGTAATCATGGCTAGTTACCTAATTGCCTCAAATGATTGTTCCTGTTACAATCCGATTTTCTTAATAATGAAATTCAAACACTTCTTCGCAGGGATACAAATTATAAGACGAGTTGTCAGTCCATTCAGAAATGTTGGTTTCTTTCCGAGACTAAACTTTGTGCTGTAATTTCTGTGACTGTATAGAAGCTCTGACTATATAGAAGAACCTTGTACTAGAGTTTAAGAGAACTTCGTTTCTATGAAGTGTCGAAGTGTTTGGCTGCATTCATTTACTCCTTAAATGTAGTCTTTGTCTTAAAACTGTTCCAATTCTGACTGAAGAGAACTAGCTAACTTTATGACCCAGTAGCGAGTGAATTTGCGCAGTTTCTGTTAATCACCTCAATGAAAAGTTTCTATTTCCGTCCTTATCCTGTAAAACTAATCAGAATTCAGTAACACTCAAAACCATATGTTTAGATAAGTTTGAACCTTTTGAACGGTGTACGAGACGTCTAAAGCATTTCTACATCATTTTCTTCCTAATAATGAAAATAAAATAGTGCTTATGTGCTATAGACTATACATTGAAATTAGGTGATAAAGTAGCAACGCCGATTTTAGAAAAATTAAAAATCTAAAGACTAAAGCAGCATGTTATGGTAGCCGTTCAAGCAGGTGAGCTTGGTGATTTTATAAACTTTAAAAAACAAAACTAATATACTAAGGACATAACTAATCATTAATATGAACAATGAATATTATTTATTGTATTAATGGGTGAAATAGAAGTATCAGAAATAAGATTCCTTTCAGACCTGAAAATAATTGCAGATATAATGGAAGAATTACACATATTTAACGTAAGAGGATAGAATAAAGGATTATTAATAGAGTCGGAAAATGCATGGACAAAGAATGGACAAAGGTAGCTCTAGGACCTAAACCCGATGGAAGAGAAGCTTTGAACGCCCGGTTAAACGCTGGATAGATCAATTTTAAGAATCCAATAATGAAAAAACCGAAACAGGCTCTTTAATCCGTGAAGGAGATGATGATAAAAGGCTGGAGTTAAATTTATTAAATGCTCATGTGGAAGCTTCGGGCTGTGTAATATTAGTTACTAAAAAATTGAAAATATTCTGATGGAATTATTGATGCTGTGTATAAGGGAAAGATATTTCCTTTCAAACGAAGAAAACAATCTTAGAATAAAGAAGGGGAAAATAAGACTAAACCGAAGGAGGAAAATCGTGGAAATGTACGAAAGTCATACGTTAACAAAACGGCTTTTTTCTCTTCTTCTTCCTACCAAAATCTGCTATTGTAGATTAAAATTTTTCAACAAAATATCTAGATTTTCATTGCATTAAAGGGGCAGCTGCGGTTAAAAATAGATTTTTAGCTGTATACTGAAAAAGGATGTTGTTAGAAGATCATTAATATTTTTCCAGTATCGATCAGAACAGCTGTTATGCTTTTTCGACGATTTCTTTAATACACCGTGACATCATTGCTGTGATTTATGCTTTCTCTCAGGCTGTTGCATTCGAATTTTAGAATTCAGATAAGGCCTTACATAAAATATATCAGAATGAACCGGTAAATGAAGATAAATCTAACGATCTCAATGAAAGGAAATCTAATTTTATAGTGGTGCAGTTGTAGTAATATGTTGGCTACAAACATTCAAAGTGAATACCGGTATATATCCTAGAGAGTAGATGATAATACGGCTCTAAGACGAGTTTTTTAAATATCCTAGTTATGAGTCCCGTTGGTAAATTATGATTGTTTATCGAAGAAAATATACGAAATTGTTTTTTTAAAACTTATCTACCTAATGGAGCACACACACTAGATAATTTAAGTAATAAATTTGTAAACATTCTCAAATCCAGTGATCGAAAACCTGTGCAGGAATAATTTAGTTTTGGATAGAATACCGGTATTACAAGATACTCGTATCCATAAATAACCGTAATTGTGGAAACCAGTAAAATACGTCCAATACCAATATTGGAGGCCCGGGTGGCTTGGGTCGCTTAAATCCTAAAAGGGAGAGGTAAAACTGCGAAAAAGAAAGAAAAGAAAGAAAGACCAATATTGGATTCAATTTTAGTTTAAGTACGATTTTCTTTCACTCTAGAACATTGTTGTCATGCAAATTCATACAAAAATTCATTGGAGTAAACTTGCGTTTTATCATGGAACTTGAAAATGAATTTTATTCTTGTTCCATAAATAATTTTCTTTTGCTTTCTCTCTGTCTCCCTTTTATCTTTGCAATTTTTTTTTGTTTAATCGAGATTAATAGAACCTTTGTGAACTTTCAAAGTATTTCTTACTGAAAGTAGTTCCATGCACACCAATATCCTACAAAATTTAATTTGAATACCTCAAATAGTTGTTTAATATTGAGTTGTCTTTTATATGGTATTAATAATAATAGGATGAAATATTGCACGATTGTGAAAACTTGAAAGTAAAGACTTAAAATAATATTCGTCTAATGTCCTACCTCGCAAGAAATAAAACGTCTTTCTCTGTGGCGTCTTTCTCTTAACTGTAGAACTGTTCGATTTTTAAATCTTTATTTCTGCATTTTAAATTTATGAAATATTTTTAATAGTCAGCATCTTGCGAACTTCGAAATTAAACAAAGCATTTAACAATTTTGTGACCTCAAGCCTACTTTCATTTTAAAAACACCATGAAATTTGAATGAAAATGCTTCAGTACTTCGCAGGTGAAACATTTTGAATAATGAGGAAAAAATACAGAAACAAATCTGATGTGAAAGTCGCATAACTTCTTCTGCCAAATAAATGTTAGCAGTTTTCACATAGGCCTAGGCCTATCCTTATTCAGAATCGTAAGACACAATTTTGCGTTAATTATTCTATACATACCTTAAACCTTCTTTGAATGTTGCGATTAAAAACGCAGGCTATAGACAAACTAGAAGGAAAAGAAAGTTACTGCAAACGTTCTTAACTGCCGTTAAGAATAATTTCCTAAATTTATCGAATATTCCCCTCAGATATTTCTTTTCTATAAACATGGTCAACAATACATCTTTCTCACTTCACATTCTTATATAGAATAAGAGGCCGTTAATGTCCGCGTATTGAGTTGTTCACCAGGCAAGACAGTGTTTCTACAATCAGTGGGCGGCTTACAACCACCCTTCAGAGAATTAAAATAAAAAAGTTTCAAATAAAAGTTTTAGCTCTTAGTAGGCCTATAAGCACTCCATGTACAAAATTTTAAGGAAATCGTTAGAGCCGTTTTTGAGAAAATCGCAAAAAAACGAAATTTTTCTCAAGTAAAGTCCCCTTAATTATAAGAGAATGTTGTCTCCAATCTTCATGTCATATCCTCAGAAGGTACCTAACCCAAATACAAAATTTTCTTTTCGTACGATTTTCCGTTACAAGAGAAGAGCGCGTATTCACAGTGGGTGGCTTCAGAGTATATGTTCGAAAAAATATTTCAAATAAAAGTTTTAGCTGTTAGTATAAGCAACCCATGTGCACAATTTAAAGAAAATCGTTGGAGCCGTTTTCAAGAAAATTGCGAAAAACGAAAATTTCTTCATTTAAAGTCCCCTTAAAAATAAGGGAAATTTGCCGCCAATCTTCGGATCACATCTTCAGACCCAAATACGAAATTTTGTTTTCATAAGATTTTCCGTTTTGGTGCTAGCCTGTTCACAAGACATCCACACAGACACACAGACATGCTTTCAAAAATGGTATTTTTGGATTCAGGGAGCCTCAAACGTGTATTTATATTAAAAACTCAACTTCGAATTTGGGGGTCGAAAACAATACTTCCTCTAAGTTACCTCCTTACAGGCAGAGGAAGTAAAAATGATTTGCGAAAAAACTAAATTTGAAAGTTCGGTTGTCAATTACTGACCACACCTATAGCCGTTTTAAAATCTTGTGAAGCGGCTGAATTTGGCTCAAAACAGACAGAATCATTTTAAATACAAAAAAAGTGTGAATGTAATAAGAAATCAAAATTTAAGACATTCCACACAGTTTCACAGTTGGATTCCCTTTAAAGACTAATGTATGGGGGAGGGGGAGAGAGAGAGGGAGAGAGAGAGAAAGAGAGGGGAGAGAGAGAGAGAGAGAGGGGGGGGGGAGAGAGCGCGCATGATGTGGGACGCAGCACTACAAACTTTAGTGTAATAGCCGTAATATTGAATCTAAAACAATGCTAGGATGTATGCCCTTCTTCCGTGAAACTCGTAAAAGATTTAAATGGATGAGAAGTTTAAACGCCATGACATTCACAAGTCCATACAATGTACTGATAGAGTGCTCAAATAATATCACCACTTTGTTTATTTTACAAATCGCGCGCGTCTGCACACCAATGTGGAGAGCTGAGATAATAAATATTATTTTAGCAAATACTAGTCTCTAGGACAATATTGATGTTATAATTTTGAGAGTGGCTACACTGTGTTCATTTAGCACAAAGGTACGGGCTCTAGATCCTTTAGAAAACATGGCTGAATCCGCAAAACATCTAAAAAACTCAAAGGGATAAATACCATTATTCATTATATTAATGTATACTTTATTAATGTATGACACTTTTCCTGAATATACTTTAGGAATTTGTTCTTAATAGCAATAAATAGTTTTATTACCTCATACAAATTCTGTTTAAACGTCTAGTGCTTTAAAAATGTTCAATTTTTACTAACTTGGAGTATTTGTTGCAACATACTCATGTTTTAACTAAATGAAAAGGTTTAATATCGTTTGCCCCAATTCTGAAGGTATTGTGGATTAAATTAGTCTGTTACAAGCTCCCGGAAAGTCTATTGAGCATTCCCCAATTACCTCAGTTGTTGACTCGCTCCAAAACCATTCTCTTGAGTGAAATTCGTATGTGACAAAGTGCTAATCGATTATCTTTCTATTACTGTCAGCTGGTTTAAATGCATTTCTACTAATTATAGAGTAATTTTAGAGTAATGTTACCCATTGTTTCGTTTACAAAAATGTTGTTAAATACAGTGTTCCATTAATTTTCTTTGGTGTATCTAATTATTATTGTACTGTATGAGTATAAATTAATTTAGAAGTTTCTTAAACGCATTAAATTATCTTTAGGCAGAATTTATATAACCTGCTAATTTGTAATTATTTTCAAGAGTTTTTGGTTTTGAATAGGCTACATAATTATTATCAGGTCCCGGATTCTTAGGTTTTAAACTATTTTGTTCCTTGCTAGTTAACTTAGATATTTGAATGTACCATTTCATTGCCCTGACAGTCACATAGTCAGGTCTTATAAAACCTAAAAATGGCTAAATAAGACGTTAAAATATAAAAATGGCTAAAACTTTTTTCAATTAAAATACGAAAAAATCCCGGTAAAGGAATTCGTAAGTGAACAGAATTCTCCGGTTTCTTTAAAAGAAAATTAAAAGCATTCTTAGGAAGCATACACTTGCAGTTTATTCACGGTGTTTGCTCCCGCAAGGCAACAAAAGTCAAGTATTCTAAAAGATGATTGATTAATTGAAAAAAAAGTTTTTCTTGAGTTTGTGGTGGAGCTGGAAATGACAGGGGTAGTTCTAAAATGAAGAAAAAGTATTCCTATAGTTTTGTGGTTCAAATCCATGGAAATTTAAGTAAAAATAAAATGAATTAGTATATTTGTTCAACGTGTTTATTGTACTCATTAAAGTGAAACTAAAAAAAATGGTGTAAAAATAGTAAATAACCAAAATAAAACTATTTTAATGCGTTTAAAAAAACTGAAACTGGGTTTATAAAAACCTAAAAATCTGGGCTTTAATTATTATAATATTTATGGGCACTTACGCCTGCTAAAGAGTTTGATTTATTTTTTCTAGGTCAGTCATACTTCAGTGGAGATCGGTCCTCTTCTTTTAGAAGTACACGACTTCTTACAAAATAAAGTTGGAAGTTTTCCCCAAGGGGAAACAGTGGCGCATCGCCTCGTGGAACTGAACAATACTATTACAAACAATGAAGTTCTGTTAGTAAAATTGTTTCGAGGCCTCGGGCTGGGGCATTGTTCCATCGAATCATGGAGAATGAAAGTGTGGTATGGAACTTCAGCTTCACGAATCAAAGCATCCATAATTCTACAGAAATCAACTCTTTCTACTTCTACCAGGTAAGTTTTCTACAATATGATCATACAATGTTAGTCTATATTAATAAAAATGAATTTACAAAAGGGTTGTTGCCGCATCACTTGAGAACGGCTCGACCGATTTGGCTAATTTTTGTTTTGTTGTGATCATAATTGTCTGGAGAAGGTTCGTATGAAAGAAAATTTTTGGAAAATCCACGGGGAAAGTCGGAAATGTGATGAAATGAGGCAAAGTTAGACAAAGTTAGAGAGTTCTGCTGTCAATTGTTTACATAAAAAAAGATTTAAAAAATTGAAGTGTGACAAAAGAAGTGTGACATTCACAGTTTGAGAGTTCCACTTTCACATGTTTTCATAACAAAACAAAGAAAAACAAAAGTGAGTCTTGCAACCAAACCAAATCGAAAGTGAGTTATCCATTCATTTTGAGAATGCAAGTCCGTGTAAACAAATGCACGTGATTTGAACCACACCACATATCATGCTACAAGACAATATAGTGCGGTATTAGATTTTATTTTTATAACAGTAAAAGCTCATAAAATGTGACGAAAATTTTTAAGATAACAATATCAACTTATTGCAAATGTTTCAATGTATTGCGAAACGTGGCATTCGTGATATAACCCTCCAGTTTGCGAGAGTCATTGTTGTGAATAATGTAAACATACAAATTTCAGTGAACACTGAAACGTGGTGTTTATAATTTATAACCCAGTCTGTGAGAAGCATTAAACATAATGACTGAAATTCAACCAGGCCCAAGTGGCATAATTAAAAATAAGAGAGGTAAATCTTTGCGAAGTGGACAGAAGGAAATTATATTGAATGTGTTTAATGGGTTTACAAAATATAGCCTATATCCAGCACTTGCAATTGAGGACGTTGTAAAATTGACATCTGAATTCACCGGTATATGTACCAGAAGTATCTGGAAAGTGCGTAGTGAATACAGAGACTCTGGTGTAGTGAAAACTCCCCCAAGAAAGGCTGAAAAGCTGCAGAGTGTTTTAGATAACATTGATGACTTTGTGAAAAGTGCTATTCGAGCAAAAGTTCATAAATTCTTTTTTGATAACATACCTCCAACTGTGGATAAACTTCTTTGTGCTGTCAATGAGGACTCCGACCTACCTAATTTAAAAAGAACAACAATTTATAAGTTATTGTTGGACATTGGAATGAAATATGTGAAAAGAAGTGAGGTTAATGTTATAGTAGATCGTGATGATATTGTACTTTGGAGAAGACGATATCTTAGAGCTGTACGGCAATACCGAGCAGAGGGTCGAAAGTTTTATTACTTAGGCGAAACATGGGTAATTGCAGGACACACCACCCCTAAAATTTGGCATGACACTACTGTTGAATCAAAGGAAAAAGCTTTTAGGGCAGGATTAAGTCAAGGTTTAAAAAATCCTATGGGTAAGGGGAAACGCCTAATAGTTACGCATATAGGTAGTGAAACAGGCTTCGTAGATGGGGGTTTGCTCATTTTTGAGTCAAAGAAAACAGGTGAGTACCACGAAGACATGAATGGAGAGGTATTTCGTAACTGGTTTGCTAATGTTTTGCCGAAACTCGAACCCAACAGTTTAATAGTTATGTACAATGCATCATATCACAGTGTGAAACTCTATCGGCGTCCAAATACTTCTTGGCGTAAGCAAGATATTGTGGAATGCCTACAAGAAAAAGAATGTAACAGTTAATGATAAAAGTGTTAAGGCAGAGTTAGTGATCTTAGCACAGGAATTCGCGGACAAAGATGAAAATAAATATGTGGTTGATGATATGGCAAATAAAGCGGGCCATCAAGTACTGAGGTTGCCCCCTTATTAAAGCAATTTGAATCCAATTAAACTGGTATGGAGTTTTATCAAAGGGTTTGTGGCCAGAAATAACAAAACTTTTAAATTATGCGCTGTTAGGAAACGGTTTGACAGAGCAGTATTGATGGTGACGCCAGAAATGTGGCAAAAGGAAATCAAGCATGTAGTGGCTATTTCTAGCGTTTTCTGAGGAAATAGTTTAAGTGTGATAAGTCGTTTTTCCTCATTTCAAGTTCTATGTAGGCCTACAAATCGAAAGTCCTTCATAAGTTAATTTCAAATTACAAAATAAAAACCCGGGCGACGCCGGGCCTTTTAAGCTAGTTTTAAATAAAAATAGGCTAATGATTAAGAAGACGAAGGGTGGTATTGACCACTGACCCTCCAATATCAACCTGTGAGCCCCGTTATAAGCTGTTATGATGCCCCCCATAATAAATATTTATCCTTGCGGGCACCATATTCCACAATAAGATATTTATTACAAGAGACTTGAATAGAGTGACCATACTTCCCGTTTTGACCGGGATAGTCGCCTTGGCGTCCCGTCGGTAAGTTACTACAAAAAAGCAATTAAGCTCGAAATTAGAACATACTTACATCTATATCTGTACATCTTTAATGTTTCATAGTTCTAGATACTTTCATTGTATGATATGTGTTGTTTGGAATTCTAACTGCAGCGTGTTTTTCCAGTAAAATTAAATGTTTTATTGCTCGGTCATTGTCTTGACGTCAGTGGTTCAGGTTTTTACTATAATTGAAGCAGCTGCACTTATTTACAGGAAACAAGTGTTTATATCCGACTATACTACAATACGTTTATTACATGTGACGTAACAGTATATCCATTATATCCATTAAAATACAGATTTTCATTACAACACTGATGTGGTATAAATTAATATCTAACAGGGAACAATCTTGAAGTCTTGAGAGCAACAAGTAAAACTGCAAAATGAACAACTTCTATATATTAAATAAAAGGAATTCTGTTCGTGTTAATTTTAATATTATACTAAATTGAGGTCATTTCGTGTTTTAATGTCCCTAGGTTTGAGGTTAAAACGCAAAGAGTAGTTTCGAGTTTCCCCGTAGGCCACCAGCTGCCATCTAAGATGAGAACGATGAGAATAGCTATTCGCCGCAGTCAGCCATCTCGTTGATTCTAAAAAACTAAAAACTTCAACAGAAACAGTCGTATGCAACTTGTCTATAATGGTAATTAATACACTCATATGAAAATGATGATACTCGCTTTGCTCGTTTCATAAACATCATCGTGTCATAATAAATGTCATTATAGGTTCTTTGCATAATATACTAGCTTTCTAATGTTTGCTTTGGTACTTTATATGTAGATCACTTAAGCCGCATACACAAGGTCAATTATTTTCCGCAAAATGTAATGTTGTGCAATCATTTTGACAGTGTGTGGCGCTGATTGACGTGCTTTGCAATTGAGTAAAATAAAAAAGGTGTGATATATTTTGTGCATCATATAAACATTTGTCTGAGATTTTATTATATTAGGCCTATTATTATTATTATTGTTATTATTATTGTTATTATTATTATTGTTGTTATTATTATAGTCTGCTGTTCTTCGGGATTCCAGCCAGGTTTTGCACTTGATGTGCATCTTCAGTTGCATTCTCGAACAGTTAACTTCCTCACACGGTTGGAATCTCGAGAAGCTGTAATATACCCGTATTATATACAGGCCTGTAAAAATAATTATTGTTGAATAGCCTACTACTGCCACCACCTTTGGATTGAATTGAGTGTTAGAGAGATTTACATTGTCATTCGATGATCACTGTTGTTTTCATGTTCGGAAAGTCTATTTCATTATTGAGCCCCAAAAACCTCTCTGTTTGCCAATTTGGTGTACAAGGGAAAAAATTCAGTACATGCGATGCAATGAAGTGCTTGTTTTTAAGAGCTTCCGAAAAACCAATCTCTCGATTAATACTAATAGAAAATATACACTTCACTTCTATTCTTACTCAAATTATAATTTGATTGATAGAATCATGTCCTCTCTCTCTCCCTTTCTCCCCACTCTTGATTTCACTCTGAGTCATTGCCTATCTCATTTACTCCTTCTAATAATTATTAATTCATCTTCGTTCATTTGTCATTCTCTTTCTTTCCTTCTTTTTTCTTTCTTTTTTCTTTCTTTCTTTCTTTCTTTCTTTCTTTCTTTCTTTCTTTCTTTCTTCGTTTCTTACACTATTAGCTTTTCTTTCATTCACTCTTTCCTAACACTTCTTTTTTCCCTCCATATCTCCTTTTTATGTCTGATCTTTTCTTTTCATTCTTTCACCCTCGCTTTCACCCTCGCTTTCATTATCCTCTTTCAGTCTTCCATTCTATCTGCTGTAATTTACCGCTCTAATAAAAATAATATATATAATAAAATCAACAGCGACACTAATGATATCAAGAGATCTTACAGAAGATAGGAATAAAACTTTTAGTCTAAGCCTATGCATGAACATCTGCTTCACAATTTCCTGTCTATCACTTCAAGAGCGGAAGGATAACGGAATGAAAATTAACGGAATGAAGATTAACGTAATAGGAAGTAAAAAACTGATGGGAGCTGGCAGGCAATAAATGAGAGACTTTTTGGTGCCCTCCCTTGCCCCCCCGAGTACCAAGCAATGAAGCCAGAACCTCGGGTCAAACCAAATTTTGGTAACCATTTGTGCTGTTATGTTCCTGTAAGTGCCCTTGGTCCTTCATCCGGATGGGATGTTGGTGGTATTTGGGCTGTGTAACTGTGTTTAGTGATTGTTGCAGTTATCCTGCTTTTATGCTTGGAGTGTTTTATGTCCTTTGTTTGTGATGTGCTAAGAGGTGTGAGCTGAGTGTTAATATCTGCGAGAGGATTTTTAACCAGCTCGGCATTTGCCGATGAGCAAGGGAAACCCCTCAAAAACCTTGCTCGAGCTGGGGTGATAGGTTACCCATTAGGGTGTCCCTCCACCAGTGCGGGTTTAGTTTTCTTGTTTTTCCAGGAGTGCTTGTTTCGCGAAAATTTTGAGAGCTGTGAAGGCGTGTTTACGAGTCCAGAACTGTAGGTCAGGAGCCCAGACTTCGTTTACGGCTCTAGCTGCTTCATGAAGGAGGAGTCTGGGTTCTATGTAGCGCGGACAGGTATATAGCATGTGATACATTGTATCTGGTTCGCTATCTTCGCAGGCGCAAAGGTCGTCTTCTGCAAGATTGAACCTAATGAGGTTTGCAGCGAAGTTTCCGTGTCCACTTAAAATTTGAGTGCCATAATGGTCAGGTTTGATCCATGGCATTTTTAGACGTGCGGAGACACTTGGGAAGAAGTCCCTCGTGATCTTCCCATTTGGGGATTCGGTCCATCTTTGTTGCCATATGTTAACAATTTCGTCGTGCAATAAGGTGTACAAATGACCTTTATCAATGGTGTCGTATTGTTCTATGTCCAGGTGGAGATTACCTATGTGAACAGGGAGCCGTCTGCGTATTCTAAATCTGTGTGAACGTTCTAGGAGGAGGAGGTCTACCGGGAGAACTCCTGAGATGACATGAAGTGCGTCATGGGAGATCGTGTTGTAAGCTTTAGTAGCGCGTAGAAGTGCTTGTCTTTGTGAGGTTTTGAGTTTCTGGATATGGTGGACATTGAGCCTGGGTGCCCAGGTGCTAGCGGCATAGGAGATTATTGGCGCGAATATGGAGGAGTATAGTGTATGGTAGTTGGTGAACGTGTAACCCCATTGCTGGCCAGAGAGTCTGGCCATGGCTTGGGTTAGGTTATTGGCAGTGTTGCAGATGTTCTGAACATGAGCTGTGATCTTGTTTCCTTCTTGGAGGGTGATGCCCAGATATCGGATTTCACGGACGTATTTTATGTTTGTGTTGTCGAGCCTGACTCTAGGCGGATGAGTGTTAAGTTTACCTTTAAGTAGCATACTGTTTGTTTTAGTCCTTGAGATGGTTAATTTTGCTTTATCTGACCAAGTGTTCAGGATATCGAGTGCTCTGTTAGACTTCTCCTCGAGTATAGCTCTGGACTCGCCTTCTATAATCAGGGCAGCATCGTCAGCATAGGCAATCACTTCGGCATCGTCAGTTAAGTCTATTAGTCTTAGTCCCTCGTCAAATACCAGATTCCATAACTTGGGTCCCAGTACTGAGCCCTGGGGGCACCCTTTAGTTACGGCTTTCGTATGAGAATGAAGGCGGTCGCGTAGTGTAATTTGTCTGTCTCGAAAGTAGTCACTTAAGACAGCGTACATGTTTTCCGGACAATTTATGTGTCGCAGCCTCTCTAGGGCGTGTGGCCACCAGACATTGTCGAATGCACCTTCAATGTCAATGAAGATAGCTAATACATATTTTGCGTTAGAGGTGGCAACTTTTTGTTGAAGCAGTGAAACAGCGTCTTCAGTGCATTTACCAGGTCGTAACACGCCTGCCTTCCACTCCGGCGGTCCGGGTTCAGGACTGGGTGTATAGGTTTAAGGATTAGGTAGGGGATTGGCGCATCCCGGAAATAAATCCGCCGTGAATACCCCTTTAAAGGATCTCGCATTGTCTATACAGTATGCTTGTTATATAATCCTACGCGACAGTATTGGCCTACGTCACATGCGAATGAAGAAATCTCTGTTACTGGCCAACTATGTGTGCTAGCTCTAAGCCGAGGAGTACGGATTTAGAATAAAAGGTTATTTGGTACAAAAAAAGCATGCATATTAGATCTCGGATAAAATACTTATCACTGGCCCCTAAAAGTGATTTTCTAGTTCTCCCTATCCTGCCATTAAGTTAAATTTATTAAAATTAATTTTATAATACGGGCTATTTTGAGGTCCTCTTTTGGGCTCCTTTTTCAGTTAATTATAATAATATGTATAGGCCTATGAATCCCATTGAACATATAAAAAGATTTGAAGGAAATAAGTATTTTGAAAACCATTTGTGTTTACCAATTGTATGCTGAAGTATAGATGAGTGTGTACTTTCGTCTGTACAGAAAGTTTTGTTGTTGTTGGAAATAGAAACCTAAGTCGATCAAGCTGAAAACGAAGACAACTCGTTCCTTGGAGAATAAAACGTAATTATTATAGACCTGTTAAATGCTGAATATGGTAGGTAGTTAAAATGATCGCCTGTCTAGTGGTTAGCGTTGCTGACTTACATAATCACAGGCCTGTATGCGATTCCCGATAACCCGTAGAATTTAAGTTAGGGGTGTCTGGGACGGATGCATCTATAGCCTCTTAAGGACTGCTGAGGAGCTACTTGATAAAGAAGTAGCGGATCCGGTCCTGAGGAACTTAAATAACGGCCGGGGGTGTCCGAATGCCGCTATAAAAAACTGGAGTTATCAGCAGTTATCAGTGTGATTTTGTAGATTGCTTCCCACAATATTGTGACGTCTGTTAGTTCCCACGAATTCGCAGTAGCAAATATGCCGTAGTAAGAGGGCGTATAGCCTATAGTGGGTAATTTTGCAGGTGAAGTGAAAAAGATTTTATGAGATGTTTAGCCATAAAATCGTTTATTCAGCCGCCGTCTCGTCTCAATGGAGTTGAAAATGACGATGTAAAGAGCCGCAGGAATCGTTAACATCTACTAAAATTTTAATGTGGCCATATCATTGCTCTTTGATGTAATGATAAAAAAGATTATTTTTATCCTTGTTTCCAAGGAGACTTCTCTTAGTGTAAAGCCAATGAGTCATTGAACATTCCTTTTCTTACGAACAACTGACATACAGGCCTAGATGTTTACAAAAGCGAAAAGGAAATATATTACGGGCCATGGCCAAATTTGTAGATATAGGCTTACTACCCGGTCGTTATAGTAATAATAGTAAGAAGAATGACAGAAATTAATTTTTTTCTATTTAGATTTTCTGCCTCATAGGAGGGACAGAAGAACAGCACTGCGATCTCCCCGATAAATGGAAACTTGGCAAATCAAATCTCAAATACTATGAGAAAACTGTTTCGACGTTGAATACGTTATCACTTATTTCATAATTACCAGGGCCCGGGTTTTTAGGATGATACAAGTATAAACCGTGTATTACTTTTCTAACATAAACACCAGTTATTTGAGATTTTTGCCACTTTCAAATAGTTTTAAGTTTCTCTTTAATAAGTAGGTTAACCTACAATAAACACACTGAAACAAATAATATCACCGTATTTTTTCAGACTATAAGACGCTTCGGACCATAAGACGCACTATAGTTTTAGGATGGGAAATTTAATTTATAAAATTAGTGTGATTCTAAACTACTTTTGAAATAGGGAACAATATGCTTCATTGCATAGACAAAAATCATTACTTTCTACAAAGGATTCACTGCAAATCTCTTTCAGTGCACAGTGTCAGACTGTTTAGAGTGCACTGATGTACAGTTTGTGTCAAAATTTGCAACTAACTTATCCTTACACCTTCTTCATGATTATGGTATTACAGGCAATATTTACCGTAATTTTAATTATTTTTAGTTTACTTCGGACCATTAGGCACACTCAACTTCCAAGACTCTGTTTTCAAGGTAAAAAAGTGCGTCTTATGGTCCAAAAAATACGGTAATAAATTCTACTTTTATATACATTTTCCATGGCACTGAACCACAAAACTAGAGGAACACTTTTTAGCTTAATTTTTTACAGCTTATAGTTTATCTATCACGATTTTATACATTTTCAACTCAAGCACTGAACCCAACAAGAACATTTTTTCAGTTTATTAGACACTGTTGCATTGCACTATCAAATGCTATGGTAACAAAATGTGAAGAATCCACTTTATAGCCCCTTTAAGTACGTAGGCCTACCTCATAGCCGTTAGTTAGTTTGCAGCAAAGTTAAGGGTTGATGATGAGAAAACCCTTAGCCGAAATGTATTACAGGAACAGTCCAATCTAGGAAGCCTCTGGATTAGAACCTGATATGATAAAAGTGCAGGCGCAATAACATATGAATGACATATTATTTTTTCATCAAGAGAAGTACTAATGGCCTATATCAACTTTATCATCACAATTGCAAGTAGGCCTACCCATTTTAAAAGATAGCTAACATTTAGTAAATATTTAGAAGATCTGGTACAATTTTATTCTGTTCATTATATTGAACGCAACATGTTTTATTTTGAGTATTGTAGGATAGGCTACTAGTAGCTATTGAGTTTTCCGCCTATTTACTTCTAGTATAAAGATACAATTCCAAAAATCCTCTTACGCCAGAGAATTATATCTTAGCTGTTTATTGTTTATTATGGAACATCACATTATATACAGTGATCAAAATTCTAAGTTTCTAATATACAGCTATATTTACACGTAAGAGGGGGGGGGGGAAAGCGGACCGACTAAAATATCTTAAGTTGCCGGTATGAGCCACAGCGCATGCCTAGCGGCATTCACAGGATAGCAGGGAATGTATTCAAATTTGTTCTAGTGTCGACTGTTGACTTAGCCCATTTCGAAACCCAATAGAAAATAAGCTAGTAAAATTAATTTTCTGGGAATAATCAGTTAATTAAGTAGTTAAATATGCAATCGAAAAGTAGTGGGAAAACAATGTCCATTAAGGAAACATGGGTATCGAACCTGCGACCTTTCGCATGAAGGTCATGCGCCCCAAGCACCTGAGCTATTCAACTAACACGAAAGCAGTAACCAGCTGCGTGGCTGTTGTCTAACTATACACGTGTAAGGGGGCTGTCACACTGGATCGATCGAGGGACAGCGACAGACCGACTGGTATAACGAACCTATAGACAGCAGTGGTACCAGTCACATAGCATCGATCGCCAGCGATCACCAACGAGGGTGAGAGATCAACTGGTCTGTGAAATCAAACCTGTCCGTTTTTCAATCGCCAGTCGATGGCAAACTTCGTACCCACCTGAATTTCAGAATTGATGCTGGAAGATTTAACTTACACAATAATGTCGTTTTAGACTCATATCTGAATGAAATAGAATTGCACGAATCATTTAAGGCTCTTAAAACGATATCTTCTTATGTAATTTAATTTTACAAATAGAAAAATAGATCGAGTTGTAGAACCAAGCGGTGGGCGATCGAACTACAACAAACAACAAACCTCTTCGCTCGGCCGACTGATGGAAGCTTAAAGTAAACAGTTGTAGCCTGAGATAGTAGGCATAATATTAAACCTTACATCCCAACACATGTAGTATGATAATGTGCAGGAAATATGCATTCGTATTCCTAATAAGGTAATATACTTTACCTCTAATATACAGTGATGAGTAGACCTAGTAAAATCATATATGTACATAACCTATAATATTTCCGTTGATCGATGACGCTCGATGCAGTGTGACAAGGAACAGAAATTCAGCCGAGAGCGCTTGATGGCAGTCGGTTGGTCTTGATCGATCGAAGCTCAGTGTGACAGGCCGCTAAGAAATACGCATGGGCACTGGTGTGAAAAAGGCTCTGTGAAATCAGCTACGAGAGTCAGTCGATCAAATCATAAGATAGTGGCCTATACAAATATTTATGTTAAATGATATCTTAGTTAAAGCTTAGTTTTAAAAATAGTATTACATAAGTTTACTTCAAGCTACTTAAACATAATAATGTAGGCGTATACTATATAGCCTATATATATTATGGTAATTTTTTTCTTTGGCGATAAGAGATAAACACAATGAGGACAATCCATTAGGCCTACTTGCCTCCACAGCCAAATTTCACAAAATATTTACTTGATGTGAAACATAACCTATTTGTTTGATCAATATAAATTTCGTTTTAATTTTACGGTTTGCAGATAACAGAAAATGATTAGCCTCTTGCAGTTCTTGGTGGTTATGTAATGGATCTGTTATCCTTTGTACATTTATTTTCTTAAATTGAAAGTAAAGGAGTTGGAATTCCTCATCAGTTAACCAGTTTAAATCTAGTCTAGCCAGATGTCGTTTCTGGATATTTTACTTCAGTTAAGTTCATTCAGTATCTCTTTAAGGCCTTAAATACGGTAATTTAAGGCAGATTTCATTTTCTCTCTCGAATTCACCGT
This sequence comes from Ectobius pallidus, assembly GCA_964059195.1. Lineage (NCBI taxonomy): Eukaryota > Metazoa > Arthropoda > Insecta > Blattodea > Ectobiidae > Ectobius > Ectobius pallidus. The sequence continues at coordinate 23,996,051 of CAXKWD010000010.1, read as the reverse complement.
ACAAGACTTTATTCCATTTACCATATTAGGCACTTGACATTTGGAGTAGCCTATATTGTATCAGATATAGTTTATAGCAAAAACTCTCTACATAGAGTAGGCCTGTATAGAATTCCTATTTTCTGTAAATAAATTTGCTAAAGAATTGCGAGTGTTCTAGCACCTTCACACCATACTCGACAGCCCATAGTATTTTCAAACTTTTTCTTCAGTCTAGAGACCTTACATCGTGATATACTATTACGACACGTTACAAACAATTTTATGATATTAATGTGTTATCAGTAATATTTTGTTAGCAAGTTAGTAAAGTGCTGAATAGAATTGTCAGCTTATGAATGTATATGACATGAATGTAGCGTATATTAGAGAAGGGTAATGAATGGTATTGAATTCTCTTGTTCCTTTATTATTCCTATTCAGACTATTGTATTGTTTTTAAATTGTATCACTTCATTTTTAAATGGAATGAAACAAATACTTAGTAAGTTGTTGCTAGTGAAATGTTTGACTGAAAATAATTAACGTAGTTAGTCCTACCAAAAATCCATATGTACAGTTGGTGCCATTTTAAGAAGTTTTCGTCCCAAACCATCGTCTATGTACAAAAGAATATAATAGCATTGTTCCCTAATCCGAAAGTCTGCACAGACTTCGACACCAACAAAGAACAGGTGCTCTGGTAGTCGTGTGGCTTTCCCCAATATTACCGCTATTCACAACTTCTTAAGTAAAAAAGAGCTGTGGTACGTATTTGGCAACATTGTACTGGACTACAGACAAGAGTGAATGCGCCTAATTACCTTTCTATTCACTGTTTGACAGGTCGAAGGGGATTAGGGTGACGGCAGATAGGAGAAGTTCTTGGAAAAAGAGTCTTTAAAAAGTGGCACCCACTCTATATTATGTACTTGTCTGCCAATTTGTAAGTAGGCCTATTACAAGTGCTTGTACAATAATAATGTTGTACAACTCTGTAGTTCTATTTTTTCTCGTTATTGCAATATTTTGTCTCGTTATTTAAATACCGTGATTTTGAAATAATAATTACAACGCTGGCAACTAATCACTCCTGTCTACCACAACATCCCTTTTCACCGCAATACTTTATCGCAGCCAATTAGAGGCTTGAGGCTCATCTGAGGCAACATGCGAAAGTGGGTTTTTCATTGCCTTTCCCGCTCTTCTAGGAAATAGGTAGATAAGCTTAGCGCTCCATTATCGACACACATACACACAACCGAATTGAAATCAGATCCAATAAAGCCCCCGGGCATTCAACGAAACCAGCGTCCCAAAACCACCGTCAGTAGCTAAAACCTCTATATCGGTAATTCGATAAATTTTCTCCCTTTATCCTGAATAGAAATTTAACCTTACGCATAATTCTTCAAGTAAAGTATGTAAAATCTTACCGAGTGGGAAGGCTCATCATGTCTCATTGTCTGGGGCTCGAATTCAGGAGGCCTCGGATTCAAACCCATGGTTGGCCGATTTGACTTAATTTTTCATATTTTTTCCGGCCGCATTGGATACTTACGAGTAGTTAAATGATACATCACCAATAACACAATCAATAAAATTATATAAGCCTGACAGTCAATATGAACTAATCGTTACACAACGACAGAGGAACAGATGAGCTTCAATAGTTACAATATCCTAAAAACACTGTAATGACGTCGAAAATTAACGGTTGAATGGTGTAATATATGAATTAATTCAGATAGAATTACTGTTATTTAATTTGAAATGTGTACTGAAAGAAACTTACACGTTAATTATTTGCAAATAACATTTGTCTTTTTTAGACTTGGTATTAATTTGATCACCTGATCTTTAAAAGTAATTCAGTTGGAATTTACGAATAAATAGAATACTTAAATGTTGCTATTGACTATTTAAACTTTTCATTGGAAATATACATTGCTATAGAAGATTCATTCAAGGTAGTATTCTTGACTTGTTCAATGAGGGCTGCGAATTTAAATATAGAATATAGAATGAATAGAATAAGTAATAAAATCAGGTAAACTGATTAACAAAGTGCCAGTTGATATTATAATGTGCAGAAAATAAGTTTTTTTTTAAATTTATTTCCGAGGTAAGCTTCAGATACATTCATTAAGTAGAGCTTCAGGTAGAACAAAGGTCTAGTTTTTTATTCAGCTTTAAATCGTCCAGCATCAGCAGAAATATACAGATTTGTGATGTCTTGACAATCGCAGTATCGCACACTCACATATAAATACAAAGAAGATATACCAAATTGGCCGGCTACGGGAATTGAACCAGGAACAACCAATTGTAACCAGGACGTTACCATCTCATCTACCTCGCTCAATTTAATGATCTACTTTCGTAAGCGTACGGCGGTTCTAATATGAAGTATAGCTGTTGATGATTCTGGGCGCTACTGTATAGTGCATATACTGAATATTTCTGTCTCTGTTTGGTGAACCCGCCTCCGGCAGTCAGTCGATCGTCGAACACTTGCCTCTAGCTTCAGGGTAGGAAGCGAAGAACACCTTAATATTATTACTTGAATAATAAAGCAGTTTCTTTGAACACTGAAGGAATTTGCAGTTTATTTAGTACGTTGAAAATACAAGCACTGTCGTTAACAATAATTACAAGATTTGTTACAGAACAATTAATATTGTTAAAAGGTTCCCGGTAGATCGTTGCTGATGATACAATCGCTGCCGTATACAATTTTAGCTACTCGCGATTGAAAGTAAAAATTCTTCTAAGTCGATTAATTCCCCAGCGAAAATGTTATAAGTCCAATTAATACTGTGATATATTCCAGTGGACACAATGCCACGGAGTAGAAGTGAATTTAATTATTGTGGGCACGGGGCCACCGAGATGAGTAGAGTTGACTGCTATAGGCACAGGGCCTCGAAGTAGAGTGAGTTTAATTACTGTAGGCACGGGGCCACAGAGATGAGTGATTTGACTACTATGGGCACAGGGCCACAGAGATTAGTGATTTTACTCCGCCACGGTAGGCATAAGGAAAATTCTCTTGGACAAACTTTTACCACCACTCTTCTTAATTAGGCCTATCATTCGTGAATCCCGGCACGTGGTACTATAGATCTATTCTTATTGGCGATTCTTCCGACCAATAATAATATTTTAGCCGCCCACGGAACTCAACTGGATTTCCCTTATTATCAAAACCCACATATTAGCATCTCGGATTTCTAAAAAGGTTTAAGTGGGAAACCCGGCTAGCGTGTGTATCACCAGTCAAATCGGAAGTTTCGACCTGAACATAATAGCCGACTTCTTAAAATAACTAAGTGTATCAATACCCGATCTGGGAAGTTGCAGTCGCAGCGTACCTGGCTACCTGCATTGCCTTATCCCGCACCCGTTAGGTATGCTAAGGGAAATTCCTGTCTTCCTTGTCTATTCAATTCTCACCACTGCACTCTCATTTTAATAAACATTTAAAATGATATTGTTAAACTTTTTACCTTTGCCTTATTTCTCATTAATAATATTTATAATGAATGTTCCGTCTTTTCACGGTCATTTTAAGACCAAACACGGGCTATGAGATTTTATGATTTTATTTTGAATGGATTTGAGCAATTAATCCGTCATTTATTATATTTAATTTAGTTATCTTATTTATTTCTTTTGCCTAGGTATCTGAACTGCAATAAGCGTATGTGAAGGAATAATGTTATTTGTCATAGCTAACTGTATTGCAATTTCCAAAGCCGTATATGAATACTGTAAAACAATATGTTGTCATGATAACTAATTTGCATTTTATAAAGGCTTTCTAATAATTATATTACCATAAAATAGGCACTAAATTGGGCTTTACTCCGGTACCGGTCAACCAATTTTGTCCAATATCAATAGGGTTCTTCCCATGGACGTTATAAATGCGTACACCAAGTTTCATGAAAATCCGATAAAGCGTATTTGAGTTATCGCGCCTGCAGACACATGGACAGACGGACAGACATTATCCCTTCCCCACACAATCTCATAAAGTGCCATACTGGCACTTAATAAATATGCAAATGAACTTGCATTGTTTGGCGGGAGATGACACGTTCCAATGATTGTAGTTCGATCTCTGAGATATAGATCCAATGACTAGACAATAATTATTAATCTAATATGATTTGCATTTATGTGCACTGATGAGAATATATATATATGCTACAGCATACATTAATGACCTTGAAAGGTAATTCCTACTTAAGTCTGTACTCTACCACTGATTAGAGTAACCAGGAACTTTCCTACTTCTTTCAAGTCTTCCTATAGTGTTCTTCAGATTATACTTACAACCACTAATGTACGGTACCTGCAATTGCGGGGAAGCTGATAGCTTCAGACACTACATTATTCAGTTTCTTCCATAAGTTAACTTTTAGGCTCATTTCTCTCAATTATGAAGTATATAAATAATTTAAAGCAAAGCAAGTTCTAATAAAATTCATTAACCTGTGAAAAAAAGGGTTTATGTATATTTAAAATAACCAGATTTTATTGTGACTTTTTAAGGTAAATATGTAGTTCTATTACATTGTCCACGGTCTACAACAATCTGTAATCTACATTGAGGTTGTAAGGGGTTCTGAGGAAAGTTTAGATGTTTAGTTCGTTCGCGTTCTAAGAATTTGCTGTCAACATTACATTAAATAGGCTCAAGTTCTGGCTTAGAACACTTTTTCCTCAATATTCTTAGGTATACTCTTATTTTGTGAATATTTTTATGTAACATGTAGCTGTATAATTTGTGTACATAGGCCTAATAAAATCTAGGCCTATGTTGAACATTAGGCCTATAGGCCTCAAATGTAAAAGCTTTAAAATATACTTGATGCTTACAATTGGATGGACGATATATATATATATATATATTGACTATTCAGTCATCTTCAGGTCCTGTTATAATATAGGCCTAAATGGATTCTATTAGTTGTCTGTTATTAAACCAGTTTTTCAAAAAATTAAAAAATTGTATGTGTACGGTTCTTTTTACGTAAAGATCCCGCACGAAATCTGTGCCGATTGCCTAAATCATTGCATTATGTCAGGGACGGCAAGGAAAGCACTGGAAGTGTGAAGTTATCCTCCCTCTCGTCCCTACTACTGTCTTTCAGTCACAGGTAGAGCTAACTAAACCGTTTCTTTCTGGGACTAGTCACATGGTAGATAGAAAGAATAAGGAAGGGGGCGAATGAGGGGTAGATCATTTCGCACATCCAGTGCATTACTTCCCGATGCATTATGTTTTCATGGGGACTGTAGCGTCGATTGGCCTGCTACCTATCTCTCTCGCTCAACAATACCTTCCTTTTTATTTGTAAAGGCCAAGCTACCTCTCTCTCTCCCACAATAGCATGTCTCTCTCTAGCGAGTAACTGTCTCATCGGCACATATCGTGCGAGAACTTTACCTTGATACCCTTTTCGAGAAGAAACTACCTCTAACCCAATTGTAATCAATAGTAAAGTGTATTTTAAAACTTTTAAAATCTATGTTTTCGCACTTTTTAATGTTTAACCATTTTTTAGATACTTAAGCTGATATTGTATTAGCGAGTAAGTTTTATAAAATCTCATATCTCTCCTACGTAGAAAATGAAATTTATCAATACAACATAGCTACTGAGTGAGGATCAGGACATCCCATCCTGCAAATTTTATGAAATGGGACAATGGGAAACTGGTTCACCAGGCATCGTGCGTAGGCCTACAAATATCTGCAAAAATCTGGACGTGAATTCCATTGTTGACGGTCGTGGGAGTTGATATGCTGACTATTGTAACCCTGTGTCAGTGAAGTTCAAGTTGTTCCTCCTTCCTACACATGATGCAGTGGTACGAAAATTTTATTGAAGAAATAGCTATTCCTTGATTATTCTCAGGACATTGAATGATAACTGGAGTTGTGTAAAAAATCAACCGCGATATATTAGACCTATTTAAATTGTAATTCATTCATTCTTAATATAAGAAGAAAAAATCTGGAAAATACATATTATTAGAGATCGGGCTCTTTTATCTAGTGGTTTCTCTGAATCTGCCTGTTTCTCTTTTATTAAAAAAAAACCTCTTCAACTGTTAGAAGTCATATTATGTTGTATCAATAAGCTTCTAATGCCTAGACAGAACATAGGACTATAGCCATCAGAAATAATGTTTCAGCATTTCAAGATGGTGGCCTTTTTAATGGCATGCGGAAATAAACTATGTTCTTTGCCCAGAGTTCTTAACTACGACCAACCGTTGTTCAGATATAATTCCGAAACAACTTGCAGTATTACAAGTTAAATTTGAAAAAAATAGATCTTTTGGTATTTTGCTATATCGCTTAAAGTTATCGAGATAAGGAAGTTATAATGGCTTCCGGTAAACAGGATTATGTTCCTTGCTGATATTTAGCGCTACTACGGCCAACCCATTGGTAAAATCGATTGTTCTTTGTTTTCTCCAAACAAAGATTTTCTTGTTTTCTTTGTTTTCCCAAAATTAACCAAACATGTGTATCGTTCGATACGGACTTGGCTCATACTCTGCACTAATTAAAATATAATGTAAAAAGGAACGGCTAATTTGAAGAGCTGAGAAAACAGTGATGACAGCAACTGAAATTTTTATTTTATATGGTATAAGTACTCTGTTATGTGAGATAAGAAAAAGTTGTTTAATTTTTTACTATTTCAAATTTAATCAATTGGAAAATAGTTTTACACGATAGTGATTTTCATCCATTTCCCGTTAATGCTACTTGGGAGGAAACTAGAATTTTCTTCCCCCAGGGCGTTGCTCACCTCACAGGTGCTTCATTATATCAAAGCCTGTAACTTTCGATACATTTATTATTGCAGAGGTGGAATATAAGTTAATCATGTTTGCTAATTGAAGTTTACAATTTAAATCTTACTTGCCTTTACTTCCTTTTTTTTTTTTATTCTTAATATTGACTTAACAGTATTTCATGAGATCAACTAATCGTTTTATCGATCGCCACCTAAACTAAAATATTGGTTTTATAAGATTGGTATAGCATATAGAATAACTGTTTCCAATTGATTGTCGTATTTTTTAATTGTATTTTCACTTATTTTTCCTATCGTAGAGAAAATACGTGACCGCCGGCATGGTCTTGTGGTTAGTGTCGCTGACTACAGATCCGTCGGCCCGGGTTCGATCCCCGGTACCTCCTCCGGTTTTTCTGAGTTAGGGAGGTCTGGTAGGGGTGATTCAAATTGAGGAGCTATCTGATAGAAAGGTAGCGGCTCCGGTCATGGAAACCACTATTAACGGCCGTGGGTGTCGGCATGCTGACCACATGCCCCCAATCCTGCCGTCTGCCTATGGTAGATGACGCAGCGGTCGGGTGGTAGGCCTTGCCCCTTCTGGGATGTTTGCGCCATGGAGGAGAGAAAATATGTGACTTTATGTGTGAAGTGTATACCAGAATCTCGGAAATAGAAAAAAAAGAGACTTCATATTCTGTTTCCTCGATTCTACTAAAACATACTTCTCAGATCAATATTGTTAACACAACTGAGAGTATTTTTTTCATACGTAATAGAATGTTCAGCTGTTGTCATTTGTGACAACTTTTTTCTGAACCTTCACTTTTATTTATTCCCTTTTTAAAATATGTTATCATTCTTTGTCCCCTTTTTCATGTAGGCCTACTAACTACTGTAAACCTAACTGGAAGGTCACAAGACAAATTGCTACAGAACTGAATGTGTCATACACTGTTTAATCGTGAAGACAGTATATGACAAAGGAATGACTTGCTTTTAAGAGCATCCTGTTATAAAATAAACATTAGATTACTACATGCTAATGAGACCACATTTATTGCTGTTATTAAGTGAAAGACGTTCATTATTGCCTAAGTAAATTCCTCGTTTTGTGGTAATGAGCTCTAAGGACTGGTTTAGGACCAGTTCTCTATATATTTCTGCTGAACATACTTATCCACTGGTAGGTTGCATTGCAAAAATATATAGATGTAGTAATGATTTGTTGAAAGAGTCTGAAATAGTGGAACTAACAAGGAAATTTCAATATGAGAGATACGCGTTTTCCAGATTAACGGATAATAAAATACTAGAATTTAAAGAAAATATTTCTCAGCTTTTCATATAGGCAGTTTTACGCAAATTGAAGGGTTATCAAAGACGTTCTGCGAAATTTGGCTAAGGAATAAAGGGGTGCCGTCACAAGACAGCCTGTATGAACTATGGTTCGGCGTGGAAAGAGGGATCGGTAAAGATAAGTTAGTTGATCTCATAACGCTGGGTAACCACTTGTATAGCTTAAAAGAGGAAAGGCTCCCCAAGAAATGTTAAGAAGAGAATATAGACAAAAAAATAGGCCTTAATGGATATACTCTTTGTAAGTATTTTTATTGGAGGGACCCCCAAGAAGTACAACACAAGTTAACATGAATTCTGAATTATTATTATTATTATTATTATTATTGTTATACGCTGGTAGATGAACACATTTAGTTGCGCTTTCTTTGTTATGAATAAACAATAGAAGTTATTTTATACTAATGCGATATGAAAAAAAATTATCGAGACTGAGTGTAGCCATTTTTGTATATAACTTCGTAAAAATCACTGTATCATTTTAACATTAATACTAAATCTATGTGGCGTCACGTGCAAGAACTTACATTCAAAATAGAATGGTACATAGGCCTAAATACTATTCCTTTTGTGGTTATTCTTATTTGTATCCGAAAGATAGGGAATGTTCGTAGTACCGAAGAGTCTCGGTATTTCGCGTCTCGATGGTCCGATAGACCTATTCGCATAAAACCGATGTGTTTTGAAAATCACTTAGCGAAAATCAAGGTGTTCCCTTTAGATAGGCTATGACTTACTGTAAACATTGTTTGGCGGACCCTTATTACGCTTCTGAACTTAAATCCATTATCTAAAAAGCAAGCTACTGAACCATAAGAATGTCACGATTATTTTGCACGTAATTTTTCTTATTTCGTGTCTTATATCTCAAATGTTGCTTGTTATTTCTTGAATATTATTGGGCTGATGAAAACAATTAGGAGATTCATTTGAAGATATTATTTGAAAACTTAAAGGAACGTGACACTTTTTGAACAATCCATCACCTTCTCTTACGCCATAGGCCTATCTCAGATCTCACGCTTCAAGTAAGCTACGCTAAAAATGATTCTTCTGGAAAGGTTACCTATTACATATTCAGTCTTCTGAAAGCAATCCTAAGGTTTATTTACTGTATATTTGTAAATATGCATCCATACTTCAATTTATATCACAGACTTTTCGTAGGGGTAACTGAGAGGCCTTGAGTGTAATTTCGATTGTACTGAAACTACTTATAAATGAATAAATCGTCCGCCTAGGTGGCGCAATCAATATAACACTAGCTTCTATTCAAAAGTCGCTAGGTTCAATCCCGGCCGAAGTCGATGGCATTTACGTGTGTATAAATGTGATACTGGTACACGTCTGTTTACAGATGTTGGACTTATATGCAAGAGAATTTCTGTACAAGAAAATTCCAGCTCATTGATTTATTAATGCGTCATTGTATTTCTGAAACTTTGTTTTCGGATTTTATTTAACTTCGAAGTTTGAAAATTGTTTTGCTACTTCGAATCGAAGTCATTTAAATCTATTATTTGTAATGAATAAAGGATTAATCATAACTGCATTACAAACCTCGAACGTCTGCCTGTTTGTTCGCCCGTTGTTACGTCGATTCTGAAGGGGAAGAGAGACACCCTTTTATCCACCGTTTTTTGGGTCGACTTCTTTCTTTTGTCTCGTGGTTCCACATTCCGTGCAGCTGTTATTCATGTAATCGTCTTTCTTCTGCTCGGTTTACATGGGCTTTCTACTCTTTTATTCATATTTTTTAAAATGTAATTTTTACTATTCTTGTCTTATTGTCTTATTTCTTACTCTATCTAATCTCGTTTTTCATAGTATAGCTCTCAATTTGTTCATCTCTGCTGTTTTCATTAATTATTTGGGTTTGCTAGTTTCTGCTCTGGTTTCTGCTCCATACGTCTTTATCGGCATGTTTACTGTCTTTACATTTTGATTTTACTTTCAATTATCAGGTATTTGTTTCTCCAAATTATATCTTTCAGACAACCTGATAGGTCTACTCTTGATGCCTTTTGGAGCTGGTGCCTTTCTTCGTTCATAATATTGCGGTGGCATATCAACTCCTAAGTTCATTATTTGTTCGATAATTACCGTAATACATAATTAGTAGGGTTAGGATTTTTAGGTGCGCACCTTTTCTCATAGGGTAAAGAAAAGCTCTTCGGAAAGATACCACAGTGGGAGATTTTATCTATAGTCTAGAATGGAGACATTTTTGTAGCACCTTTTTTCCCTTTTTTGGTACCTTTTACCCCTTTTTTCTCAACAGTGCCCATAATCCCCTTTCTTCCCCTTTTTCATATACTGTAGCTTATCAATATTCTTCTAGAGTGCATTTTATCATTATAAAGCGTTATGAATGACTTGTGAGTTTCATTCCATTTTACTTCCAGTAAAAGCGGGACTGAAAGCACACCTGCAACAACAGAAAATGATACATGTGTGCGTGCAAACCCTCTTTCTCTCACTTTGCCGAAACAAATAGCTCCCTACAATGGAAATGCATATTTCATTCCATCAACAATAATATTGTGTGTGCGCGCAAATCCTCTTTCACTTTGCCGAAACAAATAGCTTGCTACAATGGAAATGCATATTTCATTCCACCAAATTATAATTTATTATAAAAAAAATATTGTGTATACGCAAATCCTCTTTCTCTCACTTCCATCTTCTTGACTTCACCAGTCAGTAGTCTGTTAATCGTGAGTGCAAATCTGTGATTAAATGAGTGTATTTTTGCCATGCCTAAGGTGTCCAGAGCCCGGTTATTTTCTCTGTCTCAGGAATTCAAACAAGATTCCGTAGAAACAGATGGAACTGTAATACGGTGTAGCATTTGCGATTCAGGAATTTTGTTAGATGAAAAACACCAGCGAGACCGCATCAAACAACACATTTCCACTTCTAAGCATCAAAAGAACAAGACACTTCAAGCAAATAAATCGCGACAACCTTTATTACGGAATGCGATTGAACAGTGTTCATCGAAAACTCAAAATTTGAAGAAATTCAACATTGATTTATGTGCTGCTCTTACACAAGCGGGAATTCCACTCAATAAGGTAAACCATCCGACTTTCAAAGGATTCCTTGAAAAATACACAAAGATGTCAGTGCCTGATGAGAGTACTATAAGAAGAAACTACATGGAGCCTGTTTACCAAGAAACCATAAAAACCATCAAGGAGAAAGTGACTGACTGTGATGTGGGAATCATATTGGATGAAACTACAGACTCAATGGAATGATATGTTTTGAACATTTTAGTTTTTCCCCTATCAGGGGAGAACGTTAAGCCCATGTTGTTTAAAATGTACGAACTGGAGAAAGCCAACGCCAGTACAGTAATGCAATCAATCATGGACTTCTGTCAAAACCTGTGGCCAAGTGGTATCGCATTTGAAAAACTTCTTCTGGTGGTTACAGACCAGGCTCCATACATGGTTTCAGCAATTAACCAATTGAAACCTTTGTTCCCTAAGTTAAAGCATGTGACATGCCTAGTCCATGCCCTTCACAGGGTTTGTGAATCCATAAGGAATGAATACGACATTGCAAATGAATACATCTCTGCCCTGAAGAAGATTCTACAGAAAGCTCCGAGTCGTGTTGTTGCCTACAAGGAAATCACTGGCCTCCCCCTTCCAAAATTCCCGGTCATTACTCGCTGGGGATCATGGATTCAGTGTGCTGTTATGTTGTGTGAGAATTTTGACAAGGATTTTGTGAGGATTTTGTGCTTTCATTGGATCCAGCAGATGCAGGTGCGATTTCCAAGGCCCAACAACTTCTGCTACCAGAAAAAATACAGAATTTGGAGACAGAACTATTTTGTGTCCATGGTTACAAGTACTTGACTGCAGCTATCAAACAATTGGAAGAACAAGGTCTCGAAAAGGAAAAACAATGGGATATTTTCACTTCAGTGAGGGACCAGTTAGAGGGCTTTGCTAAAGACAAACTTGAGTCTAGTCTTCAGAAAAATCCGGATGTTGAGGAATTTGCCACATGTGTAGAGTTGCCATTCCGAGTGAATACAAAGTTTGCCCCACTGGTTTCTGTGGATGTCGAAAGAAGCTTTAGCATGTACAAAGACATTCTATGTCCTAATAGAAACAGGCTTATTTTTAAAAATGTAGAGATGCTCAATGTCTTGAAGTACAACAGCTTCCTGTATTTTACTGTTTCTGGTGAGTGATGATTTGATGTGTTTTTTCGCAACTCAATAACTGTTAATAGAAGATAGATTTTTCTGAATTACTTGAGTAATATAGCACCTTTTTGTCCCCTTTTTTACCATATTTTAGCACCTTTTCCCTCCCTTTTTTCATATAAAATTTGCACCTAAAAATCCTAACCCTGATAATTAGTATATCTGTGAACAGTAGCCCTCGCGCCCAAAAGCCTAAGATACGCTCTTCATCAGTTAAATCGGTCATCTTGTTAAAACGGAACTGAAAAATAAAAACCCTTACACATACTTTATTTTTATTGGCTTCAAGGAACATTCATGCAAAATTGGAAGAAATTCGAACAAGGCTTTTGGTTATGACTGCGTAATAAACAAGTTATATAACAGACAAAATGCCGATAAACCATTAGACATACGTGAAAAAATTACTGGAACAAATTTGAAAGTGGAGGTAGTCTTCAAACTTAAAAGCATGAAACGTTTGGCTAGAATCACTGAAAGAAGCTGAATGTTACATGAAACGGAACCATTAAAACGGTCACCATTTTGGAGCGGAACCAAAAGATAATAGTCATTATACATATATAGTTTTTAATGTCTTCAAGGAATATTTATGCCAAATTGGAATAAAATCGAACAACACGTTTGGTCGTAATTGCGTTACAAACAGATTTACAATTAAACGAAAAGCTGAACAGTCAAGTTAAAACAGGACCTCAGTTCGCTCGGTGAATAATATTTGGATAAGTATCTTCGCCATAGTACGGGACATAAGCTCAATGCTGCAACTTAAATTTTCATATAAAAACTCTGGGTGCTATATAAATTTTAGAATGTAGAATTTTGAATACTTTTCTCAACATTGCAATTTAAATAATGCGAAATTACATGGAGAATGCAGATTATCAGTTAATAGCAAATTGGACACTTCAAAAATACAACAGTTTAAATTTCAAAGCTATATGTTATGTAAATATTCTATTGGAAACCTATTTCCTAGCTTGGCTTGAATAAATTGCTACTCGCATTCACTATTATACGCCGATGTGTGTACCAGAGGATTACGCCATGAATAAGTATTTTGTTAAATTCAGAGCTTTATTCAAAACCACAGCACAACATTCGATGTTCTCTAACTCATGTTTGAATCTTCATTTTGTTTAACTACCATTCACGTTTACAGCGTTTTAAATTAAATTTATATAATGTGAAATTACTCTATATCCTCACCACTCTGATTTTATTCAGATTGCTGTATTTTATTTGAAATGAGTCAACATTATAATTAATTAACTCTAATTGCTGAGCTAAAATACATTGAATTAAAATTGAAAACGACAAAATAAATGACTGAAACTGGAAATAGGAATTTCTCACTAATTGCAACATTTAACCAATATGGTGTTAGCTTATTTTCAAATAGGCCTAGCCCAGGGGTCGGAAACCTGCGGCTCGCGAGCCACATGAGGCTCTTTGGATGTGAAGCTGCGGCTCTAGTTCCATACGCAAATATTATTTATTTTATATAAAAAAAAAAAATTAAAAATCGTTCAGAATCGATTAACGAGGATTAGGCACCGATTCTATCTCCCAGCCACTTGTACTCGCTTTTCACCGCACCCCTCCCCCGTGACACGCGTCGTCACTGTCGTCAGTGCGTCAGAAGCTCTCGAATGACGCCGTCGCCTCAGATGTTTCTATGTACAAGTCCATTCACTGCCTTTATAGCTGGCACAGAAAGAGGGGAGGGAGTTTGCACTTCTCTTTCCTCATGTTCATATACTCCAACAGGTGTAACGCGCGTGCCGGCCTGTAAAGAAGAGAGTTCGCAGCGTTGCCAGATGTAATCTACTTTTCCCCCGAAATATCATAAATTTATGCCAAAAAACTTAACACAAGACAAATATACTCGTAATATGCATTATGCCTACAGGACATGCAATTACCAAGTATAATACAAATAAACCAGAACTTACATTAATCAGAATCCTCTGACGACGTATCATCATCATCATCATCATGAAGGTTAATTGTAAACGATGGTAAACTATCCATGATAATATCAGCTGCACGGAATTCATGTTCTTTCTGTTCAGCATGCTTTATATACTTTGGCCGATGGTTTGAAGTGTCAATGTCGTTTATTACATTTTCAATCAACTCCTTAATTTCAGAAACAGTTTTCTTTCCCAAGGCGTTCTGAGAAGTTGTTTTTCTTTTAAGCTCAGACCACACTTCCTCTATCGGGTTTAAGCAACAGTGATATGGGGGAAGTCGCGCTACTACATGACCATGTTGAGCAGCTAATTCATCAACAGCTAGAACTTTATTCTTGTTGTATGTATATCTGACCAATTTCTGTAACTGCAGGACGGTAGTGGGCTGTGGAGTAGGAAGTGGGATTTTGAAGTCTTCAATGAATTTCAACAAATCCGCTTTTGTCTTCGGCATTGGTCGAAGCGCACGTGAATGGTACGGGGCGTTGTCCATTACAATTACTGATGGTTCGTCTAGAGTTTTTATCATATTTTCAAACCATTGCTAAAATATTGTAGAATTCATTGTGCCGTGATAGTCTGCTGGGGCCTCAAGTAGACTTTTGTGCGTAACGAGCATTGCATTAGGCACAAAACCATTTCTTCCTCCAATGTGCAAAATTAAAAGTCTTTCCCCCTTACCGGTAGAAAATTTTGCGTCACACGAATCGGTACCATCAGTCCATCTACGGAATATACCAGTATGCGTATCGTACCATGTCTCATCTACGGAATATACCAGTATGCGTATCGTACCATGTCTCATCTAAGTACAGATCTTGATATCCTTTCTGTCTATAATACTCCATTTTAATTAGATACTCGGAACGCCATATTTGTATTTTTCGGGATTCCATTGCAGGTGTTCGTCTGTTCTGTGCTTTAAATTTGAAACCCATAGAGTGTAGAATTTTATGGAGCGTTGTCCTGCCATAGGGAAATTCATTTCCCGTGTCCTTTGTTTTCATTCTGACCACAGAAAGAATCTTATCAACTGTAGGCGCTGTGTGTTGTTCATAAAGTTGGTACACGGTTGTCCGGATCACATCCCGATGGAAATTATCTATTTTGGACAGTTGTTTACACACCTGGTATTTCTTTGTTGGGGTTTCGTAGCCTGACAAGTCAAGTGAAATGATTTTTTTCGCTGTCGATAGTGGCACTACTGTTGCTTTAACTGTCTCTGTTAGTGGCGATTGATGTCCAGCATTTGTAAAATATTCGAAAACATTTTTAATAATGTTCGCAGCTTGTTTCTGAACAGGTTTTCCCCTACCAATGGGAGATTGTTTTAATTGACACTCACTACTATTATTTACAACTATTTCACTTGAAGGACCTTCCCATGGACGCCACATGTTGAAAACACTTCCACTTCCTTCAATGAATACGAAGTTACTGTACGTAGACTACTAGTGGCAACGCCGCGGTGCCTTCTCTGTTTACCACAGTCGTTGTTGTTATGCAGGAGAACTAACTCCTAGTACACAACCCCCTTCCACGCCTTACGTACCTTGATCTTCCCCCTACTTGAAGCTAAAAAGGCAGTGAACGGACTGTAGGTTTTAATTCGCTTTCGACGCAAGACAATTTGGCGTCTTCACCAGTGCTTTGGCTGTGACGTATAGTTTATTATTTCAAGTAAAAGAGTTATGTATGTACATATATATATAATAATAATAATAATAATAATAATTAAAAAACCGAAGTAAAGGTAGGTAACATAATAAGTATTATATTTTTAAAATACATATTATACATATTTTTTTCCAAATAAGATACCTAACTACTTTTTTGAACTCAATAAGAATTGTCCAAAAAGAAACAAAGTACTACTGTTGGATATTACCGTGAAAGTGTTTTTATTAAAATATATATTTAATAAATTACCTATTTTATTATTTATCTATTTTATAGCTTTTATCATTTAAAAATTAGCGTTAAAATAATAATTATAAGTGTAAGTACCTATAAATTGTTATTTAATAAACCTATTTTCGAACTCTAAGGATCAAAGTAGGTAGGTATTTGCAGTTTTAGATTGCTTATATGTTTGGCAATTTTCATTGATTTCGGCATAGCTGGGCATAACACCTTTATTCGTAAACTAAATATCTAATATTTGCCAAAGGTAAGGTGTTGAAACGTTTTGCTTTGTGCTTGAATGAAATAAATACATTCCTAAATGAAAAAAGCATTAATCACCCTGAATTAGAGAACGACAAATGGTTGCAAAAATTTTACTTTATGGTGGATATCACAGCGAAATTAAATGAGCTGAATCTAAAACTGCAAGGAAAGGGAAACCCAGCCTATGTTTTGGTAGAAGAATTGGTTTGTTTTGAAGAAAAATTAATTCTTTTATTGAGAAGATATTCAGAGCGGTAAATTACTTCATTTTCAATTTCTAAAGCAATATCGCGATAAATCCAGTGCAACTGTTGACACGAATTACTTCAGCACAGTTATAAAAAAAATTGAAGATGAATTTGCTGACAGATTTGAGCAATTCAAAACCAACAAAACCACTCTAACATTCATAGTAAATCCTCTCAACACAAATAGTAACGAAATCCACATTGAGCCATTTGGAATTGATACTGGATCTCTAGAAATGCAATTGATCGATTTAAAAAGTAAAGCTTTGTGGAGTGGAAAATTTACAGAGTTGAAAAGCAAGTTGGAAGAATTGGAGGTCCAGAAATGTATGTACGTAACGCAACAAAAGTGGACAGCTTTAAAAGAAATGCCGCGAGTTGAGGCACTTATATTCGACGCATGGAATAGTCTTCCAGATTGCTACAGTGAGGTGAAGAAGTTGGCATTTGGAGTGCTGACTATCTTCGGATAGACATATTCGTGCGAGCAAGCGTTCTCTTGTTTGAATATAATTAAAAGTAAAGTAAGAAGCCAACTAACAAATTAAAATTTAGAGTCGTGTTTGAAACTTAAAACAACAAGTTATGAGCCAAATTTATCCAAACTTTCTAAAACCATGCAAAGCCAACGCTCCCATTGAATTTGTTTGCTCAAATGTATGTTATTGAAGTACAAGTTAGTGGTGTAAGTAAATGTTTAATTGTTTTAATTTTTACTTAAATAATAAGTAATTATCTAATAATGCCATATATATATATATATATTATCTAATTTGTTGTGAAAAACACTACTTATATATGAATAAATAGATATTTTTTCTTATGAATAAATAGATTAGTTTTTTTTAATCAAAAAACTTTATTTATGCGAGTACTAGCGTATTTATTGTTGGCAAGAAACAATTTTGTGGCTCTTTAAAAACTTTGAAATTTTGTAAATTGTAATTTTTGGCTCTTCCGACTCAAAAGGTTGCCGACCCCTGGCCTAGCCTTATCGTGCATTTTACTAAAAACTAATGTTAGTAAAAAGAATTTCTCATTCAGTTTCATTGGGCGGTATGAATGGAGGATGGAAGATTAATCACGAGAGGAAATAAAACATAACAACAAATACGCTTATCTTTTATTCGATTTTAACTTGTTTAAAGACCTTCAATTAACTAGTTACCGGTACCATCTTCATACAAACGAATAATAATACCGTTTTAAATGAAGTTAAAATATTTTAATCACATATTATATTTTAAGGTATTTAGGCATCAAAACAAAAATGATACCTTTAAGATAGTTCTGAAGATAGTAATTATTTACCAGATGTCTTAGGTGAAAGAAGATAATGGAAGTGGATGAAGAATTGATTGAATAACGTTATGTCTTTGCGGAAAGGATAAGATATGATGAGTCTGTACGTCATGGGTGAAGTACTGCAACTATTATTAGTTTCGCTGCCCGTACTATAGGTATTATAGGTAGAGGAAGTACTAGACTATTCGAAGTTGAGTTTTTAACAAAAATGCACGTCTTGAAGTCTCCTGAATCCAAAATTAGTTTTCAGAAACATGCCTATGTGTGTGTGCCTATATGTCTGTGTGTGTTTGTGATTGCCTTCGGACAGTGAAGAGAGGAAATAATTTACTGTCCACAAGAATACTTGAAGAATACTCGCGAAGAAATAATGACAGTTATTAAGAGACCGCAGAGTGATTAGGCCTACCCCTAAACGTGTACATTATCAGTACAGATTTCCTACTAGAGAAATATATTATATTCTTCATTAGCAGGTGCCCGCCTTTATTATTTCAACTGTAAGATGTTTTTAAATCATAGCAAATTAATTATAGCATTATATTTATTAACACTAACATACTGTTACATAAATGTATCATTTATAGGCCTACTACGTAATTTTATTACTTCCTCTGCCCGTAGGTACTAGCCTATAGGTAGAGGGAGCATTGTTGTCAACCCCTAAATTCGAAGTGAGTTTTAACATAAATACTCGTTTTGAGGTCCCATGAATCCAAAACTACTATTTTCAAAATCATTTCTCTGTGTGTGTGTGTGTCTGTGTACAGCCTGGTTCCAGAACGGAAAACAAAATTTTGTACTTGGGTTAGGCACCTTCTGGGGATGTGACATGAAGATTGGTGACAACTTTCTCTTATTTATAAGGGGACTTTACATGAAGAAAATTTAATTTTTCGAGATTTCCTCGAAAACAGCTTTAACGATTTTTTAAAATTTTATATATTGGATGCTTTAAGAGTCAAAACTTATTTCAACCATTTTTTCCCCTAACAATTCCTGAAGGGTCATCATCATCATCATCTTCAGGGATTAAGCCTCAGAAGGCTTGTTCCGGTCTCATGCATTACTCAATTGTTGTATCCATCTCTTCTTCGGTCTGCCAATGTTTCTCTTGCCTATGGGTTTGTAATTTAGTAGCAGTTGTGGAATGCGGTAATCTTCCATTCTTTCTATGTGTTCTTTCCAGTTGGTTCTATATTGGTGTAGCTTCTCATTTAACTTAAAAATACCCAATTCCTTTCTTATATCTTCATTTCTCTTTTTGTCTAACAATGTATAGCCTGCAATACTCCTTAAAAATCTCATTTCTGCGGCTTCTATTTTTCTTTCTTCGTTTTTATGCAGCGTCCAACATTCCGAACCATACAACAACATGGGTACTGCCATTACTTTATAAAACTTTAATTTAGTTTCTATCCTGGTAGCTTTAAGGTTTCTTTTTATAGTTAAATTTGGAAATCTTATTTGTTACATCTTCGTTTTTTATATACGAAACATTGCAGCCTAAATAGTTGAATTGATTTACTTGTTCTATCGTTTTTCCTTCTAATATAATTTTTGCTCTAATTGTGTAGCGTCCTTGAAATGCAAAAATTTTTGTTTTATCAGGCGAGATGTTTAGTGCATATTTTTTACTCAAATTGTTTAATTGGTATATGGCTTTTTGTAGATTATCCTGAAGGGTAGTTACTTAATAAGTCATCCACTCTGAATATTCGGTCTTTCGAATATGACCTTTTCTTCTATATCAGAATGAGAAGTGATAAAAATGTATTGGCCATGCCTAAAGCAATGGAAGTTACGAGAGTGTATTAATTAGATTTTATTTGGGATATGTATCTTTGGGGGATAGGATGTGATATGGTAACGACAATCTCTTCACTTTTACAACCAATTTACATGAAGAGAATGTCGTACATAATATAATATTCGAAGAGGTTAACTTTTATGTGGACAGAAGAAGTTGTGTGAGTTTCGTATAAGATTTTTAAAAATATTTTTAAAAATTGTAGATTAAAACGAATTGTAACCGTTTATTCATGAACCTTACTCTCAAATGCACATCATTCATAACTATTTAAAAAGGTAAATATCCGGTTTCAGGTTGCATTTCACGATTATAAGTGCGCCGCCCGGGGGAAAAACTCAGATCCGAGTTCGCTGGCTCCACTCGTCGAAAATTTGCGCTCTGTTGCTGAAAATAACATTTTCCGCCAAATTTTAACTCATAACTCGCGAATGAACGCGAAAATTGAAAATCCGCCTTCGAAGTGCATTCGGGTCCCCTTCCGTTCATTTGTGTTAAAAATTTCATATCTCTACGAGCCGTAGGACACAAATAAACAATTAGACAAATACATCCTTCTATTATATAGTTAATAAAACAATGGCATTGGTGAGGTCATCTTAATGTGACCAGCACTGTATTTCTTCCTGCACTTGTGTCATTTCTCAATAATTATTATATTAAATATTCAGCTATAACCTATATGGTAACCTATGGTACTATCCAAATATAAACCTAATAATGTTTTCGTCATAAATAACTTTTGGACGTTGTCACATCCAGAGGCAATTAATAATCACTCAAAAGGAAGATGGTTTCTTTGAAAACTAGACTCATTAGGTAATTAGTAACAAACTTTCTGCTGAAGGGGCATATTAGGCGTAATTTTCTTGTTTATGAATATTAGGTGTAACTTAATTATAAGATTGGGAGCCTGAAAATGATTTCATGTTGTAATTCAAGGGGTTGGGGAAAGATGGGGCTAACCGTCTTTTTGAAAAAGTTGAGATTGTTGCACTATTTATATATTTTCTTAGTCACTGTTGATTTCAGTGCTTCTAAGCATAGACTGATTCTGTCAATAATATGTACAAAATAAATAGAGATAAAATTAAAATTTGCAGATTTGATCAAACTTTAAAAATATAATACCACCGCACCGGGAACAAAGTCCAATTGCAGTATGAATAAATACATACGCATTTATACATGTTCACTACTTTTTATTATTATTATTATTATTATTTTAAACTTATTTTCGAAATAAATGTGAGTAATCCTACCTCTTTGTTATCTACACTGTGCACTATAAATAACCATTCCATCATTAAAAGGCAGTGATTTATAAAGTATGACGTAGAAAATAATAGCAAATTCTATAAGGATGACGGAATAATTATAGAGAAGATGTGAGGGAAACGAACAAAATGAAAGCTGCCTATTACAAAAAGAAATCTTGCAAAAAACCTTGTTTGTTGTCTAGAATACTGAATACCCTTTATACTTAATATTTATATGGAGGAGTCCCTTTTCATACAAGCTTCATTCCCATACAAAAGTTAGAATGGAAGATTTGATCTTCATGTATGTTTAGGTACATAAATGTTCTTCTTATGAGAAGAATTCATAAAGCCATAATTAAGAAACACACATCTATACACCGCAGAAGCACGTGATGTATGACCGAAGGCTACGCAGAGAAGGAAATTTTGTAAAGGTGAAAATATACTAGTACCATTACAAGCACATCCAGTCGTGACCTCAGTCTTTCAGTTTCGCTTGCGCCAGTACCCTATGGAATGTTCTCAAGACAGTCATACTACAGTTCTGTGCAGCCGAATACATTGACCGGCAGTTCTCTCTTCTTCACAGTAGTCCCGTTTTAATTCTCAAACCTGCTGCGGGGACTATTGTCATAGGTAATCCCACGAAAGATTACAAATTTATCGACATATTTATCTGATGAAACTCATAATCTCGGGTAGAATTCATTATGACTATTCCATGAATAAAATTTAACGGATTTTGTAAATAATAATTAATCATTTTCTTACTTTGGTCTAAAAATTCTGTCAGCCGTAAGATCACGGCATACTAGATGAATGAACAGTCCACGAATTGATTTTCCAATGCTACCAATAGTGTGCATCACAAGATGGAGGGCGTCATGGTAGTTGCTTACATCAAAACGCTAAAAAAAACTCACGAAATGGCTTGCACAGAATCGAAATTATGTTTTTAATAAATTGACATTTCTATTATTTCAACTTCTATACAAGTTATGTTGTATTAAATAATGTGAATCATTATGCTCAATGGCAGCATGTAACGTATTAATCACCGCATGTTGATGCCTTACATGTCCAGTAACGAGCTGACGTTTTATCAGACAAAATTGCATCTTTATCATATGTCATATGTAATCCCACCAGAGATTTGTAAATCACCGATAAATTCACGTTCATCACGAGTGAATATATCTAGGAAAGTTCCAAGTCACGAATTGGATTTATGATGATAACGAATAATATATAATAAATATAATTAATAAAATATATTGAAGATTGAGACTATACTATTAATCACTGTGAACAAAACACAATTGTAGGAACAGATGTATTCATTCATGCTATTTCGGTTATGCTGGGTTAGTTGAAAGTCCCGGACCATCTAAATAACTTTTGAAACATGTGGTTCAGTGACATGAAACTCGGTGTGTTGGAATAACCTATATGGAAAACTAAAGAACGTTATTGACTAATTTTGAGAATTTCGGTTTAACCGGTAGGCTTAGTATCTCCGGTTGTAATGTTATTTTAAAGGGGAAACTAAATATATTTATATATTTTCGAAAAGTGCTCATTTGAGCACTTTTCCGAAAATACCCACGCGAGACACTTCTGTGCAATTATTGTTGCTAAATCAAGAAAAGAGAAAAATACTAATACTAGTAAAACTCTTCTTTTGTTTGCTGTGATTTGGCGTCGGAATAATAATCTGCACTTTTTAACATAACTTTTAAGTATGCGAGTATATTTAAGAAACATTTTATCGCGGTGATGGCCACAGCAGAGGTTAAATTCACATGTAAGAAGGTAAAAGTGACCAAGCTTTGTTTAGTTATTGTTAACATCAAACTTCTTAGTATTATTCTCCTTCTGTTTTTTTCGCGTGTGTAGGCCTACTATGTGAAAAATATACTTACTATAAAGTATATATTTTTCAAAAGTATACTTTTTGAAAACGTGAAAAAATTAGGTGTTCCATAAAAAATAATAATTAAAAATAATAGTTACTTCCGGTTTCGGTAATAATCTAATATACGGCTATCCCATAAAACAGAGTTTCATGTCATTGAACTACATGCTTCAAAAGTTATTTACTTGGTGCGAGAATTTTAACTAAACCTGTATAATGTTTACGGGATACTACAATTTAAATTCCAACGTTGGTGAACTATAATATTATGTGTAAAATATTATAATGTTGATTTCTGAACAGACGTAAGCGTAGTTCATTTTATTTCCAGACTACATCGTGACGTACCGCGACAATGGTCACGTATGGATAAATAACTTGCTAGAGATTCTCCGATTTCATTAGAATAGCCAAAGAAAAGAGGTGAAAAAGCCAATTCGATAAAGATTGAGTGAATCAGTCGTGATTGGCTAATTTCAGATCCATTTTTGCACGTTATTGGTCCAAAACAAAAGAAAGACAATGACGTTAATGGTCCAGGACATTTTAAATGTACGAGTTGCATTTATATTTATTGTTTGACTCAATGAAATTTAATAATTTTTATTAATAAACTATATTTTATTACTGATTAACTTCAATGTAACTATTTTAATACCTTATAAAATTGCGAACCTATGACTAATTACATAACCTGTGAGCACAAAATGAACGATCGTAAACATGTTAGGTGGGGTATTATGTCAGGCATTTGTCTTTTAATGCTGATTCTTGAACATAATGTGTAAGCGTATGCCTAATACAAGAGAATAAATCGTAACAGAACCACTTAATTATATTATTATAATAGCTCTCAGCAATGGATACTCGCAAGTTCTGCTACTTGAAACATATTATGCACATACGAGCAGGTACATTTTATTAGCGATAATGGGATAATTTTTATCTTGTTCATAAGAGATAATAACGAAATATTGGTAAAGTAGTACAATGATTGGGTGATGTTCATCACATTCTAACCAGGGAGTATTTATGAAGTTTGGGCCCCTAGGCCAATCTTGATTATAGACCCCAATTATTAGTGTTATAAGTACGATTATTAGCCTATAAGATGTTGTGTTAATATGATACCATGCGCCTGGTCATTATGTGGACTAAATATTTAAGCTTTAAATTAAAGTAGGCCTACTGGTAGTACACTTTGATCTTTAAATAGAATCAATAGAAGTCCTATAAGTTTGCTTTCATTTGTTACCGTTCTGAATTTTAAAATGTAACTGATAGAATAGAAGATTACTAGATATTTATTTATTTATTTATTTATTTAACCTTTACTCTGGTGTAGTTAAAGCGATAAGGCCTTCCCTAACACTCAGCCCGGGGAATGTATGAAATACAAGAATGTTATACAACTTAATTATAAGTTATAACAGAGAATACAATGGACTTAAAACACAACTAAACAATAGACAAAATCAAAATAATAGAATAAGCTACTGGAAGTGCTGAAAAATTCTAAAATATTTACTGTTAATAATATAAGTAGATTAATATAAGAAACGATCACTATTATTAATATGATTCTTAACCTGCTAAGACGTGTTCCTAATATCATTATATGAATAAAGTTTAGGTCTTATGTATGTAGCCTATTCTTTCCCATTTAAGTTAAAAATTGAGCCGGTGCTTGTAATAATTTAAAACTATTTAATTCATTTAATATTGGGTATTTAGTCCACCGCTATGGCGTAGGGGATGCGTTCGCTCCTCTCACGCAGCGGGCCCGGGTATGAATCCTGGTCGGATCAAGTTACCTAGGTGGGTTTTTTCCGGGTTTTTTCCTCACCTATGAGACAAATGTGGTCCTCGGATATAATCTGGCCGTCATTATCATTTTCTTCCCATTTTCGCCTTGTGTGAGCTGTGTGTGAATGGTGTGTCTCGTCCTATGTGTTCGTGTTGTCTCGGAGGTGGTCCCGGCATTGGGCTGATCACTCATCCGGGGAGGCCCTCCACGTCCTTGTCTGGTCAAGAAGGTATGTATGTGAACCATAGATAATCCCTCTACCGACAGGTCTCGGTCCTGTAAGGCACGGGTAGCGTGGGTTGCTTAAATGTCCCTAAAATGGAGAGGTAAAACTAAGGTAAAGAAAGATAGAATAGGCCTATTGGGTACTTGGTGTATTCATATAGTCGACTGTTGCAGTGCTTGATACGTCGGCACGCCCGGCAGGCCGATAGCAGTCTTTCCTGCAATTTGCAGTTAAAATGTTAATAACATTCTGAATTATATAGGCTTATTATTTAAAGTATAAACTTTTTGCTCTGTTTCTTTTATGCAATTATTTTCGTTGAGTAGTGAAATGACTTCATTATGTATTAATATAACCTTAGTTTTATTTCGTTATTCTTACAATATGAAAGGCAAAAGTGTGTGTTTTTCTGTTCAGCTAGGATTGCCTAGTGATAATTCCCCCCCTTGATTCCTTAACTTTATTTTTTGTAAGCCTACTTAATTGGCTAGGCCTGTGTGTAGAAAGTAATATTTAAAGCTCTAATGAGTAATTATTGTACGCAGGAATAATTACCGTTTTGATTTAAGACATAAATTGGCAGCATAACATAAACATATCACGTCAGCGTCTTTAATTAAGATATGTTTGCATCAGAGATGAAAGAAAAGACAGAGATGCAATGACTCAGGAAATGAAAGTATTGTGTAATCCGCTTTTCTTCGTTTCCTAGGTTACGGGGATCAAAAGTGTGCTGTCACTTTCCATTTCTAAGCATTTTAAAACCTCTTATTGATTAAATCACGACCTCCGAACGGTTCAAAGAATTTATAGTAAAGAAATACCGTGGTAAAACCTAGGCTACTACACCTAAATGTGATAATGCGGTCATCACGTTTCTTTTTATAGCTTATTGGCTATATATTTTTTGATTCTTTCTTGGCTTAGTTGACATGCCCCATTGCAGTGTGCAGTACTACATGCCTTACTTAACATTCTTCGAGTTAGTTTGTGCTTATTTGCACATTGTCTTCCACACTTATTGTTGACTTATTCACTATAGATACTCTTTAGGTTATCACTTCACTTAACACTTCACAATATCACTTAACAATATCTTCATAATGTTGCTTATATATTAGTTTAGTTCGCCGAAGTCTATGCTCTGTATAAATGTTTTAAAGACTCTCAAATGATTAGAGATTACCTGCACTTTACTCACTGGCCATTTAGCATGTTTTGATTCAATTTATTTTATCATTTTGTCTCTTTGTGATTTAAGTTTGTCACATCTATAAATCAAATGTTCTGCTGTTTGATCCTCTTTAAGGCAGTTACAGATAGGGTCCTGTATTAGATCTAGTCGGTGTAAGTATGATTTGGTTATCCTATTTCCAGTTATCACAACTGGATTGGTTGTTTCATTCTTTGAACAACTGATGGGATGAACTCCCTGCACGCTGCACCCTTCATTGAGTTCGTCCACT
This sequence comes from Ectobius pallidus, assembly GCA_964059195.1. Lineage (NCBI taxonomy): Eukaryota > Metazoa > Arthropoda > Insecta > Blattodea > Ectobiidae > Ectobius > Ectobius pallidus. The sequence continues at coordinate 23,969,478 of CAXKWD010000010.1, read as the reverse complement.
CCTCTTGCCACTTCTGAAGTCCTTCTTCCTTGATTTCAGTGGCAATTTTAGTTCTGGGTTTTTTGTTGTAGGCAAAGTCCATTCCTTTGCTAAGCGCCGCCTCCTTGGCTAGCTTATCAGCCAGTTCATTACCGGTATAGCACACATAAAGAAGAGAATATTTTAACAGTAGTTAATCTCTATATATTAGAATGTTTAATAACATTTAAGAAGATATTGGAAACTTAAAACATTGGTCAGGTTATGCAGAGCTATAATACAAGATTTAAGTAGTCCTGTCTCTTGTCTGAGCCTCTGGTAAGATTGTCAAAAAAAAATTGCTTTAATTCAATATTTTTGAAGCTATTCAAATTACCTCCAGACGCTTACAATATAAACTTTACTAAATTTAAGGATATTTTAAACAGATGACTTGCTGAAAATCCTTTTTATGATGTGAGCCAGTGTTTTGAACATGTACAAACACTCAATTTTTAATGTTTTTATATTTTACTATTGACAATGTCCATAACATGTCTTCTGTATGTTGATGACTGCAGTTGATTAAATTGATTATATTAGCCTAAAATTGCAGTGAATAACTCTATAAAGATATAACTAAGTTGATTAAATGGTTCTTGAAGTTTCACAGTGTAGTTTTTAAAGTTTTTTTTTATTCTGCAAATTTACATTAATCGGCCAATTCGATTGACGGAACTGGAGAGGGAAACGCAAGGACAATTGCAGGCTGATTTGTGAAAAGAAGATAAAAGTTACTACTTGCCACCATTAGATTATTTTCATTATGGTTACAGCTGCATAAACTCATGTCAAATTGTCTCATTTGTTTGTTACTTCTAAGCGCGCAACCCGCACACAGTCGAATTTATCTCAATCTCTTATGATCAGATCTATTTATGTTGGTCTTTCGTTTTGTATAGGCTATCATTATTATTTTCTAATTTTTGTTACCAATAGAAGTTATTTTTTAATAGTAAGCTTTTTTATCGAATATATTACACACATGGATAGCCTAACGTATAAATCGCATTAGTGAGTGCTTCAGATTAACCACATTATCAAACTTTTAAGCGGCTGAAAAAATTAATTCATTGCTTTACCAGAGCTAAGTGAAAAATTTAGAGAGAATATTTCTATCCTGTAAATTTTATTATATGGAAATAAGTAATCAGAGTCTCTAGACATTATCAAACGTAATAACTTATGTTAGCAAATGTACGTAGGCCTACTTGTGATTTCATATTTGTAAATTTTTTGTGTGGTATATAGCCTATAGGCCTATCCCGACTGGTCCATTTCAAATTACCGGTATTGTTTTTACATTTAAACGAATTTAGTACATTTAAGGCTCAATATTTCAAATTAAATTATTAAATCAACGGTATGCCTTTGCCGGCTTCAAGGAAACTTCGACTAAACATTTATCCTGTCATATAATTTAGAATAATAATATCGAAGGTAAACGGCATCGATAATGACTGTATCATAAATGAGCTAATTACTTTATTATTTAGATCCTTGATTTGAAAAACTAGTGTGTATCACCCTCAATTCATCTGACAAAGCGTATGAATGGTGCTGTTTGTGCCCATTTGTCGAACTGGGTTAAATTAAAACAATAATTCACTTTTCCAAATAATAGATTGCTTTTTTCAATTTGGGGAAAGCACTGGTCTTTTTTCATATTTTTTAAATCTCTACCATAAGTGCTTTTGGCAGTTCATATAATGTTTATCTCTCCATTTTATTTCATTTCAAATATCGTTTCGTGAGTATAACAGAAAGGGCTTGAAAACGTTTAAAATTTAAAATAATTATGAAACTCATCACGATGTTGTAAACCTTTCACCCCTATTTTCATTAAAGTCACCTTTCTTATCGCCACCTAACATTTAAAAGCTTCGACCGAATAAGTGATAGTTCAAGCCTATGCCGTGACACGAAGAATGTTGTTTACTCTGGCCTTGTCTTAAGAAATTGATACAGGATTACAATAATTTAATCTCCCGATCTGTTTCATGTCAAACTGGATGTTCATGCCTATAAAGCATCAATCACTTCGTGCAAGAAGGTAATAACGGGACAATTTTCACTCCTGTATCACAAATCATTGTATTTGCCCAGCATTTCTGGATCACTTTACACTTATAGGAATATAATAATTAAGTTATCTGTTTTAGGTATTGACATAATTACCATGTAATTTTTATTTGTGCTTAACCCTTAACCATGGACGAGTTCAATACCATAAGTTAAATGAGTGTACAATAATTCGGCACTTCAGCTGAAATACTACCTTCCTTTGTACTTACCTGGGCACATGTTTTTGCAAGGTGGATGCGGTTCTTATCAATCTATCGAAATGCCTTATAAAAGTTCCTTGTTCAGAAAGATTCAGGTAATTTTTTCCGCTAAGATAAAAAGATGTTTTTTGACCATCTCAAATTCCCATCTTCCCTTAAAATGAATGCAATAGAATTCGGAAAAGAATTCAATAAAAATATCAGCTTTGAACTAACCTTAAGTTACTTAAATATTATGCTGGCTGGAAAAAATCGAACTTACGAAACTCAAGAGCTTTTACTGGACATAATGCAACATTTTTTATGTCATATTTTCCTCTGGGACATCTAACACAACATAAACCTTTTATTGCTATCAAAGACACAAAATCGTGTCCAATGACCCCTTCTTACAAAAGAGGTCAATTTAGCCTCTATACCATGGGTGCTCAACTGTGGCACATCGTGTCACTGTGCGGTAGGGGAATTTCTCCCAATACCGTCGCCCTTGACGTCAGCGTAAAGCAGTTTCGACGTGACACTGAACATGAAGAACAGGTTTCTTACGTCACAGGAGGATGGGGGGACTAAAACGTTTCACCTCAGTTGCTCACCTATGCTCTATACACATCGCACTGGTTGCGTCGACGGGACATGGACCGTCTAACACGGCCAAAGACTTCAGGATTATTTTAGACCAGTGATCGCCAAACCGTCGATCGCAAGCTACTAGTAGCTCGCAGGGACATTTTCGGTAGATCGCGTCAAGATTTTTCTACTTGTGCCATGGAGAATTTTTATTTTGAAGAAGTCAGTTCACCAATGAAGTTGGAACTGATTGATTTTCAAAATGATTTATCTGTAAAATCGCTTTCTTCAAGCTCTGAAAATATTTGTCCTCTTGTTCCTTAAGAAAAATATCCAATTTTAGTTCATGTTGCTCTCAAAGGGAAGGCAATGTTCAGCTCTACAAATATGTGTGATTTTTCTTTTTCCAGTATGAAATTTATTAAAAATAAGTACAGAAGCAGACTCGCTTATGAACACTTGGACAACTGTATTCGAATGGCAGCCACTACCTTAAAACTTGTTGATGACAAAAAAGAGTTCCATCCTTCGCATTGAAGTTAATAGCCTAAGTGTAATAAAAAAATTCTGCCCGTACATTTATTTCTTATTACTACCTACAATTCAATTTCTTTCATATGTACAATTCCACTTCAATTTCTTTTTGTTTCGAGTACATACAGTTTAATTAAAATTTATTTCATATTTAGGCAATAAATAAATGTAAGATTTTTAAGTTGGTAAATAAAATGTAAAATAAAATATCTATATATCTAAGGCATGATGGAGATACGACAAAAATCAAGAGGAGCAAACTTGTAGATCTCTCAAAATCAGTCACTGCTGGTGCAATCGGTATTTTGATACGACTTACTGTTTAGCCTCCAAGGAGGTCTGTACAGACCTTAAAGTTGAGTCCGCCATTTAGAATGCTTTTCGGAGTAAAAAATAAAAATCAATTTGTTTTATAATATTTCCGTCGGTCCAAAATTTCAGGTTTCTGGCTCATCTGCAACAATTATATCAGCGAGTGAGTTAGCTTTGTATTATAGTGATGATTTGCTATTTTAAACTGTTAATTTGTCGTTACATCAGTACCGGTCCACCGATTTGGTACAAAATCAATTGCGTTTGTCATATGGAAGTTATAAATGAGGATACTATGTTTCATGAAATTTTGATAAAGCGTACGCGAGTTATCATGCGTTCAGACACACGGACAGAAAGACAGATAGTTGGACGGACAGATATTTTTCCCGTCCACCATGCAGTATTAGAAAGTACCATTCTGGCATTCAGTAATAAAATAAAATTAATACTATGAAGGCATTTTGATGGAAAATGGGAATTAGCTGAAAAACGTTTTATGTGAAAGACCTTAAAAGACTTCAGAATTAGTTTTTTTCTATAAAGAAACACAACATTGTAGCCTATTGTTATTAATACGAGGGTTAGAAGTTTAATAGTGGCAAAACATCCATTAAATCAAGGTAAATTACAGGAAGTTCAAATTGCTTTTGTTGGATGATGATTGGATATCCAGCATTCTTCAGAACAAATAGGAGCCTTCAATCACTAAGAATGCCTTCACAATAAGCAGAATAGCTGGCTCTGTCAACCGGTCTAAAGTGAATTTTGGACCTGACAGAAAGCCAATGATTAAAAATAATTCAATAGCTGAAAATTATTGTAGATCCACAAAAATATGCAATAACATAATGAACTTTTCCAAGATTGGTTTAAAATATTTACTTATTATGATAAACGATTGATTGTAACACATGATTGAACCTCAGCCGGAAGGAAGTGAAGAACGAGTGACAGGCTTTGACCCATCTTGGTCCTTTTCGGTAGGAATTATTGTGAAACAAGAATAATTTTAAAGTATTAAATTATTTTTAATCATTGGCTTTTTGTCAGATCCAAAATTCATTTTAGACCGGTTGATAAGAGACAGCTCAATTTCTTCTGGTTACTCTGAAGATATTCGTAGTGATCTTTGCTCTGAAGTATGCTGGATATCCAGCCAGCATCCAACAAAAGTGATTTGAACTTTCTGTAATTCACCTTGATTTTATAGACGTGTTGCCACTATTAAACTTCCAACCCTCCTATTTTAAAATCTTGTAGAATATTCAGCTGATTAATGAAATATCGTTTATTTTCACAGTTCGGCCCCTCTTGCCCTTTTTTAAAACCAAAACAGGAAAATTCGTGTTATACTAAATTAAATTAGGGAATATGAAATTCAAAGCCTAGTCTCGAGCTCAGAAATTTTTCAATACAATAAACAGCGTATTAAAATATATTTTAAAAAGAAGGTAAAAATTACACATAAAAACAAAAAAGCACAAATGGGAAAAAATAAGGAAACAGAAATGTAAAACTTTATTACCAGTAGACTTCATTTGTCATCATTTGGACACTTCTATGACCGGCCTTTAAATATATAGACCTAAATTCAAACAAAATATGCATTTTCGTAAACTTCCGGTGCCTACTTATTAGTAATTGTTATGATTCATTCTCTAGCAATGTCAAGATATGTCGAGATAGCCTATCAAGATGTATAAAAAATAGTTTTCTTATTTGAGTGAACCTGCAAATATCGGAGCTTAATAATAGAACGCCCAACTTGTATTTTCTTCTGTTTAATATTGTTTTTTAGAAACACGGCTTTCGATCCTCGTACAGCCATTCAAATGTCAATAAAAACCTGGACTTGATGTATCTACTTTGTAAATCTATCGCTATGCAAGTATAAAAAGTGAACAGTATTATATTGTGCAATATTAGCCTTACTTTATACTACGAAGGAATATTTTAACCGTGAGACAAGACATCCAGAATGCAAGTTGCAGCACATACATATTCAGATCATATTCAGCGCAATAAATTCTCATGAGACCCGCTCCCATTTGTTGCCTGGGATATCTTTCTTAAGCTGGACGTCAGTGACCGGCCATTCGGATTCCAGAATCATCAATCCATACTTCACATATTTTGTCAACATGTTCTCTGTCCTTGTTCCGCGTTATGTGTTCGTATATCTCATGTGTTGTTACTATATGTATTGGAATGTTCAGAAAAATAGTATCAGTTATTTTAGTGGGAAATGCAAAGCTTAGAATTCTCATGGAAAACCCAGTTCTGTATGTACACTTAGATTCGAAGCTTTTGGTTTTGCTTGTGTATCCCCTAGGACCTCTGTTTGGAAATGGGTCTCTGTTGCTAGAGTTTGTCACTGACAATCGCTTAACGGATTCATGATACATTTTCACCCTTACGTTCTTCATTTGAGTCTTTCTGATGTAATACTGTACTGGATTTTTCAGCGATAAGTAAATAATAATAGGTGGAAACAGTACGTTGTTAGATGTCAGTTGCATATTAATTCGAACTCTGACCTTTTGATTTGGTGAGGTCGATTATTAGGGGTAATTATAAGAGAAAGATACTTATCGATGCAGTGCATCGGACAATGGCTACCTTAGTTGGTAGTGCATCGGCATGGAAAGCCGAAAGTCCTGGCTTCGAATCCAAGGGTCAGAGTGAATTTTTCTACTAAATTGTATCATGTAGTGTGATCAGAAACAATACTGTATGGATCCATTAATACATATCTAAAAATCCCACATTAAGTTTTCATATAAAAGCCGGTTCTCAGATTTTAGAGCAGCTTATTGTCGCTTTTCAGACTCTAGGAAAATAGTTTGCTTTAATCAGTACGAATGAAGGAAGCTGCTCTGCCATCTAAGTGTAACATTTTCAATGCAGTTTAATGCTTAAGGACCAAATCAGAAGGCCGAAGTACTTGTGAATGGACTGTAGGTATTTACTGAATTGAACATAATTCAGTACTGTGCTTTACTTGATGAACGCCTGCCGAGAGTGGATTGTGCTAGATCACAAAGATCTGGTTATATCTACATTATGCTTCGATAAATTGTATCATGAAGGCAGTAGTTTCCAGTCTGCCGAATCAGACGCTTTGACCATGCCAGTCAGCGAAATGGATAGCTGGAAATTGTCAACAAAAGGAAACCGGCCAGACGCTTTAGCATCCCCCTACAAGTACAGTGGTATTAAACAGAGGCGGCAGTCAGATGCGCGTGAGAGAGGTGACGCATGTAGGAGGAATCATGGGGAGGGGTAAGAATGTTGAACGGCACTACCTGAAGAGGAGAAGCGATTTTAACAAGGTCTCTTGTTTCTTAACTGCATTATACGATGTTACCGCACTGAAAGCAACGGCACAACTAACCCATACACCCCTCCATGCAGTACGAATGTTTATTGGACTCGTCTGCATCTACTGAGCATCCATGCTTGGACTGCCACGTCTCAATTTGCACATGATCGGTTATCCCACCCACCTCTGTAAGCTGGAAAACGTAAACAGTTGCGCTCAGGTACTTCCTCGTGGCGGAATGGCTCCAATTATTTTGCCCGGAGGAGGATGCCGCCATTGTTACTACCATAGATGCAGATCCCTTCCGGTATCTTAAATGTCATGGCGGAATTAGACCTACCAATTACCGATCGCACAGCGAGCCGTCGACTCCGTGATGCAGGATTTCGTCATCGCCGAGTCGCCAAAAAAGAAGGTGCTTCGACCCAACCACCGAGAAACCCGAGTGGGATTCGCCCTATAGGAGCTAACAACGCCACCAGAAATATTGGATACCACCATTTGGTTGGACAAGAAAGTCTTTTCATCCGAGCCAGGAACATCTCTCATTTGTTGGCGTCCCAATGGCACCCGGTTTAATGAAAGTTAGGTCCAGCAAATCCATCGGTCTGGCCGAATTACCTGCGGTATTTTGGGGTGGATCAGCACAACTGGCCCTGGTGAATTAGTTGAGATAACACCACGCATGAATGCAGACGAATTTGTGGAGATCTTGGAACAAGTTATTGTTCCCACCACCAAAGCCATTTACCCCGCTGAAGACGTTCCAGTAATCAGATTTGTCCTAGACAAAAGCGGTGTTCATACTGCAGGTGGTACACGGGACTTCTTCGACCGCCATCCTGGCATCCAGGTTCTTGGCTGGCCTCCAATGTCTTCCAACATGAACATCATTGAACACATTTGGGCACACATGGTGAAGAAGTGCCTGCACAGGAGAGAACTAGAGCTCACTTACTCGAGCACTGTCGGCATGTGTGGGAAAATCTATTTGGGCAACCAGGCCTGTTTCAGAACATCATGGAATCTGTGCCCAGAAGACTGCATGAAGTTATTGCAAGGAACGGTGCATGGACATCTTAATAAGTTTCCGTAAGTGTATTTGTGTAATTCAAATACTAGACCTACGTGTTCGATAACATTTTATTTGAGAGGAATGTTCATATAATTTATTTTTGTTGTCAACAGCTGGGGTCGTTCCACCACTGTGCATTGTCATACCTTTCGTTTGTGTTTGCAACAGCTGATGTGTTGTATCTAATTGTTAGAGTTGGATTATTCCCACAAAGTCTCTGGCCTTGAAGACAAACCCAGCCAGCGAGCTTCTCGTTACGTCTCGTTACCAAGATGCGCGAATTCGGTGCGCGTAAGATCAGTAAGCTACCGCTGGGCAGAGAGTGAACATCATGCAGCATGTCGTCGTCAGTCGTAGAAAATACAATAATAGTTGAGTGGAGAGGTGATGCCGCTGCGAGAGAGACAGACAACACGTGGAGTGGGATAGGAGAGCTGATCCAATCAGGGTGCAGCTACCTCCCCTAGCCAGGAACTCTACGAGCGGTGAGACTCGCTCCTAAGGTATATACGTAAAAACCCAGAGACGTTGTGGAGGTAATCTTACTCTAATGTTCCGCCAGTGAGTGTGTTTGTTATTATTAGAGTATGCCTTCGAACTATATATATATATATATATATATTTTTTTTTTATGATTTCGAGTTTAGTTTGCTGGATTACAGAAGTTATTGTTTATTTATATACCGTAGTCTTATTTTGTTGACAATTTCCAGCTATCCATTTCGCTGACTGTACCTGTAAGTTTATATCGTACTAATTTCTGTATGTGTACTTACGAAATAGGTTTGATGTTAAGTCTAAATTGCATTTCAGTAGGCTTATTGATTATTATATAAGCGTCTTTGTTTATATTTCGTTGGTATGATAAAATATAAATGAATCGACTGTTGCAGAAAGGTCATGAGTCACATATCATTGCGAGAATAGGCCTACTTTGAAAATGGTGAAGTATTGGTAGCCCGTTGAGTCTGCGTAAGAGGTTCATGAGGACAACTTCAAATAGTACTGCGGATGAGTGATTGAAATATCCAGACCATGCAGAAAGGTCACGAGTCCATTGTAATTAAAACGTTGGTGGATTGCACGGTAGATAGTTTTTTTTATTTTTTTATTTCTTCTATAAATTTTAATTTTGTGACTCTTTCGGAATGATCTATTCAAGTAAATTAATTCAGTACGGACTGTTCACTGACTATCCAAAGTAAATTTCATCCAGCTACAGCTTTCTGAACTGGTCATTGTATATCGTGTATGTATATAATATACCTCATATGATATGTAATTATACCTCATATGTATGTATTAATACTTTTCTACAACAATGTATGTTAACCTAAGATTGTTAAATTTGCGAATAACTTTACAAGAAACTATACAAGAAATTATTATTACTGTATTCGTTTACCTTCATTGAATTTAAAAAAAAATTCGTTATAATTATCTTTCAGTTACGGGACCTACATAAACATCCCTAGTGCAGAACATTAGAATTTCGAGCATTCTGCTCAGGCGCTCATGTCTGAATTCATATTGAGCGATCAAGAATTTAATATAAAGTAAACCCTATTATAATACTCGTATATTTTAATTCTTTCTACAGTGAAACCTTTAAATTGTCTTGAAAATTAATAAAAATTTCAAAATATTTATTTGTAGGACCTGTTGATGATAATAGAGCATGATAATAAGCGAGTCATCAAGTGACAACATCTATGGGCTCTGAGTTTGAAATCGATTAGAAAAATGTAAATGGAATAGTTTTTCCATGAATGACAAATATAACACTTGAATAAAATCCATAAATTTGACGTAAACCGTTATGAAAATAATCCAATTTGTCTGCTTTTATACAATTATATAGGAGATGCATTTATACGTTAGTAGCAGAGACAAGGTTAAGGGAGATACACTTGAAAATTTACTGCTTATATTTCATAATTACGAGTCTGATTAATGGGAGCTCATGAAAAATATCCTGCCATTTTCACACTAATTGTAATTCACTTTGTCAGATGCCTTAGTATAAGCAACATCTATCCACTTTAGTTGCTTTGTAATTCTGAAAATTTGTATTTTTGACGGTTTCACATAATATTGCTGTTTAATAAATATAAGTAATTCTCTCGTTAATTTACATAAATTACTTGCTTTTATTCCCATTCTTAATTTCTAAAATGATATAATCTCTGGTATCTCAGACAATTTTGAGTGATCCTTTGCGAAATTTGATTGAGAAAGATTGTCATAGGTTGAATCTTTTTTTCTTTCAGGCATTTAAAGAGCGAAATTATAAAATTTAATTATCCGCCTGTAAGTAATCCTGTCAAATGATTATCTGTGCTATTGAAAACACCAGCTAAACTCAATTTAATAACTGTAGGGAAGTTTCAACAAAGTCGGTTCTTTAAATAAGAAACATTCGTTTATACATCCCTCACCAAGTTTGGCCTATCATTCAATATTGCATTGGCTGTATATATATAATACAATTATTTTTCCATAGGTTGCAGACAGATTACAGAAAGTGAGATCCTTTAATAAGGACCATACAATTATTTCCTGATTGAAAGTACACTTCGAATTACATTCTAAAGAATATAGAGCGCGGCATTGAAGTCCTGCGCTACAAACCAGAAGATCACGAGTTCCATCCCCATTGAGGTCGTTGATATTTTCAATTGACCTAATCCATCTGGTGGCAGTATGGCCCTGGGTTTGACTCAGCCTCCAACATGAATTAGTACCATGAGCAATCCTACCGGTAAAGACGTCCCGAACGTCTAAAAATCTGGGAGTCTCAACCTCCTGGAACCCTAAGGGCCTCCAAGGCTTGTACAGGGAACACTTTACTTAATTTTACTTTTACTATCGCCACTCTTATGTTTTGTGATTTATTAACAATGCATTAGCCGCATACTCTAAACCTGCAGTGACATGAAGGGACAATAGCCTACATTTATTTTCTAAAAATAAACTAAAAAATATGCTGTATATCCTTATACGCATGTTTTATTTATTTTATCCTTGTCGTTTCTTGAGCAATTTAAATGGGCGTAGGCAGAATATCGTGCCTCTGAGTAGCTATACCGTAAATAGGCCTACAGGCGTTTTTATTGAACAGGAGTGCCGCTTGCTGAAAATTCATAAAGTTCTTTTCGTTGTTGTTCAACCATACTATAGGCCTAATACGCTTATGGCAGTGACATAGCAGTGTCGTAATTTTGTCCATCAAAGCACAGAATTTCATTATAACACTATTGTGGTATCGATTATTATTGAATAGCCTTGAAGCCTTGAGGGCACCAAACCAAACTGCATAATAAACAACCTGTATTTAACAAATCAATTATGTTCGTGATAATTTTAAAATTACACTAAATTGTATTCATTTCGTTTTGAGAAGTCTATTGGTTTGAGGTTAAAACGCCTAGAGAAGCTTCGAGTTACCCACCCGTCAACACAAGCCATCTATCGGAATAGACGAGAACGACAACTAACAGCTGATGACGAGGTCAGCCGACTCGTTTGTTTGATGAATCTAAAAACTCAAAACTTAAATATTTAATTATGGTCGAACAAAACCAGTCGTATGAAACTTGCCTGTAATTAAGGACACTCGTATGAAAATATGAAACGAGCAAAGCGAGGTGTGTTAATAAGTATCAGTATAGGGTCGTTGCTTAATGTACTATTCCGGTACTCTGATAATCGCAAATTTCATTGAAACTGATTTTCTAATGACTCTGAACATACCAGCATAACTAAAGTATCCTGCTTTTTTTATTTTTATTTTATTTGGTCGTTTTTTATAAGTTAGAATTTAAACTGGCATATTTGCAACAAGAAAAACTCAAGCAGTGTGCCAGGTGTAAAATTTTTGAAACGCTTTGCTCAACTGCCTCAGCTTGGTTCGATGCCTGTTTATTAAATTCGCACAATTTTAGTTGAACCTAATAAATCTCCTTGGAATTAACTTATTTGAAAACGCGTGTAAGTTGTGCTAAAGTTGTAAGGCATCCTAAATCTTTTATTATGGAGAACACGTGTGCATTACGGGACAGGTTTCCAACAAACTGCGGGAAATATTTTCTGTATCTAGAAAGAGCTTTCTGTATATATTCAAGTTCTCAAGTTTTTACCTAATTTAAAATGGGTTGTAATCTCTTATTCAGATCATGATCCAAGAGGGGGAGTAGGCGTAGTAGTTTCTGTTAAGAATTCCTACTTTCGTGGTTCGCATACTAAATGATAATGCTTCAGTCCGTTAAGCGTTTCAACATAATTCTGATGTGAATTCTCGGCTCAGTAGAATTTTCTACTTCAGATAATATTATACCATAAATTTTCAAACATGTAAATTATTTATTACCCATTTCCTATGCGTAGGGACCCTTATGCTAAAGGGACCGGAAATATAAAAGTGAAAGTCTGGGGGATTAAAAGAAATAAGTAAAATCTCTGTGCTTGGGGGGATATATTGGTCGTTCTCAATATTATTTTACTTAGGCTATCACAATTATTTAGATATTGTCTGAGCCTATTCATAATTTTGTAAAATAATTTATTATTCTCTGAATTGTTCTAACAATGCCCTATAGTAGAACGGAAACACTTTAGCTTCAGTAGTTCGTATAAGACCACCTCTCCTGTTCGAATCAAAGTGCGACGTTGACATGTTTCGGATTTTATAGTCAATCCTTTTATCTGCATTTGTAGTTGCTTACGCTGATAAGCGATGTAAACTTTTCTGTTGAGTTAAGAAGTCCTTCGTGCCTATGATGAATTCGCTAATACTTGCTGTTCTAGACTCCCAACCACAGTTAGTGATTGTAAACTCCTGAATGTACTATTGTTAATTAATTCTATTGTAAATTATTTTATAGATTGACTTATAATAAGTTGGGGTACGCCGTAGCGTAGTGGTTGAGGCGCTGCGCTACAAACCGGAAGGTCCCGGTATCGATCCCCTATGAAGTCGTTGGAGATTTTCAATTGGCTTAATCCCCCTGGTGGCACTATGGCCCTGGGGTTGACTCAGCCTATAACTGAAATGAGTACCCGGAGCAATTCTAGGGGTAAAGGCGGCCGGTGCGTAAGGCTTATCACATTCACGTTCCGATTGTCTAAAATCTTGGAACCTCAACCTCCTGGAACCCTCTGGACCTTCATGGACTGTATAAGGTTTACTTTACTGTCTTACTTACTTATATTATTAAGTGGTACCGGTAATTGTGTTTTGACCAGATGTACGAACGTTCTGTAACTTAATGACGTAATATTCTAGACTGCAATAACTAGGCTATATGTTATAACTTATAACTCTAAAACAAATACCATAATTTAATTCGTGGCAGTCTTTTAATACACTGAATATGTATCGAAGCGTTTCAAAGTCTATGATTCCAGATAATACTGAAGTAAAGTGAATGATTAAAACGTGTATTATTATATAAGTTGAATGGAACAGAATCAGTGCCATAGCTAAAGGCCCCGCGATGCGGGATGCCCGTGGTCCTAGGGGGCCCAAAATAAAAACAGGAAAAAGCAATATAAATATTTTATCTTTATGTTGGCGGGGGGGGGGGGACATGCAAAGCAGTAAGGGAAATAGAGTTCGATTAGTTGAAAGATGGTTTCTCCTATGGGTAATACAAGTAAAACTACACAAAGATCATGCAATGATTGTCACGAAGTGTATAAAAAGACAGGACAGAAAGCTTGTAGTTTGCACACAGTTAAATTTTGTTATTATAATGTTCGATGTCTTGCTGTAATACTAGACGAAATACTACTGTAAACTGTACCCGACGTGACCCTTGGAATAAATTATAAGGGCCGGCGATTTTCTCATACGCCTAGCTGAGACGGTGGAGCTGAGATTCGTGACATGCAGATTTTAAATACAGTAAATAAATATTCCCATGTTATCTTAGATGTAGATAATTTATTTAGGGCCTATCAACTTGGCACAATTTGATTATATCCTTGTGGTCTGGAGAAAATTAAACGCTTTCCTCCCTTATAATTAAGAGGAATAATTACACTTTATATTAATGTTATTAAATTACACTATATATCGCAATGAATTATATTTTATATCTCTCGCAGTATTTCGACAACAAGGAACTTTTGTCCTAATATACTTCTAATAATTTGGCTAGAAAATGACAATCCGCAGTTCATCAGCCATCAGCCCGCAGTCAAAAAACCCAACAGCCACAAAGCTACTTTTGAGACTAGGCATCTCCCTTGTATATGGGTAACAAGTATAATTTTCTAGTCTCTTTGGATCATTTCTTGTCGTACTCTCTGCCGATTGGTTCTTCTTTCGAATATGTGACGAGCATCTCTTCTGAAATATAGGGAAATTTCCACACTCTTACAGTTGAGGAACGTTAACCTCCCGCTGGGTGATAAATGTGGTGCCACCAAGTCTGGATCTTACGACAGGTCCTTATTATTTCACAAACCTGTGATTATAATGAACAAATAAACATTAAATTCGCGTCCGTCTCGAAAACCTAAGAATTTTCGTATATAATTCGTATGAATTCATTTTCTTTAACTACTTTTAATCAATAAACTTTATTTTGATTTCTAATTGATTACTCAATGTTATGTTCCAATATATCAAAAGAAATAATAAAATAATTTCCAAGTTAGTCCAATATCTGATATTCGCGTAATAGCTTTCAAAACATTGCCAATATTCGTTATTTTATGGCACCTGTCATACAAACCCTTACAGAACACACCACCAAAGTAAACAGGTTTACAGCTAGATTATATGTACGTCTTGCCGCTTGTAAGGATTCATATTACAATGTGTCTGTGCCAGATTTTGGAGGTAAGCGGTCTAGGAAATAATGAAGAGTATTATTTCCTGACTTCCTACACCACAACTACTAATAATAATAATAATAATTCCGCCCACCGGTTGTAATAATAATATAGGAAACTTTTAATACCTCAGAGGTCCTATCAGCGTAACTTTTAAAAAAATTGATATTTCCCGCGATCGAAGTCATGATACTGAACTTATAATCTTGATCAAAAATTTTTGTTACGGGGCTCAAATAAAACTTTCTCCATTACGCCACTGAACAGAATAAACAGTCTAGATTAGTATGAATTAGTTTTGCTATATTTATTTTATATATATTTTTCCAGAACTAGCCTATATTTCATAATCAGTCGGAAATTAACATTCAAGGACTGGCTGGTAATACTTCTTTCCGAAAGAGCTAATTTCTTAAGCGATTGACCTCAAAATATATCTCACCTTCACTTAAATTTACTTATATCAGATAATTTCATATCTATGCTGTAATTATATCGAATAATTAGATCATAAATAGCATAAGCTGCATGAATTGTTAGCACAAAAGATAGATTATATGGAGACCAGGGCGGGATCATAATATGTGTAACTTTTTTAAATATTGCAATGTACCTTCTATTAGTATATGTCTGCTTCATACAGACATGCTGAGATGAAATTTAATAAATGGTAGAAATTGAATGCCAGATTCTTACATTGCTCATTACATTGTCTTTGTATTTCAGTTGAAATCATTTAAAATAAAGTAGCATATAAGGGAAATAGTCTACAACTAGGACTGCAGTTGTGTATGGGAAAGAAACTACCTTCCTCTTGGAAATTTCAATAATTTAATATACAAATCAGCTGTCTTGTTACAAAGGAGTTGAACATAAACTGCCTTGTTTTATCGTCAAAACAAACTAGTTTGGTACAAGTTTTATTCACTGTTATGAAATTACAGTTCCCATAAATGGAAGGACAGAAGTTGAAGCCGTACTGAAGAGAAAAGGAACAAGACATAGAATATGGAAGTTTGTGACTAGATAATCCTGTGTCGATAGTAAAAGTTTGTGCCATCTACTCGACATGATGGATTGAGCAACAACTACATGAACATGACGTGTCTCAAGTGCACAATATTTACATAACAATAGTCTGCCTATATCTCATGTGGTGTGCTTCTTCCGGACCACATTAGCTAACTTCAAAGAACGAGGGCGTAAGAACCGCCATTAACGTGTTATAATTAATACAAGACTATAATTTCAAGCAAATAATTATAGCTTAATGTTTTCAAATATTTCTTGGCAATCGTTGAATAATTTTACTGATTAATAGCATTATTAATGAATAGCGTAATATCGAGAATTAAAAAATCGATTAGTGTGCTACTTGGAAAGGACGGAATTTCGCACTTTGAGTGTCCGGTATGACTGGAACAGTCCTCTACATCACAAATGCTACAGGCCTTTGACCGACAAAGATTTATGAGCTGTAAGTTAAACCCAAAAGGAAAAGTCTATAAAGAACTAATATTCCGCACAATGGCACATTGTTAGTGTTTGTGTAGGCTGTAGACTACTACGTTGTACTTTATAACTTCAAACATTTTAACCTTTAGATCAGTGCGTTAACTCAGTCCTGAGATCCATAGGCTTTAAGTTTCAGTGACTATTTTGCTCATGAATCAGTAACCAATCCAATCGCAAGACTTAGTGTCTATCGTCATAATTCTGTGTTTACATTTTTATCACTCTCAATTTATTGCATCTATATGCATTCGTTTTTTAATTCACAAGAACTGAACACTGAAACATCTTCATACCTGTGGTTTCTTTGATAAAAAAATTAAATCATTGAACATAGAAATAAGCTGCATATAAGCAAAAGTAGGCGCGAAAATAATGAATAATTATGTCTGCAGTACAGAAGCATTATAAATCTGGTTTAAGAATAAATACAATATTAATAACACGTTGCTCATCTAAAAATAACAGATGATGAAAATTCGCACTAAGCGCGACCATGGAAGGTGGCGAAAAGATCGATATATTAGACAATGACAATGTTTTATTCTTTATTGTAGTTTTAATTAATTTTTAATGCTCGTAGTTTTAATTATTCATTACGTGCTAAATTCTTGAATATTGGCGAAATAGTCACAATAAATTTAATTCAAGGTCCGGATTCTCTGAAGATAAATTCACGAGCAACGAACTCTCGTTACATTACCTTTAAGTCATTGACTAAGTGCTGTAACTTAAATGATGAACTAATTTATTATACAAGATAATCACCACATTAAATTAAGCCTACTGATTCTGATTTTTTTTTATTTTATTTAAAGAAAGCTATTTTTCCACTGCTGTGGCAAACGGGATGCATTCACTCTCTTTACGCAGTGGGCCCGGTTAGATTCCCGGTCTGGTCATGGTTCTTAGGTAGTGGTTTTCCTGGGTATTTTCTCGCCTATGAGTCGAATATCGGAAGATTTCAGACCTGTGTTATCCGCGGATATCATCTTCGTCCTATCCGCTCCTTGTTCGGCATGAGTTTGTATGCGACTTGTGCGGTGCCTCTTCCTGTGTTCGTGTTATCTTGGAGTTGCCCTGGCATTGTGCTAATCTCCAGTCCGGGAAAAAAATGTAGCCTATGTGTGATTCACAGAAAATTCCTCCCCCGACAATAATTCGCGGTCCCGTAAGGCTCGGGTGCCGTAGGCCACACCAACTTCACTCCAACGGAAGGAGGATAAAACTACGAGAAAGAAAACTTTTATATATACTGTATATATATATATATATTTTTTTTTTGTTAAACGGAGAAGAGAACAGTAATCTTGCCAGCCATACCGTTTCGGTCATTACGTAGTATAGGCCTATACAATGTCGACGACATCTGAATTAGGCCTGCTACCTGTGCATAAAACATTAATTAGCAAGAAGTAAGTTAAAGTAAAGTAAAGTAAACTAAAGTGCTATGAAGGCCCTTAGGGTTCCAAGAGTATGAAGCTCCCAGAGTTTTCGAAGGTGGTAAGAATGCCTTATACTTATACCTCTGGATTACTGCAGTTGATAATTTTCGTTATAGACTCAACCAGGACCATGGTGCGATTATACAAATTAGCTTCTTTCATGTTATGAAGAGCTGATTCCGGTTCATACACTGGCCGAGACATCATCGGAAGCATATTCCTTCTCTCAACTAGAATTACCCTCATCCGTAATAAATAATAGGCCTAATACATAAATATCGAAAAAAAACTTTCTTTTAAGTGAAATGTTAATGTTTAAAAGAATGTACACCTAAACAAATAAGTGCATACTTAAATAATAAATACTGAATACTTGAATAATTAAACAGAGAATGAAGATTAATGAGAGAGAAAAAGATAAATAGAAAACCTAATACTATACTAAAGCAGAAGGTGGAAGAGGAAAATAGTGTGAGACCTTAGTACAAACAGAGAAGATTAAAGAAACGGGAATAGGAATGAATAAAGAATGGGATAGATCATGACTGGAAGATATTTAGAAAACGGATGAAGTGGAAGTTATAGAAACAAGGGGGAAAAAAAGGAATATAAATATTTGTAGAAACTAAGCTTAAATGAAATATGTACAAAGTAAAATAAGATAAATAATAATTTTGTAAGGTAAGAGAAAATTAGACACAGGAATAAAGAAAGGAGAGAAAATGGAAAAGCAGAGAAAGGTAGAGATAATTGATTGAAATTCTTCACAAACATATTTTCTCTTGTATAACGAAAGCAGAATAAAAATATGGTTTTCGCAGGAGTTTTCCTCTAGAAATGTTAGGCCTATGATATTTGAAAGTTAAAATATATTTTCTCTTACAACCTGAAGACCAAACATTTCCATTGAGTGATTCCAGGATTCTGAAAAGATAAATTGTGGCAGAATATGAATGGAGGACAGAAAAGAATTCTGCCTGAGGTTTAGCTCTGTATATGTCAGGCTCTTGAACTTCACATTACATATTCAAACGCGCGCAGCGATGTATGGTCTGGAGCAGAGTGACTCTATTTGAATAGGAGGATGTCCCTCCAGCACATATTTTACTCAGCGCCCCAAGGTTACCCATTAGCACACAATACATCAATGATTGAAGAAGATACATAATAAAGACTATTATTCCGACAACATTTATATTGTTGAGAGTATTACGATCAGAAGCCCGTTAAGAAAGCATGAATTATGAAGGCATGCATGACACACTAGTGACTAGCACCTGAGAACCACACTCAATACTTTAGGGTCCTTTAAGCAAATATGACTTCATAAAACTCCTTGATTTAAACAATTTTTCAGGACACGAAATTGAAAGTTCGAAGACATAGTGGATATTTTCATAGGATAGATTTTTCAAGCATAACTGCACATTATTTTCATACTTTCAGAACTCTCGATGCAAATTAGTTAAGAATTAGCTACATAATGTAATAGACCGTAATCTTTTCTTTCTTGGAATTTATGATAAGCATATTAAGTTACATGATGAACACATCAAAATGTGTATTTATTTCATTGTATTTGTTTCATCATATTGCTTTATAAAATTATGTTTACAGTACAAATTTGAACACGTTTTAATTCCGTAATATGCAAAACTTCTAGTAACAATCCATTCAAAAATATCTGCAATACTGCATTAGGTGTGGATAACTAATAGACTAAATTATTTACAGTCATGTAAATATCACAGTATTTTCAAAGAGGTTGGTAGCTTGTTAAGTACTTTTACTGCGGAGGCGTTCTCTTTAAACTAGATTTAAGTAATTAGTTGGTTTGTACAAATTAGATTTTTGCCTATATTGTGTTCATGCACACTGCAGTTAGCTTTGAAGCTGCTGAAATCATTTGTCATATAGCACATACCGTTTTGAAGAACTGACATTGCTCAGATAATTGCTCAGAGCCTGGATGAGTCTAAACCATGCTTAAAGAACTCGCACGAAATCTGTGCCGATGAGACCGTTACTCTCTCTAGAGAGACATGCTATTGTGCGAGAGAGAGAGGTAGCTTGGCCTTTACAAATAGAAAGGGAGGTACTGTTGTGCGAGAGAGGTAGGTAGCAGGCCAATCGACGCTACAGTCTCCACGAAAACGTAATGTAATGACTTAGGCAATCGGCACAGATTTCGTGCGAGATCTTTACTTACCTACACACACTCAAATACACACAGAAACATACACACAAATTTACTTGAGGAGCCATTGGACACCCATATTTAGTGCTGCTTGAAATCTTTGTCCATTGTAACCTACGGATCATGCTTATACGGCAATGTGGAGAATCGGATCATTATGAAACCTGTCCTTCTCCAAATCCATATCTACAGAGATAAACTCGTTATTAAAGATCGATATAGATTAAAGATCTAACTAAATCCCAATCTCGGATCCTTTCTTGTGGTGAAGTCCCTTAATATCATTCTGAGACCAACGAATGTTAAAGCATAAAACAAAACAGAGCAAGCAAACAAAACATAAATTAAAACAAAAAATAAACAGATCATAAAAAAGATAACAAAAAGTTGTTTTCGCGTTTTACAATACCTACCTATACACACTTCCGTCACGATTTATTCCAAATATAAAAATGGTGTAATGTTCATTTTATTATTTTATACGAGGGGTATCCATAAAGTAAGTTTCCCTGTTTCCCAGACACAAAAAACAATATCGTGGAAATGTTTATTGCAACAGATAATTTAAGTGTTCAGCTATTTTTCAAAATATTCGCTACCGGGATTGAGACATTTTTCGTTCCGTGGGACCAACTTTTGAATACCTGTGTCGTAGAACTCTGCCACCTGGGATTTGAACCACTGTGTGACAGCCATGTCTTCCTGTCTGTCAATCTCTCTCATTTCTTGAGGTGTAGGAAAAGATGGAAATCACTGGGAGCGAGGTCCGGGCTGTAGGGTGAATGTTTAAACACTCCCAGTCGAACTTCTGCAGGAGACTTTCTGAATCGCTCTCATTGATTTCCATCTTTTCCTACACTTCAAGAAATGACAGAGAATGACAAAAAGGCAGACATGGTTACCACACAATGGTTAAAATCCCAGGCGGCAAACTTCTCCGACATAGGTATTCAAACTTGGTCCCACGGAATGAAAAATGCCTCAATTCCGGTGGCAATTATGTTGAAAAATAGCTGAACATGTGTTGCAATAAACATTTTCATGAAATTGTGTTTTGTTTCTGTACACGACCCCAGGGAAACTTACTTTATGAACGGCCCTCGTAACATACTGTTAGAACTAAATACTGTATAAACAAAATTTCGAGTGAGGTCTCAGTTTAATTACTTATTGAGCTCTCATACAATGGTCAATACATGGAGGCGATTAAATCTGCCTGACTTTTTTCCTTGTATTGATTGCGAATAGCCTAAAGGTCCGATTTAAGCCCGTGAGGATATAATTGGCCGCGCTAATACACAACGACACAAGTACACGGCCCAAACATGTTAATTTCACCACACATCCCATCAGGATCAAACAATTGGTTACCAAAATTTGGTTTGACCGGAGGTGATAAGCTTCATTGCTTGGGAATTGGCTTCGTAGCAGAGTAACCGCGATATATTCGAGCGTTTGGAAACCATGGTAATGTATCAATGGTGCACAGGTTTTCTTAGAATACCCCGATATTACTTTTACCCAAATTTTGAAACAGCTGAGAAAACCGGAGAATGATGCACTCGGGCATTATATATTTAGAGCCCGGGCGGCGTGGGTCGTTTAAAGGTCCCTCAAAAGGGAGAGGTAAAACTAAGATAAAGAGAAAGGTATTTGGAGAGAGTGAGGTTAATGATGTTAATGTGGTTCTGGAAGAGGCTGCAGGAAATCGTGCTCTGCTGTTCCCAGCTCACTCATCCCTTAGTAGTTCAATTTATTTACTTTTAGGAATAGAGGATATTCCTTTGTTGATAGTGACACGAAGCAGCAATTTCAGTTTTCGTTTATTTTGTAGTTAGTAGAGGCATGTATGATATTTTTAAACCTACTGATAGCCACAGAAGAGACAAGAATACTAAGGTAGAGTAGAATAGAATATTAATAAGTAATCTAATAGGTTGATATACTATCAATGTTAGGAAGTAAAGGTTTAAAGTAAGGTTGTGTGTCTCGGTAAAATCAGTTGTTACAAAAGAATTGAATGAATTGATTTTAAAAATCCTTCATTTTTACTGCTGTTTTAGTTTTCAGGTTTTCTCTTTCCTAGTATTAACTCTTTTGCACCCAGTGCTGTAGTTGTGCAATGTAACAGAATAAACAAGCTTTGTAAGTTTAAAAATAGTATGTTTTTGTCCAAAACAATTTCTTTGCCAAAAAGTGTAATGAGCATAACTTACTTATCTTCCCAATAAATTGAATAGAAGTTCACACCCCCCAAATTTCGCAACTGTAAAATGCGCAGATAGTTTTTGTTGAGTTAAAATAACATAGGCCTACACAAATCATTTCTAAATTGGATTATCTTTTTGTCTATCTTTAATTTATTCTTTCCTTAGAGAATTATCCTTTAGATTTTATGGTCTTAAATATTTTTAAAAAAATTTATAACATTATTTCTTGTTCCTTCCTTATATATTCCTATCCGGTCTATTCTTTCAATTCGACTCATTTAGGCTGACTTTTTTTTCCAGTCTTTTTTTATGCTCGTTTCTTCTTCCCTGTTTGTGCTAAGCTCTCACACATAAATAGGCTACGCATCTTTTTGTCTAAATGATTATTTCGATTTCAGATGTCCTGGAGAAATCACGGCATTAAATTTCTAGGTCGAAAACCACCCTTATCCTGCCATTTGTGAGGCTCATTCGACTGAGGACAAATTAGCTGAGGAAGCTTTTCGGCTTGGGTTTTCTTTTTTTTCTTCCTCCTTCCTTTCTTCAATCACCTAACATGGTATATGAATTTAGGGCGACCAAGAAAACATTCTCTTGTCAATGAGACGCGTATTTTTTCACTAGCCAAGACTAAAAAATCTTAGTTTTTCACTAAATGGAAAAAAGTAAAAAAATCTTAGATGTGAGACATTCAGTTTGCGCACAAGTATTTAAAAAAACCATAGTGCTGCCGTTTTTCGAGTCTTTCAGAAAGTTGCAAAATATTAAATTTTCTTCATGTAAATGATATAAAATGCCATTTGATATGATTTTATGTTTTGTTTTTGAGGTAGCCAATTATTTTCGTAGGCACATACACACACTCAAAAAGAAACACATGACTACACTATGTGGTACATTAAGTATTAATAGTTGGTTTTTTCCTATATATAGGCTACTACACCCAATGTATCGGATTGGGTTTCACAAATTCCTACTTTAATTTAGGCTAGCAAGTTATTCCCCTTGTATATAATGCAAATATAATGTTAATTCATCATTTTATGGTTGGATCTTGTTAAGGTCATCTATTACATAAATTACATAAATTACATAAATAGATTTCGCGTTGACAAGTGAATCTTGCTTGCAAATGGATTGTGTTTTGTTGAACGTTCTCGCCTGAGGAACGTTTCATCAGCTTTAACTACAGCGTCTCGGGTAATACTTGAGGAAAGCGAAGGATCAGTGCAAGGCGGTGTAACATATTATATTGGCAGAGTTAGATTGTAATCCACGGTTCTCTACCTCTAAATCCTGAAGGATTTTCTGTTCAGAAGAAAATCAGCAAAATTTTCCAATAACCGTAACGAACAGACTTCTATATTATTAATTTAACTAAACGGTCTTCTCTATTTTTATGTGCAGAGCTTAGCTTCTGAGTGCAAGAAAATCGAAGAAGATCCATTTTCAGCAGATGCATTACAAATCCCAGTAGCTTAGCCTGAAGATGAAAAATGAGGTACATTTTAAGGTACTAAGAATTCAGTTCATAACACTTCTGTAATAATACTGAGTCATTTTTCTTTTTAAAATGTAGTTGGACTGCATGTGTCCAGTAATTAAGACGCAAGGAGAATTTACAAGATAATCATAGAGATAGGTTAATTTCTTAATAAGTTATTTCTCCCATAGATAACTGCAGGTCTATTTAAAGTTTCTTAATCAATAAAATTACACCGCTACTCAGTGCTTTAGTTGGAAAATATTTTACGGGGGTACTCACCTTACTTCAAAATTTTCCATATCGCCTCATACAAAAGAGTTTTAAAAAACCGAGCACCTTATCAGGATAGCCAACATGTAATCTAAAGAGAAAGTAATTATTGTAGAAATGCGCACGAAGGTGAAGATTAGAACGCATATCTACTGCGAATTTAATAGTGTTTGTCATTATTAACAAATACACTCTCTTATTGAATTGGACATTTAATAAGTATTTTAGGACAATATCGTTCCTGTACTGCCAGTACGATTTACCGGAGCACATCTTTTTCCCGGTATGGTAGAAGGAAAATAATTTTATACCGGTACGCAGTACCGGTGCGTACCGGCCCAACTAAAGCACTGCCGCTACTTTAAACCAGTGTGCAAAAATCACGATTTTTATTTTTAAAAATAAATACTAATGATAATTCTAATTATATCAGATTGATTCCAATTTAATCAGATTTTTTATTAAATGTTACAGTTTTACTTAGAAATCATTTGATATTATATACAGTAGAGTCTCGCAAACTCGGCACTCGGTAAGTTAATCCGGCAGTTCGGATTACTCGGCAACCATGACGCGATTATCAAACAATATTCTTTGACAAGAAATAGGTAAACTATTTTGTTGTAATAATTAACACCTATACTTTTTGTTTCATAGAAGAGAAACCATATTCGAATTTACATGTTATATAAAGATTTTTAACGGTGTTTTATATGTGAGGAGAAATGACACATTTTTCATTTTTTGCAGTAAAATTTATTTTTAAGTCCTTATTCTTGATAATTCGGAATTTCGGAAACTCGGCGACCTTTCGGTCCATATTAGGCAGAGTTTGCGGGACTCTACTGTAAAATGATACATGATATAGACCTAATAACTTCTAATTGATATTTTATTGGTGTTTTTACATGTACATGGTACACATTATGTGTATCATATAAAATGATACAATATGATATAATCACCTTTAAATTATCTCTTTATTGATGTTTTTAAAATACATATAGGCCTACATTATACATATATTACGTGTCCTTATAAGTGCCGCATACACTGGTTGAACCAATAATCAGCAATGCACTGGACCTAAATAAATCGAAAAGAATAATGAATTATTCATGAATAGGATACAGTGAACGTTTTTATATGTTTTATATTGGTCTCCTGCTGCACCTATTCTACACAATCAAACATTATATAATTATTATTTAGGCGTCTTTAAAAAATTCATGACTGAACTTCATAGTCTCAAGTTGTTCGATAAGAACTTTACTTCCATTGTAACGATCATGAAACATGTGGTAGCAGATAAAATGTCACTTAAGCTTGTAAGCTAGTTTGTGCACTTTCCAGCTCATGAACTCTGACTAGCTCACTTCTCGCTTGTATCTCATGTCGCACCATTTGTCCTGCAGTGTCCATACCCTCTGTTGACAGGAATTTCATTCAGTTACTAGGCTTTCACTTCTTACTCTACTGACATTATGTTTATTCGTTAACAGCTGAGTTATGCAAAATTTCTCGTAGATTCCTCTCAGCGCTAGTGTGAGAGAAAGGGGTTAGGAATAAGTGAATTATATGGAGGAAAGTTAAAGAGAAACTAATGGATATCGGCAAACAGATCATGGATGCTGACTATAATTATAAAGTTTTGCAAGAATTACAATCTAAACTAAAGGTGGCCTGGAAAAGGAATCATATTATAGAACAGCAATAGCCTGGATTGGTCTGGGATAACGAAAGTCACAAGGATCGTTAAGGTGACATGTATCAGTAGTTGTGTTCAGTGTGCAGAAAAAGTTAAAATTGGGTTCATATTTTGTCGGAATGTGAAGCTGCGGACTGCTGGAGAATTCTGATCCTTCCTGACTAATTTTTAAACTCTTGAAGAAGTAGCGAAGCAAGTCTGAAATGGGAGGTGTCAGATTCAAATCCCGTGGCCGGCGAATTTGACATGGGTTTTTACATGGTTTCCCCAGTCGTAAAGAAAATACGTACCATGAATCATCCTCGTTATTTCATCCTATATCATATCCATTTCAGGTAATGTCAGTTGAAATTTACTCCATAAAATACACCAAAAATAGAAAATAATTGACAATTAAGGTAATGTCAGTTGAAATTTACTCCATAAAATACACCAACAATAGAAAATAATTGACAATTAATAGTTCCTTGGCCTACTGCATAGACACATTTCCTGAAGTCCTGATATGGCCTCAAATCTGAAAGGAGTATATTAAATACAGATAATTTTTTTAAGTCTAAAACTTTCTGCGGAAAGTTAGATGTGTGACAGAAATTTTCTGTTTAAAGATTGTTTAATTTCTCTTTGGTTTATTTTTAAGTTACATACTTTACCTGCTCTGATCATTTTACTGTACTTTTGTGGTGCAAGTCTGAAATGGGAGGTCTCAGATTCAAATCCCGTGGCCGGCGAATTTGACATGGGTTTTTACATGGTTTCCCCAGTCGTAAAGAACATACGTACCATGAATCATCCTCGTTATTTCATCCTATATCATATCCATTTCAGGTAATGTCAGTTGAAATTTACTCCATAAAATACACCAAAAATAGAAAATAATTGACAATTAAGGTAATGTCAGTTGAAATTTACTCCATAAAATACACCAACAATAGAAAATAATTGACAATTAATAGTTCCTTGGCCTACTGCATAGACACATTTCCTGAAGTCCTGATATGGCCTCAAATCTGAAAGGAGTATATTAAATACAGATAATTTTTTTAAGTCTAAAACTTTCTGCGGAAAGTTAGATGTGTGACAGAAATTTTCTGTTTAAAGATTGTTTAATTTCTCTTTGGTTTATTTTTAAGTTACATACTTTACCTGCTCTGATCATTTTACTGTACTTTTGTGGTGGGTTTTCGTCTATGACTTTTTCATAGAAGTTTAAAATATTATATCGATATGTATATACGATTTTTTAAACCATGTATTTTGTGTGTACTAATTTAACTGCTGCATTAAGATAGTTTTAACAGGTAGATTCTAGCTCAGTGACATGTTGTACCAGTGGTAGGTTAGGTTAGGAACAGTAATACTAGTGCAGCAGCGGTATACGCGTACTTAACTGCGCGCGTTTCTTTAGGTGCCATGTTCAATCTCTTCTTCTAATGAGAAATTTACTTACCGGGATAATAGTAGCTCCTCTTTTTCTTTTCGCGGCCCGGGACGGCGTGGTCAATAGACGCGGAGTACACCTCACTGTTAACTGGCATGGATGTTGTCGAACTGTTCCGAAATTTAATTAGATCTGATAAGGACGAATTAATAGTAAATTGAAGCGTGTTATGTATTAGACATGTTATCGATAAAGATGCTCTGGCAGTGAATAATCTGGTCTATTGTAAAAACGTATGTGGGTTGAGAGAGACCTTTAAGAACCTACATCTAGCAGTGTCCTGAGCGAACTGCTAAGAAATGGGGTACCTTTCAAGATTATAACTTAATAGTCCTTTATTTTAGACTAAGGTATGTAAAATAATTTCTGCGAGTGAAAATTCCGGCACTTCGGCAGCGGTCTCAGGTCAAAGCCATGTTGATATAATTTACCCTTAAACAGAGTAGGCTGTACGTTCTCATAAAAAGGAATTCGAGTGGTGTGCTGAATTATTGATTACATATAACTCAGTGAACATAGGCCTAATATAATCTTCAGAGTATCTTTGTTTCACGTTCTAGTATGAATTTCATTCGGTTTTATGATTTCCGATTGAACTTTATAGGTCTAATAGGTCTAATATGAAGGATCCACAGATTAACTCAATTATTGTTCGGATTCAGTTGGAATATGTTTAACATAGTCTATGTGTTACACTTGTTATATAATTCGTACCGTAGTATAAAATCACTATTAGGCTACTATATACTACGAATCACAACAGTTGGGATAAAAGAAAACGAAACTTAAAAAAAAAAGATAAATAATTCACACAGATGAAGTCTAGAAGTAAAACACTTAATTATATTTTTGGGTGACGATATGTTCCGACCCCAATGGCTACAAGAGAATAACAGGTTGAAAAATATGTAAACGTGTTAAATGTTAAATGATTAAGGCTTCCCAAAAAATCACAACAGTAATTTAGTTAAGTGGTATAACTCGATCGGTAAGACCTGAGCCAAAGAAACGGTTGCACAGTAGTCTACGATGATACGTAATCTAGACCTGCCTCACCTTCATAGCACGTGATGTTCTTTGCTAGTTCATACTTACAGACCGTGTAAAAACATCTTAGTTCGCCTCACAGCATTCAATAGTGAAGACCCAACAGCGATATTCTATGAGTTACATACCATTAGGCCTACTTTATTCACTTCATTTTTGTGTTCAATAGTTACGGGCTATTATGAACCGCATAATTTGGAATGAATAGTACAGTATGTGCATTCTCTTCTGCCCTTACTCCATTGCTACCGGCGGACGAAAAGCTGTCTGCGCGTGTTTGGCACAGGTCTTACCGATCGAGTTATACATCCTTGGTAGGCCTACATTAGGTTTAATATGAAACCAATGCCCACTTTTAAAAAAATCCCTTTAGGCAAGCCTACAGGCTGAGGTAGATTTCGAAGTGCTTTTGGTTTAATTTATTGTCGCTGCGTAGCACTCTTCTTCTTTAGCCTTGGCATGACAAACCAGCAATAATAACTGCAAAAAAGAGGAAAGAGCACTTTTTCAAACATTCAAATCTCGCCATATATGAGAACTATCAAGAAACTAGTTATTGATTTGTAGAGTACTTATCAAGAGCTTTTCAACGATACCCCACAAGACGTACTTTCAAAAATTTCGAATTTCCATTCCCCTACCCCCACCCCCACTCGTACCCCCAAAACCCCCGAATCGTTGGTGTCACTGTAAACTCCATAGGGAGTACTGTAATTTATTCAAACAAAGTTTCCCTCTGTACTTCATAGGGGCCGAAATATAAATGTTTTAAAATTTCAACCCCCTCCCCCGACCACCCCCTTGGGCCAAGTTTGCTCATTAACGAACTTGTCCGAATTATTGGGCCTAGAAATAACATAATAAAATTTGGCTCAAATATCTTCAAAATTACGGCCGCTAGCGTGGTGGTTGAACAGGCGGTGGTTTCGTACTTAGAGAGGCATGAAACGTAAAGCTATGAAAGAATTTTTCGAAAATCTTGACATGGTATCCATTGCAATAGGTAGATTTTTCTTCAAAATCTACCTAAACCAGACAAAGTGTAAATGTCTTCATACAAGTCAAACGCCTAATTTTAAGCAAAAAAGGACAACATACTTTTGAAATGACATAACTTTCCAAGGTTAAGTACAAGTTTTCATTAAATAAATGTGATGTTTGCCTCATTATAGGGTACAGCGACATGTTATTCTGCAGCTTAATACTAAATTATGCACAAAATAACTTGAATTTACCTAGACACTGTATAAAGGTCCAATATAAAGACTAGACTGCTTTCTAAAATGGCAAAGTACTCGTTTTCATTCAATTAAAACATATAAGAACATAACTTTCCAAGATTATAATTTCAATAATATATAATATAATAAATGAATCCTGCTTAAAGGACTATAAATTAGAAAGTAGTACCAGTTCTTAACTACAGTATGTCCCACAATATTACACGTGTGACTGGTATCAATCTCCTGAAATAAAATTATTCGTATCTACATACAGCAAACATATACGTAGTCCTATCCCAGGATTGACCTGCACATCACGCTGCAACAGATGTGACGTACCTACTTAACTCTGTAACACATGCTTTATCGTAATTGGCAGACCAGCACACACAAGTTTGCCCTTACTATCAGCTTACTGCCTGTGTATGTACAATGTCTCGAGTTCTTGCCATGTTAGAGGCAACACCCCTGGTTAGTACACGCTTGGTTGGTTTTACGTGATCTTACTTGTGATGCAATTTGCATAGATCAAGTTCAGGTACTGCTTCCTTTGGACATTTGTCGAATTAAGACCGCATCTTATGTCCTTCAGACTGAGAGCAATCTCATGAATCCGCTGCAACTTCTGTGTTACAATATTCTATTCTCCTCTTCTATAAAAATTTACAAGTTTTTGTTACAGAATATATAACTAAAGCAAAAGAAAGAATGTCCCCATCAAATGATTTCATTATTAGGAACGGTCTTAGAAAGTGGATTGACAACACGGGTTCGTTTGTATTTAATACTCCTATGTAAAAGAAAAATTCTTAGCACCTTTTTCTGAAAATGAGCTAAAAAATCGGGCGATAGATGATCGGCAATAACAGACTAATGTGATAGATACACTGTTCAGAATTAATGTTACTTGCTCGTTTAAACTCTACGGTTATTTTTAATTAATGAAAGACCTTACCGTAAAAATATGTAATATCCTCGTTGCTCCTGTTGTTTATTTGTTAAAATTTAAGAATTGTTTCTCTTCTCAATTCGAAACTACGCCATTAGCTGCAACACTTTATACGGAATAGTTGAATGTAGCATTGGGTGAATGTACCTGTACGTCTTGGAACTTTTTCTTATAACTAAGGAATCGTAACTCCTCAAGAGCTCTCTTGGCCATGAATCATTGGGATCTATTATATTTATTAGTAAATAATTATCTTTCAGTAAATAATCTACAAAGAAAACTAGCTTCCTAACACGCGTACATCTAGGCCTACCTAAGATTCTAACATAGATTCTAGATTCTAACGTTCTAGAGACTTGATTATACTAGAATACGTCTAAACCATTAGTAGCCTGTTCGACCCCTTGGATTTGAGGTGGATACTTTCACTGAAGTCGAAAACCCCATTGTTGCATAATCGTTCTTCATGAAGAAAATTCTACGGTAATCTTTGCCCGTTTTTCAAAAGATCGTGCTACACCGAGGTTGTATTACTTCTGCTGTTGGTGTGGACCTCTGGTACTTACGTTCAGTTCTTCTTAGAAACTACTCAGCTTGTCCTTGAACGAATAGCCGATTAGTGTTCTTTTATATAGAGTTTCTAGGGTCTAGAATTAAAAACAGATTGAGAGCTCGTAACTTACATGCTATTTTGTAATGTATGTTTATTTATTTATTTATTGAATATCCAAATTGAAATAAACCCTATTTCACCCGAAGGTATATTAGGGTTAGAGATATGATACACTTACAGGTTTACAATATACTATACAGTCTTAATCTGAGCACTGTCTTCAAAGAAATTCAATAATAATAATTAACATAAATTATTAGTCTATACATTATAACAGAAGTGATGTGAAAGAAAATAGGGTGGGAGATAACAAGCATAACAATAATATAAAAGTGAAAGCAGTGAATGTAAGTCATATTTTTGAATATATACTATTAACAAAAGATGTGAAAAATTTGTATCCTGCTTTATTAAAGAGTATGTTATGAAGGGGGATAGTGTACTGAATGTTCAGTTGGTTCAGGTAAGAGATGAGTGCAAATCTTTCTAATGTGTGGATCGGACAGAAGAATAATATGTGGTTAACTGATTGTTCACTTTCTCCACATCTACAGACAGCATTGTTACCTATGTGGAATCGGTGAAGATACTGTTGGAATTTCCCATGTCCTGTATAAAACTGTGTCGTAACATAACTTGGTACCAGTTGTTTACATTTCAATCTGTCGTGCACAGATGGGAAAAATAAATTTCTTGTTACAGCTCCGTTCTCGCTGTTCTGCCACTGGGCGTTCCATTCTTCAATGATGTGGGCCTTTACTACATTTTTTATATGCGAGATAGGGCAGAGAATGTATGTTTACAGATTTAAACTTTCCTGAAATATTCATAGAATTTATTCGGTTACTTTCAAAATAGATCTTTTTAATAAACATAGACATTATAATACCGGCTAAGATGTAGGGGTCAGAAGGCTGACATTCGTGAAGTTCTGGATTCGATATCTTGGAGCCGGCGAACCCAAGATTTTTGCGTCATTTTTTCTTGATCGCTCAGATAAATACTGAGTTCATGTGAACAATAATGAGATAGTGTAAATAAAATTAACATGAATCAGCTAAACACTTTGAAGTTTCTACATTTACCTATCATTTTATATAGATATTTCTTTACATTTAAAATTGACCAATATGTATGCCATTTTAAACTTATGTGATGTCTAAACTCTGAGACTTTCTAAAATGTTGTCGTTTTTTTTTTTTTTTTTTTTTTTGTCTTGGCTTTAGCTGGCATGCCCCATTGCAGTACGCAGTAGGCCTACTACATGCCATACCTTACATACTTCAAGTTAGTTTGTGCTTATTTGCACATTGTCTTACACACTTATTGTTGACTTATTCCCTATAGATACTTTTTAGATTATCACTTCACTTAACACTTATCAATATTACTTAACAATGTCTTCATAATGTTACTTATAGCTTATATTATTTTAGTTCGCCAAAGTCAATGCTCTGTATAAATGTTTTAAAGATTCTCAAATGATTTGAGATTAGCTGCACCTTATTCACTGGCCACGAAAAACAACATTTTATTAAATGCAACATAAATATTCAGTAATCTAAATTACAAGAACTAAGTTTGTAATTTTAAACTTATTGCTCTTAAGATTAAGAAAAAGACAGGCAGACGGCAAATAAGAATTTAAAACTATTGAGTAATACGTTACCTCATAGAAAAATATTAAATCACTTTAAACAATGAGTTATATTATTTAATCATCATCAAATGTTGAATTTCGATAGCCTTAGAAATTGTCTTATTTATAACATAAACTCATATAGGCTAATACACTTGCATAATTCTAAAAACTTGTTCAGTTTAAATGTTAATTATTAGCACCCCTTGTTTATTTAACTTGGAGAGATTACTTTCAATTTACCAGTTTCTATTATTAGCCATATAAGGTAGAATCTGTGTTAGTGGCACAATCCAACCTTCCCGGTCATACTACGACGGCAAGAAAATATTTAATAATCTGGCAGTAATATTACGATTTATAGAAACGATATAATTTTAAACGAATATGTTATATAAAACAGAGATTATGCTGGTTACTTCAAACGATACGAATAAAATTTTAAAGGATATAGACCTACCTGTTTTTTTTTAAATTAAATTAGTAACTGCTTTTCTTTTGATATTGAAAGAGTTAAATTAGTATGCCCATTAAAGGTTTGATGCTCCATCATTTTTTTAGGTATCTAAAAGCTAGTGGGATTCTAAAACAAGTTTATTTAAAAGCACGGGCACCATATTAAAGAACAATGCAATTGTAAGGCATATGCTGCTGTTGAAATAAACTTAAAAAATGTGCATAGATATTAACCTGCCCGTACAATTTCGTTACTGCCCAATATGAGTAATCTGTGAAAGTAATGAGTAAATATGAAGAAAAAGTCCAACCTCCTTTCTTCCCATTATAGTTGAAGTCATCGAAATTCGTATTTGATCCCCGCTTAACTTGGCTACCTTGAGTAAGATTGTTGTGGAAGTTATATTGACTTCGAGCAGCACTTTCCTTGTGTAAGTTGCATTGCTCTCGATTCAAACTTGACTCAAGAGTACACATAACGGAACAAACTTTTCATATCTCCTTGCATCCCTAGAAATGATTTGAGCAGACGTTTATTATAGTAATATGCAATCAGGCAAAATTTCCAACATATTTTATTACCTAGTTTGTTATTCTCAATTTTATGATTTAATTTTCTGTGATGATTTTAAATTTAACATAAGCGATGTCAGACCCAGAAGAAAACAGAATTATCTGAAAAAAGTTGTTTTCTGTAAATCTTTGTTGATCCTAGTTCTGCTTCTTTCTATTATACAGTATTTCTATGCAGTTCGTTCAGGCTCTATGTGACTGGGTACTTGGATCTGTCATTTCACATTTCCACCCTTCTCTGCACAATTCTGTATACGCTACGTGAGGCATAAATGAGGTGCAGCAGTGGCTGTATACATGTTCTGATCGCTAAAAATACGTCATACAGTATGAGCCATTCTATAGCAAACCGAACACATCCGAAACATGACGTTTTAGTATTTTCTCAATTTTTAGCGTAGGCCTAATCCCTAGATGATATTAAAACACCTTATTTTCTTTTTTGTCTGACACGATTATTTGGCCATTTATTAAGAGCCAAAATGGTACTTTATACGATTATGTGGTGGAATATGTCTGTCCGTCTGTCTGTCTGTGCGTCCGTGTGTTTGTCCGCGCAATAACTCAAATGCGCTTTATCGGATTTTCATGAAACCTGGTATACACATTTATAACGTCCATGGGAAGAAGCCTATTGATATTGGACCAAATCGGTTGACCGGTGCCGGAGTAAAGCCCAAATTAGTGCCTATTTTATGGTAATTTATTAGAAAGAATTTATCAAATGCAAATCAGTTATCACGACAACATATTGTTTTAGAGTGTTCATATTCGGCTTTGGAAGTTGCAATACAGATAACTATGACAAATAACACTATTCCTTCACATATGCTTATCAAACTAGACTGTTAAACTTAGTGAGGTGGCCGAGACGGTCTTGGACTTTCATTCGGGAGGTTCCTGGTTGAAATCCCGTAGCCGCCAATTTGACATTTTATTTATTTTATTTTTATATGAGTGTGCGATTGTCAATATATCACAAATATGTATAGTTTTGATGATGCTGGACGATTTTAATCTAATTTTTAAATACAGTAACTAGATCTTCGTTCTTCCGTAAGCCCTGCTTAATGAATCAATCTGGAACTTAACTTGGAAATCGATTTAGAAAAAGTATTTTCTGCATATCATATTTGCAATTATAACTGATTAAACAAAAGCATTCTGGCACTTTATTACATCAGTTTACCTGATTTTATTAAATATATTTTCTCTAAATTCGCATACCATATTATAAATGAAAATCGTTATACCGAAGATTATATGAATAGAACATATCGTGTTTGTGGCATTTTAAAGTATAAAAATTCTAGTTTTATGCATTATTTTTTAATGTTCAGCCAAAACATATAAATGGGCCCATTTTAGGGGGTAATGTTTTATAAAATATGTTTTTTTATTTAGCAAAAGCTTATTAAAACTGGAAAATAAATATCATGTTCGCAATGTTGTACATTGAACCAGTTGGTTTCAGAATGGAGTTCGAATAAGAAGTTATTTTGTATAAAAAAAAATACTGATGGCTTGTAGAAGCGAGTCACCCGGATCGAGTAAAAATACTGTTATCAGTCTGTACGCGACGCCAGAATGATACTCAATCAGCTGTGTACACGTTGCGATGCGAATGCAATATATTTACCTACAAATATATTTAAGTTATAAGGAGGAACCGAATATTTGTAGATTACATTTTATAATAACCCTTAATGAGAGTTAAATATATAAATAACTGGAGTCATGATACAATCAATTTAAATGCATTCATCACACTGTTTTAATCTAACCGTCCGCATTCAATTCATAATGCGGTAAAATTTTATTAGAACAAACGTGAACAATCCCTAGTAATTCTACCAATTTCCGATGTGCTGTTCATAATGTAGCAATATAAGCATATTATGAAGGGAGATTATACTAATTGAAGTGGTTTAAATATTGAAAACTGAAAATGTAATATTGCATATGATAAAATAATGACGGTTGTACTGATGACGTAAATATTAATAATCTGGAGGACTCTAGTGACTTGCACACAGTTTCGGCATTCTAGTATTTGTTTCTAGTGAAATATGCGCCAGCCCTGGGTTCATCTCCGGTACCTTATGGGACACTTTTTCAGAGAAGGCTGTTAGGGAGTGTATTAAGCCTCGTTAGAGTAGTTTATGAGCTGCTGAATGCAAGAGTGCCGACTCTGACTCGGAAATAACTATAGTAATTTTCAAATGGGAAGCGTTTTCCTTCACCGCCAATCACGTGTACGAGCTAAAGGAGTACCGCTATCAGGAAGGGTCTTCCTTCCGTCTCGCCGTCTCTGATTGAACCGCGTATCTAAGCAAGAGGAAGAACAAAACGCTTCCCATTTGAAAAATACTTTAGTGAACAACCGTGATGTCGGCATTCTAATATTATATTATGCTCGAGCTTTCAATCTATCAGTGAAAATGGAAGGTGGCTGTAAGATTCAACAATCTTGATGTAGTCCATGTTCCTTTTTGAGTCAGTTTTAGTGTTTTAAGGTAATTTGATTTCCTTGCCGGGCCAGAATCTACATCGCAATCCATGATAGTTTTGTTTTTTAGTAGGCCTACTGCTCATGGGACTTACAATCTCTTGGTTTTCATAGGTTTGAATTTAATTTGTAATACAGATATATAAGCTTTCATGAACCACAGATTATTGTCTCTGTTGGACATTACATGAGAATATTATAGGAGAAAAATTCCTCCGACACTGGGACTTGAACCCAGGACCTTTGGCTATTCGCGCTAATGCTCTACCAACTGAGCTAAGCCGGAGTTCAATTCACAGACAAGTTATGTCATATGCAGTACTGTGAGGCACAAAAATCACTAATTAGTGTGCCCCACAGTACTGCATATGATATAACTTGTCTTGTCTGTGAGGTGGACCATTAGGGCAATCAGTCATAAGAGAGAGGTTCCATCTGGCGCTGTGAATTGAACTCCGGCTTAGCTCAGTTGGTAGAGCATTGGCGCGAATAGCCAAAGGTCCTGGGTTCAAGTCCCAGTGTCGGAGGAATTTTTCTCCTATAATATTCTCATTAATTTGTAATATTATTGATTTTAAGCACACATATACACAGGATACTATCAAAAGAATTAACTGCTGTTACCAAGCAGTGCAATTGGCAAGCTATGGAATAAGCAGATACGATACCATGGTAGAATATCATCAGTCACTGAATCGCGGATGACAGCAGAAATTGCATCTTTTCAATACAACTGCGCCAACTTCCAGCATAGAACAACCTTAAGCTCGGATCTACCCCGGTCGGCCTATCTCATTAACACTGGAAAACGATAGAGCTCCTCCATGTGACTACATTCGTCCAATGCAGAGATCTGAGGAAATCTCTGAGGAAAACTCCGAGGAAATAATGTCACTCCGAAGTGTAACTGTCTACCTCAATAAATATACCAATTAAGGTGATTGAGAAGTTATGGTCAAAACTCGGAGGATAAATAGTAAAAACTGAGAAAAACAGCAAACCAACAACAAGCAGAAATTCCAGTAAATTCACTTTTTTGCGAGATTTTTTCCTGATTGAGGCACCACTGAATTGAGCACTTGTACTGAATTCTGACAGTTTTATTAAATTTATCAACAAATATACAGTAAAATACATATTCTGGCTTCAACGCCACTTAGATGTCAACTGAAGATTTTCACTGTGGATAAAGCGGTATTTCATTTATGAATTCTACTCATGATTAATACATTTAAGAAAGTTGTCGCAGTTTCCGTTGTATTAGCCGTCATACATATGCTTCATTCACTGACAGCCCCAAAGGTATTATCGCGTAAATTGTTTTTCTATGCAATATGCCTACTTACTTTTTACTCACTGACATATTTTAACAACAACTTTTGAATCAAGTTATTCTTACTAAAACATGCAAACATCTACAAGAATCTTGCATTGATTTTTGTATGCCAGAGAGGCTAATCACTTCAAAACTGTTTTCGTCGAGTCTATGACCGGGGAATAGTGGCTAATCGTCCCCTGGAGGACAGACAGCTACTAAATATATACTTCAATATCCTTGCGTAAAGAACTACGGTACCGGTATTCGAACTGTCATTTGAATGACCGGACCCTACAGCTTATCATGGAGTCCCGAACCATGGTGGTCATCCATCTTATTTTCGCCGGAGATGTGAAAATTATCTTTTTATGCGCGACGAATTCTATAACTTAGCCTAAGATGTTTAACTATTCTTGGGAAGAAAATACGGTATGCCTAGAAACTTAAAAAAATATCATATATCAATAGCTAAAAGGAAAAGTCCAATATAATTTTTAAAACAGAATATAATTGTTAAAAAAATTCATAATCAAATCGGCAGGGCATTCAGGTTGATAATTATTATACCCTTTTTATCGGTGACATGGATCCGCCTGACTAGGTCTAAAATAATAAAGTAATTTTCCTATTCAAATTTCTAATTGCAAGATTTACAAACCAAGGTTAAGAAACATGTCTGTTGGGAATTATATTTTTTGGCTTCGTAAATACATCATTTTTAAATTTATTTGTAACAAATTTCTCCAAAATATCCCAGTTCCAGTTTTCACACATCATCATCATCAACATCATGGATTAGGCCTATTGGCCTGTTCCGGTCTCAACTTGTGAATTGATCTTTCCATCTCTTCTGCGGACGTCCTTGAGTTCTTTTTCCTGTTAGTTTATATTTTAATAGCTGTTTTGGGATCCGGTGGTCTTCCATTATTTGTACATGTTGTAGATACGTTGTCTGGTATTCTTTGATTTTTTCGTTTAAGTTATATATATTTAGTTCTTTTCTGATGTCTTCGTTCTTCTTTTTATCTATTTTTTGTAACCTGCCACCGGTCTTAGCATTCTCATCTCTGGAGATTCTATCTGTCTGATTTTTTTTTTTTTTTTTTTTTTTTGTGAAACTTCAACATTCGCATCCATACAATAGAGATGGTACGGCCAGGACTTTATAAAATTTTAGCATAGTTTCCTTTCTTGTTTTGTTTATCAGCGTTCGTCTAATTGTACCACATATATGGTTAAATCTTTGTATCTTCTTTTGTATGTCATTTCTTTTAAAATTGCCTATTTCACAGCCTAAATAGTTAAAATTTTGTACTTGTTCAATTATATTATTGTTTATTATTATCTTTGTTCTAAGAGGGAATTTTCCTTTAAAAGCAAAAATCTTTGTTTTAGATGTAGATATTGTTAAATTATATGCAGAAGACACCTTGTTTAATTCAAACAGAAATTGTTGAAGTGAATTCTCTGAAGCAGTCAATATGACTTGGTCGTCTGCAAATAGCAGTGTCGTAAAGTTACAAGTTCCATAGAAACTAATTTGTTCTTGCCATTTTATTATGACATGGTCAAGATATAAGTTAAAAAGTATAGCGGACATAGGACATTATTTAAGAAGTACTGAAGTCTCTAAATATACATCTGAATATAACTCAAACAGAGCTAACACAGTATTAATAAACTTCATTTTTCTCCAGTGACGGTGGTGTTATAATAAAATATAATATACCGTGTCCACCTTATAGCCTCATTTAAAGTAATAATACCTTCGATAGTTTGCCTTTAACTCCTCAGGTTTATTCTTTTAGAACAATGCTCCTTATACTATATATAGAAAACCATGAAGTAAAATTATAAAGGTAACTTAGAACTACTTCTCTTTTTTGCGTCTGTGATTAACATTCCAAGAAAATGTTTCTGTTAAAATGTTTTCTTAGGCTATATCTTTAATTTTGTGTAGGACTATTTAAAAACTAAAACAATTAAAAACAATAAATAATAATAGCATATGCCAAGCACCTATTAGCTGAAAACCATAAACATGACACCAAAGAAAACACAATGAAAATTTTACACAGAGAAAATAAAGGCAATAAATTAAATACTTTGGAAAACTTGGAAATTTACAAACATAGACATAAAATACTTAATGAAAACACTATAGACCAGATCTCACTTTTTGCATTATTAATGAACACACCTGACCATCATAAATACAGAAACTGCAATGAAGTCCTAATGGTGCCACACAACAACTAGTGCACATATGATTAAATACATAGGGAAAGGGTAATATTAATAATACATTTGTTCTATAGGATACATAATAACTTTCCTTTTCTCAGAAAATGTTCGAAAATTTATTAATAGGCTGAAGATGACTTTAT
Source organism: Ectobius pallidus (assembly GCA_964059195.1). Taxonomy (NCBI): domain Eukaryota; kingdom Metazoa; phylum Arthropoda; class Insecta; order Blattodea; family Ectobiidae; genus Ectobius; species Ectobius pallidus. The sequence goes on along the minus strand of CAXKWD010000010.1, from coordinate 23,929,539 downwards.
CAAGCCGAAATGCATAGGCTTACCGACTATGAAATCAATTAATACTTGGACGCTTTGCCTTTCGACTGCCTACAAGCAAAACCTCACAACATAACATAATCTACAAGAACAGAAGTGAACATCAAGATTACATTAAGTGGAGTGAATTATATAGACAGTGTGGGTAAATAAACCAAATGATTACACAACTTTCATTTATACATGACTCTTGGTAATAATGATATTACTTAAATATTGACTATGATAACATACATTTAATACACGCTGTTTGTTTCTATTATCATATTTTTTTTTCGTTTTTTTATTTTCATACACAAAATTGAGGATATAGTCTAAAAACATTTTAACAGGAACATTTTATTGGAATTTTACTCATTGATGCAAAAAATAGAAGTACCTTTATAATTTTAATCCAGAGTATTCTATAAATATTGTATAAGGAATATTATACTAAAACAAAGTTGAGGAGTTAAAAGCAAACCATTGAAGGTATTATTACTTTTAAATGATATAAAGTGCACATGGTATATTACATTTTATTTTAACACATACAGAGATTGTCGAGTTTTGTGTTCAGGTGTGAAAACTAGGCCTGTAGTAAAGAAAACACTAATAAAATCTTGTTCTGCTAGGTTAGGTCATTCTCCTTACGCGTTTAACTCTTGACTACTTTTGCATAGCCTTGGGAATATACGGGAAAAATTACCGTTATTACGTCCTCTCTAATATATTTTAATCAGCGATAAACTGATCCCTCATCGGTATGAAACGAAGGAACTGTACAGCCACCGAATTTAAGTAGACTTTATTTTAGGCCTGCTGGTTAAAGCTGTCATCAAGGTTTATAAGTACATTAGTTTCTTTTCTAGAAAAAAAAAACTAATATTCCTGAGGAATGTTAATGTTAACTTTCGTAATGAAATTACCTGATAATGGAAACGAGAGTGGATTGTCGACAGCTTTGATGAAATGCCACTGACTCGGGTGCAAGCTTGACAAAGATTTTATTAATTCTACTGAATTATTTTTGACATTTATAGCTTCGCCTCTGGTTTCATTCAACGGAAGAGCAGATTAAATTGTAAATTTGTTCAAACATTTTCTCAAAGTAGGCTAATAGGCTACCTATAAAGAAGTCATAAGTCATAACTAAGAACTGTGAAATGCTTCAACCTCCAGTTAATTATATTACTTTAATATACCTCTAAAATCGCTGAGCATTTTTATTTATTTTTATCGATTTTTTTAAAATATGGCAGTGTATGTAGGTCTAAGCGTTCTGCTTCCGTATAGCATTCTTGTCTAGTAAGAGAAAAATATTTTCCTGTAAAACAAGATACAAGTATAGATTATATTTCCTTTTTAATTTATTAGCATAACCTATACCTGATTTTTCCATTCTATTATACAGAATCGAAAGTTGGATTTTTGTGTTATTTCTCGTTAAAACATACAGTCCGTTGATTATTATTGAACAAACTAAAGTAAAATTGTATATGAAAAACTAAAATAAAAAACCTTAGTGACATTGTAATAACGTGGAAGTTGGTATACATTATTGTAACTTAGAACATGTTGTGAATATTCCTTAAAATATTTGTATAATAATATTTTTAGAATATTGAATTATACCTACTACGAGAAAGTAAGGTATATTAGGCCTACGTATTAACATAACTTATATAAAATGAACGTATAAGTACGAAGAATGGTCTCGCTCGTCACTATTAGTGAAGGTAATATAAGAAAGGAGTTCATCTTCAGTCAGTATAGAGAACACTTAAATTTACTCCAGCAAATTGCATGAACAAAAATAACTACCCCTTGAATTCAGTTAGATTGATACATTATTGTACGGTTTAACAATCACTTTTTTGCTAGAGAACGAACTAATGTTCTTACGTTTTAGATGTGTGGATTTCCCCACATGATTTCTTGTACAAAGACAAACAGGAATAGAAACTTATGCAAGAATTAAGAATAAAAAAGAACAAACGTTTATATTTACACTTATATTATTATGAAACTTAATTTTTTACATATTTTACTTAAAACGCTAATTATTTATTGTTACAAATGGTGCTCTTTTTCTTCATATCAATTTAACAATGTTGTATAACAAATTTCTTTTATGATTTCAAAAACATAAACATACATAACGTTGGATAAATGTTTACCCGAATGATCAAACGCCCATGTAATGCTTCTAATTATCAGATATAAGTTATCTAGGTTTCACACCACCATGTTTAAAAGGAATTGTACAAAAAGCTTACGTTTTTGTGTAGCAAGTATATGTAATGAATTAAATGTTACATTTCAAAAGGAAGTATTAGAAAAGTTACTTAATTACACTGAAATCAATTACACGTGATTTCTAAATAAAGTAAGTGTAGTCATATTTGCTTACTGAAAAGTGAAACAGGATGTAGCCTAATAAAAGAAGATTTGATCATATCAGTTGTTAAATTACCACATATCATACAAGCATTTGTTATTCTTTGAACTTTATAGGTATATGCAAAGGTGTCATATTGACCTACTTGATTATTTATTGTTTATTAGCGTCACTTCATCATCATCGTCTTCAAGGATTAGGTCTGTTGACCTGTTCCGCCTCAGAATTGTTCACGCCATCTCTTTAACGGACGTCCAACGCTCCTCTTTCCTTTTGGGTTATATCTCATTGCAGCTTTTGTTATTCTATTATTTTGCATGCGTTCAACATGGTCCTTCCAATTCACTCTATACTTTTCTATGAGCGTTGTAATGGATTCAACATTTAATTCTTGTCTTATGTCCGCACTTCTTTTATAATCCAATAGAGAATATCCTGCAACAAATCGAAGGAACTTCATCTCTGATGATTCTATTTGTCTTAGTAGATCAGCTGTTAAGGTCCAGCATTCGCAGCCATAGAGCAGCATAGGTAAAGCTATTACTTTATAAAATTTAATCAAGGTGTCTTTTCTCACCTTATGTTTTAACGTTCGCTGTAAGGTTCCACAGAAATGTCTGAATCTAGCCAATTTTTGTTCCATATCATTTGTTTTATTAATATTAAAATTAAATCCCAAATATTTAAATTCTCTTACTTGTTCAACCGTTTGACCGTCTATAACAATTTTGGCTCTTATAGGTTCCAAACCTTGAAATGCCATCACTTTTGTCTTATCTTTTGATATTTTCATTCCATAGTTAATAGCAACTTGGCTCAACTTATGTACTGCAAGTTGGACTTCGTCTTCTGATTTCCCTATTATAAGCTGGTCATCAGCAAATAAAAGTGTCATAAAATTAAAATTATCACTACTTATTGTCTTATTCAAAGCGATCAACCAATTAGCGTCACTTCGTGCAAATAATTATGTTCGTTCCTCAATAAATTGCTCCATATAAGCGTACTAATATTTTAAATATCTGTCACTTAAACTGAAATTTATTGATGTCATTACGCTTCGAAACGTTTAATTATGCTGTTGCATGATTTTCCTATTTATTTATTTAACCTGGCGGAGTTAAGGCCATAAGGCCTTCTCTACCACTCAGCCAGGGCAAAAACATGAAATACATAATAATAATAAACTAAAACATGAAATGATATACCTGAATACAAGAAATGTACATTAAATACAAAGAAAAAATTCTAACATAAGTACTTGAATAATATATATTACAAATGACTAAAATAAAGAAATGAAAAAAAGATGAAAGACTAAACAAATACATTCTTAGTTATTACAAAATGTAATGAAAATTAAATATATTACTAATTAGCATCAGTTCCTAAATGTTATAGTACACTAAATTTATTAAATGGCGCTTGAATTATGAAGTCGTTTGGCAGAACTATTCGAAATTTACTATTCTGTGAGGAATATAGAAGATCCCATAGATAATGTATTAAGTTTCATGCGGGATGCGATTCTCGTGAAAAGGATAGAAAGTGAGTTGCCGTGCTGTTAATTAAATACCTGGTACCCGCTCGCTCACGTATGTCCGTTTTGTTAAGCAGAATGCTTCTTTTTGTATTCTGCTGCCTGAAGACATAAGCCATTACGCAAACCTCTACATTGTAAAATTTCCCTAATTGCTTTCATGATAAAAGTGTTGAATAATAAAATGTAAGATCACTTCATCACGCTCACCATCCCATATGCAAGTTTGAAACCCACTTCATGCTCTATGCATTTTTCGCGAAAACGATGAGTGATTTAGTTATAGAGTGTTCAAGAAATACAGTAACGCTTTGGGGATTCCTATTAAATTTACCATTTGGGCGGTATAAATAATGAGTACCCAACAACACCAGTTATGAGTATGATGAATTAGCTAAATTAAAATTAATTTAAGGCCCGGGCGGCTTGGGTCGCTTAAGTCCTAAAAGGGAGAGGTAAAACTACGAAAAAGAAAGAAAGAAAATTAATTTAAGACGAGAACCATATCTATTTCTTTAAATTTATTTGTTTATTATTATTGTTACTATTATTATTATGTGGGGGTACGCTGTGATACACTTGGTTGCTACAAACCAGAAGACCGTAGATTTGATCCCGGATGAGGTCTCTGGAATTTTTCCTTCTGGATGCACTTTTGCCGTGGGATCGATTCAGTTTCTAACAGCAATGAGTACCGGGAACAATCCTGGGATAAAGACCGCCGATGCGTAAGCTAACAGTACCACCTTCATGTGTCACATTGAGTTTCTTCCTATTCAATAATCCTTCCTCTTTTGTTTTCCGCGAATCGGGCTTGGAGTATGTATAGGGAAACAGAGAAGGTTAGCTAAAAATCCGCGCGAACATCGATAGCTGACCTTCAATGATTGATCGATGGTCTATCGTGCCGATCTGCTATGTGCATTATGCGATATTCTTGTGTTATTATTGTTATCTGAACCTTAACACATAGTTCATCGCAGATATATTTAATCGCCGTTTTCGTCTTTCTTGTAGAAAAAAATTAACTCCCCCTCCTACTCCTTATTTCAAAAGAATCGGGAAGGCGCAGACCATACTGATGAGAAAACCTGACTGTTTTCTGACATTTCCAATTCGAGAGTCGATGCATCCACTTTCTGCATAAAATTCCTCCAAGTAATTTTGTCAGGTATAGGTGGAAAAAATAGTTACGTCTGAGAAAAATCAGCATTTTAAAGAGTAAACCATCCTTATAGCCTACCAAACAGTAATCTTTGGTAATATTATTATTGGGATTTCAATTAAACCTGGGTATTCTCTCATAGATGGGAACTAGATGTACAGATAGGCAGTTGTGTCCCATCTGTTTACTTAAGCCTATGCAATTGCTTTCCTGTTTTAGAGTTGAATCAATTTCTTTGGGCGGAATGTCGCTGCCATCGTGCTTTCTCCGTGGTCACGTTAGGCTTATACTGAAATAGGCTATTAAAAAATTGTATAAAATGTACATAGGTAACCTATCAATTCATACAACGGGTTCTTGCTCCGAAAGATGCTGAAGCGTTCAGAAACTTGTGGTTAGAAGTAGGTGCTCAGTGGGTGTTAAAAACTTACGATTATGTTCTTTACTTAACGCATACACAATAATTTGTGTTGGCTGTAACGATACACATATGCTGGAGTGAAATAAATATCTTTGGAGACATGTATGGGAGATATCGATAAACTGTTCTTCTATGGGGTTTTCAAAGGCATAGAAATTGCCACACATTTAAGCTAATGTTGTGGAACTAATACACTAACTTGAGATATAATACCGCATAGTACAGTGGGAAATAAAATGTAACGTTGTATGAAACGCGAAATTAGACAAGGCAAGTTATTACGCTCATTTTTGTCGCTCGAGAAAATAGATACGTCGATTGTAAGCCTGAAAAAAATATAGAGCAATTTTCTTTTCCTTCCTTCTGCTTCGTTGCTTCGTGACATGTTCGGAATCTATTGTCTGTAGCTGACGTAGTTCTCCCAAGAATGACGCGAAACAAAACAATTTGGTTGACAGCATCTATAAGGATTGGCCCAGTAGATATTTACTTAGTAACTCAAGTGCCGACATGTTAAAATACATGGAATAAAATTATTTGCACTTATATCATTAATAGGCCTACCTTGTGAATATAATGTATGTGTTATATGTGTGTGTTTGTATAGACCTATTACGTATAATAATTAAAGACCCGTTTAGCTCACGGATTTGTGACCATTTCAATATAAGAATATCTGGTATTTCAACCAATCGCAAGTGTATAGTTATTTCAATGTTCTATTTCTACGTTTTATTTCTATCGCTTAAATTTTATCATATTTTCGTGCACTTATTTTTTATAACAATTCACAAGGGCCACCATTCACAGAAACATCTTCATATCTACAGCTTCTTTGATAAAATAAATAATTGAAAACAGTGATTTGGTACCGGTATATAACTCCGTTTATGAGCAAAAGGAAATAGGAAAGTAATGGATAATTTTGTGTGTGGTGAAGTATTTTAAATTTCGTATGATAATAAATACAGTATTATTTATAAATTATAACAAGATACTACTAGCAGGGTAGTATCAAAGAGTTTAATCTAAAAAATATAACAGCCGATTAAATGTATTTGTAATAACCGCACGAAGCGTGACTAGGGCAGATGGCGAGACGATCGATACGTTGTATTATATCGATTGTCTCGCCAAGGGCTATCTGGCTTACAAAGATATAGCTATGTTTCTGATTAATTTTCAAGTCTTTGATTATTCATTATACGATTAATTCTACGAGATTCATTAAATAGTCATAATAATATAAATGGAATGGATTTTCTCAAGGTACATTAAGGACCCATCGTTATGTTACCCATGATAAAATCTACCAAACAGTCATTTTTCGAGGATGAAAACAAGTAACACGATTACGATTAAGTTATGAGTTTTGAATGCTGATGAGACACTATTCTGTTTTCACTGCTTCATAACTAATACATGCCCAGTTGCTTAGTGCATAATACATTTTAAAAACATTAACTCACTATATTCTGAAAATATTTACATGTTTGCAAATGTTTTATACGTTTGAAATGAATCATATCAAAATTCCAAATATTAGTACTAGTCTTCCTAATTATCTTTCCATTGGTTCTAACATGTTCTATGAGCATTAAATTAATAGTCTACCATAATCACTGGTACACCATAATTTCAATCATAAATATGTTTTTTGTAGCCAGTACTCTATACTAAATTGTTTATGAGCAAATTGTAAATAAATTTTAAAATAATAATGGAAAATTCCCATTGAAATGACACATTACTACTTTGAAGATAAATGGATATTATTAGACCCATTGCTTTCTAAACAGATATTTTCATTATGAAATGTGTAAAGCTACCTAACATAAGAACATGTATAACCTAATCAAGAAAGCTTTTAATGTTAAAAGAATCGTTTCGCAATACATAATCTATAAGGATATTCAATGACTCAATGAGCCCTACAACTTGACAGTGCAGTTTCGGTACGTTGTATTATCATTTCTTCTTCTTTTTCTTAGCTTAATATCTCCCATTGTAGGGACGATTGTGTCGCCCACGCCGCCCGGGTCTTAAAAGACCGCAACCTGTCGGACGGATTACCTTTGGATCACATACATACTCTTTTGACCAGACAAGGATACGGAGTGCCTCATAGGATGAGTGCAGGAGCCTCCTCCAAGACCACACGAACCCATTGGACGAGGCACACCAGTCGCTCAAACATTCACTCTTAAGATTTTTCTTCGGAATAATAATTTAAAAAGTTAACCATAAGAGCTACAAAAACAAATTTAGTACATTTTGTTGATGTGGATGAACTACACAATCTTGCAAAATTTCATTACATTATCTGAAGTGTTTTCGATTTATGATATAAATCTTTGTGAAATTGCTGGTTGTGGAAAACAGGCGATAAGAATACCTACTTACCTATTTAAGCAGGTGACATAATCGAATGTTCATCGCCATAACTAAAACTATATAAGATGTAAAAATTGTTTTCACAAAATTAAGAATGTAAATCTATGTTATAAACGACAGTATAATTTATCTATCTTTTGATGAACTTGCCAAAACAATTTAACACGAAACAAAATTATCGTAGGCCTATAGGCTATAAGAAGTTTTAATAATTGCATTATGCAATTAACCAAAATATTTTGTTACAGATTCCCTGAGCATTCCCAGTTAATTGCCTAGATTGTGCATAGACCTTGTTGCAGAAAATGTGCTGTGTCCATTAGTGATTACTGATTACTTTGTGTGGTACATTACTTATGAATGCAATATTATATAGAAAGGCTTAATTATATTGAACAGTCACCGAAATTAAAAACAAAATTAAACTGATTTGAATCGTCTCTTGAAGGCTCATGTAATTGATAGTGTGGCTTTAAAGTTTGATTACGATGTTGTTCTTCGAAGATTTCTCTCAGTTTACAGTAGGAGTACTTTAAGAAGTTTTCCAACAATAGGTATCTTATTTAGACTATTCTGAGATAGGAATCTTCCACTAAAAATAAATCTGATTTAAAATGCTTTAATTAATTTCACTATAACATTTATGAGATGTTTAACAATGTGTATATATTTCAGCTGCACTCGAAGATAAATTCATAGAAATTAATTCATCATTTAAACTTTTCCTTGGAGAACTGTTTTCTTCATATGTATATAAAAGCTTCTTTGAAGTAGTTGAAATTAAATACGACAAACAAGAAGCTATGGTATGATCAGAAGAAAAGGATTCTATGCTTAGCAACTAGGGCGTGTATTTCTTGAATTATTTATTCAGGGATAGGCTTTGAAATACCGCCTAAAAGGGAGACCTAATTCGTTTAAACTACTTTCGTCGAATTTACATTCTTCATGAAGTCCTTTATCTCTTTGTGAGCGCTTTCGAGAAAGCGTATAAAATTTGCAACGGTTATTCTTATTTCCTATCCTTGTACTTAGATAAGTTACGTAAGTGAACATGAACATGAGATCTTACTCTATTTAAAGATAGAGGGATACTTTGTGAGCTTATAAAACTATGTATGCAGCTTCCCCACATCAACATTTTTTTCATTAATTTTTAAGAGGTTATGTGTTTCCGAGTCTAATTGCATGAATCATTATGTGTATATATATATACATATATCAGGCCTGTCCAACCGGCGGCCCTTGAAAGTTATTTCTGCCCGCGGAACAAAAAAAAATAATAATAAATAAATAAATAAAAAGAAACATTGTAAATATTGTAGTATCAACGTGTGTAACCATACACATAAGTTGCTAGTGTTAAGGTCAAATTAAGAAAAAAATAGTATTTTCATTTTGTCAAGCAAGAATTGTTATGTAAAATAGAAGGCATGAAATATTTCAATTTTGTGAGGATATTGAAATGATATTCAAGCCTTTTCTTTTTAAGATTCTCTGGTTTTGAAAACATAAAGACTAACTGCCTCTTCTTAACGATCCCTTGAAAGTGAAATCGAGGTTCAACTATCAAAGTTTCAACTAGAACTATGTGATTTTTAAGCTGATCCATTTCTTCAAACAGAATAGAAAACGAGAGAACTTTGAACATTTCAGACTTCTTTCAACTGAACAAATTTCCCTAGCTAAGATATTTTTGTCTTCTGATCATATCTGTTTGGAAACACATATGCCTACCTATGTGAAAGTGAATTTTCGAATGTAAGATATATAAAGAATAGGTATATGATTTGCCTCTATGGCTGTTCCTGTTAGGCTTGATGAGACTAGGAACTGTAAGCGAACTTTTCTCTCAGAAAGTTGTATTACTGTTATTTGCATTTAAATGATGAACTAATGTGGTAAACAAAATCTGTATTTTGTACAAACATTTTAAAATTGTAGGTTTATATAACATCTACCAATGAAGCAACCATAGCTAAGTTACAATAATTTTCAAGTGTACTCTAAGTGATAGTTAATACGAAACAAACTTGCCTAATTTTTATGCGGACCTCAAAAATACTTGTCTAAGTAAATTTGACCCCAATTCCTCTAAAGTCTGACAGGCCATATATATTCACATAATTACATTTTGTGTTTTCCTGAAGCCTCCTTTCAAGAAAGAAAGAAAGAAAGAAAGAAAGAAAGAAAGAAAGAAAGAAAGAAAGAAAAAAGTAAGAAAATGTTCAATGCACAAGTTTGCGTATTTGTGTACGCCTCTTAGTGAACAGCATAACTCAAAAACAAAAATAAAAATAATATCAAGGTGCAATTCTATATCCGAATTCCTAGAAAATATTATGAATATAGGCTATCGAAAGGATTTTCTTATCCTGAAAACCATTATAGCGTTTAAAAAGCGAAGTTTTTTCCCACTACTTTGTCAGACCTGCCCCAAACAATTTGATTTAACAATTTGATCTAACAGTTTTGCGATAACTGATTGTGTTATGTTCCTTTCTATGTGTAACTTAATTATTCTTAGAGATTCAATAATAATATCCTAAACCAGTCTCAAGAGCAAGTAGTAAGTTATGTGAATCGATAAAATTGGTTAGGCAGAGTACGTTAATGCATGCCTCACATCAAATGTTTGCGTAGCTACATTTATTTAGTAACAGTGGAATTTTGAAGACTCCCAATTTTTACACCCCCAAAGAATTAATAAAGAAATCTCTTCTACCAAACCTGGTCAACCAGGGATATGAAGCCTGCGCTAATCACTTTGTGATCTTTTCATAGCCTTAAGTGTAACAGGGAGTGCTGAGTGAAGAAGTAAATTTGCAGAGTTAGGCGGGTCCTTGATAAGAAAGAGAAAAAAAGTCCTGTTTCCGTACATGTGCACAGCAGTTGAACCGATGGCATCAGATCAAGTCATTTCCTCCGGTCCCTAACAAGGGATTGAAGGCTGATTGTACAGTTTCTTCGTTCCCTAAAAATCCACCCTCATTAGCGTAGGGAAGGAAGGACATTAAACGGCCTGTAATTTTGTCCACTTAAGTTTATAATGTAAAGCTTTTTTTTTTTTTTTTAACGAATCATAAATTACTCAAGGGCTGGTGACGTGTCACCGTATAGCTACCCTTACACACAAGCTTTATCGCTCGAGTTTAGGCAGGTGTGCACTCAAATGCTCGTGAAAACATGTGCTTGCAAAGGCAAAAGACAAACAAAAGAAACCGCGCGGTACGTCATTCGTGCAACGCTGCACTCTTTCGCCTGGAAATGTGTATGTAAAGGCAGAAGACAAAGAGCACATCAACTCCTCTGTACTGAACTTCAAACAATACCTCACGCTCGTAGCTGGCGTGTACAAAATTTATACACTCCACACGCCGTTCTTTTGAGAGAGAATTCGCGCGTGTTTGGCATTTACAGGCACAATCTTCCGCGCGTACTCTTTTGTTGGCACTCTATCATGCGAGGAAGAACGTGCATGCATTTTGGGCTGCATTTTTTACCGCACGTGATTGCCTGCAAGCTCTTTCCCGCGATATTGCCCGCACGCTCTCAGAAGTGTGGTAAAGAACTTGTGTGTGGGGCTTGCAATTGACCTGCTAAGACGGTAGAGTATTACCAGCAAACTTCGGTTTCACGAGTGACAATAATGTACGAAGGTCGTTGATATTTGGCTACCAGCCCCTACTGTTTATTGGAGGTATTGCTGTAAGGCTGAGGTACTTCTAAATGGGTGAGTAGTCCAACATGGCGCTCATGTGTTTCATTTTTTATTCATTCCTGCCGAGGTAGAGCGTGCGCCCAAAAAAGCCAAGCCTCCAATCAGATATGAACCCGGCATTCTGGTTCCGTGACAAGCATGCTAACCACTAGTCCATCGAAGACGAAGCTTATGCCTAAAGAGCGGTGTTAATTTTAATTGTGTTAGATATATTTTGTTTCATATAAGTAGGTCTAGTAATAATAGGCCTAGTAATAATTCTAGTTTGGATTTTAAATGTTTCAACCCAATTCATTCTATTTTTTTGTTGTTGTTGTCTTTTTGTTATTGTTGTAAATTCTATATAAACCACTGGTTAATGCTGCAAAATTATTTTTGTATACATTGTACACATACATTTATAATTTTTCGTTTGTAGTATACTGTGCATTGGTATATAATTAGATTTATATGAATCTACTATAGCCCCTAAACACGATCTTTGCTCATATAGGGGTATGTTTGGTTTTATCTGTTTTACTTGTACTAAATGTGTAATAATAATAGTGTAATGTAAGTAAGTAATGTTATTAAATGGATGATAATAATAATAAAAGTAATAATGGTTGTAATAATAATATAATATCAAATCAAACTGATGTAACAAAATGCCAGATGGAGTTAATAGGCCAGTATCCGAAAACTTGTTTTTTATATGCCTATTCGTAACTCCTAGATAAAGTCTGGTATTCTTGACTTTATGTGTCATACTTGGAATTATGACATGTAGAAAAGAAGTTATTTTTGTAATCGATCTCCGAGTTAAGCTCCAGATCGATCCATTAAGCAGGGCTTACGAAAAAACAAAGGTCTAAAGTTTGATTAGCATATGTGAAGGATTATGTGGGTAGTGTTATTTGCTAAAGCCCAGGGCATTGCAACTTCAAAAGCCGTATATGAACACTGCAAACAGTATTGTTCTCATGCTGAACATACTGAACTGAATTGCATTTGATGAATATTTTCACAAATTAGGCTCCTAATTGGGCATTATTCCGGTACTGGCCAACCGATTTGGCCGACTATCAATAGACGTCTTTCCATGAACATTATAAATACGTATACGAAGTTCCATAAAAATCCGATAAAGCGTATTTGAGTTATTGCACCTTTAAAATAGACATTAAATTGGGTTTTTCTCCGGTACAAATCAACAGATTAGGACCAAATTCAATAGGGTACTTCTCATTGACATCATAAATGCGTATACCAAGTTTCATGGAAATCCGATACACCGTCTTTGAGTTATGGCGCCTTTCTAATATACTGTATTAAAATAGGCACTAAATTGGGCATTACTCAAGTACGGGTGAACCGATATGGTTCAATATCAATAGGGGTCTTCCCATGGACATTATACATGTGTTTTCCAAGTTCCATAAAAATCCGGAAAGGCGTATTTGAATTATAGTGCGTACAGACAGACGGATGGACGGACGGGCGGACTGACGGACAAACATTTTTTCGTCCCCACACACACAATCTCATAAAGTACCATACTGGCACTTAACAAGCATCTGACTGCATTGGAGTCAAGGCCCTCAATGGTTTTCAATACGCATTGTAGTATAGTCATGATTTCCCATTTAAAAAGCATGTGACCTTTAACTAGTTCTTACTCCGGTACTGGTCAAGCGATTTGGTCCAGAATGAATAGGCTTCTTGCCATGGACATTATAAATTTGTGTACAAAGTTTCATGAAAATCCGATAAAGCGTTTTTGAGTTATCGCGAGTACAGGCACACGGAAGGACGGACAGACAGACAGACGGACAGACATTTTCCCGCTCGCACATACTCTCATAAAGTATCATACTGACATTTAATAAAGGTTGTTGAGCTGATGGTATCTATTATACAATCTATTTTTTTTTTTTAATGAGGATTTGAAGTAGTCAAGCTTTACATCAAGTCCTATAAATGAGGTCTGCCATAAATAAGACCATTTTTGTAAATTTTCGGGCCCATTACACCAAAAATCGCTCTTCATTCCTTAATTACATAACACAAATAATTTTAATTATTATTTTAACGAAAACATTGTACATTTTAAGAAACTAGTTTCTTGATTTTCTGCTTCTCATCAGGTTTCTTTTCTTATTATAGGACTAATAAAATTAGTTTTTATTTTTATAATCTGTTATTAACTATTGTCTATTTTTCAGGTATGTACTGATGCAGATTAGATCATCTACCCATCAGTAAGTGAATTTTATAATGTATTTAATATTCGTCTAATTGTGAATATCCCTTCATTACGAAGCTGTTGATGACTTATTGAGATCCTTTTAGATGTAAGTGAAGTTTATAACTTCTGTCATGCGTGACTATTTCAAAGAACGCAAAACCTTTCCAGCGATCTCAGCAATTATCTTAGGTTGTATTCTTTTTTTTTCTTAATTTATGTATATTATTTCTATTGCTATTTTTTGAACTGAAATGCTGAGCATCGGGTTGCTATTCTATTTCAACAAGACATATTTCAACGGTGACTGTCCACCCTTTTCAGCAAAAGTGTCAACGTGGCCATAATAGGTATTAAGCTTGCTGAACGTTTATTGTTTTATTTCTTCGTACCTGCCATTTTCGTAGAGATGTTTCTAGCGGGTAATCCTCGATTTACATAAGGATGAATGTTGCATGAATTTAAAATAACATTTTAAAGAGTTTGCGTACTTGGTATAATCCCAGGGGATTACTTCCAAGCCAGTATGTTGCTCTTGATATTTAGTGATTTAAAAACTACGGCTACAGAATTTAACTCAACTTAATTTTTTATCTCTTCAAAACTCTTGTTTCTCATAATATGTTCTTTTCTATTTATTTTCTCACAGTAGATAATATCAGTGTAAAACAGAGTGAAAGTTTTCAGTGAATAGTCGTGTCCAATAAATTATGTGACAGGAAAATGGGGAGTTCTTAAGGATGCCCAAATATCCTAATATTTTTAACAGAATAAACTATAATAATATAATAACCCTCCTAAGATCGGGAACATTATTTTAAATAGGCCTAATACCTAATAAGTAAACCCTGATACACAAGGGACATAAATAAAGAGGTTTCACAAGTCGCTGTGGTATTCCTATGAGAACATTAATTGTTTATAAATAATAGCATTTTATGCATCAGGAAGTCTGCTCAGTAGACCTATGCGTCAATTATTCGAAATAATTATAGAACTGTTTAAATTAGCGCCTTCTTTAATCTGATCTGTCAAAGAACATCAGCACCTTAAATGATTCAGTTCAAGTAAAGTGCTTATTGTTTTAGCCTTTAACACATGTATTTTAAGGAAATGCATTGTGGTTGTAAAACTTAAATGA
Source organism: Ectobius pallidus (assembly GCA_964059195.1). Taxonomy (NCBI): domain Eukaryota; kingdom Metazoa; phylum Arthropoda; class Insecta; order Blattodea; family Ectobiidae; genus Ectobius; species Ectobius pallidus. The sequence continues at coordinate 23,914,535 of CAXKWD010000010.1, read as the reverse complement.
AACTTTTTAAATTCAGCTCAGAGATAATTTATCACTTGTGTTAGGTTCAGTGTGGATATACTTAACTGTTGATGTTAATCTGTTTTCTATTGTTGATGTCAGTGTTATTGCTTCTATTATTTTCAACTGATGTTCAATTTTTAGTATTATATTAGGCCTATAGGCCTAATAGCAGTGACGAATCATATTAACTTTTTATTCATATATTACCGTTGTTGAGAATATTTTTTCAAAGTTATATTTTCTGAAAAAAGGAAATTAAAAGAAAGATTCCTGAAATGAAAATAAAATTATGAATTCGGCTTTTGCCACTACGTTTGCCATGATAAACCCCTCAAACTGGCGGCTTCTTGATTTGAACCCGAGACCTCCCGAATGCGCTGGGTTGCTCGTAGGAGCTTGTAGTTCAAATTTTACTACCTAGGTAACCTTAATATTAGGATTTATCGAAAAACCTATGATGTTCATTTTCCTGTTTGTACCGTATCATACCAATGTGCAACGAATCTGCTAAGATCGAATGCAGGTATAATTCATGTAGCCCAGATTGGAGAAAATAGGTTAGATATTAAATAAGTATTCTGAGAATACTGTCATTAGTCTTGCATTGTTTATTTAATAACTTACTCTATTATCTTAGACAGTATTTGCAATAGCCTAATGCTTCTATCAATCATTTCCAGTGACGCATGACGTCGATTGTCTGTAATAATAGTAAATAAACAAGCCAGTACAAACAATACGATCAGTCTGTTAATTTACTGGTTGATGTTTGTTTTTTCATAATTCCCATGGCCAAAAACCTAGTCTTTCTTTTGAATGCAGGTTATTGTTTACTTGTAAACAATGGCATTACTATTTGGATACATACCTTGCTGTTCCATGATATTAAATTATACTGCTGAAATTAAAAATCAGAGATAGATGAAAACAATTAAGAATTGAAAGGGTAATGTTTCCACACGTGAACAAGAAGTACGTAAAAATGTGTGCTTTTTATTATAAATGGATGTGGCGCTATCTATTGTTTGTGGTAATGACCTCTGTATCATGTGACAGTGAAGATCGGATTGCGTGCCTTGACATGTGGGAAGCGATTTCAAGCTTGATGAGTTGCCCAAGTAAAATGGGCTGGGAAACTGTTTTTTTCATTAAAACAGTAGGCTAAAGGGTGTACAATCTAGCTAGTATATTATTGTGCTTCCTTTTAGATTTAGATTGTTCATCTAGAAAAGTTCATCGCAGACTTCTGTCGATAAAGTATAGACAATATTTCGCTGAAATGTCACGTTGCAACACCTATTTATAAAAAGGTGTAAATAATAAATATCTGGCAAAACTTATGTGTGTGTTTGTGAGTGAATACGCGCGCAGTTGCGTATGTCCTAACAGGGTATTTACAGAGGTATGTATGTAACATAAGAACATGATAGCTAATGTTATTTTCACACAAAAAATAACATGTATAGATATTTTATTTGTATTAATAACGTAGTTTATTGAAGACATGAATCTAACATGAATCGGCCTAATACAGTTAAATTCACTATATCAAAACATGTGTGTTTAACGGGCATCTTTAGTTATAATTCATGCAATGCAATGAAGCTACTTGCGTACGAGTGAACGGAGCTTCGAAATTGACACAGTTTGTCCCAAATATTTTTGCGGTAATGACGTTGTAAAAGAGTGACAGGAAGGACAAACAACCGAATCACATATTTGAAAACAGATAGAAAGAAACATAATTTACATCTTCCTGAAGCGGTTGTCAATAAGACATAGCCTATAGACCTACTTACAGTAAATTTGTTGTGGCTATGGTTTCTGCTATCATTTCTTGTTGTTACGAACAAAGCGAAAGAAACACTCTGTACATAAGTCGGTGTCTATATGCATATTAAACAAGGTTTTCTGTCTAGTTGAAAAAAGTAAGATAATAAAAAGCTATGAGGGTGTTTACGAAGGAAGGTTTTTATTTTAAACGTTTTATTCCATGTTACTTTTAAAGAAAGTTTCAGAATAGTAATTCAGATAAAAATTAAATATACCTACTTACAATCGGAATGTTTGTTAACTCGTTTTAATAAACAATTATAATCTTAACAGTTTCAATAAGCATTAACAAATTTTTGGGCGCGTTATGTTAGTACTATAACTTATTATTACCTAGTTTAGCTCTGGTGTCTTACGCCGATTGTTATGGTTTTTACATTTTTTAATACACGATCCCTTATTGGACATAAGAAAAATCCATTAATATCCATATGTTAACACCGAAGTTCAGTTACAGGTGCTGACAGATATTAAAGAATTTTATATTACAGTGCCAGTATTTCTATAAATTTTTCCACAGAAATTGTAGAATGTATTAACTAACAAGGTGCGGGGTGTATTGTTTACACTTCAATAATAATCACATTATTGTATTCAGCGATTCATTCCTGGGATATTATGGGTAAAAGTGAAAAATAAACAATAAGTTATGTTTTCAAAGGAATTAAGTATTTATAATTTATATAGTTCAGTTGTTTTAATGAGTACCATTGGAATTTCATACAATCAAGCCATGACAACCATATAGAGAAGATACACTACTTTGCTGGATGGCATTACAATTGATGTGCATGGGGTAATGAGGCACAAAAGACTTTTTAGTGAGGATGATACCGTTCATTTGTCACGAAACTGGATAAAACACATTTTCTGAGCCAACACAAAATGATAAATAAAAGTGAGCATAGTATCAGTGATTGAGTTAAAGGGATAGGCCCAAATAAAAGAAGCAATGAAAGTACGCAGTACCCTATTTTATACTATTATTTTACTAACATTATCTCTGTTAGAAATAGGTTCATCACTTAGATCTCTGATTTCATACTTAAATACTCCTATAGATGGGCTACATAATTAGCCTATACAAAATGTGTTGGATGGAAGTTTTCCAGTTGATTAAAAATGAAATTATTTCTATAAAATTTCGCCATTGTTTATATTCGGTGGAAGGGAAAAGAAAGAAAGGAAGAAAGAAAGAAAGAAAGAAAGAAAGAAAGAAAGAAAGAAAGAAAGTTATTCACAATCTGAATAAAACAATAATACTGGCGTCATAGTTCCAACAATAATTAAAATTTAATAAGTTTAACTTGGAGTCTTCAAGAAAATGAATTTTACATACCGTGCTAAAAACTAAACCCTCAAATTTCTAATACCAGTAATACTAATGATAGTAATAATAATAATAATAATAATAATAATAATAATACGAATTTTTCTTATACTTCCGAGAATTAATAGGTTTCTTTCAAATAAATTAATAATGGAAATAGTTTAAATATAGCAGTAAATGGAAAGAAAATGTAATGGCAATGAACGTAAAATACATATTTCCTTCAAATAATGCATCCGTAATATGTGTAAATCTGTACTGTACATTTGAGATTAAGAATAGTAATTAAGAGTAGTAATTAAGACTAGTTTTTATATATAAACTTTATTATATTCCAAAAACGACATTGTTATAAGAGTTCGGCAAATGATATTTTTAAACATACAACATTTTATCTTAAGTACTTTTGGATTTCCCTAAACTTTCACTTCATAGGCCTATTAATATTAGACACTGCAAAAGTAAAAAGAGAAAATAAAGCAGGAAAGAAATTTAAAACGATAGAAATTGAAGAAAGTGAAGACATGTTAACAGTCTGAGAGTATTGGAATACAGACTGGTCATTATTAGGGCAAGGTATTTAATGACCATAAAATAGTGAAAAATGCAACATAAAAATGCATAATGTATGCCATAGAACCATAAAATTTACAAAAATGACTAATAAATTATCCATTATTACTTATAATTAGTTTTTTTATAAATAATCAGGTGATTTTAGAAAGTAGTTTACGAAATGACTGCATGTTACAATTATATTTAAAATATAAAACACTCTTATTTTGTTACTAACCAAGTAAGTAAATTAATACTACATGCGAAAAAAAATCCGGACTGGCTTGCCCATTAAATTGCCCCTAACAAGTACCTCACTCAAGTCTTATATACAAATAAATGACACAGTGAAAGTCCTTCTGATGGCCTGAAAATGAGTGACAATGGACATGCTCGGATGATTTCACTATGCACAGTCCTTTAAACTAGGGGAAGCAGGTACTGCCTATACCATGTTTTCTTGGAAATGTAGTAGAGTTCAAAATGTACATTTTTTCCAGTGATATTGCAAGTTCAAAATGTACCTTCTTTCCAGTTATATTGCAAGTTTGCTTTGTAGGTTATAATTGATAGAATTAAAAACAGAAATAATAATGAAAAATTCAAAATATAATGCAACACTTTATTTGAAAAAATAAACAATAAAAAAATATAAAATACCATAAAAATGCCTAAAATGACCTAAAATACCCCAAAAATGACATATGTTTTGAAAATCACGAAAAATGCATAAACAAATTGTCCTTATTTAATAAATTAATGCATGGTACACCTTCAATAAAAATATGCAACATCATCAAATGCCTTGCCTGTCATTCTTAACATGTCAAGATATTATCCGCGGTTATGGTATTTGTTGTTGCTTATTTATTTTCCAGTCAATGTATATAAGATTTAATTTTGTGCAGAACCCTGCATTTCAGATCAAGACCTGTAAAATGGGCTTGTTAATAAAAAATGTTAATTATTGTGATTCTATTTTTTTCAGGGCTTGGATTTGTAAGTGTAATTTCCATGTAAAAAAAAAGGAATAAGGTATTAAAGTGTGATATAGAAGGGGAGAAAAAGATACTGTTTCACTGAACAATTTCGGAAAATACTGTTTTTCTTGTTCTATTACTGAGTTAAACTCCTTAAAAAAACTAGATTTACATCTTAATAATATAGTTTAATTAAATATTTCTGTGGTAGTGTACGTACTTGTATCGTTCTTCAAAGAAAGAGAAAAATGAAGTTGTTGTACTGTACTTCAAAGCATTACGCATATTTAAGATTTGAATAGTAAGCTTTCTCTATAAGGAACAAGATATCTTTGTAGATGCTCGAGCTAAACAACTTCAATGTAGTTTTTTCTTAAAGTATTCTCATCAGGCACTGACATCTTTGTTTATTTTTCAAGAAACCCTTTGAAAGCCGGATGGTTCACCTTACTGAGTGGAATTCCCGCCTGCATAAAAGCTGCACACAAATCAATGTTTCATAATTTGGGTCTTTTAAGAACACTATTCAAAGGCAGTTCGTAACAGACGGAGTCGGGATTTACTTGTTTGCGGGGTCTTGTTCTTTTGATGCTTCGAACTGGAAATGTGCATTGTTTGATATGGTCTTTCTGGGTGTTATACATTATTCCTGAATGGGCACGTTTTTAAAGTCATCAGTAAATCCACTGGTGGAAAAGTGCGATGAAAGTCCGGTCAATGTACGATGAGCCTTATAAGCCGTTAAGTGCACGAACAGGTTGGTGGATTTCAGCGGGAGTATTAGAGTTGTATAATAATTAATGTATCATGGATTTGCAAGAAGTTGAAATTATAATATATGATGGGCAGGGAGTGCTGCCTTCTCATAAATAATGTTTTGAGCATATTAAATTCCATAAAATATTTTGCATAGTTAAAGTCGGTACCTAATCTCATTATGCTGTCTCGTGTGCTGTCAGTTTCGAGATACTTGGAAAACTACGTTAATTAATACATTTTTATGTAGAGTATTTCTTCTTTCTATTCTCGTCTTGAAACAAAATCAATTCATCACTTTCATTTTCGAAGGACTGATACTCTTATGGAGAGCAGTTCATTAGCTTTCGCACGAAAATAAACTCAATTTATTTATGCTAGTGGTAACTGTCGTCTGCTTCTCTGCTCCACCATGTTTGTCATCTAAGAAGCATCGTACTTTAAGTTCCATGAGTCTGATTGCAATCGATGACTTTCGCTGGACTTTCACCGGTGAGTTTACGAACAGCCTTATGATTTCTCGGTGGATTGTCCGTTGACTTTACAAACACCCTGGTGAAAGTCCGATGGCATCGATGGAATCAATCGATGACTTTAAAAATGGGCCCAATCGCAAACAGTGAATCGTATAACAGTTCCATCGGTTTCAATGCAATCTTGCTTGAATTCCTAACCCGAAGTGGAAAGTCGGGATCTAGACACCTTCGATGTGATTAAATTCATTGCGGTACCAAACTCATCCTGTAACAAACTTACAAATTCACGAACATAAAACTACAGACTGATTCCAAGGAAATTAAAACACAAGATGGGATTTACAAATAATTAATATTTCCCTTTTTTGTAAGAATGTCTTAAGACCCGCGTTTGCTGGAAACAACATTGCCACGTTTACTGCAAGTTGAAGAAAAGTTAATTCAAGGTCTTTAAAATGTGGGACATTAGAACAAAAGCATTAATTGTAATAAAAAGCAATGAAATTCACACAGAAAATACAAAAAGGGGAAAGGGGATTATTAACATGGTGGAGAAAAAAGGGATAAAGTTTCTAAAAAAAAAAAAAAATTAAAAAAAAAAATTAAAAATAAAAAAAAAAGTAATAGAAGTCATAGAAATTTTCTCCATTCTCAGCTAACGACAACATGTCACATTGTGTTCTCTTTTATAGAGCTGTAATTTGCCCTGTGAAGAAAAAAAAAGAAAGAAAGAAAAAAAAAGAAAGAAAGAAAAAAAAGAAAGAAAGAACAAAAAAGAAAGAAAGAAAAAAAAAAGCACCTAAAAATCCTAACCGTGTTTATAATAATTACTGGATTTCATTATAAAATATTCTTTTTAACAAATGATTATAAAATAGTCTAGTATAACTGTACAGACTTCCACCTTAGGTTTACTTCCTGTAAAATATCTCAAAATTTAAAGTATTTCCTTTTATGATACATTTAATAGTAATAATGTCGGCCGCGGTCGTCTAGAGGTAGCGTGCCCGCCTCTAGATCCGCAGGGCGCGGGATCAAACCCGGCTGCGGTCGATGGATTTTTCAGGACGTAAAAATCCTGGGCACGGAGTCCTCCGCGAGGGACTTTAAGCTGGGGTCCCGTGTCGTACATTTACGGCACGTAAAAGAACTCCAAGCCTAAATTAGAGCCTCCGGACAAAATTTCTCGGCACTTTCACTTAGTTCCCAGAGGGGGGTTGCGAGGCGATGGGCTTACCACCTGTCCCTCTACCCTCTCTCGGAAAATAAGCATATCAAAATTAGTATAGGTACTGAAACCTCCACTTGGAGGCCCCTTAGCCCCACCTGGGGATCATAGGGTACCAGATACAGATACAGATAATAGTAATAATAATAAATATCGTAATTCAATTATTTTCTAAGACTACTATGCATTACATTTGAAGGAATTATAAGCCCATAGTGCATCGTGTTTTTCAGAATTTGAATCATCAAGATTCCTGAAGAGCTTAATAAGAAATAATTCTGCAGAAATGTTGCTAATGCGGACTCCGTAGCGGAGAGTGAAAACACCGGTCGCCCGGTCTCAACTTATAATAAAGACCCTGTATGTGTTAGTAACATTCTGCCGAACGTTTTGTTACCACAGTAATCCGTTAAAAGTTTTTCAGAACTTGTGCTGTAGGAAGATTTAATTTGGGGTCTTGGTGAATGGGATTTAGTTTTATTGTTACAGAATACTTTTACAAAATCTGGAAGAATTATTGCTGTGCTCCTGAAATACTATAATTTATTGCAGCACGTCTGACTATTTTGCCCATTGGAAGGCTCGAACACAATGTTTACAGAAACAATATAATTTGAGACCAGTATTGTAAGAATTCCATCGTAGACCAAATTATCTAGTGACTTAAATTAGTTTTATGTTAACGTATTTTTTCAGGGAAGAAGTGATATTATTTTATAAACGGTGTATGATTATCATATCCATTGATTGTAAACACACTATACTAGGAGGATTGCTCTCAGTTTTATGAAAGCGTTGAGTTTACAACAGTAAAGTCATTACGTCAATGTGATCCAATCATTTAGGATTTATAAACTCGGTACGTGTTTGTTTTAAATGTCACCGTAATATCCCTGGTCATTAAAAGCTTTGGTGCAGTTCTATTGTAATCTGTACCGTAATAGATGAAACTCACTCTAACGTCATTATTTATCTTAGGTATACACTGGCATTTCAGACAGCTTATGCTTAATTTAGTAGAACTAATTTTTAAGTGATTTATTGAGGAGGATAATGGAATTTCGACGAATTAACTATGTTTTAAAATATATTTATACACTTAAAACGTGACCAATATGGAACACTTTATATTGATTTCTAAGACCAGAACTCCGAAGCGCACGTATTTTATTTAACATTTTCACTGCTATTGACGTACATATACGTCACCGCAATAATTGCATCAAGGCCATGAAATAAGTATAAATATTAATGCTTTATCTTAAAATATGAATATATTTATACACAAATTAGCATTGTCATTCATGAAAACCAGCTACTCCATTAAAATTTTCCAAATTTATTTCAGACGGTATAACCAATTAGGGAATTTATTTGATAAATGCTTATATTAAAATGTAAAATCAACTCTGAAAGGGTTAATGACAACGATGTCTTCAATATGTCAGAAATGTGCAATATGAAATGCATAAGTAAACAAGTATGTCTGTCTCACTATAGCCCATTATTCCTATCTACTTAAGAGTGAGACAGACATACTTGTTTACTTAGGACCGGATCTAGACCGGACAACACCTACCCATCCCACTGTCTAAAACATTTATTTTGCGCTCCGACTAAACTATTTATGCGCAAGGGTGTCCTCTTTCTGGAAGCCGTCTAACAAAATCTCTTTAGCGAAAGCGATTATACAATTACTGCATTTGCTTAAGGCCAATAATGTTGAGGGATAGAATGTAACTTAAGTGACCCTAAGTAGGCCTACAGAGCCTAGGGTACGGTGTTAATCTGCTGTAACGTCTGTGATATGAGACCAATGGTTTTATTTCCTTCTAAAAGAAGGTCATGAGATCTAACGACTGAAAGTTTACAGCTGCAGTTTGAACACGCGAACTTTTTGTCTCATGACAAGCACCCTAACTACTAGAGTAGGCGTACTAGGCCACAAAACAGCGACCGAGTACCGGAATTCTTTAGATTTGGGTAGAATACCGGTATTACAAAATATCCATACCCATATATAACCGTAATTGTGGAAACCGTTATTAATACCAATAAAATACGTCTATTACCGGTATATTACCGTAACTTTTTTCGCAAAGGGTGTACCAGTAATAACTTATTAATTTACTCAGTTAGTAACAAAACAATAGTGTTTTATATTGTAAATTTAAATGTCACATCCGTTCTTCTTAAAAAACTAATGAGTAATAACGGATAATTTATTGATCTTTCTTTTTAAATGTTGGATCTTTTAGGGCATAAAGGAAGTTTTTATTTTTTATTTTTTTTTTCCATTTTTTCATTATTTTATGGTCATTAAATGTCTTCCCCTAGTATTTACGTTTACGTGGTAAAGAAGTGACTCTTTTGACCTTCGCAGTCTGCTGATTCGTTAAGTAGTGGGGGCATACAATAACCTTTTAGTCGGTCTGCGGTAGATTCGCTCGGTACAGCTAAGCTCACTAGTCTGACTCCTACTCGTGAACTTGTATTTTGTAATAGATCTCTTCTGAATCTATATTTCAATAAATTTATGATTATATTCGACCCAAACTTTAGCGATAATATAACTGGCATGCCCATTAAATTCCCCCTATCAAATTCCTCACTCACATTTTATACATAAATGAATGACACAGTGATAATCCTTGTGATATATCAGTTATACTGAAAGTCTGCTTTGATTCCTAGGGACATACTTGCTTATAAACTGTTAATAGACAATCATTAAAAGAGAAATAATAATAAAAAATTCAAAATACAGCGTAATGTAACATTTATTTTAAAAAAAACTATAACATAATGCCGAAAATTACAAAAAATTCCCCAAATATTGCCTGTCTCTTGGAAATAACGAAAAATGCAAACAAAAAATAAAAACAAACAAACTTCCCTTAGTTAATAAAGTGTTTCATTATACACATTAGTATACATAGTCGTGCTTTCTTTCAACCTTCATTTAAAAAAGGATGCAAAATTATCAAATACCTTGCCCTAATTATGACTAAACCTATCAGAGCTACTTCTATTCCTTTTAGGTAATTCAGGTTTTACTTTTTTAATTTTTGGTGCTTTTACCAGTGTTATACCGGTATATCACTGAGAGAGTGCTTTTACCAGTGTTATACCGGTATATCACTGAGAGAGTCTATACCGGTATGCACAACCTATTACGAGATAATATCGGAATTTACGTTTTACGTTTTCCTGTAGGCCTAGCGATACCGGCCAATAGTGAAATAATACCGGGATTTTACCGACAATTCCTGTAGCTAGGGTGATTGCTGTTGAGAGTGCTACATAGTTACCTCTCCAACACTTTTTTACTTCTCTTTATCATCCCCCACTTTCTCTCCTCTTCTCCATTTTCCTTTCTCTCTCAGTCTCTCTATCTTCACCCTCCCCTCTCCTTCTCCTTCAGTAAAGGTGCTATTTTCTTACAAGGTCTATGTGCATTCTGTACATTTTTTGGCCCTCCACCGCCCCCGGAGCCCCCGGTTCCAACAACCTTTCGGCGCTTCTATTCTATTGTTCTATTTTCGCTTTTGTGTACTTCAAGCTTATGGGTAATGTGTTTTGACCTAGCTGTTTGATTCAGCCCTAACAGAACTGTGGAACTCTGTTTGTGTTATGTCATCGGTCTGTCGGGGGTCGTCTCCCCGATCTGGTATTCACCTAATGAGTGAGGAAAAACCCCGAAAAACCCCACTTGGATCGGCTGATGCGAGAGTTTTCCGCAGCAACCCGGGCACTTGGGTTACTGCCCATATGCAGTGCACGGTTTAATCTCAGGAGTCTGAGCTTTCTCCTGAGATACGTCTCACAATTAGGTTGTCTTACACCGTCAGTCTCTTGTTGTTTTCTAATTCCTATTACATACGTTGCAAAGTCTTTGAATACTGTGTTTGTATTCTGTACAAGGGGAAGTTTACTCGTTTCCTAAAGCTTTTCACAAGGTGAATGATAGAAATGAGATGAAGACAAGACGAATTCGGGGTCACAGCACCAGAAAAATTCCCGACATTTCTCGAAACTTTTTCCTACTTAATAGTCTATGCTTTACGTTCCCTCTCGAAAGCTTACAGGCCAATCCCTGTACAAGAGGGACTAAGTTCTAGTTCAACATTTAACGGGACATGGAGGGACTCTCTCATGAGGGTCCAACTCAACGCTGGCCTCCATATGACTTAACATAAAAGAGAAAAGTCTGGAGAGATACAAAATAACTCTACTTCAGATGGGATTAGAACACACGCCCAACCAATATTCAGGACTATAAAATAATTGCTACCTCCCTGGGCATACGAGTTTCAGTCAAAAGTAATCCTATAGTATCGTTGGTAGTAGTTAATTGCAGGGAATCCCTTTCTTTTGGTGCTTGGCCACCATCTTGGTATTCGATAGTCAGCGACTTGTTATGTGGGGGTTCAGGTGTTTGGTAGGTAACAAGTATTTTCCATGTCATTGATTTGCTAAACGTCAACAATTTACAGTGTATGGTGCATAATTTGTTGTTAATGAAAGCTTGACTTTAATTTCTGTAGACAAGTCCTTTAGAGTTTAAGCTTGAAGCACGAAATTACAGCGGAAAGCAATTTAATGACCTCTCATGAGGGCTCTAAAGGGGAAAACTGCTTTATAATATACAGCACCTGGAGTCTCAACTCTCGACAGAAGTGATTTCATTATCTCTACAAGTCTGAAATGAATCTCACCGTATTTTAAAGGCAGACATGAAAAAATGGACAGAGGCTAAAATTTTCACAGTGAACTGCCTCCATACGTTTTAGAAGGACATTCCTCCGTAATATAACAATGTAATTGTGGTCATATCTTGATCCATCACTTTCAGAGTTAGTTTGTGCAAACATGACATGACATTGTTCACACTACGCATCCTCTGACATTAATTCTTTCACTGCTAAAATACAAATTTATCAATAACATAATATATAGCAAGCTAATAATGCAATCTACAAGTATGGTTTCTAGTTATTAACTGTTATTATACCTATAGCATTTTCCTGCAAAATGAAGGTGAAATCAAGAAGTGAGTAGAACAAAGTAATCAAGAACTCCTAATCTATGAAGTTTTTAACCCTCCGGTTTGTAAAATACAAGGAACAAGATAATACTTCAGTCTGGAGTCATCTGTTTAATAGATTTCACAACCATCTCCTCTGAATAGTTTTAAATAATAATTTTAATATGTACTACTCCATATTTTAATTTCATGTTTCCGCGAGAATTTATATATTTTTTTAAAATTTATCTATTACTTTCTTCGTTAGTTACTCCTTCCTCTGATATAATTTTGTTAATATATGATTACATTAAATTTGTCAAGGTTTATAACTGACGGTTATCGTGCTATAAGAGAAGGTAGTACAAAGGAAACATAATAACGAATTTAGTAGGCTATTTACGTCTAATTTATTCTGAACGATTTCTTTGTAAATAATATTCTTACTATTTTCCCATCTGTAATCAAGTTGGGTAACCCGAAGTGATCTAATGTAGCCAAGAACTTGTTTTGGGAAAGTACGTAAGGATTAGTAATAATAGTTGTTTCCAAAATCTAAAATTTGTTTAATAGGCAGTTTCAATAATTGATATACATTTTTTTGTTTTATATAATTTAACCCAATTATATAGCAGTTATATTACAATGTAAATAGTCACCATAGGCCTTGCAGTACACAAATATTGGATATTCGCATTAATTTTCGAACCTCGTGCTTTAGGGCAACAAAGATATATCATTTCACAATGTATTCAGTATATTTTGTATATATTTCTTATAGAATTAAAGCTATATTCTACATCTAGATTTCCACATGCTCATATTTTGATACTTTACTTAATGTAACGTCACCGGAACTAAAACTTCAGAAACAGGTTCCTTTGATACAATTTACATAGAGCTGTTATGAGCGTTTTGTCGTTCTTTGTTTATTATCTTCGGCATGTTACTTAGACGCAGGCTCTTTGTTATAAGAAGTTCTGTCACATTATCTTTTCGTGTCATAACTATTTCTCTGCTTTATAAAAAACAACTACGTGCGACTCCCTTTTAATTGGGATCCTACAAAAGCCTGACATGAGTCTTGAGCAAAGGAAGAAATCCCTTTGACTCTGTTACTAGGAGAAAAATAGCAGTTGTCTTCTATTTCTCGGCACTATTGTTGTAAGATCAAAGGTGCTCAAACGTTTAATCACAATCAATGTTCAAAGTAACTAAAATATTCCAAAATGGTAAACATCACATACAATAATTACAGAAAAGTCACAAGTTTATCCAGATGGTCGATAGAATCGCAACAAATTAAGAAATAACAAGTAACAAAAAACAAACATTCTTTTCGGCTTTATAGATAGGCTATAAATAATAAAATTTGAGACTAGGGGAGATTTCCCCGGTACCGGTCAACAAGTAGTTACACATTAAGACGGTAGACAAACATGGACTCTGTGCGAGAAATGAAGTTCTTTTGTTCCTGCCTACCACTTCATAACTGTTTCCTGCTGCTATCTAGCGTCTTAATGTGTAACTACTTGTTGACAGATAACGAGGCCTGACCGGTACCGGGGCAATCCCCCATCATCATATTCTGATAACTCACCTGATAACTCTCAGAATTACCAGATTTGCTATGGTTTTATTGGTTTGTATGTATTATTTGTATACATTATCAGTCGTTATATTCATAGGCGCCGGCTTTGGAGGGAAAAGTACTTTCTGCCCCCCCCCCCAGTATTTAACTTCCGTCTTATTAAGGCCTATGTATAACTTCCAAATATCCAATTCTCGGCCTCCCTAATAATATTTTCAAGTCAGCGCCTCTGAATATACCCGTATTCGTTCACCGGAATCTGGCAGGTTGAGCTCCTATATAGTATAAGCTACATTCAGACACATACGAGTACATACATTTGCTCAACTTCACCTACTCTTTATTATTCGCCAGCCGCTGCTGGTTCAGCTATCTTGAAAATACCAACAAGAGTTAGACAGTGATGTCAACAAAATGCTCTGTTATGTCAAATTATCTGACAGTATTGCCTGGTGAACTACGTATGAACAGTTGGATTGGGGCACTATGCTTAAGGGCGGAATTGAAGTAGGCCTATATGTAGCAGTATTCCCTTCCATCGCGACTTGCCACTTATTGATTTATCTAACTATGCTACCCGTATACACAGATCATGTCATCATATCGGCAGCTGGCGAAAGCTGAGTTGGAGGATAAATCCTACCCGATAGCCTACATTTCCTTCATATAAATTTTTCCCCCAACAGAATCCGAACCCGGTTCTACGCTAGCGGTCTGCCCATCGGCAGAAACAGAATTGGCATGAAGTGAAAGATGAATTTCTTAAGTTTTCATGGACACTACAAGTCTTGGATATGATTACCACGGGTAACACGTCAGATAGGGCCTATCTAACCAGTACTTCATTTCTTCCCAGACGCGAGCCAACATATCCTGGTTATCTTGTCCGTTGCAGCAGAGGTGCGGCGCTTCTTATCTTTCAGGTCCTATATGGTAATGGGAGGACATACACATTGCCACATTGAGTTCTCTACTAGCTTCGTATATCGATTATCTTGGACTTCTTTCAAATGAGGTTCTAATTCTCTCCACTGTCTCCCTCGATTTTTGTGGGCTTCCAGGACTTTCCTTAGATCATAAGCATCCAGTGGATTGAATCTTCCCTACCCACCGTGAAATGCAGTTTCTATGCGGCGGGGGCTTATTGAATTTTGTTCTAAAGTGTGTCTGCACTGTTACGATAGCCCCTGTTCGTGCAAATTTCGTCACACAGTACACACGTTCCACCTTCGAGGCAAACAAAACCTAGCACCTCTGACTGCTTTTGCGTAAACTTCAAACAACTAACATAGACAAGTAAACTTAAGTAGTTCTTCTATCATTTCATACCAATTTGTTTCTGTGTGTCATTTCAGTAATGAATAAACGAGCTTTAGTTTACACTATTCTTTTTTAATTGCTCTGTATATTCTATCGTAGGCTTCCATGTGTTACATAATCACTGGGCTCGTAGTCCATTTCCTTGAATAATTAACGTTCAAGAAAATCAAGGAACTTTAATCTCTCATCATATTTTGCGCCTTTTGTGTACTCTAATTTCCTACTGTTAAAAATAATAAGTATCTGTGTAAGCTCGTACAGCTTAGAGCCTATTTTTTATACCTTTATAGCAATTACTAGTAATGAAGTATTAATACAAATCACTAGATGGCACTGATGCCAATTATCAGTAGCCAGAATTCTTGGCACACTGGTACCTATTTATATATGCTTAGAAAAAGAAAACATATGTTATATTCTGTACTATAATGAACTAAAGAATAATTTTGCACATCTATTCTTGTTAATATTAGCTATTATCAGCAGAATTACTAATTAATGTCAATTAGCAACAGAAAGCTGCATTGCCGACATCGAACTGATATCGATAAGTCGAGTGCCAGCTCATTAACATTCACTTGGCGCTACAGACAGAATACATTAGCTTACTTAAAGCCGTCCTATCGATTAGTGCCATCGATTAGATGCAGCTTTATGAATAAATCGATTATTCACCGCATTGAAATTATTAAATTTCTCTGTAATTATACATTGCAATTATAATGTAAATGCTCACATATTAATTTTTTATGTTACAGAATAATTACAGCATGTCATTCTCTGTAAATGTACCCTAGTTCTGGATGGAAGCTACTAGACACTTCTAGAAGAGCCTTCCATGGGATTCTAGAACTCGACTCTTTGTAAGATGATTATGTGAACGCATTTTGGCCGTTAGACTTTCTCTCATTCTCTCACCGATCGTCGCTTCGTAAGGGCACAGCCCCAATTTAGCAACAGACCACAAGTCTGAATATATAATAGTACAGTTCTACACTACTCAGCATGGAACCAGCAATGATAACCACGACTTAATCTACCAGGAGGTGGATATTTGAAACATCACTAGAACTGCGTGGAGCGTAGCTTGCAGCCATTGGAAGTACACGCTATTGGCCACCGTTCAGGATGATCCACAGCAACGCAGAACTTCATCTACAATAACTGTACATCCCTTAACTTCAGTCCGGCTAAATGCAGTCACATTCTCATCAGATAGTCGCAAACCAAGTTAAGTAACACAAACCTAACCATGTTATATTACACAAAAGCCAAGTAGGCTTAGCATCTTTGTGTCATTATAATGTAAAACTGATTGTATAATGCTAGGGAGTTTTGGCATCTTTGCAGCTCCTCTTTTTCTCTACGTGCAAGCCCAATATGCTGCCGTAGTAGTTTGAATAAACTTTAATATTACACAAAGACCAAGGATTGGTCTAGCATATTAGTGGTTTTTACAGAAGTAATTCCGCTTTCATAAAGTTAAGAAGTTTTGGCAAATATTTGCAGCTTCTCTTTTCCTACTTGCAGATAAAGTATACTGCAGTAGTATTCTGAGCCAATACAGCTCAATTATTATATTGTAACTGTTGAAACAAAAAATAAAGTTATTTGAATTGTTGTTGTGGAAACAAACCATATTATGTTATAATAATAAATCAACCTTGAAATTATCCTGAAATCTACTTAGCAAAGATAACAGATCATAATTATCGACAACTACAGCTAAGAATAAGAAGAATAAAGAAGCAATTCTCTCTCCATTCTTCCTGCTTCCTTCAAACATTTCTGCAATTCTAAACTTAAATATTTTCTGGATTATAATCCAGTGGTCCTCCGAAAATCCTATTGCAACCCTGTTAGGCACACTAGCCTACATTTTTTGGTCCTTGCCGGGCCCGGATTCTACCCACGCCGTGGAAATATACTTCGTCTACTCTTCGGTCCAAAAACCTACATTTTCTGGTCCTTGCCGAGCCTGGATTCTATCCACACCTTGGATAATCACTTTGTCCACTCCTCATACCAACAGTGTATATTGTTTGTAAAACACATCTTGTATTTGTACAATTCTAATACTCTATTGTATTTTCAGCCTATGTTAACTGCATCATATACTAGGAGCAGTCATAGCAGGCCTAGTGGTAAGAAAAGGTGCAAGAATTCTGGTAGAGCCGTGCAAGGGACAACAGTCTTACTGGATATTAAGGTAAGTGACAGCCTTCCTTATAACACACTGTCATACACCACCCCTCACAATGCCAGACTCACAAGTACTTGCCACAGATGCCTCCAAACTTAAGAACTACAAGCAGAAGAGGGCAGTCATCAAAGGAAAGTTAACTAGATTCTACCAATATGTTTTGTCAGTTCAAGTCGACCAAGACAATATTGAAGAAACTGCACACAGACTATCACAGGATGAATCGTTATTAAGGGACTTTGAGGAAATACAGAGTAAGATAGAAACATGCGACTCAGACCCTGACTGGGAAGGAGAAAGACAAGCTTTCGAAGAGACATACTACACAACTGTAGGCATGGCTCGCAGAAAGATTAGAGATTATGAAACACAGTACTCACAGGCTAACATGACACAAGTTCAGCCTCAAGATACAACTCAACCTAACACTCAAGCTAATTGCACTCCTAGAGTTCAGCTACCAAAGATAAATTTGCCACACTTCAACGGCAGGCATTCAGATTGGCTACCATTTAGAGAACTGTTTATCTCACTTGTTCACAGCAACAATTCGCTTGATCCAGTTCAGAAGTTTCACTATTTGAGAATAGCGTTGCAAGGCCCAGCCAACAAACTCATTGACACACTACCATTAACTGCTAAAGGTTATGAAACCGCCTGGAACTTGCTAAATGGAAGGTTTCAGAACAACAAAATTATACTGCAACAGTTATTACAATCTTTGATTGACTATAGCAAGATCCCTAAGGAATCACCCAGTCAATTAATGGACTTACTTGACCACTTTACCAGACAGGTTAGGTCAATAGAATCTATCACACCAGAGAACCTTAGATGGGACTACATGCTCACTCATCTTCTCACGTCTAAACTTGACCCTACTACGCTCAAAGCATGGAGTCTAGAGGGCACAGTAGATCAGCTAAACACATTCAAAGAACTCTGTAACTTCCTACAGAGAAGGGGACAAGCTCTGGAGACACCAGACAGCTCCAGCAGGCCTAAAACTGTACACAATACACAGAACAAGCCTATTTGCCACAGACAACTGAGCCCACGTACCTTTGTTGCCCATGCAGCCAACAATTGTATACTGTGCAGGCAAGATCACCAGCTACACAAATGCGAAGACTTCCATAACCTCAATAACACACAGAGATGGAACTTTGTAAACACTAATAGATTATGCAGTAATTGTCTCAGAGCAGGACATCACGTCAGAAACTGCACATCTACATCTTGTTATAAATGCCAACAACGCCATCACACACTGCTACACCAAGACAAGGTTCGCAGCAATGAATATAGGCAACATACAACTACACAATACAATAGTAGATTGCCTAACAGACAAAACGGAAACCAAAGCCACAGTGGTACTAGACAATCTCCAGCTACTACCAGCAGCAATGCTACAGGCACAGCATTTGCTAACAATGCTCAAATCACGCCCAAAACTCATACATTTCTTGCCACAGCAGAAATACTAGTGAAAGCTCAGAATGGCAGACTCATAAAAGCCAGAGCATTATTGGATTCAGGTGCCACGCACACATTTATAACTCAAGATTTGGCTGATAGGCTACAGTTACAAACCAAGCCTACCACCATAGCTGTGACCGGTGTAAACCTACACACCTCCAATGTCTTGGAAATTGGACACATACAAATAAGTGACGCACATGGCAATGGCTACAAAAGACAGCTACAGTGCCTCATCATTAACCAGATTGCCAAAGACATTCCCAGTGCACCTATAGATGTCACCAGCTTAAGAATTCCTAATGACATTGTGCTAGCAGACAACAGATTTCACATACCCGGTACCATTGACATATTGCTAGGGGCAGATGTATTTTGGAACTTGTTAATGGGACACACTATACCCATCAACAAAACCAACAAACACAAAGCATTCATCAGAGAGACCAGACTAGGTTGGATTCTCTCAGGGCAAATACACTGCACTCAGGGTAGAAGACAAGAACCACGTTGCCACTTAAGCATAACAGAACAAATCCACAAGAACATGCAGAAATTCTGGGAAATGGAAGAAATTATCCAACCAGTAAGATCTGAAGAAGACTCCATATGCGAGCAACATTTTCAAGAAACAATACAGAGAGATAAAGATGGACGCTACACAATAACCTTACCATTCAAGAAGCCCACAGGTAATCTTGGTGCCTCTAGAACTGGAGCTTTGAAACGTTTCTTCTCTAATGAAACCAGACTCCATAAACAGCCTACTATACTCCAACAGTACTCAGACTTCATGCAGCAATATGAAGCCCTAGGTCATATGACCCAAGTGGACGAAAGTTTCTACCAGGATGGCCCAGAAGCATATTATATTCCACACCAATTTGTCTTAAAGGAAGACTCAGAAACCACAAAACTCAGAGTAGTCTTCAACGCTTCATTCAAAACCTCAACAGGTACATCACTCAATGATATCCTATACACAGGACCCTGTGTGCAACCTGATCTCTACACCATACTCTTGAAGTTCAGATGCCACCCATATGTTGTGAGTGCTGGCATAGAGAAAATGTACAGGATGGTAATGGTACAGCCACAACAAAGAGACTTCCAAAGAATCTTCTGGAGACATTCTAAATCCACTCCAGTGAAGATATATCAGCTCAACACTATCACATATGGACAAGCCTGTTCAGCTTTTGAAGCAACCAGAGTACTCAACCAGTTGGCAGAGGATGAGAGAAACAGATTTCCCACAGCATCCAAATTGCTATCTACTTGCTTTTATGTTGATAATCTCCTTGCATCATTTTCTACAGAGCAGGAAGCTATACTAGCAGCCACAGAAGTGTCACAACTATTACAGACAGGTGGATTTAACCTAACACAGTTTTGCTCTAACTCACAAGAAGTTTTGAGAACACTGCCACAAGAAAAGCTCTCTAAAGCTACACTTACTCAGTTAGAAGAGCAGGATACAGTCAAAACACTAGGATTACACTGGAATCCATTACAAGACTTGCTACAGTACACAGTGAAGTCATTACCAGTAGCTACCACTAAGAGACAGATTCTATCTGCCATCTGTACTCTATATGACCCTCAGGGACTAATTGCCCCCATCATCTCTGCAGCTAAATGTATTATGCAACAGATTTGGCTGAATGACATAGGTTGGGACCAGCAAGCTCCTGTTGACATACAGAAGGCCTGGAATGAACTATATTCACAACTTCACTATGTAGAATTATACAGAATCCCAAGGAACACTCTAATACTCAATTTCAGTCATGTAGAACTGCACTTTTTCAGTGATGCCAGCCCACAGGCATATGGAGCAGCATGCTACATAAAATCTGAAGATGAAAGCCACAAAACACAAGTTCAACTATTGACAAGTAAATCTAGAGTGGCCCCACTTAAGCAGATTACTTTGCCCAGACTGGAGCTCTGTGCAGCTCAGTTGGCAGCATGCTTATACCAAAAAGTAAGCTTATCTTTGCAGATTATGATATCAGCAGTATATTTCTGGACTGACAGTCTCATAACCTTACAGTGGATCACACAGCCTCCACACAAATGGAACACTTTTGTAGCACACAGAGTAACCAAAATTCAAGCTGCTACAGAAAACTGTCAATGGAGACATGTGCCAACACAGCAGAATCCTGCAGATCTCATCACTAAACCTGTCTCACCTAACAAGCTTCATAACCAAACTCTATGGTGGAATGGTCCAAAATTCCTAACACAAGATGAATGTTTTTGGCCTACCACTGACAATGTATTTCAGACAGAAGAAATACCAGAAACCAAGAAAACAGCAAAAGCCTTTATGACTATAAGTACACACAATGAATACTTGCATAGATATTCCTCTTTCAGAAAGCTACTCAGGAATACAGCTTATATTCTGAGATTCAAACACAACTGTCTACACAAGTCTGATAGATTTGTTGGTCCTATCAGCCTGCAAGAACTACATAAAGCTCACAATGCTATCATACATGCTACTCAGAAAGAAGCCTTCTCAGAAGACATGGCTCACATTAGAAAGAATAATTGTGTTTCTAGAAGCAGTTCACTATTGCCACTGCATCCATACTTGGATAAAGATAGCATACTACGTGTAGGTGGAAGACTGCACCATACTGATTTAGACTACAATGCTAAACATCCAATTATATTACCTGCCAAGCACCATATTACAGACATCATTGTCAGAGACACACATCTGAAAAACTTACATGAAGGCCCTCAAGGCATACTGTACACATTAAGACAACAGTACTGGCCCATCCATGGAGTTCAAACTGTAAAATCAGCCTTAAAAGGATGTCTCACATGCTTTAGACATAGCCCTGTCAAAGCACAGCAAATCATGGGAACTTTACCCCAAGCCAGAGTTACTCCCAACCGAGCTTTCGACACCACAGCCATAGATTTTGTAGGTCCTATCTCTTTGAAGGATCATGGGAGAGGCAAAACAGTATATAAAGCTTACATCTGTATGCACATATGTTTATGTACCAAAGCAGTGCACATTGAATTGGTAACAGCAGCCACTTCAGCAGCATTCATTGCATCCTTGCAAAGATTCGTTTCTAGAAGGGGACTACCTTCCCACCTATACCTGGATAATGGCAGAAACTTCATAGGAGCCTCACGAGAGCTGAGTGAACTCTATGAACAATTCCAGACGGAGCAAGCTAACACAGATATAATGAACTTTACAGCAAATCTAAATATACAATTCCATTTTCTGCCACCAAGGGCAAGCCACATGGCAGGACTTGTAGAAAGATCTAACCGCAGCATGAAAACTATTCTATACAAGGTGATGAAAGACACTATCTACAGCTATGAAGAAGCCAGCACACTTCTATGCAGAATAGAAGCCATCATCAACAGTAGACCACTGACACCGATGAGCAGCGACTCTCAAGACTACATGGCATTAACCCCTGGTCACTTCCTCATTGGTGCTCCTTTAAATTCTATCCCCCACCCAGACATACAGTCTATAAACCTGTCCAGGCTGTCACGCTATCAATTGTTAGAGTAGCAACAGTCAAAACGGCCAATTCTATACTTAAAAGGCCTATATCTAAGCTGTGTCCACTGCCTGCTCAGTAAATTTTTCTATTTTCTTGGGCCCCCCCCCCAGTATGTAAGCTCGTACAGCTTAGAGCCTATTTTTTATACCTTTATAGCAATTACTAGTAATGAAGTATTAATACAAATCACTAGATGGCACTGATGCCAATTATCAGTAGCCAGAATTCTTGGCACACTGGTACCTATTTATATATGCTTAGAAAAAGAAAACATATGTTATATTCTGTACTATAATGAACTAAAGAATAATTTTGCACATCTATTCTTGTTAATATTAGCTATTATCAGCAGAATTACTAATTAATGTCAATTAGCAACAGAAAGCTGCATTGCCGACATCGAACTGATATCGATAAGTCGAGTGCCAGCTCATTAACATTCACTTGGCGCTACAGACAGAATACATTAGCTTACTTAAAGCCGTCCTATCGATTAGTGCCATCGATTAGATGCAGCTTTATGAATAAATCGATTATTCACCGCATTGAAATTATTAAATTTCTCTGTAATTATACATTGCAATTATAATGTAAATGCTCACATATTAATTTTTTATGTTACAGAATAATTACAGCATGTCATTCTCTGTAAATGTACCCTAGTTCTGGATGGAAGCTACTAGACACTTCTAGAAGAGCCTTCCATGGGATTCTAGAACTCGACTCTTTGTAAGATGATTATGTGAACGCATTTTGGCCGTTAGACTTTCTCTCATTCTCTCACCGATCGTCGCTTCGTAAGGGCACAGCCCCAATTTAGCAACAGACCACAAGTCTGAATATATAATAGTACAGTTCTACACTACTCAGCATGGAACCAGCAATGATAACCACGACTTAATCTACCAGGAGGTGGATATTTGAAACATCACTAGAACTGCGTGGAGCGTAGCTTGCAGCCATTGGAAGTACTCGCTATTGGCCACCGTTCAGGATGATCCACAGCAACGCAGAACTTCATCTACAATAACTGTACATCCCTTAACTTCAGTCCGGCTAAATGCAGTCACATTCTCATCAGATAGTCGCAAACCAAGTTAAGTAACACAAACCTAACCATGTTATATTACACAAAAGCCAAGTAGGCTTAGCATCTTTGTGTCATTATAATGTAAAACTGATTGTATAATGCTAGGGAGTTTTGGCATCTTTGCAGCTCCTCTTTTTCTCTACGTGCAAGCCCAATATGCTGCCGTAGTAGTTTGAATAAACTTTAATATTACACAAAGACCAAGGATTGGTCTAGCATATTAGTGGTTTTTACAGAAGTAATTCCGCTTTCATAAAGTTAAGAAGTTTTGGCAAATATTTGCAGCTTCTCTTTTCCTACTTGCAGATAAAGTATACTGCAGTAGTATTCTGAGCCAATACAGCTCAATTATTATATTGTAACTGTTGAAACAAAAAATAAAGTTATTTGAATTGTTGTTGTGGAAACAAACCATATTATGTTATAATAATAAATCAACCTTGAAATTATCCTGAAATCTACTTAGCAAAGATAACAGATCATAATTATCGACAACTACAGCTAAGAATAAGAAGAATAAAGAAGCAATTCTCTCTCCATTCTTCCTGCTTCCTTCAAACATTTCTGCAATTCTAAACTTAAATATTTTCTGGATTATAATCCAGTGGTCCTCCGAAAATCCTATTGCAACCCTGTTAGGCACACTAGCCTACAATCTGAACCCAGAGTAATTTAGAGCGCCTTCATTCGATGGATGGTATTTTACTGGCGTACTACATGTGACAATGCGCTGTTACTTTTTATAAAATGAAAATGATGGAGCTACTGTTTTAAATATAGCCTACGCAGAAAGTCCATTATCCTTTCCATATGAGAAATTAATTACGGTGGAGGAAATTTAAAGCCACAGCCTAACCGGTATCTGCTTACTTTCCTCGAAAGATAATTTATCGGTTTTTTTCTCTCGATGAAACACGATTTTTCTAAACAGTTTCTTAATTAAGAAAAAGATATCAACGAATTATTATTCTTCTCTTGCTGAAAGTGTTTTGTTACAATATTAATCACATTCTAATTGCCTATATTAGTAATAACAATAAAAAATACAGTGCAGTCTATAATACTGCTTTGGAGGAAATCTTATAGGCTATCCCATATAGAACAACCTATAACATACTTAAACAATCTTATGTGAAACAATCACTTGACTTTCTCCAACCTTCATATTCCAACAGTAGTAAGTGTCTGAATTGCGAGAATTCAGTTGTCTAAACCTCTTTCAAAGCCGTATTATTCGCAAGGCAAGAATTAAAACCTGACTTTGTGGATGAAATGAGTAGCTTGTAACTACCCTTCAGAGAAAAAATCTTATTGAGAAAATTTCAGAAAAAAGATCTGGGCTTTAACCTCCTATAGCCTATAGCAGTTTTTGTACGAAATTTAAACAGAATTGCTAGAGCCATTTTCGAGGAAAAAGCGAAAAATTATTTTCTATTCATATAAGTGTATTTAAGAGAATGTATCTTTTTAAATATTCAAAATTTCACTGTGAAACAGCAGACTTTCTGCTTCAGGAATACTTTGCACTTCACTGCAAACCGGAATGCTGTTGGTTCAAACTAGTTTTCAAAAGTTTCAAAAGTTTTCAAAAGTTTATTTTTTCAATTTGGCCCTGGGGTCGACTCAGCCTCTAACAGAATTGAGTTCCAGTAGCAATTTTGTGTTAAAAGCCACAGCAAGGCTGAGAACCTAATTCTTTCATTTTCCAATGACCTATATATAATAGAGAACATTTTACTAACTGGAGTGAGGCGGAATATGCCTTTAGACATATTCCATAACGTTTTACAGCAATTAATTAAAACATTTCATTTTATTAATATTATACAGAAATTAATTAAACATTGGGAAATATAAGTATAAACCATAATTATTAAGAGTTTGAGAACTAGAATCAATTTTGTTATAAGAAATGGGAAAATTAATACTTTAGAATAAAAGCAAGTGCAAATAACTGTAATAATAACACAGTCTGAGGAGACAAAGGCAGGCTGTCAAT
This sequence comes from Ectobius pallidus, assembly GCA_964059195.1. Lineage (NCBI taxonomy): Eukaryota > Metazoa > Arthropoda > Insecta > Blattodea > Ectobiidae > Ectobius > Ectobius pallidus. Next base: position 23,889,106 of record CAXKWD010000010.1, on the reverse strand, counting down.
CACTTGAGCAAATTCTGTGTATTGGTATTGTGCTAGAATTTTAACGTAGACAAAAGAACATCAGATAAGAGGCGATTTTATTGTGTGATGGGGATAAACCAGCTCTGCTCCGACACTAGAGGAACAATAAGGTGTTTAAGGTTCCGGGAATTGGAAACCTTCAGAGATCTGTGTTGGCTTGGTTCTGATTTCCGATATTCTTCCGCACTAGCGGAATAATACTAACAGATAATGACCAATAAGAATGAGGGACTAATTTGTGTGTCTGACGTCAGTACGAAGCTTCTTGGGAGGTGATGATTTTCGATACAGACAGAAGAGCCGAGAGCTCCAGAGGATTCGGTCGCGAAGTTTTTGGTAGGCCAGTAGGCCACATCCCGGTAGTAGTCTCGGGAATTTTATGAGTCCAGTCGAGGGTCGCTGGGTACTTAGTCAAAGTTAAAGTCCGGGAAGAGCAATCATTGTAATATACCAGTAGAATCTGAGTAAACTATCAATTAACAAGAAGCCGCGTATTGACGTAACATATTGCTGAAGAGATTAAATTAATATCCTGAATATTGTAATCATATTGTAATTGTGCATAGAGTTTTGCATTGGAATAAATTTCGCTCTTACCCAATTATAACGACTTTACATTGAACGCTTTCCTTATAACGTGCTGTCCCTGAGATAAGAGAAAATTAAGTCGGGCAATAGAATAAACAGGTACGAGCCGGGATTGGAACATCACGGCATCACATCACGACAACAGAGCTACAGCATCCTGAGGGTCCAGAGAGAATACAAGTAAGTTACCCGCAGGCATCCATCATTCCAACTGGCACCCATCTTCATTCAAATGGCGCTTCCAACGTTTGAGGGTGTCGAGCATTAATGGCATAGGACATTAATGAAAATACAGCACGGGAGGCAACGAGGCTTCACTACCGAGGATCGACGGCAGCAGACAGCGGCGAGCGGGACTTCAGTCACCGCCACACGGACCGTAAACTCATCGCTCAACACACCAAAATTGTAAAGTACAAACATTTCATATTTGTGTATATATATATTTTGTTTTGAGGGTATTGTTTTACATGTATATTATAGCTAGATGTGTTAGCATAGCAGGGTATATTTTTGTGCAGAGGGAAACTAAGTGTAAATTAGCTCAATGAAGTTAAGATATAAAATTATTGGAGACAGTATGGAGAATCAGGAGATGGAGATTCAGGGCGAGGTAGAGCCACCAATTGTAAATAATGATGAAAATGTAGTATTGGAGGGTCCTTCCGACCAAATAAATGTCCAGGGTATTGAAATTCAGGACGAAAACCAGCCAGATACAGCTATGGAGGTGGAAGAAATTAGGCCTAGTCCGTCAACTAGCCAGGCAGTCCTAAATGATCCGGGGAGTATGCAATCTCTTTTTAGCTTAATGTCAGAGATTAAAGAGCAGCTAAAATCAGTGGGGAACTTAGGACAGAAAATGAAAGAAATGTTTAAGGAAGAATTCAAATATGTAAATAGCAAACTAGATTCAGTACTGGAATTAGCAGAGGAAATACAAGATAAGACTAACAAACTGAAATGCGTAGAGACCTTCGAAGGAGAATTAACAGATGTAGACGATAAATTAAGTGCAGTTGTGGATGTACAGGAAAAGCTACATGCAGTAGGGCACGTAGAGGGAACATTTTTAGGGTCCAGCACAGCATCTTGTGTAGATACAACGGATGCGCTGGTAAAATCTGTTCAGAAAAGAAATGAGAAATTCACAGTTGTAGAGCCTTTGGTCAAAGTAGATAAGAAAATGGAGGAGACAGCTAAATCTGTAGGGCCTAGCTGTAATGTTGATGAGGGAATTGTAAAAAAGTGTCAGACAGTAGAATCTAGCCTAAAATCAGAGGAGACTAGTGCCCAGTGGCAGGAACATTATTGTTGTAAGAAGGTAGGGAATATTTCAAATAATACGGCACATGATGATGTCAGTTCAGTAGAGGGAAATATGAACATGAAGGAAGTAGTTATGACACCTGTAGGACAGAATGTAAATAGGAGTGCAAACGTAATGAGGTCAATCCACTATGATTGTAATGATAACAGACAGGTGTGTCTTGAAAATGTAAACAGACAGGGTAAACAGGAACAGGGAAATGTCAAGTCACAGTTGTTACAGGCAGCAAATAGCAGAGTAGATGAAAAATCAGACCAGGTGAGAGTAGTAGGATATTCCTATATTACGACAGGTGGAACAGTTGTCAGTCAAGTGTCACAAATGAAGAGCATAGCAGTTAGTCACTTTAGTGTTCACAGGTATGGTAATTTGACAGTGACCAGAATGAATAAATTTTTCGATATGGCAGATCTGTTGGGTAATATCAAAGCTGTAAGAATAACAAAACAAAAGAAAGATAGGGATAAAGTTAGAGATGTTTATGCACAAAAAGGCTAAACAAGCTAATAATTCACAAGGTTTTAGGCCTAATTATGTATCTCGTGGGCAGGAGGCATCGGCTGTGCCTCGCTCCAGCTCAAATAATCAGGCCTATAAGATTGCAACCACTAGGTTAGGAAACAGTGTAAATATCTAAATAGGGTAGGCAGTGTTGTAGCAGGAAGTCAAATGGTGCAGTGTTATGCGTGTGTCGTGTTTTTGCGAAGCCCATTTTTTTCTATGTTGTGTTTTGTTTTTTTATTCCACGACCATCAGTTTAAAGCAGACTCATCGAACCTTTGCTGTTATGTGTACGTGCAGGTGTATATATCATTGTAAATAGATTCCCGATTGTGACAAGAATGGCATTTGAGGTGGTAGGCCTAGAAAGGCAAAATAGGCCTACATATGAAACGAAAAGAAAGGTGAACAGGGCATTGGGTGAACAATGTTCCAACTTGTATATATTTTGTATAAATAGTAATAAGAGTGTATAACTAGTAATAAGATGTTAGCATAAGGGTAGAGCCAGATGAAAATGCAAAGGCTTACAATCAGTTGCAGGGAAAATCAGTGTTAAATCTTCAACACAACAAATAGGGGAAGTTTAAATTAATGATTTAAGAAGTTAACTAGTATGCTATACTTTACGATTTTATTTTGAGTGATGTATAAGAAGGAGATGTCACTTTAAAGTTTTTGGAGGCATTGTTAATTCGTGGGCATACCTACGATAGAGATATTCTTGTCAACAAGCAATCTCTCTCCCGCAGGTAGGCATTTGAGGCGGAATATGCCTTTAGACATATTCCATAACGTTTTACAGCAATTAATTAAAACATTTCATTTTATTAATATTATACAGAAATTAATTAAACATTGGGAAATATAAGTATAAACCATAATTATTAAGAGTTTGAGAACTAGAATCAATTTTGTTATAAGAAATGGGAAAATTAATACTTGAGAATAAAAGCAAGTGCAAATAACTGTAATAATAACACAGTCTGAGGAGACAAAGGCAGGCTGTCAATCACTTGAGCAAATTCTGTGTATTGGTATTGTGCTAGAATTTTAACGTAGACAAAAGAACATCAGATAAGAGGCGATTTTATTGTGTGATGGGGATAAACCAGCTCTGCTCCGACACTAGAGGAACAATAAGGTGTTTAAGGTTCCGGGAATTGGAAACCTTCAGAGATCTGTGTTGGCTTGGTTCTGATTTCCGATATTCTTCCGCACTAGCGGAATAATACTAACAGATAATGACCAATAAGAATGAGGGACTAATTTGTGTGTCTGACGTCAGTACGAAGCTTCTTGGGAGGTGATGATTTTCGATACAGACAGAAGAGCCGAGAGCTCCAGAGGATTCGGTCGCGAAGTTTTTGGTAGGCCAGTAGGCCACATCCCGGTAGTAGTCTCGGGAATTTTATGAGTCCAGTCGAGGGTCGCTGGGTACTTAGTCAAAGTTAAAGTCCGGGAAGAGCAATCATTGTAATATACCAGTAGAATCTGAGTAAACTATCAATTAACAAGAAGCCGCGTATTGACGTAACATATTGCTGAAGAGATTAAATTAATATCCTGAATATTGTAATCATATTGTAATTGTGCATAGAGTTTTGCATTGGAATAAATTTCGCTCTTACCCAATTATAACGACTTTACATTGAACGCTTTCCTTATAACGTGCTGTCCCTGAGATAAGAGAAAATTAAGTCGGGCAATAGAATAAACAGGTACGAGCCGGGATTGGAACATCACGGCATCACATCACGACAACAGAGCTACAGCATCCTGAGGGTCCAGAGAGAATACAAGTAAGTTACCCGCAGGCATCCATCATTCCAACTGGCACCCATCTTCTATTCCAGGAGGTTTCAGCACTTTCTTGAAGTGTCGAGTTTAGTGTGACCTTCAAAGTACTCTCAAATATTTACTGCATCTATTTAGTGATTACACACCACATAAGAAAGCTAAAGCGTATCTTGTTGGTTTCACAGATGTCAATAAAACTGAAATGGCTTTGTGACCTTCCTCTCTTCCTGTTTCACTCAGCTTTTTCACATAGAACGACTGTTCTGACAATACAATGTTTATAATAGTTCAATGAAAATAAAGATATAGCTTTGTATGAAACAAGTCGAACGACACTTCCCGTCAAAATATAAACCACCACTGTGTTTTAAGCGAAGTTCTGAAATACCGTAGGCCTAAATCAAGTCCAGTTTTAATCAATTGTGGATCACATTCGCTCTGTATCTTCAAGTAGTCACCGCTATTCGCAAATTCGCAATGCAGTCACAAAAAGTGTGACATGGGGCATTAGTCTTTTACCACGAATCGCGTTATTTCTAAAGTGAACTCTGCATTACAAGAGCATAATTATGTATGATTGACACCAGAAGTTCGTGTCATCAAAATGTTTATTTATAAGAATTCTTGCCTAAGCTTTTTGACTATACCGCCACCATCAAGGTCTTATATTAACTAGAGATAAATCTGCATCACTCAACCTTATTATTTTACACTGATGCATATTTGTATTAAATTTTATGACTCTGAAGATGACAGTATAGCCAAAAGACATAGGCAAAGATTTTAAATATAATAACTTTTTTCGAAAGATCTGAGCTTGTGATATCCATCCTGCAAAATTGAATTTATTGCTCAAGACCCTGTCGATGCTCCAGAATAACTCATATAAACTTTAAATGACATGGTCAATTCGTATTTTCAGGGCCTAATATAGTCCTAATTGAGTATCTTGTGCTCCGTTGGTTTGCGTTACTCATTATGGTTTCAAACGGTTTATCTCATCGGATTATGCAGTAAAGAATTTTGGAACGAGGTGTATTTAGCCGCAAGAGGAAAACTGAGAAGTTAATTTTTAAAGAAATGCTACTCCTTAGGACGACCTTAGGAATCGGTCCACATGCCCTCTGTTATATCATCTGCAGATGAAGTCAAAGACGGTCATAGATAATGTAGCAGTCGGGTGATAGTTCAGTACACAGAGTTTATATTTTAGCGTTCTCATGTTATGCATATTATGCTAAGTATACTAATGAAACAAAATACCTAATTATCTCTGATATAATGTTCAATTATTATTCTAACTATACTCTACAGTCGACTACACGGAATTTTTCCGATATGATGCACAGTGGTTTATATTTTAAGGGAATAAATAACCGACTCCGCCAGTCGCACTCCCCACCCCTGCTCCTATCCTCTCTCGCGTTGAGGATATGCAGCAGAGGTTAACCCTCCACTTAATGTTTGTCTCACTCCCCTCTGTTCCTGAGACAGTCCTGTATTCATAAGCTAATGTTTGAGTTCCAGACTTTTGACATCAAATCATTACGGGTTAGACTCATTCAGTGGCTGGTGCGGAATTCGTTGTGAGGCCGCCTTAGCCACTCAAATGAAACCTTCTCACACTCCAATCCCATTTCACCGCTCACCTAGGCCCGGGGGTTGAGTGTGATGGGACTTGAATTCACACAAATAAGAGATTGCTCACCCAGGGCTGGTGCGAAAGACAGGTGATAAGATTCTATGCCAACTTAAAAAATAATTTTAAAAAACTAGAAGACAGTTTCCGTTCACTCGACTTTACATTATGAATAGCCTACCGGTGAATTGTGAAAGAAATGCAGTTCACACAACACAATTTACTTTTATTTTTCTCTATACTTAGGCCTACCTGCAGATCACTAAAGCATGAAAATTTTCAAGAGCTGTTTTTAGAAATTATAACAATGTGAAATTCAGATGCAACACAAATCACAGCATATGTTGTGCGGCGAACCAATTTTAACGGCAACCTCTAACTTTGGATCTAATACGCACATATACGAATCTGTGCGCTCAACGATAAATTTATTCACAGCTTCAGCTTCTATATACATTCCTTTCTATGAATTTCAGCTCTAACTCGAAGAACGCTATCGTACTGTACACTCACTGCTGCTGATGCTCAAATAACAAGTAAATTTCATTTATACGATGGAAATTTTTGGTTGCGTGTCAATGGAGTTAATTAAGTAAATTACCAGAATTAAGGTGGTTGTGGGAATTCAGTAATATATAACTCGATTGGTAAGACCTGAGCCAAACACGCGCAGATAGCTTATCGTCCGCAGGTAGCAATAGGGTAAGGGCAGAAGAGAATGCATACACTGTACTATTCATCCCAAACTATGCGGTATACCGTAGCCCGTAACTATTGAAAACAAAAATAAAGTAAATAAAGTATTTGTTTTTTTTTTTTTTTAGTTATGAAACATTATTTAAGTAATGGTATGCAACTCACAGAATATCGCTGTTGGGTCTTCACTATTGAATGCTGTGAGGCTAACTAGATGCTTTTACACGGTCTGTACAGTATGAACTGGCAAAGAACAACACGTGCTTTGAAGGTCAGGCAGGTCTAGATTACGTCATCGTAGACTACTGCGCAGCCGTTTGTTTGGCTCAGGTCTTACCGATCGAGTTATACAGCTTTATGCAGTAATAACGGACTAGTGTTTATTTCTGAGGTCTAATCCTTTCCCTATCTATTGTATGCAGTGTTTTGTACTTCTCACATTATACTCTCCATACTTGTACACGTCACGAACCTCGATTGTGGCGATACCAATTGTAGGGTAGTATATGGTACGAGAGGAATAAATGGAATTCTCTTGCATGCAGTGAATGTTTTTGGGTTGTGGTCCTGTCGAAGGAACGGGTTCGTCGAAGTATTGCTGTCCGGAAGGTACGTACAGACATTTTGAGGTTGTAATTATTATTTATTATAAATATGGGCAGGGTTTTGCTTTTGTAAGGGACATTAAGTTATACTAATAATGAGATGTTCTCTACGTACTTTTTTTTGGGCAGCATATTTCTAGTTTTATTCCTATTTCTGACTTATATATTTGAAGGAATGTTGAAACCAAAATCTTAGATTCCTTCAGCCGGAACACATATCCACTATGGAAATCAATCGTATAATAAATAAATGCTTTTGAAATAAATCAAACTGTTTAAGATAAGCATACGACTCTGGGGCTTAGCGTATATTAAAGTCACTTAACATCTAACATTTATTGCAAGCATTGGTGACGTAAAAACGATGTCAATTTTACTTACCAAAGAATCTGATAAATGAAATTAATATTCCTTCCTTCCTCCATGACTACAGCCTTTGGTGGGCCTTGGTCTCCCTCACAATCCTGCTCCATTCGTCTCTCTGCTGTGCTATTCACTTCCGGCCTCTTATTCCCATTCTATACAGATCTTGCTCCATATCCTGCAGCCATCTTTTCCGGGGTCTTCCCTTCCTTCTAACTCCTATTATAGCATTATGCAAGAGGTATTTTGGTGTTCTGTCTTTCTCCATTTTCTCAACATGACCCAAAGAGCTGATACTTATTTATTTAATAAATTTTACTAAATCTTGCCCTTTCAATATTTGGTTTATTTCAGCATTTGTCCTTATTCTCCAGGAACCAAGTTCGCATACAGGGCCATGTACACGCCTAATAATCATTCTTTCAAATAATCTCAAAGTACTTTCGTCCTCTGTATTACTTATAGCTTCGACAAGTAACCGAAGTATTTGTCTATCCGGATATCCGAATACCTATAGCGTACAAGTACCGTGCAAATAAATCCGAATAATCGGTTATCCGAATATGGGTTTTCGGATAATCGTGTATTCGTTTCTTGTCCAATATTATTGTAACCTATATTTAAATCCTCGGATAGTTGTAACCGAATATTGCTCACTGAGATGGTGGTAAAAGATTTCCAAACACAACTTAATTACAACAAACATTGGACACAACACCCTACACAGTTTCCAACCCCTACAGAGAAGTTATCTTTACATATCTATATGTTTACACCAAAATTACCTAAATATGTTGTAGAACTACCCCTCTCAAGTAGGAGAGAATCTAGAGTACGGTAAATTCTTATAAACCATCCCCTTCGCGTTTTCATCCCCTATTATTAACATGTGCTGTATACAAAACACATGAATTGACCTTTTTCCTTACCAAATTTTGCACAGCAACCCTCATCAAGTAAAACTAGCCTACATGAGAATTCTGACTAATTACCCCTTCCTTAACACCCACCCCTGTAAGTAAAGTTTTCGCTATTAAAATATAAACACTGGTATTTTTACAGGGTAATTATACGCAGCGCCAGAAGAACTAGGAGAAATTGGGAGCCAACAATTCTATTCGAACAAACCATCCCTTATATATTTTAAACCCCCTTTTATGATATTTCTTTACAATTGTACATTCTTTGGCAATATTATCAAATTTTACACACAAAGACTGTGGAACGTGGAGAAAATTATAGTCAACGGTAAGATTCTAATATCCAACCCCTTACACAATTTCAACCCCCTTCAGGATAATTGCACATTCTTTGGCGAATTCTTATAACGTTTTACACACAGAAACTCTGGAACATGGAGAAAATTATAAGCAACAAAAAAATTCGAACATACAACTCCTTACGCAATTTCAACCCCTATTAGGGTGATTTCTATGCAATTGCACATTCTTTAGCGATTATTATGAAATTTTACACACAGAGACTGTGGAACGTGGAAAAAATTGTAGGCAACAATAAGATTGGAATATACAACCCCTTATGCAATTTCATCCCCTATTAGGTGATTTCTATGCAATTGCTCATTCTTCGGCGATTTCTTATAAAATCTTACACTCTGGAACATGGAGAAAATGATAGGCAATAAACAAATTCGAATGTACAACTCCTTATGCACTTTCAACCCCTATTATGTGATCTCAATGCAATTCTATGTTTCTGACCAGTTCTTAAAGAAATTTTACACATTGCGCCTGTAGAACTGGGAGAAAATTGTATGCAACAGTAAGATGCTAATATTCAAACCCTTATGGAATTTCAACCCCCATTAGGATAATTTCTACATAAATGGACATTCTTTGGCTATTATTATCAAATTTTACACACAGGGACTGTGGAACGTGGAGAAAATTATAGGCAACATAATATGCGAATATACAACCCCTTACGCATTTATACCCCTATTATGTAATATATATGCAATCTCTATGGAATTCTATGTTTTTGATCTGTTTTTTATATGAAAATGTAGAAAGGGTTGTTTGTAGAACTGGGAGAAAATTGTAGCCAACAATACCATTCGAAAAAACCACACCTTATTTATTTTCAACCCCTACTATATTATTTCTTTACAATTGTACATTCTTTGGCGATTATTATCAAATTTTACATACAGAGACCGTGGAACGTGGATAAAATTATAGACGACATAATATTCGAATATACAATCCTTACGCAATTTCAACCCTTATTATGGTGATTTCTACAAATGTACATTCTTTGGTGATTATTATCAAATTTTACACACAGAGACTGTGGAAAGGAGAGAAAATTGTAGACAACAATAATATTCGAATAACCATCCTTGACGTATTTTCAACCCTTAATATAAAAATTATCTTTAATCAATTCTACAGTTTCTGACCAAATTTTATAAAATTTTACACATAAATCCTTTTCCACAGAAGACTCTAAGCAATAACGATTTTCCAACAAACCACCCTTTAACTGTTTTTAGCCCCTGTTGTATGATCTGTTCACCAATCTATTCTCTGAGTAATTTTGACAAAGTTTTACACTCAGAGCCTACAGAACTACGAGGAATTTTTAAGGTGCATTAACACTCGAATAACCAACCCTTACTTGTTTTTACCTTATATTAACAGTGTGTGAGAATGTTCTGTCAAACAATGTTCATGATTCAAAATAACATAAACGATTTAATAGTTCCCGTGTTATTTATTTATTTTATCCTCGAACTATTCAGTCACTTGATCACAACGAATGATATCTGAATAATGTGTTAATGGAATATCGCTATTCCGAACAATCACCGTTGGGTATTCGCATATTCGGTATGTGATCATCGGAAAAGTATCAGTTCTTCTAACCTTACGAGTCTATTACGTGAATGGTCTTGAATCCTGTGCCTCTGACGTCGCGACGTACATAACGTACATTCCTTCATGTTCCCAGATCCCATCGTCACAGCAATAGTGTTTTAACTCACATTTTTCCGCTGTAAATGTCTTCAGTGTACAAAAGTCTACCGAGAATGACAGCCGCATTTAAGGGTGGCTCCTACTTAAATTAGTTTTGTCCAATAATTTTATTTATCTTGGTTCTCGAGGGTCTCTGCTTGATATCTGATAAACATTACACAAATAACGTAAATCTAGGTATATACAATAAAAACGGGTTGAAACATTTAAGGAGTGGTTTTATTAAAATTAATTTAGCCTAAAATTTTCTCCTGGTACTGTATGTAAATTTTCATTTAAAAAATGGTCAGAGGGGATAGATTTAAATGAAGCACATACAATAGGGGTTGAAACACATAAGGGGTAGATTGTTCCAAAATTAGTTTTCCCTTAAATTTTTCCGTCGTTCTATAGGGTCAGTGTATAAAGTCTGGTAAGAATTGGTAAAAAAAGTGAACATTTAATTTAATAGGGGTTGAAACATTTAAGGGGTGGTTTCTTCCCAAGTTAATTTTGCTCAAAAATCTCTCCTGAACCTATTGAGGTTCTGTGTATTACGTCTGATAATTAAATAAATCAAAGAACGAAGATTTAAATAAATACATAACTTAACGGGGGTATCAAACATTTAAGGGTGGTTTATACGAAAGTTAGCTTTGTGTAAAAAAATTATTTTGGTTCTGGAGGGTATTTGTGTACTATCTAATAAAAGTTACTCAAAGAATGAAGGTTTAAATATTGATATAAATAGGGGTTGAGTCACTTCAGGGATAGTTTCTACCAAAATTAGTTTTGTTTGAAAAATCTCTTGGTTGTAAAAGGTCTGTGAATAATAAGTTATACAAATTACTCAAAGAGTATAGATCTAAATATTGATAAAAAATAGGGGTTGAAACATGTAAAGGGTGGTTTATAATACATTTAAATTGCCGTATAATTTTATCCTGGTTCTATAGGGTATTGTGTAAAGTTTGATAAAAATTCATCAAATATTGTAGCTCTAAATATAGATCATAAATAGGGGTTGAAATAATTTATGGGCGGTTTCTACTAAAATTAGTTTCGCCTAAAGCTTCCTCCTGGTTCTGTAGGTTCTGTGTGTGAATTTTGATAAAAATGGTCAAAGCTCTGAAAATTTATTTAAACGTCATATAATAGGGGTTAATCATAAGGGGTTGTTTATTCCAAAATAGTTTTGCCTAAAATGTTATCCTGGTTCTTTAGGGCCTATGATTAAATTCTGGTAAAAGATGGTAAATAAATGTAGGTTTAAATAAAGATCATACAATAAGGGTTGAAACATTTAAGGGATGGTTTGTTCCAAAATGAATTTGGCTTTAAATATTCTCTTGATTCTATAGGGTCTGTCTGTAAAGCTTGGTAATAATCGTTCAAAGATTGTAGATTTATAAAGACATTAAATAATGGGGGTTGGAAATTTAATAAGGTGGTTTTGTAGAATATTGCAGAATAGTGACTAGTTCTGCAGGGTTTATGTGTAAATTGTATACGGTAGAGATTGTTCGGGGAATTTAGATTTGTATACGAAAATATTACTCACGGGATGTTGAAGGGGTGGTTGACTTGAACTTTAATATTGCCCATCATTTTTACCTTGTTGAAGGGGGTAGGTGTTTAAAATTTCATGCAAATCAGTGAAAGCATGTAAATTTGTTTAGGCCTATAAACACATACTTTTTTGTTTTTATGTTAAATGATACAATAAATTAGAAGAAGAGGAAGAAGAATGTAATTATTACAGTAATTGAACACAGATGCTTGGGGGGGGGGGTAAAATTAAGGACTGCATATTGTATGTACGGCGCGACATCAAGAATGCAGTGAACAAGATATTGCACAAACAGCATCTGTCATGACTCATGGTAGTAGGTATTTGTAGTTCTCTACAAGTAACCGGATATCCGAATACGCAAATACATACTGCCGCAAATACCTAGTAACGGCGGTTATCCGAATAGCAATATTCGGTTAACCGGTTATCCGAATTTTATTTGCCATGGCCAAGTAACCAGATACTATCCGGTTACACAAATACACAAATAGTCCGAGCACTGGTTACCCACGACTCCAAGGTAGCGTGCCTTAGCTACTGCAGCTGAGGAGACCGGCGAGTATTTGAAAGGCTAGCCTATATAGATATGCGATTGGTTACATCGATTTCTCTTTCTTTCTCTTCCTTTCTATCCCTCTAAGCCTCTCTCTCTCTCCCTCCCTCTCCCCCTCTCCCTCTCCCTCTACCTGTCTCTCATCTTTTTAGTTTAACCTGTCCCGTTGTAGAGACATTTATGCGGCCCAAGCCGCCGGGATTTTACAGGATCGCGAACTACCGGAAAGGGATTACCTTTTGATTACATACACACTTTTTTTTTTACCAGACACGTGTTGCCTCACAAGTGGCCCTGGCATTGGGCTGATCATTCATCCGGAGAGGCCCTCCATGTCCATTTCTGAAGAATAGTACAAACATTAGGGTGCATTTCCTAAGTGGGCAGTGGAGCTATTGAACACACGAGGTACCTAGCTTGTTTTTGAGACAATTTTTGTTTTATATTATTCATTTTCTTTTCATTTCCTCTTTTGGTATTTATGAAATATATTATATTTCTTTCATTTTTTTTGCCTCAATGTTCATTCTTTTAGTTTTCTAGCTTTTCGGATGCTATCTCACAGTTCTATTTTCTGTTTTTTGACTAATGACAGAATTTACACATGTAGGCCTACATATTCTAAGTGGCTGGGTACAGTAACAGAAATACTTATTTTTCATTCTGAATGTGAGAGGTGGCTAATCCCCCTTCTTATCTCGTCGTGGCAGCTTGATAGCTTGAACGTGGGTGACACGCCTTGAGCACGGATTTACCAGCAAACTCAAGTATATTTTCCTCGCTTTTCTTCATCACTTTCTACTCCTGTTTCTGTTACTCCTCTTATTCTGAGTAATGTTTCATTTCATCGTTTTTAATGTTGTACGTCTTCTTAAATATGAAAAAACTTTAAGGGTGGTGTAGAGTAAATTTTATAATTTAACAACATGACATGTACCGGTATGTAGGCATTTCATTTTCCGATGAGGGGATATATTTTGATACTGCAACGTATGAAGGATAAATAAACAATAAAGAAACTTAGGTCAACCCGAACAAACTAGACATGGTAGTAACGTTGAGGATTCATATCCACATCCTCTTTCATGAAGGCGAATGCACGAATGGATCTTACTTTGTGTTATTTGAAATCATCCGGCCCGCATTCTGGGTTCAGAATAAAATTACACTACAATTTTAGTTCTTTAATTAATAACATAACAAAACAATTGAAGTTTAAAGTTTAAAATTTACCATACACCTACAAATTATTTATAGATATATAAGCATTCTAATATTCTCCTACAAATTATTGTATAACTAAAATAATTCTGAAAGAAATTTTCGCATTTCGCCTCTTTTAACTTGTGAGCATGTCTTGTGCGTTACTCCTCATGTGAACCCACTCCCCCCCCCCCAAAAAAAAAGAGCATGTTTCCCTTAATTTGCGCACATCTTTATATGGCATACTAATTTAACAACATAATAAAAATTGTGTTTAAAGTTGATATAATATTTTTCTATATATACTTGCTTTTTAGAGTAAAATCAGTATAATATCAGCGCAATACATAGAATAGCCCATTTAGTTAACACTGCTTTCGAACAGCGCTATGGTGTTCCTTAACCCTAACGATCTATAAGTAATTAAATCATTCGTATATACTCATATACACTGACATAAGAAATGATTAAAATATGTGAAGATTTCACATATTGCAGGGATAATGATGTTAATTATTTACATGTACGATTCACTGACATGTACGTAATAGCTTTAGAGGAATGGACTAGAGAAGCCACATTCAGTCTGAAAACAGTCAGTCAGGAATTACACAGTCATAAACAGGCTTTAAAACTTAGTGCCCGATCGAATATGTTAACAGCAACCGTACCGTACAGACTTTGCTCGGCGTATGCCCTAGCTACCATATGCTAGTTCACGTGATAGTAAACTAACCGAAATACAGATATAGGAAGACCACAAAATAACTTCTCATTATCTAAACTCACATTACAAGCATGCAAAACGATACTTTCTCCTGTTTGTGTATAATAGTCCCTCCCAAATGTTTCAATATATGTTTGCGTTTTAGAACACTTTACTTTCGGCATGCCGAACACGTATAAACACGCACAATGACAAGGTACACTGTTGACCAATTTGAGAGGCACCGTACCACAAGCGCATTCACTTCTCAGTACTGCTATCAGCTACTGTCTTATCAGCCTACCCAATCAACCCCCACCCCCTATACTCAGGTTGTTGGTAACCGGAATCAACTCCCTCTGTGTGTTCGGGCACTAAGTTTTAAAGCCTGGTCATAAAACAAGTGCTCATCCAGTATATATTTTAGTTTTACAAGTTTGTATGCCTACATCCGATCACAATTACTTGTACATAGGTAAGGAACGTTTAAAGTGAAAAATACATTTAAAGTATAATGTAGATAAATTAATTTGTAGCCGTACATTTCGATAGAATGCACAACATTATATCACATATTTTGCTTTGCTTTGAACTCTGCCTAGGCCTATATCGAAATGGAGGCTTGTTACGTGTAATTTATAAGGTGGTTTGCTATATCGAATTGGGACAGTGCTATATATATTAAACAAACAACCCACTTTATTATTTGCATTACATTTACAAATCTATATATCTGCATATATATGTTGTTTAATTTGTAGGCCTACATAGTCCCTTGATATTTTGATTTTATAAAATTTATATGTTAATACATCAGTTATAGCTTCGTATATACTAAAAAATTACAGTTGTCAACATAACAAAACATCGGCCTGTATTGAATAAACATAATGAAATTAATGGAGAATTATGGAGATGGAGAAATATATTTTGGCTATTTAGCAACATTCACTTCTTATAATACTATACAATTTAAACTATGTGTTAGCATTTTCTTGTGTACGATATTTCTGGCATAGGCTACCTTAACTTTTGCTGATGATCCTGTTTCTTGTAGCTTTACATTATAACTGTGTATGTTGTATGTACTGTACAGTATACTACATAGTTGTTATCTGCCAGTAGAAATGCTATTTTGCTCTTCTATGCTCTCATTAATAATTCCTTTGTTTTTGTTAAAATACGATATTATGTGGTAAGATTCTATTGTATTTAATTTACTACCATTATCAAGTGATGTAATAACTGACAATGTATTATCTATATTCTTGAGACTATGGGTAGGTTTTATTAAGTGTTTCACTTAAGTGGACTTAATACGATTATTTTTAAAACCTGTTGTGCGTTCATTAAAGAATGGCATGAATGTTTTTCCTTTCTGGACTAGGCCTATATAGAAGCGATTACTATCTGTGCATATCAATTTGTACACATTTGTAATATCGAGGGACTACGTGGAATCTTTTATACACGAATTGTACAACATAATTAAATCCCTCGTGGGCAGAAAATAAAATTCATCGATACAATTGTATACATTACATGAATGTTACACTTATACTGTAGTTGAATTAAACAGTAGTAAAGGAAAATTACTTAAGTATGCAACTAATAAGTATAGATTATCTTTAAATCTAAACTTATTGACTGCCCTCGAGAGTCAATCAAAATGATTTGGTGCTTCGAACATCGGAAAATGTAATATGGATAGGCCTATGTTTATGGAGTTGTTCATTACGACATATGAGGAACATATGCCCGAATTATCTTTCAATATGAAGAGGCTTGTAAACATTAATAAATAAAAAATAAAATACTCCTAAAAATAAATTTTATAACAATATACTAAACATAAATAGAGAGCTTTTGTGATTAGTGAGTTATTTTCATTAAAGTTCACTTGAATTACTGATAATCTAACTGTATTTGCAATAGATAAAGTAATGTTACAAGTTTGTTAAAATTGTTGTTATAATAGTTCAGATTCCTCCTTTTAAGTTATAGGCATCTTCAGTTGATCGGGATACAATTCATATTAATTAACAATTCTTACCATTCCTCACAATAAACTGTGGTTAAATGAATGTAGACTGTATGTGGCTGATACTGAAACATTAGATGGGGGATCGCGGCTGAATTTTCCATAAATTTTACAAAATTCAAGTTATTGTGATCTTCACAAATCAGAAGACATTTACAAAACACTATTTTTAAGTAGCCTATCCAGATGTTGAAGTAAGTGAATACAAATTCGAAACGGTTTGAGGAAAAGAAGTCCTGGATTCTAGTAGGCCTACTGAAAATAACCTACAGAAGCATTAACTGAAATTATACTTACATCCGAAGAAAGATCCAGAAAAGCAAAAGAGAAGCAACTTCTGGAAGTCTAAACAAGGAGTCCATCCAGGGAATAGAAGGAGGTATGATATATATATATAAAGAAGAACTATAACAGAAGCACAATATTGTAAGCCTATTGAGTCGGTATTATTCAGTAGTATTTCAGTAGTAGTTGCCATTGGAGTTAGTTTATCAACAATCGATTGTTCCAATTACATATAATGTGTTACAGTGAATATATAGATCAAGGAAGGCCCTAATATTCATCCCTTGAAATGAGGTGGACAGATAAACACGTGCTATGCTCATGCGGGGCAAATAATACTCTTTTCAAATTGTACAAATGTGTGCCCGAGAGACCATTATATATTATTTGTATTTGTAATAATTTTGTATCAATTTGTATTTTTTAATTTGTAATAAACTTAATTTGTAATTTGTAATTTGTAATTTGTAAAAACAATGGGCTTCAATCATAAAAATAAAAAATAAAAATAAAAAAAAATAAGAAATGTGAAATAACTTCTAATGACTCCACAATGTACAGCGGTTCGGTGTTGATATGTGATGTTTACCTGGGCGCCACAGTATAATGCATATACTGAATATTTCTGATTTGTTGAACCCGCCTCCGGTCTGCCAGTCGATCGTTGAGCACTTCCCTCTAGCTTCAGGGTAGGAAGCGAAGAACACCTTAATATTATTGCTTGAATAATAATGCAGTTTCTTTGAACACTGAAGGAATATTCTGTTTATTCAAAACGTTGGAAATACAAGTCCAGTCATTGACAATAATTACAAAATTTGTTTGTGAATAATTAATATTGTTACAAGTTCTCGGTAGATCGTTACTAGTGATACAATTGCTGCCGTATATGATTTTGACTAATCGCGATTGAAAGTAAGAATCCTTCTAAGTCGATTAATTCCACAGCTAAAATTTTATAAGTCCAATTAATTCTGTGGGCACGCGGCCTCAAAGATAAGTAGAGTGATTGATGTAGGCACGCGGCCTCGACGTAGAGTGATTTTGACTGTTCTAGGCACGGGGCCTTGAAGTAGAGTCCTGTTGACTGCTCTAGGCACGGGGCCTTGAAGTAGAGTTGAATATGACTGTTATAGGCGCGGGGCCTTGAAGTAGAGTGATTTTACAGTGCCCCGGTAGGCCTAAGGAAAACTTTCTTGGACAAACATTTATCCCTACTCTTCTTAATTATTATTCGTGAATCCCGGCACGTGGTACTATAGACCAGTTCTTATTGGCAAATCTCCCGACCAATAATAATATGTTAGTTTCCCACGGAAATCAATTGGATTTTCCCTTATTCTCAAAACCCACAACTTAGCGTCTCGGATTTCTAAGAAGGTTCGGACAGCGTGTTGTATCAGTAGCAACATCAGAAGCAAGGCTTGAACTCAATAGCCGACTTCTTAGAATTACTTAAGTGGATCAGTACCCTTTGATTATATCTTGGGAGATTCCCGATACATTGTACCTGAGTACTGCATTGCATTATCTCGCACCCGCTAGGTCTGCTAGGGAAATTCCCAGCTATCTCTGTCTATCCACTGCAATCTCATTTTAATAGTTATTTAAAATGATGTTGTTAAACTTTTTACCTTTGCCTTCTTTCTAGTTAATAATATTTATAATGAATGTTCCGTCTTTTCACGGTCATTTTAAGACCAAACACGGGCTATGAGATTTTATGATTTTAGTTTGAATAAATTTGGGCAATTAATCTGTCATTTATTATACTTAATTTGGTTATCTTGTTTATTTCTTTTTACCGAAGTATCTGAACTGCAATATATGCCCCAGTCTATTAAGACAGGAATCATCATAGCCTATGATTGACTTACTGGCTGAATATACTGCATCTCTCCACAAAATATTATACCTTATTTTCCTCCAGTGTTGCAACTATCTTACACAAATACATAAGTAATTTAATTCCTATCCTGACACGAGACTTCACCTTAAATCCTGTCCCACATGTACAAGTTTTCTGAACCTATCACATTCATGCCTTCATACATCTTGCGGTTTTCTGTAGTGTTACGTTGTTTGTACGTATTACTTGGTTTATTGCACGACCAAGACATTACAACAAAATTTTACGTAAACACCATAAATTTACCGATATACCCTCGTGAGACCATGAAAATTAAGCTCAAGCAGTTCTCACTGAAATTTTATAAAATATATTGAATGCATAAAGAAAAACAAAAACACTTTTTTTTTTTTATATTGAGACTTTGACAAGGTCGATCAAGCAGTTCTCACTACACTTGCACTATATTATAAAGAATGCAAAGAAACACTCTTTTACCATGAGACTTTGACAAGGTCGATCAAGCAGTTCTCATTACACTTGCACTATATTATAAAGAATGCAATACACACACGTATATTTTACTCTCATTTATACACATTCCTCTAATCCTAAACCTATGTGGAACTGATAACCTATCATGCCAGTAGCTATTTTACCGCGTAAAATATACATTGCAGGTTATAGGCCTACATTATTCCAACTCAGTACAATGCCTTTCGGTTATTCTGCCCTTTCCTCTAATTTGTTCATATTTACAATACATTGTCGATAAATGACGTCACACAAAAATCACTGATCATCTGAATACATTTTACGGATTTATATCCTTTATTGGTTCTGCCCAAAAATTTTCTGCTTCTATGAATAATTTAAGATAACTAGAGTCAAAGGTTAAGCGTAGTTTTCCATGTGCTTTCACTACACCACAAATCGGATTTATTTGCTTACAGGCTTCTTCCATCATTGAAATTGGTACAGGCCTACTCTTATAGCGACGCTCAGGAATATCTTGTTTTAATTTCAATTTGCGTTGGTAACCCCGAAATAGGCCTGGAGTTGAACTGAACACTGATTTGTTCTTATATAGCATGTTATATAAAGTCGACTTTTGACCATCTGATAGCACATCAATTTCTTCTACTTTCTCTCTGAGAATTAATTCGATATCAACATTTTCCTCTTCATTTCCTCCATTCTGACTAATGTTAGTAAAATTCGCGTGTACCGTTTCACATTCATTTTCATCTACATAATTATTAGAACCCTTAATGCACAAATGATCATATTCTTCGTCCTCCCAAACAATATCAGATTCCATTCCCTGTAACTCTGCGACACTTTCGTCACAATCAGCCTCATTATCACCTTCATATATAAATACGGCCGGTTTAATTCCCATAGGCCTATATTCGTCGATACTATTTCCCTCTTGTACTACAACTGATTCCACCACGAAAGGCTCGCGTAATAATACATCTTCATTTTGGCACTCCAACTCCTTAGTAATTATATTCTCATTAGATAAAAACGGTACACGTAACTTTTCTTTCTCATCTAATTCCATTTCTACCCAATTTTCTTCAAAATTTATTCTCATTAGTTGATCTGTCATAGAATCACAACCCAGAATTAATTTATGTGCTAAATGTTTTATTGTCAAAAAGTAGACTTCTAACTTCTTTCCCTCAATTTCCAACGGCAACATACACTGATGCTCAATTTTATGGGATTTGGCACCAATTGCAGTTTGTGCGTATAGGCCATGTACTTTCAATTCCTGAACGCGCACTCTTGCTGCTTTCAGCGTTTCATAGAATTTTTCGTTTATTAGAGAAAAAGTACAGCCAGTGTCCACCAACATATCGACTTCAAATTGGTCTATTTTTACCCTTATTAATGGCGGATATGTGGGTGTTATACCCTCTCTATTTGCACATCCTACTACGCACCCCTTCTCTCGTGTTTTATTTTCATTATCAGGTCTTTTTAATCCTTTTAATCCCTCGGTCTGTGTGACGTCATTTCGACCTCCAAATGCGTCTCCTAGTAGTTTAAAGGCCTGTCTTGCGCTACATGCCTTTCGTCATTTCTGTGACGAATGTCTCCCTGAATATCATTGTGGTTTCCCGTGCTATGCGCCTGATTCCTTTCACCTTCTATGTTAATGTCCCCCTGGTTTTCTGGAATTCGTTCTCCTACTTCGTTCTGCATCCTGCCATGAAATCGAACATTATTTACTTGTCTGTCTTGAGGCCTATTCTCTTGATTATTTCCCCTCCAGTTTTGGTTCCCATTATTTCTATATGAGTTATTATTAGGGGGTCCTCTGTTCGATTCCGCATTTCTGTTGGCATGTCCTTGGTTCCATCTACCTCTGTCATTATTTGGACCTCCTCTCGTATCTTGATTCATTTGCATATTATCCGGTCCATTTTGTCTCCTATTATCGCTACGCTCTTCTCTGTTAGTTCCTACTTCGAAACTAGATAATAACTCCAAAGCCTTGCTATAAGTTTGGGGACATGATACTATAAGCAGATTACATATTTCCGGCTGAAAATGTCTCGTCACAAGCTGAATGGCCTCTCGTTCTGGCATTCCGGGGTCTAGTAACTTGATTAGGCCTATAACTCTTAAGAAATGGTCCGATAGAGAGACGTTGCCCCTAGGTGAATATCTCCCATTATAGACCTCATTTCTAGCTAAAGCTCTCTTCGCCTCACCCCAATATCTTGCTAAGAATAACTGCTTAAAATCCTCATAGTTGCACTCCGGGTGTACTGTAAGTTCAAACCACTCTTTTGTTTTTCCTTTTAAGGCTCTACCGAGGATCAACATTTTGTACTGAGATGGAATAGACCGCAAAGTAAAATACTCTTCAACAGATTTCAAGAAACTCTGAGGGCTCGTGTTGCTCTCATTGAAGCTGGGAAGTGATACCTCATTTCCTATTAGGTTACATATATTAATCCTATTATCGCTAACTACCGGCATGCTGGTGGCTACCGTCTCGTGTACTGTATTACAGGACTCATTTGCAACACTAGGAGGCCTATATGTATTTCCTATTCCATTACATATACCCTCACTACAATTTACAGCATAGTTATTTGCTACAGGCCTATGATTTTCAACCTCCTTAGCTACCGTGCTTACTTCTTTAGAGATTTCTCCTATTTTCTCAGCTAATATATTTTCTAAATGCACTACCTTGTCATTTACTTCTGAGATTTTATCTCCTAACCCTACTTTTACTTTTCCCACCTGAGTCTCCATATTCTTTTTCAAGCTAGACTCCGATTTCTGTATTTCCTTCTCCAAAATTTTCCTTTCATTGAATAATTTTTCTTCATATTTCTTGCCCTGAATCTCTATTTTCCTATCTACCGATGCCATATTAGCCTCTAATTCAGACCTAATTTCCCCTTGACTTTCACTAATTTCTTGCCTCATTGCTTTTTCACTTTCTTTAAGTTCCCTACAGAATTCTCCCCTGATTTCGTTGCATAAGTTAGATTGGACCTCTTTTATATTATTTAGCTCCCTCTCAAGCCTATCTATGTTCTGTCTATGTTCTTGGCTCGATTGTTCTATCCTATCTCCTAGTTTCTCTATCTTTTCCCCAGAATTTTTTTCTAGTTCATTGATACTTTCCCTAGTTTCCTTACTCGATTTTTCTAGTCCCTTCATCATAGCTTCCTTAGATTCCCTCATCATAGCTATCAAATATGCAATAGAATTCGGGTCTATAGTTTGATTCAATTCCCTAGGCCTATGTTCAGTTACACTATCATTCTCGGTCAGCTGAATATTTGTTGCAATATTTTCCTGCCTATTATCAACTCCCTGCTCCAAAACCCCGTCACCTGTCGCGACACTGTTCTCATTGTTAATCTCCATTCTACAATTATTTATTTCCTCACCAGTAAGCAAGTCGTGCCCCTCTCCACCTTCCATATTAATTTTATTCCTAGTAACTTTTCCGTTTCTAAGCCACATACATAAATTATAAGGGTACTGATACACTCTTACGATCTACCTTACCTTTGGTTAAGAAGTTCAACATATAATGCATAACATGTATAATTATACCC
This sequence comes from Ectobius pallidus, assembly GCA_964059195.1. Lineage (NCBI taxonomy): Eukaryota > Metazoa > Arthropoda > Insecta > Blattodea > Ectobiidae > Ectobius > Ectobius pallidus. The sequence goes on along the minus strand of CAXKWD010000010.1, from coordinate 23,866,278 downwards.
TTGCACAATAAATATTCGATATGCCTGAGTTCTTTTAATTTGAAAAAGATTTTATTTTACTTGAATTTATTCTTTAATTTACTTAGTGAGTTTCAGTTTAATTTTACTTTGATCTTAAATTGCAAACTTTTAAAAAAATATTATTTGATGTCAGGCTTACTAATTTATTTAATTAATATTTACTGTTTCTTAAATTATTGATAATAAAATTGTTTACTTTACTGAAACTCTATGTATATTTAAGTTCTTATCTGTTGGTGATTTTTGATGTTTTCTGCGGCGGTCTCCGGAACTGATGTACCACGATCTTGAATTCCAGCGGTGCCTTTACGGGTGACGTTCTAGAAATTCTGCGGTGTCTTCCTTCCGTTTTGGGATGATTTTTGAAGTTGGTGATCCTTGATGTCCAGCTTCACTCGTGCCTCACGTTGGGAAATAGCCATGTACAGCGGTTCGGTGTTGATATGTGATGTTTACCTGGGCGCCACAGTATAATGCATATACTGAATATTTCTGATTTGTTGAACCCGCCTCCGGTCTGCCAGTCGATCGTTGAGCACTTCCCTCTAGCTTCAGGGTAGGAAGCGAAGAACACCTTAATATTATTGCTTGAATAATAATGCAGTTTCTTTGAACACTGAAGGAATATTCTGTTTATTCAAAACGTTGGAAATACAAGTCCAGTCATTGACAATAATTACAAAATTTGTTTGTGAATAATTAATATTGTTACAAGTTCTCGGTAGATCGTTACTAGTGATACAATTGCTGCCGTATATGATTTTGACTAATCGCGATTGAAAGTAAGAATCCTTCTAAGTCGATTAATTCCACAGCTAAAATTTTATAAGTCCAATTAATTCTGTGGGCACGCGGCCTCAAAGATAAGTAGAGTGATTGATGTAGGCACGCGGCCTCGACGTAGAGTGATTTTGACTGTTCTAGGCACGGGGCCTTGAAGTAGAGTCCTGTTGACTGCTCTAGGCACGGGGCCTTGAAGTAGAGTTGAATATGACTGTTATAGGCGCGGGGCCTTGAAGTAGAGTGATTTTACAGTGCCCCGGTAGGCCTAAGGAAAACTTTCTTGGACAAACATTTATCCCTACTCTTCTTAATTATTATTCGTGAATCCCGGCACGTGGTACTATAGACCAGTTCTTATTGGCAAATCTCCCGACCAATAATAATATGTTAGTTTCCCACGGAAATCAATTGGATTTTCCCTTATTCTCAAAACCCACAACTTAGCGTCTCGGATTTCTAAGAAGGTTCGGACAGCGTGTTGTATCAGTAGCAACATCAGAAGCAAGGCTTGAACTCAATAGCCGACTTCTTAGAATTACTTAAGTGGATCAGTACCCTTTGATTATATCTTGGGAGATTCCCGATACATTGTACCTGAGTACTGCATTGCATTATCTCGCACCCGCTAGGTCTGCTAGGGAAATTCCCAGCTATCTCTGTCTATCCACTGCAATCTCATTTTAATAGTTATTTAAAATGATGTTGTTAAACTTTTTACCTTTGCCTTCTTTCTAGTTAATAATATTTATAATGAATGTTCCGTCTTTTCACGGTCATTTTAAGACCAAACACGGGCTATGAGATTTTATGATTTTAGTTTGAATAAATTTGGGCAATTAATCTGTCATTTATTATACTTAATTTGGTTATCTTGTTTATTTCTTTTTACCGAAGTATCTGAACTGCAATAAATGTTTTACTCATGTGCATAAAAAGATTTTAAAGAGTGTAGCTATAATAATGAAAAACAAGGTAGCAAAACGAGTACAAAAGGTTCATGTGTTAATGACCATAAAACAAATACTCATCCAGTATATATTTTAGTGGTACAAGTTTGTAAGCCTACGTCCGATCACAATTACAAGGAGGTTACCTGACATTACACATTACTAGGCCCTGGACTTCTTGGGCTGAAAATAGGCCTAAAATATTAAGGTGGATATAAAGTGGAATCACCAAATTTATAATTTTATTGAGACAATAGTAATAATAGTAACGATAGTAATAGTAAGAGTAATAATAACAAAATTGAATGCGTTTACTACTAACAACCATAATAAATTGTTATATTTAACTTAAAATGGACATCTCTTTTTGAAACTGTAAAAAATAATTAGAAATGATAAGTTGACACCCGTAAATATTTTACTATGAAGTATTTCTAATAAGCTATCGTAACAAACGTCTTTGTTGCAAAGTTGTGAAACAAATCGTAATGATTCCCTCCCTGTATTTAAGAATAAACTGATCACGGGTTAAAGCCGTGCTGGTGAAATTCATTGATTTCGAAGCTTCTCTTCCTCCACATTCCTTGATTGTATGTTCACAAATACCGACCGATCCACTGGCTTACCAGGTCACTGGATCCGGCGTAAGACAAAAAGAGCAAACGGTCCACAGCAATAAGGGTCTGTGTTTGACAATGTCAGGTTATCTGAAAACAAGCAGAAACTGCCTAATGCCAAAGCGGGCAACCTCGGGTTGACCCTAGAATATTACTAAGAAGTTCAATTTCTATAACCTCACATATAAGTTAAATTCGTAGTCATGCAGTCTGGTTTCATAATGTGCAATTCAAAAACTTCATTGTCCTGTTCTTAATCTAATATATCGATAAATTTCTTTCTTTCTTTCTTAATCGTAGTTTTACCTCTCCCTTTTAGGATTTTAGCGACCCAAGCCGCCCGGGCCTTACAGGGCTGCGGCCTGTCGGGAAAGGGATTATCTTAGGATCACATATATACTTTTTTGACCAGACAAGGACATGGAGGGCCTCCCCGGATGAGTGATCAGCCCAATGCTTGGGCCACCTCCGAGAAAACACGAACACATAGGACGAGACACACCAGTCACACACACACTCTCTCAGAACAAGGCGAAGATGGGGATGAAGATGATAATGACGCCCAGATGATATCCGGGGACGACAAGGGCCTAAAGTTACCTGACATTTGTCTCACAGGTGAGGGAAAACCCCGGAAAAATCATCACCAAAAAACATCGCCTAGGTAACTTGTCCCGACCAGGAAACGAACCCGGGCCCGCTGCGTGAGAGGATCGGACGCATCCTCTGAGCCACAGGGGTGGACATCGATAAATTTATGAGGCAAAAATGACTTTCTTTATAGTATCCTATTATTACAGTTAGTTCTGAATACATTAAAATATTTTTAAGCGTTGGGGAAATAAAAGAAAATATAACGCCGAAGAGAAGAGTTTCTAACTCTTTTTAATGTCGCTGAAGTGTTCTTGTGTAAGTTGCAGATAACTCTCTTGCGATGCCGCGTATCGTATATGTTTATCCCTGCCTTTGTAAGCTTTCAGTCATTCTTCATCCTCTTTGCTTTATGGATGGATAGCATATCCTGTAATAACATACGTGTGTTGCAGCTTTTATTCCATCACGGTGAAGTTTTTTATGTACAAATTCTTGTAGACAAAGATTTAGCTTTCTGAAAAGCTTGAAATTACAGTGTTAAAAAGTAGATTTCAAAATGAGTGAAGAAGTTAAATGAAAGCAGAAGACATGGTCTGCTCTTGGGAAGAGTATGCGTAGGTTGCTATGTCTTATCAGTGTCTACATGTGGCAATGCAACTTCTAGAATAAATATTTAATATCTTTCTTTCTCAGAAGAACATTATTCATAGATAATGTAGTCCTATACAAAATCTAGAATGAGTATGTGCGCCTACTGAAAGGCCTATTTACATGGTTTACTCGCTTTACGTTGGATTATTAATATTAGTAATGGTACCTTCATTTAGAAATAATGTAGGCAACATTGTAAATACCGCGTTTTGAAGTTCTTTTAATTATTTTTTATAAGTTCTTTCAGGAACATACATTGAGGATTCGAAATTAGCCTTTAAAATGAGAATAGTTTATTGCAGTTTATTTCAGTTAGTGATCATTGTGTTTTCTTTTTAATAATAAACGCTATACAATCTTTTTCCAGTTCAATAAATAAAAACTTTCTTTCTTTGTATTTATTACTACTAATTATTGTGGATACGGATGAAAAGTAAATTAAATATAAAATCTTGAATATATTATTTTAGCCCTTGAACATTAGGATATTTTTTACCTCTTATTACTAAGATGGTTGAACTTTCACCAGTATGTTTTTAATTTGTGGTTAGTGTTAGAGACTTTTAGTAGTCGGGTGAACATATGGAGGCGCGTGTGAAAGAGATTTACTTCTTATACAATTCTACCAGGTTAAAAGTGACTATTTTATTAGCTAAAATGGAAACTTATTTTTACCCTTAACAATGAATTCGATACGCAGGCAGTTTAATCACTCGAGATGAATATTGAATTAAATATAAAATGAATCTACTTTTTGTCCTATTGTTCTAGATATTGTGAATACAGGTGTTGGGGGCCCGCCTAGGGGCGTCCCTTGTCAGGAAAATCTTGCGGTCAGCAGTGCGTTCGTTAAATCTTCTTTACCCAACTTTAACTTTCTTCTACAACAACTATCTTATTTTTTTCTGACACCATTATTTACTTTACTTCTTAATAAAATATTTAAATTCAAATTAATACTTTCTGAAAGGTAAAGGATTTATAGTGACTGCTATGTCTTATGATCTTGGAATAAAACAATGAATAAATGCTACATGTTTATTCTAAATAAGAGTGTAAATGTTTCTTTGTTACAACTTACATATTATGAAGTTTTCCGCCATCTCAACTGGTCTACGTTCTCTCCCCCTGAAGAGAACCGTTACGTAGACTAACTTGAATCCACTAGGTTGGAGACAATAATCAAAAAGGCACTAAAAGTTGCGCTGGGCATGTATTTATACCAGCGTCTGCCACGCCCGATCCATGGTCAAAAGTCACAATGAGGTAATGCGTCTTATAAAAGTACTATACGTCTTTTATGCTTGCAAACGCCTTATTATTCGCATTTACGGAATATAAGAATCTCTGTGTTTCCTTAAATTAATAAAGGCTTAACTTACATCAAAACAACAGAAAGATAATGACATCATTTTCCACCAATCAAAAACTTGCTCTTCTTAACCTTACATAAGCAATTTGCAATAATATTTACACTAATGCTGCTGTGCAAATGTTCTGACAATGTATGCAACATAATATTCCACTTCCTTTATAAAACGTGATCTTTGCCTTTTTAATGTTACTTCAAAACAATATCCATAAAAATATGCAATTCTCTTAACTCAAACTTTCAACAACTTAATAACAATTTCCTTGACCCATGCATTGCCATATCCTAAATTATAACATTGCTGTTACAATATGGGATAAACAATGACAATGATATTCAGTATATCCGTGGTATACTTAAGGTATACACCAGGTATACACCAGGGCATAACATTACTCCCTCCTTTTTTTCAAAACGAGCTGTTCGTTGGAACACTCGTTTTGTAATAAGTTCCAAAAGTCTCGCGACCTTGTTGAGATCTGTAAAACTCATTCATTCAACATTTATCGCATGCAGAGTTTTAATTCCGCAGTGGCTACAATCAGGCTTACAGGAGTGTTATTCCGTTCCAGCGGCCTTCAAATATCTACTTACAGTCTTAACAAGTCGGCGAACTGATAAGGGTTCAATGTCTGCCTTTTCTTATGGTCTTCATAAATTAATATTCAATTCTTTTATTAAATCAAATTTTATTAATTAACTTGCTTAATTATGATGTCTCTATGTTTCTTTCATTATATAATAATGAGTTTACTTTTATCTATTAATACGACATTTTGACCTTGTTCGGTTTCAACTTAAACAAAAATTGAAATTTACTTTAATATCTTATATCTTATTTCCCAGTTGTGATAGTTGAGAAACTTCCTTTAAATACTTTATATTATATATTGGTAATATATTCCTTTAGTTATAGACGTTATGTGTATGTATGTGTGTATGTGTGTGTGTTTACATTTTCATAATTACATAATTCTTTTCTTAAATAAAACAATTAATACAATCATTTGGCTTCTGTTTTACTACGCAAATTGAATTCCAGAGCCAGTAAATAATATTGGGCTGGCTGTGTTTATAGTCGAATCAGCTGACGATACTGTTTCAGTGACGACTGCATCTCCATGTGTTCGCAAGGCCGATTGCTCTCTCGGACCTTCGGACCCGTGACGTCTTCCTGGTAAGGTCAAGTTCCTCACCCACGACATCGTATAGCCTTTTCTTATAAGCAACGTTCTTATCTGTATCACAAGAATACAACACAAGATTAACAAAACAAACCATAATAACATTTCATAATGCGTAATGTTACTGATATCATAATAACTGGAATCATTTCTTAATGATTTTATTTTAACTTTTAAATCCTCAAAACTTAATCCATTTTTATTAAAATCTTTAATATCAGGTAATTCATTCATTAATAAACTCAATTCATTATTTGAAATATTCAAATCTGCATTAAATATATCTTTATTTATTTCTGGCAATAAAATATCGCTTGGATCATAATTTGCATAAATATTACCTGTTGTATGAGGTAAAAGTTTAAAATTATTAGAGTAAAAATAACAGTCATTAGTTGCCTCTAATATTCCAGTATTAAACAAAACTATGGTAGACGATTCTACACGTGACCCATTTCTAAAATGACAAGCTTTAGTTAAACGCACTTCCGTTGGAAGGCTATATATCCAAAAATTCTTATTAGGTAAACGATACCAAACAGGATTTCGTTGATTTCCAATTATCCTCTTGTCACATGTCTCAATGGCTTCCTTCGGCCCTCCTGTGAATAGCGCAATACAGTTCGGTTGAGTTGCTGAAAATATTACTATATCGGCTGGACATACGGTATAAATATCACCTTTACATCTGAAAATATCATTTTCATCAAGCAAAGCATAATACAATCTATTAGTAGTTATTGCTAAGTATTCATAATCGGGATTTATCACAAAAGAACCCAGAGTACTGACATTTGCTGTCGTGTCCCAATACGGTAAAGCTCGTACTCTGTATAATTCAAAATACCTGTCCAATGACTTCAATGGTATGTCAATAAATAAACGTAATTTATTCTTAGTTGCAAGAGCATGTACCTCCACTAACGAATAATATAAAAATATAGCACTAGTTTCAACGACTGACAATAAGGAAATTCCTTCAGGTAATTTTAAAGCAATTCTTTTCAAAATATTTGAAAAGATATGGGGTGGTAATAAGTAAGAACTTAATTTACCTGTAGCTGTGAGATCTACAGCTTCCCTAAACTGCATTAAATGATGTTCTAACTCTTTTAACGTATCTACGATAAATTGTAAATTTGCAAGAATGTTAATGCTTTTAGTGATTACATTAAATTCAAGCGAAGCATCATCTATTATATTATCCAAAGCGCGTAATGTTTTGTTAACATATTTAACAAATTCTTGAAGATCGCGTCTATTTTGGTCAACCCTTTCGTCCATCTTCTGCATGTACGAAAGTTGTTCTTGCACAATTTCTGTTACTTGATTTTTATTGCTGCTAATAATATTTATCTGAGCATCAATTCTCTCGAGATCTGAATTATCCATTGATCCGAATAAAAACTTTAAAATTGATCCTCCTAAATTAAATAAACCTCGTTTAACTCGAGTTTCTGAATAAAATAATTCATTACTGATTTCATTTAACTTATTAGTTATCCTTTGAATTTCCTGATCAATTCTGCGTATCGCAATTCTAATGGTATTGCGAGATTTAAATGCTAATGTATTAAACAATGCTATCTTTATAAAATCTGGATCGTTAACTGTTTCTCGAAAATAATTAACATCTTCAGTTACATTACTCAAAATATCATAATAAATATCAAAACTAAAATCCGTAACAATTGTCCACTTATCTCCTGAAAGAAGAATATCTTTTTCCTTAATGAATACCAATCCTTTGTTAAGCTTAGTCGTCTCTTCTCTTGCTGAACTACTAAGTCCTTGTCCACACGTAATTGTCATCAATATTACGTTCCCTGTAAACAAGTCAAAATATTTGTCTCGATCTGAGATTATAACGACATTTGGGTACGTTATTGCTATTGGGTTCTGTTATGATTTGCCCTGAGTTGCTTGATTCATTATTATTACTAATTTCATTTTCAGTGCGTTCTTGAAATTCTCTGTTTCCCTGGGATTCCGTACGTTCTCGCGATTCTGATTGCGAACTTGTTTCATCATCGTTTTCGCGTTCATATCCGCGACCTAAATTGTGTGGTTCCGTATTTATGCGTGACCCACCTTGCCTAATCTCATGGGATTTATTTCTTACTGGAGTTTCGCTATTTCTTGGGAGTTCCTCCCCGTGAGTCCTGTCCTCACTACTCCAGTGCACATCGTTCTCGAATCCGTACCTCACATGGGGTTTACGAACACTAAACTTATGTTTATTTTCGGGAGTTCCTGTAACTTTAACATTTTCTTTCTTTTTAGGAGTCTTACTATTTTCTGCGGTTTCATGGTCGTGGTGCACGTGCTTATGGTCGGATTTCTTTTTAGTGGGAGATATATCTACCTGAGCGCTCTTCCGTTGTATCCTGTCTCGTAACTTCATCAACGGGATTTCATCTTCCTCACTGTAAAGACTGTCATTGTCTTCTTTTCCATCGCCGTCCCTGTGGCGGTACACAAACTGACTAAGAGGTTTTTCGTCATCTGACGACCAATATTCTTCCACCGGCTGCTGCTGCTGCTGTGTCCTAGCCGTTCCGGTAGGTTTTCTTTCACTTGTTTTTTTCATAACATTAGGCTTCTCATGAAGTATTTCCAGCGTGGATGTATCACTGTCTCCGTCTTCATATTGTCTGGTTTCTTTCCCGGAAACAACATCTTCCCCTATAGGACATAGTTTAATCCTATTAACATGTATCACTTGTGTCTTTCCATTTTTAGACATAATACGATAATTTACTTCATTTAATCTTTCTACTACGGTAAATGGACCTAACCACGGTTTAGATAACTTCTTTGTTACGCCTTTAACTGTGGCTGTAGAGTATAACAATACTTTGTCTCCTACTTTGAATGACCTATAACGAACATTTGCCTTTTCGTTATACTGTTTTGCTTGAGTTTCTTTTCCCCTTTGAATACGGTTTCTGACAATTTTATACGCGTATTCTAACTTTTCTGCTAAAGTATCTACATGATCATTCCCTGTTTCCTTTCTAGAAAATTTAGGAGATATATTATAAGAAAACGGAAGGTTCATTTCTTTTCCATGTAATAAATAATAAGGAGAATATCCAGTTATAGAATGAGGTGTGCTTCTATATGCTAACTGTACTATAGGTATCCACAAATCCCAATCTTTTTGATCTTTTCTCACAAAATGCGAAAGCATGTCCGCATATGTATGATGACTACGCTCAACCATGCCATTAGTCATAGGGTGATATGGCGATGTTTGTATTTTCTCAATTTGCAATAATTTACAAACTTCTTTGAATAAATTCGACGTAAAATTTCGGCCTTGATCCGTCAATAATTTTAATGGCGTACTGTGACGACAAATGATGTTATATACAAATTCTCTTGCTATTGTTTCAGCGGTTTGGTCAGGAATAGGAATCGCTTCAGTATATTTACTGAATGCATCCATAAATGTTAATAAATATATGTTACCTGCTGAAGTTTTAGGCAACGGACCAACAACATCTAAACTTACTAATTCAAAAAGTTGTAAAACTGGTTCAAAATTACATAATGGAGCAACGGGATGTTTTCCTGTTTTCCGACTGTTACATGAAAAACATTTAGCAATATAATCTTCTATTTCTGCTTTCATGTTTGGCCAATAAAATCTGCGTTTTAACAATTCTATTGTCTTTCTTTGACCTTGATGGGAACCTATCGGTGAATCATGAAAATTCTTTAATATATTTCTCCTCATACACTTTGGAACAACTAACCTTGGTTCTTTCCCATTTTCTACTAAAAACAAAATTCCGTTATCATCTAGTTGGAATTTTTCTGGACTTTCTAACCATTTACAATACTGAGGTTCTGCTATCTGGTTGCTTCTTACCATGTTTACATCACTATTAAAGTGTAAAGAGTTTATATACGCTCGAGACAACGAGTCGGCATGGGTTATCTTCTTCCCAGGCCTATATTGGACTGTGAATTTAAATTCTGAAAGTCTTAAAGTCCAACGCAAAAGTCTCGAACTAGGGTCTTTTAAACTAAGTAACCATTTCAATGCGGCGTGATCTGTTACTGCAGTAAATTCATTACCATATAAATAACAGCGAAAATATTTAGTAGCCCATACGAGTGCTAATAGCTCTCGTTCAGTTGTAAAGTAATTCTGCTCGCTTTTAGATAACACTCGTGACGCGTATGCAATGGCATGCTCTACGTCACCGTTCATCTGAGACAACACGGCACCGATTGCGTAACCAGAGCTATCGCTTGTGAGGATAAATCTTTTCTTAAAGTCTGGGTACTTTAATACCGGCTCGCGACATAATGCATCTTTTAAAGTATCAAACGCGGTTTGCTGGCTTTCTTCCCAAACATAATCTGTACTCTTTTTAATTAACTCTGTTAAAAGTTTTGCTATATGAGCGAAATTCGCTATGTGCCTACGGTAATATCCTACAAGGCCTAAAAATGATCTAACTTCTTTTGGCGTTCTGGGAATAGGATAATCCTTTATAGCCTGTACCTTTCTTGGATCTGGTAAAATTCCTTCACGATTTACAATATGACCTAAATATTCAATTTGATCCAATGCAAATTTGCATTTTAAAAGATGAGCTTTTAAATTAGCTTCTCTTAACCTTAATAAAACTTCACGCAGTCTGTCTGCATGTTCCTCAATGGTTGTGGAAAATAAAATGACATCGTCTAGGTAGACAAAACAGGATATTCCTTTTAACCCTGCTAGTACACCGTCCATCAACCGAGAAAACGTAGAGGGTGCGTTCACTAGACCAAAAGCCATTCGGTTGAATTCGTAGGAACCATATGGACTGCAGAACGAAGTCTTTTCTTTGTCTTTTTCCTCTATTTCTACTTGCCAAAACCCTGAGTGTAAATCGAGCTTACTAAAATATTTTGTATTTGCCAAACTCTCTAATGTTTCATTGATATTTGGTAGAGGGTAAGTATCTCCATGCGTTACGGCATTTAAACCTCTAAAATCCGTACAAAACCTTATCCGGTCTTCCTCATCCGGACTTTTCTTCGGAACTAGCACTATTGGAGCTGACCAAGGGCTTGCTGAAGGCCTAATAATATTTTTATCCAACATATCGTTTATCATCTCTTTTACTTTTTCTTTATACTTATGTGGTAAAGGATAAGGGTTTTTCTTTACTGGGGGCGCATCCCCTGTATTTATTCTATGTTTCACTTTATTTGTACATCCTATTTTACTATCTCTTGGGTCGTGAAACACATCTATAAATTCTTCTAATACTTCCCGTATTATCTGTCCGTCACTTTCGCTTAAGTGATCTAATTTCACTGTTTCGAGTAAGCCTAAGTTGCATTCCGAACTCATCGGAGTCAACACATTTATCTGACTTTCTAGATCTGAATCTATATGCGTATGTGTTGTTCGTGCTGTTTCATTATTCTGAGAATTGACGTCATCTTGTTTATTCGTACCCACAGCATCCGGAGTACTCATCGTGCCTGCATCTACACGGTTATAGATTGAGATGTAACCTATTCTTTTATTTTTCGGTAACTCTATTGTTTCACTGGAACAATTAATTACTTTCACAGGAATTTTATTCTTACATCTCTGTTCCTTATCGCTAAGCGATCTAGCTAGGTAAATCCCATTTATACCTTGCTCTTCAGGTTCAAAAATACTTTCTCCTTGTTCTAGGGACAAATTATAGGTAATTGTGCACTTCCTATTTGTTTGCGCTACGATCATAGCTTCACATCTTGGAGGAATTGTCAGTTTACGTGCAGTATAAACTGGACAAACACCACGATTATCATTTTGAGATTTGAGACTGTTGCTAGAACTATTCTCTGACGTTTCCACCTGCCCGTGTAAGATATCACAGAAGTTACTTTTATTCCCATTCGTATGGTAAGTAAGTGGATTATTTCGGGTAGCTAATCCGATTCCATCGCTTCTAGTGTCAGTACACGGCGGCTGCTGCGACAGATTTATCATCCCTTCTCGCGTGATAAGTGCGCGGTTCAAAACATCTACGTTAACCATGTTTTGATACATAAAATCAAGACCTAATATTCCGTCTTGTTCTATATCAATTGGACACACTATAAACTCATGCGAATATATTTCTCCATTCGCGAACTCTAAGTTTAATAACTGGGACCCATCTACTTGAAGTCCTTTTCCTGATACCCCCTTAGCCGTGACGTCAGTTTCTAATAAATTTCCCTGTGAAACACCTGGTTTTATCGCTGATACAGTCGCTCCTGTATCCACTAAGAATTCCTTAGCTCTACCATCGACCATAGCCGTGACCATGAGTTCCGCGGGTAAATCTGTTTCATTTACGCCCAATTTGACCTCGCCGCCGGGGTTCCCGACGAGGCGTTCTGAAAACCCGACGAGACATTCTGCTCCTTAGAATTCTCGTACTTCTTTTTCCTGCAATCCCTAGCTACATGCCCCTTTTTCTTGCAATAAGAACATTCTACTTGTTTCTTTGCTTGTTTCGGCTGATTATTACCACTAGCATTAGCTTTCTGCTGAGTAGAATTGCTTGAATTCCCTTGATTCTGTTGTCGTTTAAGACGACAAGTCCTGGACGTATGACCTTTCTTCCCACAATTATAACATGTTACATTAAACATAGTAAACACATTTCTAGGCTGGGCTTCGGTTTTTACACCGGAAGATCCTGAATCTTTTTGCTCAAGATTATCGGTAGTAACTGCTAATTGCACTGCTTCATGCATTGTACGCGGTAATCTAAGTCGAACCTGCTTTCCGACTTCTCCCCTTAATCCAGAAACGTAAGCTGCTAATAATCTTCTTTCAGCTTCCTCTGCTAAAATACGCTTTTCCTGTGCATTATCAGTTGGCTTGAGTGTTTTAATGCTTAATGCTTTAATTCTGTCTGCGAATGCTTCGGGACTTTCACCTTTCTTTTGCGTTGCCGTTTGCAACTGAGTATAATAATAATTATCAGGTAATTTTTCTTTGAACCTGTCCTCGAAAGCTGCCCTCAACTGATCATATGAGGTTTCGTCGCCAATTAAATCTGGGCGGCAATGCAAAAATTCGGCTGCGGGACCTGCCACTTTAAGTTTTACAATTTGCTTTTTATCTGCATTTTCGAGATTCCCCATACTAGCTGCTGCATCAACATTATTGAAAAATTCTTTAACTGGTAACCCACCAGCTGAGCCACTCCACTCTTTTATCGCACTACAAACCGTTAAGTCTTTCTGTCGAGCTACCTGTACTACCTGTCTCTGTTGCAGAGCTTGGTTTGCTGCGGTTAATGCTGCTACTCTATTATTGAGCTCCTCTAACGCACGCCTAGTCTCTTCGTCTAACGGCATTTTGATTTATTTAATTGTCACTGGCAATTAATTAATTCGTTAATCCTAACTCGATTAACCTACACGCACTTGGAATCCAGAGAATATTCAAGAAGCTTAATTACCCCAACTAAAATAATGCCCACAATATTCTAGCCAAATTTCACACACAACACAAAAAAAAATATTCTACCTACACCTACACACATACCCTAACATTTTTCCAAGAACATGAGATCATAGAGTCGTTTCCAAAACATTAATTTTACTCGCGGTAAGTATCCCACTTCTGACACCACTGTTGGGGGCCCGCCTAGGGGCGTCCCTTGTCAGGAAAATCTTGCGGTCAGCAGTGCGTTCGTTAAATCTTCTTTACCCAACTTTAACTTTCTTCTACAACAACTATCTTATTTTTTTCTGACACCATTATTTACTTTACTTCTTAATAAAATATTTAAATTCAAATTAATACTTTCTGAAAGGTAAAGGATTTATAGTGACTGCTATGTCTTATGATCTTGGAATAAAACAATGAATAAATGCTACATGTTTATTCTAAATAAGAGTGTAAATGTTTCTTTGTTACAACTTACATATTATGAAGTTTTCCGCCATCTCAACTGGTCTACGTTCTCTCCCCCTGAAGAGAACCGTTACGTAGACTAACTTGAATCCACTAGGTTGGAGACAATAATCAAAAAGGCACTAAAAGTTGCGCTGGGCATGTATTTATACCAGCGTCTGCCACGCCCGATCCATGGTCAAAAGTCACAATGAGGTAATGCGTCTTATAAAAGTACTATACGTCTTTTATGCTTGCAAACGCCTTATTATTCGCATTTACGGAATATAAGAATCTCTGTGTTTCCTTAAATTAATAAAGGCTTAACTTACATCAAAACAACAGAAAGATAATGACATCATTTTCCACCAATCAAAAACTTGCTCTTCTTAACCTTACATAAGCAATTTGCAATAATATTTACACTAATGCTGCTGTGCAAATGTTCTGACAATGTATGCAACATAATATTCCACTTCCTTTATAAAACGTGATCTTTGCCTTTTTAATGTTACTTCAAAACAATATCCATAAAAATATGCAATTCTCTTAACTCAAACTTTCAACAACTTAATAACAATTTCCTTGACCCATGCATTGCCATATCCTAAATTATAACATTGCTGTTACAATATGGGATAAACAATGACAATGATATTCAGTATATCCGTGGTATACTTAAGGTATACACCAGGTATACACCAGGGCATAACACAGGTACCGAAAACAAGCCTAATAATCCTACTTTCGACATAGAATATGGTATATTACTAAACACGAACCTAATGACCCCTTTAATTAAGTGTATAGGCTTATTTGTTACAGTTTAAGGGCATCATACACCGCTATATTATGTAAGACACCATTTTATTAAAACAGTGATAGGCTACAGTGTCTACACTATGCGACATATTTGTATGCACTTTTATACATTAATAGTTCAATCGTGCACATTAATGTAACAAATTTAAATCTGTTTTGTATTAAACCCATTATTAAGGCAATATATTTTTCACCATTTGAATCAAATCATATCACAAAAGATATGATTTTTTTAAAACTATTAAACCAATAAGCTTCAAATTTTCTCCTAGTATCTAGACCTTACGCTATAAGTTAAACCACACTCAAACTTTGTAGGTGTAATCAGATAACTTAAACGATTTTTTGAACTTACATTAACAAAAATAAATAAAAATTGCTGTGCCTATAGAGACCAAAAATATTTATTTCACAATGTAATCCATTTCTTTGAGGTTTAGCTTCTAAAACGTGATACATGAAGTGAGCTTGCAAAATTTTATGAAAATTGACCAATAGTTTTACAGAAAGCATGTTTAAGTTTGCAAAAAAAATATTTCGGGAAAATCGAATTAAAAATTAAACAGTAAGTTAAAATGACACCATATTATCTAACATAAATGTTTTTACTCCGCGAAAAGAGCTAATTTTGTTATGAAACTTCACGTACGTGTTCAGAAAAAAAATGCTCTTTCTCATAAGCCAATACAGAATAAAATAAATGAAGCTATAGCGGTGTATAATCCCGTTAATGTTTTTAAATATTTCCTCTTTTGCTTAGGCGATATTTACATAAGTCCATTCCTCTGCTCGATTTGTGTTTGACAGTCCGGTCTCCGAGTGATGGACTGGAGGAATGACAGTGACAGATACCGCTTCCGACCCCCTGTCAACTGCTGACAAGTTTCTCACTGCAAGCCTCGTGCAGTTCATCATTTTATTATACTGCTGACAATCACCAACTTATAACTACGTAAGCGAGAATTTAAAGGTTGTTAGTTTAACGTAAAGGCTCTTCAAGTGGCATTATGGATGCATCCCAGATCTGAATTCGAGAGTCACAGGTTGGAACCCGGCTAAGGGCTGCAGCTTTTTGGAGTGAGAAGTTCTTTGGCATAGGTTTTAAACTGTGAGTCGTGAATTTATATCGAATCTACGTTAGAGGAGAAAAGAGAGAAGTTAATTTACTAATATGTACAAACATTTGTGTAGACCCTTGAACTTTTTTGTAGACGTTATTAAAATTATTATGCAAACGTTAATATCATCTTGATTTATCATATAATTATATTACTGTTTTGAACATGAGATATCTTTTCAAAAGGTTCTTATTTTATCTTTTCCAAAATTAAACAAAATTTAAGAAAATTGAAAAATGCTTTCTATTCATTTAAGTAGCCCTATATAACTTTTTGTCACGATCATAATGAATATATTTTTAGAAAATTTATCTGGTTATAAGAAGAAAAATTCTACTTGTGAATAGTAACGAAGTACTAAATATTCATAGAATTTTCATACTCCTAGCATCAAAATAAAGAAAATTTAACCTTTTGAAACAAAACAGCGATAAAAATTAAGATGTATTCATCTTTAAATAAAGTTATTGGTGTCATTATTGGTAATTGCGAGAGGTGTGATGACCTGAAATTTAATAATAAACATATACATATATATTGTGTAAATATAGGCCTACCTACAGCAGAAAAAGATTCGTGTAAATGTATATATAGAGAAAATTTTCTGCTTAATTTTTCTTGCTCTAGAAATACCGGTATTTCTCTGCTAAGTAACTCACTATTATATATAGGCCTAAGGGTAACTAAACATTAATAGTAGGAAGTGATAAACAGACAATAAATTACTCTAGCATTACGTTGTCCTATGTAGGTACGTAGACTTGGAAAAATCCCCTTATTTGTTATAATAAATTATGTTCCAGGAAATAATATTTCAATTTTTAAAATGTTTTGTAGTCTATCTTACAGGGAAAAATTGACCTAGTCTGAATAAAGTTCGGTAATAGATTAAATATACCGTATAATGTATTCATAGATTAATATATAGCTTTCGTTTTTAGAATTTGGCAGAATTTAACCTTTTAACTGCTAATTACATAAATTCATCACCTCCAAAAAGTGTACAATAGGGAAGATATAAGACAAATTATTGCTGTTTCTTAGTTGAATGTTCATATCCTTAATTTTTGCACTGACGTAGTCATATCTAAATACCAATAAATAGTTCTTTAGAGTTTCTGAATTATATTTATGTTGTTTGATGAAAAAAATCCACTTTTTGTAAAGGATTCATTGTTTTCCCCCGTATATCAAAATTTCGACATTTTATTTCAACAAGACATTCTTTGCTTTTTGCCATTTCTACCACTCCGAGTTGAAAAATACCCTAAATTGCCACCAGATGTCAGGGCTATACATTTTTCATAAATTTGTAACATGCCTTGTGACATTCATTTGGTTATTTGGCACAGCAAGGGCTTAATAGCTTAAATCGGGTATAATGTTATTTCCTACAGAGCCCGCCTTATTTTCGGCGTATTTAGGATGCCCATGAGGTAATCGTGAATGAACTACAATGAATATTTAAATAAGTCGTCTTCCCTTACCACTTTAATGGCCACCTTCACATTTGACATTTAAGGGGCTATGGTATTTGAAATTCAATTGCTCGGTAACCCGAGTAAATGTCGATTAATTCCAGTACTGATTGCAATTAAATGTACTCTCGTGTGATGTAAGGCAATTACACGATATCTCTTTCAAATTGTTATACTGTTCGGCGTAGCAAATCATTTGCCTGCGGCAGACAGTTAAAATCATGTGTACTGGCGAAATGAAGGTCTGATGAACTTCGCATCCACTATCTGCAACCAGTGGCAAGAAGGAATACTGTTTCGTTTGATTCACCCCGCTAAGTAAGATGAACACCTGTGTGATTTGTTTTTAATACACTTCCAGTTCTCATCGTTTCGACCATCTGCCCTCTTCGTATGATGAAGGAATTGATTTCTCAAATGGAGAAGGGTTCCGTTATCCCAATCAGATGCTGATAATTTAGGCCTAACGTTAATATATTCTTCAGTTACCTTCAAATTGAGTGGAACTGTAGACAATAGAAAAAAGTAGACATGCTTGCAGCGAGCACAACCCTTATTTAAATCTTGCGGAGTTTTGACTATGTAAATAAAAATATACAGTACTTCTTGAGTTTTATTTATTTTGGTGATGGTTATCTTTAATTATTTGTCGAAACTTGGACCTTTTCTTGAATCAGCTCAGTTCTACCGGAATAATACAGCGTAGCCTAACTTCGGCATCTTTAAATACAAATCCCATCCGACTCCAATGAATTCCTGTCGAAGTCGGAGGTTTAGTTAGCGTACTCTAACTAATCAATTTAATTTATATTTTTTAGTCATATAACTGACCAGGGTGCACATTCCCTAGTGGATGTGGGTTACTCATTTAATGGTAAGGTTTCAATTTTGATATTAGTGATAGTATTCGAATAAATGCTTTTTCTCCTTATATCCTTTAATATTAACAATGATAGTATACATTCACTAGGGAAGTATTTCTTTCCTAACCATCCACATTTTGCGGGTAGCACACATTTTGTCCTTGTAATGAATGTAACGTAACGATAATACAATCATATTTTAAATGTATTATGTTGCATTAGAATAATGAACAATGGTAGTTATTCTTGTCTCACTCTGTAGTAATTCTCAAAAAGACATATGTTTTGTGTCTGGTTGTAGCGATATAGAAAAATCCATGTACAGTATTACTTAATAGTTTGGTAAATCCAATATTTGCTTTATTATCAGGAAGACAGGGGAACATGTGTGAATTCTTCAAAACTCAACATGGGGTGGATGACGTCACGATTACTGTATCTGGGTATTAACTCGTCAATCGCTAGGATTTGCCTCGATGACGGGTGGTAGTAGCCTAATGCATCTGTAAATGATATATGGTTAGAATTACGTCATAGGAACATAACGATTAATGCATGATATTCATTGGCTGTTAGTTCTGTTACCGCCCTCAATTTAGCAGGAATTTTAAAAGCCTTCAGTAATATAATTAATAGACAAAATATAACAATTATTTTTTTTTTAAATGCCGTAACTCCGCCTTGTCAATATTAATTGTACCAATTGTTTCGCTCTTATAAATTAGAATTGCAATAATCTTTAGGAAAGACAATTTCATGCATAGGTCTTTTTTCCGGGTCCAGCAAATATTTTCTTTTAAAGAATAAACGCTATTAAAAATTAGAATTGGCATAAGCCTAGGCCTGTATGATGAAAAATTATCCCACATTAAGGAACAACATTCTAAAGACTCCATCTGGACACCTGTGAACTTCTTATGACTTTCAGAATTGCTGTTTTTTACTCCAGTAGTAAGACAAAGTACCACATTAAACTAAAATGTTTCTTTTACCTTTATGTCAGTCTTTAATTTTAGCTTCATCTGAAAATCATTAAAAAGAAAAATGCATTAAATTTAATTTCGTCAGTGAAACTTGAGATACAGGATTATTTTCTAGACTTAAACCCACAACCCTGCTAAAATAGCCCTAAACGTGTATAAAATCGAGTGGGGATCAATTAATCGCATTAATTTTATATAGGGTAAGTTACATCATCAAATGTTAATTAGGCTTTCTCAAAGCCCCTGAGTTATTTCAAGGAAGAAGTGTTCAAGAAGAATTTTTTCTTACAAGAAGGATGTGAAACTGTATTAAATTAATTTTACCACAGGATATTAAAGTTAGCTCAGTAAGATGGAAAACTCAATATTAAACTTTTTATTTTCACCAGACGAACAACAGAGAAGATTATCCCTTCAAAGCCATCAGAGCTGGAGCTATAAAAGTATTTTTAGTAAGGAAAAGTGATTATTCCTGCTTCTAATAAAGCGTTTGGTGGAAAGAACGTAAAATATTTAACCAAATTTGATGTTTGAGCGTCGTTATAGTAATATAGTACGTCAATGAACCTCGATGTTTTTTTTTTTTTTTTTTTTTTTTTTCATTTTTTAGAGATCTTCTTTTTCTTCACTCGATTGTCTGATTGTTGGTATTGAGACGTTATTAAGTGCCAGAAAGGTACTTTATGAGATTGTGTGGGGGACGAAAAAATGTCTGTCCGTCAGTCTGTCAGACCGTCTGTCTGTCTGTCTGTCCGTCTGTCCGTCCGTGCGTCTGTACGCAAAATAACTCAAGAACGCATTTTCGGATTTTCATGAAACTTGGAAAACACATTTATAATGTCCATGGGAAGAACCCTATTGATATTGAACCAAATCGGTTCACCGATACCGGAGTAATGCCCAATTTAGTGCATATTTTAATAGATTATATTAGAAAGGCGCCATAGCTCAAATACGCTGTATTGGATTTCCATGAAACTTGGTATACGCATGTATGACGCCCATGAGAAGTGCCCTGTTGTATTGGAACCCAATCTGTTGACTGGTACCGGAGTAAAACCCAATTTAGTGTCTATTTTAAAGGCGCAATAACTCATATACGCTTTATCGGATTTTTATGAAACTTCGTATACGCATTTATAATGTCCATAGGAAGACATCTGTTGATATTCGACCAAATCGGTTGGCCAGTACCGGAATAATGTCCAATTTAGTGCATTTTATGTTAATATATAAGAAGTCACGATAACTCAAATATGCTTTATTGGATTTTCCTGATACTTTGTATACCCATTTATAGTGTACATGGGATGACGTCTACTGACATTGGACCAAATCGGTAGACTGGTACCGGAGTAAAACCCAATTTAGTGTCTATTTTAAAGACGCGGTAATTCAAACACACTTTACCGGATTTTTATGAAACTTGGTGTACACATTTATAATGTCTATGGGAAGACGTCTATTGATTTTCAATAAAATCGGTTGACCTGTTTCGGAGTAATGCTCAATTTATTGCCTATTTTATGGTAATATTCGAATATGGTAGTATTCGAAAGAATTTATGAAATCTAAATCAGTTATCATGACAACATAGTCAATTGTTTTACTGCGATCTTATAAAGCTATGGAAATTAAAATACAGTTAGCTATGACAAAAAACGCTATTGTTTTACATGCGCTTATCCAACTAGACCGTTAAACTGACCCAGGTGGCCGAGATGGTAACGTCTTGGCCTCACATTCTGGAGTTCAACGGTTCAAATCCCGAAACCGGCCATTTTGACTTTTATTTTTATTTTTATGTGAGTGTGCGATTGTCAAGATATCACAAATCTGTACAGTTCACCTGATGCTGGAAGATTTTAATCTGATTTTAAAAAACTAGACGTTTGTTCTTCCGCTTAATGAATAAATCTGGAGCTTAACTTGGAAATCAATTTAAAAAATAAATATAAAAAAAAACATATTCTGCATATCATAATTGCAGTCATAACTGATTAAACAAAAACATACTGGCACTTTGTTACATCAGTTTACCTGATTTTATTTCCAACAGTATAGTATAGCCTATTCTGTACGTATGTGGTCACCATATTATTGAAATATTTCAGTTGTGGCAAACATTTAGCTATATCAAAGCTTTCACTCTCCATTACAGTGGCGACTCCTGGTTTTTTGGTTGTGTAGGATGGTGTGGAGAACGCGAATTATCCTATTCACTGTTATTGACGTACATATGCGTCGCCGTAAAAAATGCATAAAGGCTGAGATGTAAATTTAATACAATAATGCTTTATATAATGCTTTAAAATATGAAAATATTTAACCACGTATGAAAACTGTCATTTACGGAAATCAGATATTCCGCTATAATTTTCGTAGTTGATATCAAACTTATAATTCACTAGTGAAACATGTATTGCTCTAGGAATACTTATATTGAAACATAAACAGCACTGTAAAGATTAATAATAGCTGTAAAGATTATAATATATACCAAGAAATGAAATAAATAAATATTAATAAAAATATGATCACTCCTTCTTCAGAAAACAAGCTTTCAAACGTGAGGAACCACAGAACACATGTGAGGAAGGAACGTACGACGTCCTCAACTTCCTCCATATGAAACTGGCTTCTCACTACCTTTCCTCTTCCCTGCCTGCCCCTTCACATGCCCAAGAGCTTTAACAACGGCATGGACTACGTAACATCAACACTGAGGACATCCTCGCAAATACCAACCTGCTCAAAACAGAACTGCTAACTTCCTTCCCGAGTGCTCTACAATAACGCCGTTTTGTCACTTTACTATTTTAATTTTGACAATGAATGCTAGTAGACATTTATGTAGATCAATTATGAAGTGTAGGATGATCCTCACATCCTATATGGAATAATCGCCACTGCTCCATTAACATAATTATGACATATCTAATTTATCTACATCGATATAATTTTGCTATTCAATTCCTTTTCTCCATCATGTGCAGATTGAACTAGATTATCATATCGTGGAGATTCATATCGTTCCTAGAGATTAAGGCTCCCACATTTTAGACACTCGGCAAATAAAGATAAGGTTTTCAGCCTTACGCACCAATTACTATTACCCCAGGATTGCTTCTGTCACTCCGTTTTTTAGAGGCTTAGTCTGCTCCAGGGCCATAATGCTACTTTAAGGAATAGGAATAATTAAAAATCCCAATGATCATATCGGGCATCGAAACCGGGCTTCTGCTTTGTTGTGTAGTGCCTCGACCATCTGCACATCTCCAAAATGGTCGGTATTAAAATCTAGAGCTATGATATTTAGGGTAATTTGTTCGTGTAAGTTATGTTCTTCTTCAATGTATTTTCCTCTTGAGGGCTATACTTTTTAGTTTTATAACATTATTATTATTATTATTATTATTATTATTATTATTATTATTATTATTATTATTATTATGTTTATTTTTATTTTTAAATTCAGCGTGTATTTATACTCCATTGAGGATTGAGGCCCTATCAGGTTCTACATACCAATAGACCATGCATTGTACTGTTGATGTATGTATGCCGTCTGTTAATTCAAATGGTATTAACTTTAATGCTTACGGTGTAGGGTGAAATTGCAAGGATGATTCATGGTAAGTAAATAACCAACCTGGCATTTTCCTTTATGACTAGGAAAACCATGAAAAATCCCGAGACAAATTGGCCGGCCACAGAATTTGAACCCAGGACTCCAGAATGCAAGGTCAAGGCGCTACCATCTCTGCTCAAAAACATTATTGTTGAACTTCATAAGGTTATTTTTTGTTATTATTGAATGTATTGATTTCCTTGACGTATTATTCTTTTTTACAGGTTCATTTGTTTAAATAGTTTGTATAACAACATTTTTGGGTCAGTGAGTCGGATATTTTAATTAAACAAATTATTTTTCTCTGTTTCTGTAGCAGAGAAATGTATTGGAACTTGGTAACTTAGTCACAGTAGCTTTAATAGGAGATAAGTGACTTCTTCTTGGTTGGAAAAACCGAGAGCTCCGAAAACCTCTAACTCTTAACTAGGAAAGATCTTAACTTTCGTTCAGAAATATGGATTTCATTAGAAGGCAGAGTTTGCAATGGATCTAATGCCGATCAGACTATTACGTAAACATTAGTGGTTTATTCCAAAATGACTACTTATAGGACGACAGGACACTAGAAATTTCTACGAGTACATTAAAATGTGTTCCATCTGACTCTGCTCAGTAGCATGCACGAGTGCATTGTCAAATATTCGCATTTGAAGGGGTAATGTTTCATTCGTACGCCAGTCTACAAGGGAGTCACGTCGCGCTGCCTAAGGTATACGGCTATGAATTTCAAGCCTGTCTCTCTGTCCCATCTCTGACCGGCTTTCCCCTCACTCGCCTTTCACCAGTGTCAGGAAGAAGAAGAAAAGTCTGTAAGAAAGACGAAAAATTAATAATGTGCGAAGACTAGAAAAATTTCTGCCATCTAATTTATAGATCATAGGAAATATTTGCGCCGTGGACTTAGATTTGCATTTCAATATCTATTGAATAATAAAATTAAGCTTTGAATTTCACAATCTCTTATAAGTTATTGTCTAGTATACAATAGGCCAACTAATGAAAGAACGAGAGAGAGAGAGAGAGAGAGAGAGAGAGAGACAGAGACAGAGAGAGAGAGAATGGCAGGGGGAGAGGAATTATAACATGTTATAATGTTTCGTGTCCACCACTGTGGCGTAGGGGCTCGGGGTCGAATCCTGGTCGGGATAAGTTGCCTAGGTGGGGTTTTTTCTGGGGTTTTTCCTCACTTGTGAGATAAATGTCGGGTAACTTAGGCCTTTGTGGTCCCCAGATATCATCTGGCCGTCATTATAATCTTCATCCCATCCTCCCCTTGTTTGGAGTAAGTGTGTGTGTGTGTGTTAATGGTGTGTCTCGTCCTATGTGTTTGTATTGTCTCGGAGGTGGCCCCGGCGTTGGGCTGATCACTCATCCGGGGAGAACCTCAAAGTCCTTATCTGGTCAAAAAAGTATGTATGTGATCCATAGATAATCCCTCTCCCGACAGGTCGCGGCCCTGTAAGGCCCGGGCGGCTTGGGTCGCTTAAATCCTAAAAGATAGAGGTAAAACTAAGACAAAGAAAGAAAGAAAGGAAGAAAGAAAGAAAGAAAGAAAGAAAGAAAGAAAGAAAGAAAGAATGGATGGATGGATGGATGGATGGATGGATGGATGGATGGCTGGCTGGATGGATGGATGGATGGATGGATGGATGGATGGATGGATGGATGGATGGATGAATGGATGAATGGATGAATGGATGAATGGATGAATGGATGAATGGATGAATGGATGAATGGATGAATGGATGAATGGATGAATGGATGAATGGATGGATGAATGGATGAATGGATGAATGAATGAATGAATGAATGAATGAATGAATGAATGAATGAATGAATGAATGAATGAATGAATGAATGAATGGAAGTATGAATGGAAGTATGAATGGAAGTATGAATGGAAGAATGAATGGAAGAATGAATGAATGAATGAATGAATGAATGAATGAATGAATGAATGAATGAATGAATGAATGAATGAATGAATGAATGAATGAATGAATGAATGAATGAATGAAAGATAATATTTCGTGAATAAACTATTATTTTAATGCAAAAATAAAATAAAAATAAAAAGTGTCGAGTTCCCTACTCGTCCCACCACCACTGACAGCCCGCTGAGATGTTTAGACCGAGGCAAAGTTTTATTACTCCTGATAATTTGCCTGCCTGATTTGAATTTACTTTCCATTTACTCCCAATGTTCCTGTCTGTTGCCCTATAAGTTCATGTTGTCCTAGGGATAGACCGTGCGTTCGAGTTGGTCCCTCACCAGGGAGTTCTTTCATATCCTATGTTCTCTCAGAGAGTCTTCCCCCCACAGACATTGGTGTGTGAATCCTTAAAAAAGAGAAGGTTAAGTGGGTTAAGAAGGAAAAAGAGAAGAAATAAGAAAGAAAGGAAGAAAAATATTTGCCTACAAACAGTTGGCCAAGAAGAGACCATCACAACGTAGACGAAACTTTTTTCAAATTCACTTACATCATGACCTTCCCGCTTTTTATTCCTAAATGCTACTTCTTAATATTCCTTCTGTGATATTGTACTTTGGTATATTATTTACAAGAAGTGACCTATTACACTGAAAGGAAGTTTTCATGCGAAGGGTACGAAAATAATAATTTCACACTCACATTCCAGACGCTTTAATTCATTGAAATCGAAGGTAATTATGTTTCGTGGGTAATGTTATTAGATAAATTGATTGGAATTTAAAGCACGTTTACAATGACTTGCACATCTTGCTCCCATTGGTTTTCCCGGATACTTATATTATTAGAAACAGAATATATATGTAGGCCTAATTATTAAACCTAATTGTTAAAATACTGTCTTCTTTTGTTTCTAGGTAAGAGGAGTTTGCTGATGCATTGTTTTTGCAAGAATTCTACAATATTCCTCACGGGTCATTCCATATTAAATCAACAAATTTTAAGAATTT
This sequence comes from Ectobius pallidus, assembly GCA_964059195.1. NCBI lineage: Eukaryota > Metazoa > Arthropoda > Insecta > Blattodea > Ectobiidae > Ectobius > Ectobius pallidus. The sequence goes on along the minus strand of CAXKWD010000010.1, from coordinate 23,840,373 downwards.
TTTTTGCCTCACCATTTTTTATTTCGATAAAATTTGGTAGGTGATGTGTACCAGTCTTCTGAACCCCAAAACAAATCTTGTTATACCTCTAAAAAATTTTACTCCTGAGATATAGGCATTTGTTTGGAGCACGAACAAGCAAAAAATGTAATTTCAGACCTGTTTTCTGAAAGCCGTAGAATTTCTATTTGAATCAATAGGATGATCAGATAGGGCTCATTGGAAAGCTTAAAGAATGGACTTTCATTTGTGCATACTAAATTAGATTTAAGTTAAGTCTAAGCAGACGTTTTTAGGGCTCTAATCTTCGTTCGTGAACTGTCGTTTTGCGTAATTTTAGGCATTAAAAAAACAACGAAGGACTTGGAGTAACAGGCCAATGTTTTTTCCTGTTACACTTGTGTATGAGGAGTATGTGTAGGAAAAAAACTGAGCTGTTACTGGTGGTCCTTCACCCTGAAAAATTTGCTTAAACTTCGAAAAAAGTGTAAATCGTGCTTTTTTTCAGTCCCAAAAAGTAATGTGGGACAGGTGATAAAAATCTGAAAATGCCAGGATGAGAAGCCCTTATAGTGTACTTTAAAATAAAAACAAAATCATTCTGTGACTGGAAGGGATAGAGGAGCTACAAGCCTTTGAAATATCAAGAAAACAGCACTTGACCGCTACTGAAAATAGGCTAAGCAGATAGGATAATTACCACAAAATTTAATTTAAACTTACTTAAAATACAAAACATTTATTTACAAATGAGAATTTTCCTCAGTTATACAACTTTCTGATTTTTTGTAATTTTTCTAGCAAATTTCCACATTTGATTTCTTTTTAAGCTACATTGATGGCAATTTCAAGTGCTGTATTTAGAAACCATTCTTATCCTGGTTTATTAGGTGTAGGTACTGGATTAAACTCTACTCTTCTATACAGTATATTGAATTATATGTTAACTAATAACTCATAAGTTTTGGACAATCACTGTTCATTGGAGTCTGGTTGCTGACCAAGTCATGTTTGAATATGCATAGCTTCATATGATCCAGCCCCTCTGTTGAATGCTGTCCACTATTCACTTATTGAGCTGACTCACAGCATGTAGGTAGTGTTTGTGCTTCATTATCTTTTGATTAGTTTATTTTTTAAATTATTACTATTGTTATTTTGTGCTGAATACATGCTATTGAAATTGTTACCAGCATATTACTGTGCACAAAATGTTAAAAAAATTAAAAATCCAAATCAAGGCACAGAGACCGGTACTGACAGTGAAGATGAATGCCCAGACATTTATGAACCTGAAACCATTCTTGTTGAAACAGTTAATGATGCTTGTTCAGTCCTTGGTATTTCTCCTGTTAAGGCGCAGAAGCTGTCAGTTGAAGCTAGAAACTCAGTGTTAACAAATGAGGTTAGTATATCAGGAAAGTTAAGTAAGTCTTTTGATTTGAACATTTCAACTGATAATGAGGAATTTTCAATGAACATGCAGCCTGCCAGTTTAGCGAATGAGTACAAGCAACTAATTCACAAGCTTAAATTTAAAAAAATTAAAGAATATTGTAAGTTTAGCTCCTAGTAGTTGGGGTATTAGTATAGTTCAGAGTGAGTTTAATGTCAGCCAATACTTAGCCCACCAGTCAAGAAATTTAGTGAAAAAGAACGGGATTTTGCCACAGAATAGGGAGAACAGGACTAGGAATAAACTTGATGAAGTTTCAGTCAAAACTGTACAAGACTTCTACGAAAATGATGAGTACAGCAGAATGATGCCAAGGAAAAGATACTGTGTGTCTGTTAGAGGACCTAATGGAGAAAAAGGTTAACATACAGAAAAGGTTAATTTGATGTAACCTTAAAGAGCTTTATGCAGCTTTTGGTGCTTAATGCATTACCTACATCCAAAAAACCAGGATAAGAATGGTATCTAAATAAAATAGTTGAAAATACAGTAGGCCTACTTGAAATTGCCATCAATGTAGCTTAAAAAGAAGTGAAATGTGAAAATTTGCTAGAAAAATTACAAAAAATCAGAAGTTTGTATAACTGAGGAAAATTCTCATTTGTAAATAAATGTTTTGTATTTTATGTAATTTTAAATTAAATTTTGTGGTAATTATCCTATCTGCTTAGCCTATTTTCAGTAGCGGTCAAGTGCTGTTTTCTTGATATTTCAAAGGCTTGTAGATCCTCTATCCCTTCCAGTCACAGAATGATTTTGTTTTTATTTTAAAGTACACTATAAGGGCTTCTCATCCTGGCATTTTCAGATTTTTATCACCTGTCCCACATTACTTTTTGGGACCGAGAAAAAGCACGATTTACACTTTTTTCGAAGTTTAAGCAAATTTTTCAGGGTGAAGGACCACCAGTAACAGCTCAGTTTTTTTCCTACTCATACTCCTCATACATAAGTGTAACAGAAAAAAAAATTGTCCTGTTACTCTAAGTCCTTCATTGTTTTTTTAATGCCTAAAATTACGCAAAACGACAGTTCACGAACGAAGATTAGAGCCCTAAAAACGTCTGCTTAGACTTAACTTAAATCTAATTTAGTATGCACAAATGAAAGTCCATTCTTTAAGCTTTCTAATGAGCCCTATCTGATCATCCTATTGATTCAAATAGAAATTCTACGGCTTTCAGAAAACAGGTCTGAAATTACATTTTTTGCTTGTTCGTGCTCCAAACAAATGCCTATATCTCAGGAGTAAAATTTTTTAGAGGTATAACAAGATTTGTTTTGGGGTTCAGAAGACTGGTACACATCACCTACCAAATTTCATCAAAATCAAAAATGGTGCGACAACGCCCATTTGTTGATTTAATATGGAATGACCCTCACCAGTTTGAGTAGTTAGAAATAGCTTTTTGAAGTTGTAACATTATTATTGAGATTTGTGATTTCATTAGGCCTACTCTTAGATATTATTAAGATTTATTCATTATTATCAGTATTATTATCATCACCACTCATAATATTTTTATTAGTGTATTTTGGTAGGATAATAGTGTATGCTATGAGGGTAGTATATTACCAGGATTTTTAGAATATTTATGCAAATCCTTGGGATTGATAATATATTTTTCTTCCGAAATTCCTGTAGCAAACTATTTCGGGGAATTCGGGGTTTTCCCATCCATAAAGGCGTATTACCGATTGGAAAATACTATTTTTTACTTTGAAATAGATAATATAAAATTTGTCCACAGGACCTTTCAATATCGTAGGCCTAATTGAAAATATAAATACACATTTTCAAAGTATAAGATATTTTTGCAAACGCAACTACTCCTTCCTAGAGTCTAGTGAAGTTAGGAGATGGTGACCATTCCAAGTAGAGAAGTCTACTGAATATTCTCCTTAACATAAAAAAAAAATTCTTTACATATCTTGTGCGCATTATTTCAAGTAGGCCTACATGACTGTAATTTGCCAAACGGTGGACATAATGATATTAACTAAGAAATGGAATACGCTAGTGGAGTAACGACTACACAATACATAATATAAGTGGATTTGAAATTTTCGCGAATATAAGATCGTTATCCAGAAATTTGATCCTCACTGGATTGTTCAAAGGGAATGCTACTGAATTTTTACGCTACTCAACGCGTAAGCAATCATTTATTTAAAGAGGAGCTCTACAAACAGAGATACTGAACTAGGCATATCTCTTGTATCCAGAGTAGACGTAGGCCTCAGCAATACTGTAGCCTTCCATTTATAGGAAAGGTTACTCACGATGCCAGGCTAGGTATAAATTTAAAAACTCTTAGGCAGCGTTCACACTGAGGCGATAAGCGATAAGCGATATATCGCAAGGAATATGTTGCGGCGATATATTGCTAGGAAGGTTCAAACTGCGAGCGATAAATCGGCGCGACCTGGGCAATAAAAATATGGTGGAACACAATCTTCACTACTTCAGTTACAATTATGAGCTCAAGTGAGGAAGATGTTGTAGTGGCTTATTGGTTTAGGCGTAGAATGAGAAGAAAAATAAAATATTGGATACATCCCTACCAACGTGCACCATAGCTCGGCTGTTGTTTCTCGAGAGCTGTCTCAACATGAATCAAAATTCAGGGAGTTTTATCGAATGAACCCTGAAAACTTATTTCGAAAATTTGTTTTCGGAAGGGTAATTATAAGCCACCCACTGTTTGTAGAAACTCTGTTTTGGCTGTTGAACAAATAAAGTGTGCGTGGAACGCCACGCGACAGAAGTGAAACTTGATTTTTATTTTTTCAATGTTTTATTATTGGAATTTTTCAATTTTGCATTATTGGACTTTTTAATATTGGGTTTTTGGACTTTTTTAATATTTAATTTTGGATTTTTAATTTTAAATCTTTGAATTTTTTTATTTTGGATTTTTTAAATTTTTTATCTTTGAATTTTTTATTTTTTGGATTTTTAAATTTTGGAGATGTGTCGTTTTACAATACCCAGCCATTTAGTACAACAAATACTTTATATACCTGTATATGCTTGGGGAAAAAAATAATACCAAAGTTTAAAAGTTTAATAAGTGTAAGTAATAATGGAAAATTCATTGGTCTTTAAAAAAAATTCCTTGTCATTTTTTCACTATTTTAGGTAATAAATGCATTTTTCTATTTTGCATTTTTTCATTATTTTATGGTCATTAAATGCCTTTCCCTTCTCATTAGTAAGTAACTGGATACAGTTGGCAGGAGTCATTGGTTTTAAGTGGGAAAGATTCTCCCTTGACAAGCACCGCTTGCAGTTTCCCGCGAAGCAGGTGTTAAGTTTCGTGTCAATTGTTGAAAGATTATAAATAGTAAGCAGTAAATAGAGCTAGCGATTCTTGAATGATAAACAATCCTGAGAAGAGCATGACAATATATGACATCCCCGGGATTCTGAAAATTTCATTTCCTCAGGCAATGGCTATGCAAAATATACCCCCCATGTTAATTATGTCAAATTTTATTATAATGAGGGCCCGGATTCTGATGACCTAAAATTGTTTGAAAAATGACCCTAAATTTAAAGAAAATGACTTAATAATTATAAAAAAATTACCTAAAAACTGACATTTTATTTATAAAAAATTATTATTGTACACACAAAGTTATAGACTAGTTTGTACATAATTATAAAAACTGTAAATAACTGTAATGTTGTGAATGTTCTTTTCTCACGGAAATTTATACTGGCACTGAGGCACTGGCGAGTCAAAATTCGCCATTTCCTTTTGTGGTCTGCTGGATTATGTTATTTAATTGAGGGTAAACAGTAGTTTGCACTCTCAAATCCAAGCAGATGGCAGACTCTGGTGCCAAGTCAATCTAATAACAATAGTAATATAATACAAAATTTTGGAGTTTCTTTGATTCTCATTTCCGACTGAGACATGACAACACTTACCGCCAAATTTTTCCTTCTTGCATTAAACAAACAACACTTCAAAGACAGCACTGCTAGCGACGAAAAAAAGTTAACACACTCAATGTAAATACATGAAAATGACTAAATAAGGAAGCAAATGACACGAAAATGACAAAATAATGACCTAAAATTGAAATAAATGCCCTAAAAATATAAAATTGCATAAAATGACAAAAAATGACCTAATAAAAATGTATTTCTATAATCTAGAGGCCATGATTAGGATTTATCAACAAGTTGGCAATGTCTATGTGGCATCAATAAAAAGATGACATGTCATTACAATCCGGGCCCTGATTATAATTAATCCCTGAATTATAATTAAATTACTTATTTCTTGTGTCAGAGTTTCGAAATATTTACATTATGAGTTAATAATATAACAATTAGATTACTTACTTGTCTTACACAATAAATAAATAAATAAATAATGTATTTACCTGTCCTTTTACTTCTGCTGCAATTTTCCTACATACGGCACTCGTTACATCTGTCTTACTATATGCGGCAATGGAATAGTTCCAGATGCACTCATGAGCTTTCATAAATGAATTAAATGAATTACAGAATTGTCTTCTCTTCTTCCCGACACGTTCACTGCTCGAAATATCGTAAGCAACAAATCGCTCAGGCGACCAGCATGCTGCACTTCGAGAGATATATCGTTTGCGATATGTTGCGCTATCGCGTGAGTGTGAACCTTTTTTATCGCCTCCCTTTAGATTTCAAGTATCTGTCCGTGCGTGTCGCGTATCGTATATCGCTCACGATATATCGCTTATCGCTTATCGCCTGAGTGTGAACCCTGCCTTACTGTTCAAGAAAATTTTATTTTAAATGGGGTTCAGAAGCAGAACAATAGCAAAGTTATTTCTGTTAGCTACACAACAGCAAATAGGACAACATCAATTAAGCTGTCTTTGTTCTTTGTTATCTGTCCTTTGTGTTGAAAGTCGCTCTTTAATAATGTATTGTTCCTGAACGAAAACAGAAGGTCGTATTAAATATTTCATATTATACGTAAAGGGAAGTTGCTTTCTGTCATTTATGGAAAAAGCACTGTAAAATGTCTCATTTTTAATAAATTATGCCAATCTTATCTAACCTAGCCCTCTAGTTACGATTTCATAATTTCCTCTAAATTGCCTAAAAATACAAAGATATCCTTTAAAATAAGAGAAGAGCATAAAGAACATAAACACAATTTTCGCACGATTCGCTTTGTCAGTACGCAAAAACCGATGGCATAGCCTTGAAAAGTCTCCGTACACAATACTGCTTGATTTTCGGGGGTATAGGGAATTCTTCACCACAAAGTAATGTGAATATTCTGTACCCTAGAATGTTTGCTTCTCCCATTGGAACTCTGGAACTCCAAGTCATCCCATCCCATGTTATGTATTGCAAAATATCAGCTTGCTCGATATATTTTTTTTTCGCCTGGACTGACAATTTCGGACGAAAGGCCGTTTACAATAATAATAATAATAATAATAATAATAATAATAATAATAATAATAATAATAACAATAATAATAATAATGCATATAAAGTAGTTACTTTTACAAAAGTTTCAATTTTTTAGTAAAAAATAGTGATCAATCTAGTACCATTAATGAACAATGGTAGCCTAAGTTCCGGATTACATGATTTTGAAGTTACCAGCGTTCTGCATTGTTTGAAGAAAGTAATTTAGCTTACTGGTCCATTTTTTGTAATTTTTCGCCTTGGATGAAACTTATATATTCAAACATAGAAGTGTAAAACTTTATCAACATGCAATCAGCTAATAAGCTTATCTTTCAGGCAGTTTTTTCCTTACTTGTTGAAATAGAGTTAATTTTACCCTCGGAGAGATGTAGTTCCAAGGACCTACCTACATGCGCCTCCCAGCTTACAGATGAAAACAATTTTCATGGGATGTGAGATTATGACAAAACAATGAACATTTTGTTACTAGGCCATTCAATCACAGTATAATCGTTAGTAGCAATAATAAAAATTATATCTATATTTGTCCCCTTTCTTGATCTTTTGAACTTAGTTGTTCTCTTTATATGCGCCAATTGCTCTATATGTAGGCCTATTGTTTGGGCTCAGTTTTCTTGAATAATTAGTCAATATTTGATTGTATTGAGAAATTCTGTCGCCTCTACTACATTGTTATCGACGTAAATAGCATGAGGCTCTCGCCACTATTTATTAGTTGTGATTGTTCATTTTGCACACGAGTTTTTAATATCCCATTAAAATTTGCGGAACAGTTTATTTTAAACTAGAGCATCACTTGTTTAATCATTTACAAGAATAAGAACTGTTGTTTGTATTCTTATCAAAAGTATAGACTACCTGGAAAAAAGAAAGCGTAGTTAAAATGTTATTTTATCAGTTTAAAACTTAGAGAAAGTTTTTTTATCGCATTAGAGTCACAGTAAACGCATACAACAATAATTTGTATAACTTACGATACAGGATATTCTTAGGCAAGAGTCTTTTATAGCCAATTTAACTACTGTCGTTTGCGATAAAATGATTTGTCTGTTTAAAAGACTGTGTCCACAGTTTATGGTAATACAACGTAAGTGCTTTTTTTTATTAAGGTCCCACTCAAGTAGAATAATATCATAATATATAAAATATATATTCGTGTTTCCACAGACAGGCCGTGAATTGAATTTATTTTATTGACTTGTTGTGAGAATAATTAGTAGAAAAATTCATCTTTCAGGGCATCGAACACGGACTTGAAACTGTCCGTACTCACACTCCATCAACTGAGTTTATAAAAATTTGGGACATGTATAATGACGTAAATAGCCTATCTTTCAATGAGGTGGTGTAAACCACCATTCATGGCCGTGGGTGTCGGCATGCTGACCACATTCCCCCCCCCCCAATTCTGCCATCTGCCAATGGTAGATGACGCAGCGGTCGGGTGGTAGGCATTGTCCCTTCAGGGATGTAGCGCACGGAGTTTAGTGTAGTTCAATGAGGTCGACCGTTAAGAGTAATCAGCTAATCATAGAAGCGGTTCCATCTCTACCCAGAATTCTTAAATGTAATTTTGAGCAGATTTTGATATGAAATAGTTCATTAGCATAATAAGGCTTTCGAGCATAGGGTTCGAGCATAGGCCCCGGTTCCAACATAGTTTGTTCTAATACTCAATTTTCCATTCTTGTAGGCCTATGTCCTAAATCAATAGGCAAATGTGTTTTGAGCTGACTGTTTTCGTCAGCACAAATGGAACTATATAATTTCTCTTACGTTCAATTATCTGTCTCGCGGGGATCGTGCCCCCGATCCGGTGTTTACCCCGCAGAGTGACGGAAACCTCGAGAAAACCTCACTCGGATCGGCTGCTACAAGGGTTCACCCATAGCGACCCGGGCAGTTTGGGGAATTGTCCTTTTCGTGCTCTGTTTTTCCCAAGGAGCCTGAGAATTCTCGGAGGATGTGTCTGCATATCGGTTAATATTAATTCTGGTTTTCCTAGATAATATGTAGTTTATATTATTTAATTGTAGTTTCTAACTTCAATGATTAAAACCAACTGGGGAACAGAAAGATATCTCTATGAGGGGAGCGCTGAAAGCAGGACGGGTTTAGCCTGGTTTCGTCTAGGAGCCTGGAAATCACTGAAACGCGTCAATGCAGAATATGCCCACTAGGCGACAAGGATGAGACAGCACAACATATTCTCTCGGAATGTGAAGTCACTGAGATGCTTAGGCAACGATATCTGCCAGACTCTTTTGTCGTCTCTAGAAGAGGTCACATGGCGATATTCGAGCTGTTGAGTGATACAAAATTCTCCGAAGGGGTGGGGAAATTCATGTCTAAAGTCCGACAGCTCAGGGTAGAAAAGGATGGGAGGGAGGGGCAGGGGGAGTAATCTTTGTGTGTGTATTATTGTGTATTATATTGTATTATTATTGTCATATCTTTTTTGTCATTAGTACATTTTTTTTCTTTCTTTCTTTTCTCAATCTTTTTGTATAGCATACTATATTATAAGTTTCCGTATTATATTGTTTTGTATTATTAGTGTTACTTTTTTTTTCTTTCTTTGTCCAAAAATGTGCATAGTTAAAGCACGAACGGCCGTCTAGGCCCGTGCGTTGGATTTATTCTATGGATAATGTATTTAATATGTATGTAAGAATAAAGATGCACCTTACCATACCAACTTAAACCGTCTTATTTTAAACGTAATAATTAAGGCACAGATATTTATTCATGCATCCACAGAATATTGTTTCTGTTGAACAATGTAGGAAAATATTTTAGAACCCGTGATTTTCGGCAGTACATACCGCCTACCAATTGAGCTAGGTAGAGTTCGGCTCACAGTACCAGATGGAATCTCACTCCTATCAGATGTCAGAGGAGTTTTTTTTTTGTTTTACTAAAATATCCTTATTTGATTAAGCCATTAATTTAATTTCAATTTCCCTGTCTTAAATAGGATTAATTTACATTATAGATGCTTTTATAGCTGCCGGTATCAGCGCTTGGAAGTTTTGAATTTTTATTACTCGTTAATGGGGTAATATTACATCTATATTTTATTATTATGTAATAGTTCGGGTAAAATGGATGTATAAAACAAATAAAAAATTGGTCCGTTGCTGAAACTTGGCAAAAACGTTTCACTTGCCATGAGAATCAAGAAGCAAAAGACTCCATAACAATTTCTGGTGTGGAAGAGTGTTTTTGGGGGGAGAGAAAGGGGGACTTTTTTTTCCCCCACTGAAAAGTTAGTTTTGATACAATGTAGGCAAGTTACGCATTTTTTTTTTTTCTGACGCGGTATCAAATGGAAACCAAAGCAAGACCCTAGAAAAAGTTATAGACCATTTTATACACGAAAATATTTGCGTTATCTATTATACTTTTACCATTTAAAATTCAGTAGAAACTGCATTTAACGTAGTTGTTCGGGGACATCCCTTGCCCCCGCGTTAGGCTATAACTTGCCCGCGGTATAGTAAAAGGTCACAATAATCATTACAACATGAGATGATGTTTTACCATTTACTATTCTACGTAATTTAAACACACCTTTTTCTACTTTATTTCTGCAGATAATCATAGGGCTAAAAAAGTCGACACAAACTTATATAACTTAAAAATTTAATTTTACAAGTGATATTTTCATAATTATAACCCGTTGCTTTTTATTCTTGGAGTTAGTACGAAACCGCTCTTGATTCACTAGTAACACCAACGAGGCATCCCCAGGTCTTGCTAAACATAATTTTGTAGGCCTATAACCAGTCCAATTCATCTGTTTCCCCTTACCTTGGCACACTTTTGTATAAAGAGGACTTTAATGTTTTCTAGGATAGTTATAAATCTTCCTGTTGATTTCATTCGATCCAGCATAAAAAAAAAATCTGATGTGAAAGTCACATAACTTCCTCTGCCCAAATAAAAGTTAGCAGTTTATTCTCATATCCTTGTACAGAATCGCAAGACACAATTTTACGCTAATTATCCTATAAATACCTCTTCTTTCAATGATGCGACTAAAAGCGCAGGCTGTATAATAAACTTAAAACAAAAAGAACAAGTGACTGCAGACGTTTATTGAACTTTCCGCCGTAAAATATAATTTATAAAATTTATCGAATATTTCCCTCAGATATTTCTTTACTCTATCCATGGCCAACAATACATCTTTCTCACTTCACATTCTTATATAGAATAAGAGGCCGTGAAAGAGCGCGTATTCAGTTGTTCATCACGCAAGACAAACTTTCTACAAACAGTGGGTGAACAGTGGGTGGCTTGTAACTACCCTCAGAGAATTTTTTCGAAAAAAGTTTCAAATAAAAGTTTTAGCTCTCTGTAAAAGGAACACATGTGCAAGTTTTAAAGAAAATCGTTAGAGCCGTTTTCGAGAAAATCGCGGAAAACGAAAATTTCTTCATGTAAAGTCCCCTTAAAAACAAGATAAAATAGTCGCCAATCTTATCCTCACATCTTCAGAAGGTACCTGACCCAAATACGAAATTTCGTTTTCATACGATTTTTCGTTTTGGAGCTAGAGTGTTCACAGACAGACAGACACACAGACATGTTTCCAAAAAATCTGATGTGAAAGTCACATAACTTCCTCTGCCCAAATAAAAGTTAGCAGTATTCACATATCCTTTTACAGAATCGCAAGACACAATTTTACGCTAATTATCCTATAAATACCTCTTCTTTCAATGATGCGACTAAAAGCGCAGGCCATATAACAAACTTAAAAAAAGAACAAGTGACTGCAGACGTTTATTGAACTTTCCGCCGTATAGAATAATTTCCGAAATTTATCGAATATTTCCCTCAGATACTTCTTTACTCTATACCTGGCCAACAATACATCTTTCTCACTTCACATTCTTATATAGAATAAGAGGCCGTGAAAGAGCGCGTATTCAGTTGTTCATCACGCAAGACAAAATTTCTACAAACAGTGGGTGAACAGTGGGTGGCTTGTAACTACCCTCAAAGAATTTTTTCGAAAAAAAGTTTCAAATAAAAGTTTTAGCTCTCAGTAAAAGGAACACATTTGCAAATTTTAAAGAAAATCGTTAGAGCCGTTTTCGAGAAAATCGCGAAAAACAAATATTTTTTCATGTAAAGTCCCCTTAAAAATAAGAGAAATTTGTCGCCAATCTTCGAATCACAACTTCAGATGGTACCTGACCCAAATACGAAATTTTGTTTTCATACGATTCTCCGTTTCGGAGCTAGCCTGTTCACAAACTTCCACACAGACAGACACACACACAGACACACACACAGACATGTTTCCAAAAATAGTATTTTTGGATTCAGGGGGCCTTGAAACGTGTATATATGCTAAAAACTCAACTTCGAATTTTAGGGTCGAAAACAATACTTCCTCTACCTATAGTACCTATGGTACGGGCAGAGGAAGTAAAACAGTATTTTTGGATTCAGGGGGCCTTGAAACGTGTATATATGCTAAAAACTCAACTTCGAATTTTGGGGTCGAAAACAATAGGCTACTTCCTCTACCTATAGTACCTATGGTACGGGCAGAGGAAGTAAAAATACTAAGAAAACATGCATCCCATGCCTAGGTTGCACCATTATTTTTTTAGTTTAAAACACACATTTTCCCCTTCACCCCAAAAAGCCTTCCAACCTAGAACATTTATGGACTCTTTAGATTCTCCATTCTCACGACAAATGAATTTTCCCAAGCTTCATCACCGGACAATTTTTGTTTTTTTTTTTTGTTTTTTGGTATTATTTTACCTTCACTATAATATTAGTTTACCCAAGAACTATATAAATTATACTTTAACAAATATTGCTAACATACCGAGAGGTGAAATGCGATTTTTTAAATGGAAGGTTCAATAATAATAATAATAATAATAATAATAATAATAATAATAATAATAATAATAATATCCTTATTCTTCCGCCAGATAGGCTATTGAAGAATCATAAATCATAGACCACGCTTTAAAATAACCATTATGTCGAATAGAATTAAAACATTTAGGCCTACATTACACCATGAAACTTACAAAGAGGAAAACAGATTGCTTAACAGGATTGTACAATTTTCCATAATATAATTTTGTACTGTTTTTGTTTTATGTGTAATTGTAAGCTATGTCTCGAGGAAAATAAAACCAGAAATTAAAGAATGAAAATAAAAATTCTGTAACATATCGCTAGAAAATCAAACATAAAAATAAAAATTTTGTAACATATCTCTATGGCATGAAATTCAAAATAAACCAATTCCAAAAATTCTTATCGTTAAAAATTTAGGCATCTATATTCAGGAAAAGCATGTGAGAACGCAAATGACTGAATGCAAACCTATTATGTAGGGTATGGTTAGCAAATTTATCCTGTCATTTTCTTGATTAAAGACATGGTGAGAGTAGTATTTTATCTCCTGCGGGTACGGGTATACATAGCTTTTCCTTCTGCTCTCTCGTACATCTAGTATCTAACTTGTACAGAAGCTAATTGTATGGATGTGGTTCGCGGGATCCTCCTCACATAAAACTAAACTCCGTGGCGCTACATCCCTGGAGGGACTTGGCCTACCACCCGACCGCTGCGTCATCTCCCGTAGGCAGATGGCAGGATTGGGGGGCATGTGGTCAGCATGCCGACACCCACGGCCGTTAATGGTGGTTTTCTTGACCGGAGCCGCTACTTCTCTATCAAGTAGCTCCTCAATTTTGAATCACGAGGCTGAGTGCACCCCTACCAGACCTCCCTACCTCAGAAAAATCCGAGGAGGTACCGGGAATCGAACCCGGGTCGACGGATCTGTAGTCAGCGACGCTAACCACAAGACCACGCCGGCGGACATCCTCCTCACATAGGCCTACTATAAATTTCAGTACACTCTACATTACAAGCTCTACACACCATAGACACATCATATTGTATATAATGGTAGCCTAATGCGTTTTTCTTTCATCTGCGCTAATGTATTTATTTACTTTTGTAATAGGCCTACGTATTCCTATACAGCCACATCGCTAATTGACTCACTCACTGCCATTGTTTACCCATTTCCAGATTAGCTAGAAACTTGAAATTATACTCACTTATACTATTTTGTTTTCATCGTTCCTTGTTTAATTATCGGACAGGATCGTACATCACCATACGGAAATTAAGTATGTTCTTTATTATTGCTATTATTATTATTATTATTATTATTATTAATAATTTATAGTTACTAGTTCAGAGAAGGAACTTAAACTCGTATAGGGCTTTTAAATTGAGTTCATGAAAGAATTCAGCAGGGTTTTAGGAAAAGATGAAATAGCGTACCGATAACTTTTTACTTTCTTTTCTTTCTTTATCTTAGTTTGACCTCTCCCTTTTAGGATTTAAGCGACCCAAGCCGCCCGGGCCTCACAGGGCCGCGACCTGTCGGGAGAGGGATTATCTTTGGATCACATACATACTTTTTTGACCAGACAAGGACATGGAGGGCCTCCCCGGATGAGTGATCAGCCCAATGCCGGGGCCACCTCCGAGACAACACGAACACATAGGACGAGACACGCCATTCACACACACACTCACTCCAAACAAGGCGAGGATGGGATGAAGATGATAATGACGGCTCAGGGGCTCAGGGCCCAAAGGTGAGGAAAAACCCCAGAAAAAACCCCACCTAGGTAACTTGTCCCGACCAGGAATCGAACCCGGGCCCGCTGCGTGAGAGGATTGTTCGCATCCACTGAGCCACAGCGGTGGACAACTTTTTACTTTTGTCTACGAAATGAATAATTGTTATATATCGTCGGTGCAAAATTGCTTTTATTTGTGCTGAGTTTATAAAAAAAGTAAAGTGTTCCCTATACAGGCCATGGAGGCCCAGAGGGTTCCAAGAGGTTGAGACTCCCAGATTTTGGACATTCGGCACGTGAAGGTGGTAAGGTTGTCAGCCTTACACACCGGCCGCCTTTACCCCAGGATTGCTCCTGGTACTCATTTCTGTTAGAGGCTGAGTCGACCCCAGGGCCATAATGCCACCAGAAGGATTAGGTCAATTGAAAAACTCCAACGACCTCATCGGGAATCGAACCCGCGACCTTCCGGTTTGTAGCTCAGCGCCTCAACCACTACGCTACGGCGAACCCCACTGAGTTTATAAGGAATTATAAAAAAAATTAATAATTATAATTATAATTAGCCCACAAGCATCCCATAGCGGGCAAGGGCCTCCTTGGCATACCAGGGTGGCTGTCTCGTTGAAGGAACGTTTCAGGCTAGCTTCACCTGAGAACGCTAAAATTTAATATGATTGACCCTAGCTTTAGTATTAATTTTCAAAAATGTTCCACTTCTTTCCGTCTCTGGCACTCCTAGACCACAAGTTCCCCACAACACACTTAAACTCGTCCTCCCATCGTGATTTCTGCCTTCCAACACTTCTTTTCCCAGTTTTGGGCTCCCAAACTGTCATCGCATGTGTCCATGTCTCCGGGTTCATTCTCATGACATGCCCTGCCCACATCCATTTTAATCTGGAATGGTATTACTTAGAAATTGACAATGTTACAGAGTAGAGGCGATATAACTGTGCAGATGCAAGGGGGCAGTAGATAACATTAAAATAAACGTAAAACCTATTTTGCCTTTTGCTTTACGTTTACGGTTTATGAGATGGTGAGGTAGAGAGTTCCGATGAATGGCAAAAACGCACTGCCAGATAGCTTCGTCTGTCATGCATTTAAAAATGAATACACTGCATATAAGGTACTCTCGCTGCGACGTTACTTCATTTTGTGGTCTACGTATTTAAGTTACCCGAAAACTGCTAACTTCATTGAAAATCTGTAAAGGGAAAATGTACTTAATGGATTTTTCTAAGTAATTTTCTAAAAATTGCATCAAATTGGACGAAGCCCCTTGGTTTTACTTTTTGAAATGGGACTTATTTTGAAAGTGATGGTGCTCTAGAAATATTATTTTCTATTATAAAGTCTACGTTAGAATAGTGTAGGTGTTGTGTGGAATCCTCATGAGACCAAATATATTAATCTATTAGATTGTGCCCATAACTGTTTTTAAAAATGCATATTTTTTTAAGTTTTGGATATTATTCTACAAAATACAATAATGTTTCCTTCACTAAGTTAGGATCTTTAGGTGCAACTTCCATAAGTAAAAGGACAGGGAAAAGGTGCTAAAAATGAGACAAAATAGGGGGCAAGAAGATGCTACTAAACACTTAGGTAACGAACTTACATTCACGAACTGATTGCAGACTACTGCCTATTCCAGTTAAATTAAGAAGAAAAGTGGAATATTTATTAATTACTTTTCATTGTGGCATGTGTCGTTAGTCCCCAATTTGCTGAAAGCAAACAGTTTCACAATTTCCTGTGAATTGTAAGCTGATACAAATTTCGTTGAAAGTTGCTTAAAAATCTTAGATATTGGAACGAAACCAAGATAATAATTGTAAAATAAGAAAGCAATTTAACTCAAAAGCAATAGGTTTAAACGATACAGTGCGCTTTAGAAGATCATTAAAAAGCTGCAGTAGAATACAAAAAAGGAAGATTATGGGCATGGTGGAGAAATAGGAGATAAAGATCCTAGAAAAAGGGGGGGGAAGGTGCTTGAAAATTACCTCCATCTTTAACTATAGACTATATTTTATACTGCGGTTTCTTTCACAGCAGCTCTATTTGCCTTAAGAAAAAAAAGTGCGCACCTAAAAATCCAGGGTTATTATCATTATTCTACCGTGATTTAGGCCTATTAGTTGTTAAACGTAACGTTAATAGTTTATTACTGTATAATTTAATCAGTGCTGCGGAACAGTATAACTTTATAACATAATTAGACTACGTCTGTATGTTCCTCCTATAAACTAGATTCTATATAAATAAAATCTGGTAAACTGATGTAACAAAGTGCCGGAATGATTTTAGTTAATCAGTGATCATTGCAATTGTGATATGCAGAAATTAGGCTGTTATTTTTTTAATCGGTTTCCGAATTAAGCTCCAGATCGATTCATTAAGTAGGGCTTACGGAAGAACAAAGGTCAAAGAATATGTGAAGGTATATGTGGGTAGTGTTATTTGTCAGAGCTACCTGTATCGCAACTTCCAAAGCCATATATGCACACTGTAAAACAATAGAGCTATGCTGACATGAGAACTTATTTGCATTTGATAAATTCTTTCTAATATATTTTAATAAAATAAGCACTAAATTGAGCATTACTCCGGTACTCCTCAACCGTTTTGGTCCAATATCAATAGGTTCCTTCCCATAGGCATTATAAATGCGTATGCCAAGTTTAATGAAAATCCGATAATGCGTATTTGAGTTATTGTGTGTACAGACACGGACGGGCATACAGGAAGACGGACAGACATTTTCCCGTCCACCACACAATCTCAGAAAGTACCATTCTGGCACTTACTATCTTACTAACGCCCATAAAAATGATTTTAGGAGTCCTCCTTATTTAAGACAATGCATTTCGTATAATAATTTATGTAACATAGATCAATTTCAAGCCAAAACTGAATTTACAGAAATATCTCAAGATTTATAGGATGCAACCATAAGGCAAAAGTTTTAAAATCTAAATATTGAGATTTTATTTGCTTTCTTTTGTTTGTAAGCTATTCTTAAGATTATCTTCAGAGTATTGTAAACTGATTTGTTCTTAATATTGTATTGTTTTAAATCGTTTGTTGTCCTTACAGTTTTTTTTTTTTTTTTTTTTTTTTTTTACTTTTGAAAGAGTCCATAATGTCTTTTTGTTTTGTTTTTTTGTTTAGTAGACTTATAATAAATCAAAATTAAGTGAAATTAAATAAGTAATGAAATAAAATAACATTTTATAACCATGCTCTACGCTTACTCTCAGAGAAATATGCTCAGGAATCTTAATGTGAACTTATATAATCAAATGAAGCTTCGGCACGTCATACGTGTTGAATACATTCCATCAAAAAAAGGATTTTAAAGTGTTACGTATCATCTACATTCTGTTCAACTTTATCCTACCCTATGTGCCCACCGTGTATAAACTCACACGTTTCTGACAAAAGACTGTCAATATCGGAAGTTGGAGTCGCGCATTGTAGTGGTGAGATACTCCACTACTCCTCCAATCCCTGCAGCAACGCCATAGCGGGAACAATGCCACGACCTCTGAATGGCATAATGAGCTATCAAGCCAGAAGAAAGCTTAAAAGAAAGAATGGCTAGGTCACGATAAGAGATCTTGCGGCTGAGAAGTGCAATTTATTACCTTTTGTAGATTTGGATGACTACACGCCATTTCATTGAAGCATTTGCCTTTCGGATTACATGATGCTAGGCTACACTGAAGTAGTTAGAGATTCGCTAATAGCGTACAATTATGTAAAGTTCCCAAGAAGTATAGGGTATGCCATAGCTATTTACGAGAGAATCGACATTATTTTATCGAGTTCTCATTCCTAAAATTATTTTTCTTCTTTCCTCCTTCTGTAACCAAACCTAAATGATGTTTCGGGCCTGAATTTCTGTTCCCCTTTCCATTTTCTGTATTTTTATGTCTCTTCTATTTATCTTTCTTGTACAACTTATGCTTACTGTTTATTCAAGTTATCCTAATTGTTTATTTTTGTACTCTCCTTTTTCCTTGCACCAAGGCAGTATTATATTATTCTATCACAAAAGTGGTTATTAGATATTAGGCTTATACAGAATTGTATTATTATTATTATTATTATTAATATTATTATTATTATTGCTATGTTCTTTAGTTGATCATTGATGTAGAATTATGACTAGAGAATGTATTATTATACAGATCCGTAAAAAGGTAGATTGGGCCGAATCGAGGAATTTCTCTCTTATCAACATCTCACAAAATTGTATCTAATATAAGCCTACTTCTATCAAGATTAACCCAATATGCGGACAAGTCATTGGAGATCACCAATGTGTATTTAGGAAAAATGGATCAACCATTGCTCATATATTTTGCATTCGCCAAATCTTGGAGAAAAATGGGAATATAATAAGTCTGTTCACGAACTAAACACAGATTTTTATAAAAGCATATGGTTCAGTTAGCGAGACAAATTGTAGGCTACAATATCTTCATTAAGTTTGTGATATCAAAGAAGTTAGATGGCTGTTTAGACGAAACCTATAGAATTGGCAGTCAGGGTAGAGAAACTTGTTTCAGATGTAAGTGGCTTGAAGCAGGGAGATGCATTATCACCTTTACTTTTTAATTAGCTTTGGAATATGCCATTAGGTAAGATTAGGAAAATAAGGTAGGCCTAGAATGAAATGGCAATAACCCGATTTTAGCGTGTGCAGATGAAGTTTGATCGTTGAGCGATGGCATAAACACAATCGGGAGAAATGCAGAAAGTCTTTTCGATGCTTGCAAGGATGTTGGATTGGAAATTAATACAGAAAAAAAAACTAAGTAGGCTGTATGTCATGAAACGTCAAAATAACGCGCCAAAATTTATTAGAATAGCCGGAAAATCATACGAACAAGTGAAGAAATTCAAATATGTGGGAAAAATAATTACAGATACAAATAATAAGCTGTCTACTGAAACCATAAAAAATGATTGTTCTTCTGCATTTCGCAAACTCCTTCTCGTCTTCTGTCCAGAAATCTAAATATAAAAATCTGATGTGAAAGTCACATAACTTCCTCTGCTCAAATAAAAGTTAGCAGTATTCACATATCTTTGTACAGAATCGCAAGACACAATTTTACGCTAATTATGCTGTACCTTATAGCCCCTCATTTGAATGTTGCGACTAAAAACGCAGGCTATGGACAAACTAAAAAAAAAAGAAGAGAAAAGAAGAAAAAACAAGTGACTGCAAATGTTTATTGAACTTTCCGCCATTCAGAATAATTTCTGAAATTTATCGAATATTCCCCTCAGATATTTATTTACTGTACGCATGGCCAACAATACATCTTTCTCACTTCACGTACTTCACGTAGTTTACAACCACCCTTCAGAGAATTTTTTTGAAAAAAGTTTCAAATAAAAGTTTTAATTCTTGGTATAAGCACTCCATGTACAAAATTTAAAGGAAATCGTTCGAGCCGTTTTTGAGAAAATCGTGACAAACTAAAATTTATTCGTGTAAAGTCCCCTTAAAAGTAAAGGAAAATTGTCGCCACTCTTCGTGTCACAGCCTCAGAAGGTACCTAATCCAAATACAAAATTTTGTTTTCGTACGATTTTCCGTTACAAGAGGCCGTATTGCAAAGAACGCATTTCATAGTGGGTGGCTTATAACTACCCTTCAGAGAATTTGTTCGAAAAAATGTTTCAAATTAAAGTTTTAGCTCTTAGTATAAGCAACTGACGTGCAAAATTTAAAGAAAATCTTTATAGCCGTTTTCGAGAAAATCGCGAAAATCGAAAATTTCTTCATGTAAATCCCCTTAGAAATAAGATAAACTTGTCGCCAATCTTCAGCTCACATCATCGGAAGGTACCTGACTCAAATACGAAATTTTGTTTTCATACGATTTTCCGTTTTGGAGCTAGCTTGTTCACAGATATTCCACACAGACACACACAGACACACACACACAGACACACACACACTGAAACACAGACATGTTTCCGAAAATAGTATTTTTGGATTCAGGGGGCCTTGAAACGAGTATATATGTTAAAAACTCAACTTCGAATTTGGGGGTCGAAAACAATACTTCCCCTACCTATATAGTACCTATAGTACGGGCAGAGGAAGTAAAAATTTATAAAACACTAGCTTAAAAGGCCCGGCGTCGCCCGGGTTTTTATTTTGTAATTTGAAATTAACTTATGAAGGACTTTCAATTTGTAGGCCTACATAGAACTTGAAATGAGGAAGAACGACTTATCACACTTAAACTATTTCCTCAGAAAACGCTAGATATAGCCACTACATGCTTGATTTCCTTTTGCCATGTAGGATCTGAGGTTTTCCTGGCGCAGAAGCTGAGTGAAGTTTTCTCGGGCAGTCAGCCAGGTGGTTTCGTCAATTAAACCCGACGTTTCGGAGGCCAACGCTGCCTCCATCTTCAAAGGCGTTCAACCCTTTGATAAAACCCACAAACCCTTTGATAAAACTCCATACCAGTTCAATTGGATTCAAATTGCTATGATAAGGGGGCAACCTCAGTACTTGATGGTCCGCTTTATTTGCCATATCATCAACCACATATTTATTTTCATCTTTGTCCGCGAATTCCTGTGCTCGTAAGATCACTAACTCTGCCTTAACACTTTTATCATTAAATGATACATTCTTTTCTTGTAGACATTCCACAATATCTTGTTTATGCCAAGAAGTATTTGGACGCCGATAGAGTTTCACGCTGTGGTATGATGCATTGTCCATAACTATTAAACTGTTGGGTTCAAGTTTCGGCAAAACATTAGCAAACCAGTTACGGAATACCTCTCCATTCATGTCTTCGTGGTACTCACCTGTTTTCTTTGACTCAAAAATGAGCAACCCCCATCTACGAAGCCTGTTTCACTACCTATATGCGTAACTATTAGGCGTTTCCCCTTACCCATAGGATTTTTTAAACCTTGACTTAATCCTGCCCTAAAAGCTTTTTCCTTTGATTCAACAGTAGTGTCATGCCAAATTTTAGGGGTGGTGTGTCCTGCATTTACCCATGTCTCGCCTAAGTAATAAAACTTTCGACCCTCTGCTCGGTATTGCCGTACAGCTCTAAGATATCATCTTCTCCAAAGTACAATATCATCACGATCTACTATAACATTAACCTCACTTCTTTTCACATATTTCATTCCAATGTCCAACAATAACTTATAAATTGTTGTTCTTTTAAAATTAGGTAGGCCGGAGTCCTCATTGGCAGCACAAAGAAGTTTATCCGGAGGTATGTTTTGTTATGAAAACATGTGAAAGTGGAACTCTCAAACTGTGAATGTCACACTTCTTTTGTCACACTTCAATTTTTTTTATGTAAACAATTGACAGCAGAACTCTCTAACTTTGTCTAACTTTGCCTCATTTCATCACATTTCCGACTTTTCCCGTGGATTTTCCAAAAATTTTCTTTCATACAAACCTTCTCCAGACAATTACGATCACAACAAAACAAAAATCAGCCAAATCGGTCGAGGCGTTCTCAAGTGATGCGGCAACAACCCTTCTGTAAATTCATTTTTATTAATATAGATTTATCCTGCCGGTTGGATGTGAGACATGGTCGCTTAATCTTCGGAAAGAACATAATTTTAGAATTTTCGAAAACAGGGTGCTTAGGAAAATATTTCGATCTAAGAGAGATGAAAATGGGGATTGGAGAAAGCTCCATAATGACGAGTTTCACCGACAATGAAATGGCTTGGACGCATGGGGGAGAAAAGGCATATCTCAAAAATATTGACTGGGATACCCGAAGGAAAGAGACTACTTGGAATACATAAACGAACGTGGGAGGACAATATTATGATAGATTTAAGGGATGTAAGATTTGTGAGGGATGGGTGTATCAAGTTAGCACAGAAGAGGGTTGAATGGCGTGCTCAGGTAAGCGCGGCAATTAACCTTCGAGGTCCTTAGATTAAATAATATTCCTTAAATAATTAAATAATAATATTAAATTAAATAATAATATTCCGGTTAGAAATTGTCTATTGCCATTCAGTAAGATGAATAAAATTGTGAGTTACCATGGAGTGAAGACATAGGCCTATGCTACGCACTTGATGTTTCTAATAATTCATTATTAATAAATGAATTTTTGTATTAATAATTACGTTTATGTATTTAAACAAATATCAACCTTTAATTTTTTTTAGTAAAATTAGTTTAGTTGCTTTATTACTTCCAACGGAGAAAAGTGGGGACTTGAGAAAACTGCATAACGGCGAGCTTCATTGCCTGGGCTTTTCACCGAATATACTGTAGTAAGGGTAGTTAAATCAAGGAGGATGAAACGGGTTGGACATGTTGCGTGCATGGGGGAGGAAAGGCATCCACATAATACCAGATATACGAATAATATTGACCTTCCAAGGGTTAGGCTTGCTAAGTCACAAGAATATTAAGGTATATTGGATTTAAAATGTTTAACAAATTACCTATTGGAGCACACTATGTTAACCTGAAAAGCTTTAAGACCAAAGTGTATAATTGGTTGGCTGTAAATCCCTTTTACAAGCTAGAGGAATTTCTCTGCCTATCGGAGATAGATATATGTTTTTAACTGAAACTAGAGTGGGTAATAGGTACAAAGTTGTATATATTACTTGTTTATTTTTATGTATTGTGGAGT
This sequence comes from Ectobius pallidus, assembly GCA_964059195.1. Taxonomy (NCBI): domain Eukaryota; kingdom Metazoa; phylum Arthropoda; class Insecta; order Blattodea; family Ectobiidae; genus Ectobius; species Ectobius pallidus. Next base: position 23,817,135 of record CAXKWD010000010.1, on the reverse strand, counting down.
TTGTTTATGACCTTGTATATGTATATTATGTTTATGTTGATGTACCTTGTTTATCTTTGACGGCAACTACACAAGTCAGACTTGTAATTGGTTGAAAATAAATAATTCTAATTATCTAAAAAATATTGACTATGGCGGGCTCATGTAAGCATGGCACTAAACGTACGGGTTCCATAAAATAGATAATATCCCTTTAGCTTGCTTAGGAATTGTCTATTGCCTTTGAGTAAGTAAGTAAGTAGCCTATTAGGCCAACTTCCAATTAGATCTTAAAAATGGCAGGTTTTGTAAAAACTCTATATGTCATTTCTTTAAGAACCCTGTATCTTAGTCTATAGGCCTACTTCATTATACCGAAACATTGGCTGTATAACGAGAACAATGGCAAAGAATTCCAAGACTATGTAATTTATTCGTGCAAGGAACTTACTAAACTATCTTTTTGAGCTCTTTGAGACTCGCTAGAAGGAAAATTGCCAATTAATTGTCTTCTGACCTTACAAAACTCATCAAAAGAAGCCAGGGATGACTGCCTTCATTGCCGTGCCTTAACGAACCGTAATTCTTTGTAATACAAGTTTAAATTAGATAAATGTTGAAGGCTTATATGAGCTGATGTAATTCAATCTTACCATAGCGCATTCATTTTTCAAACGTGATAAATGTTCAATGCCATAAGAGGGTCCCTAATATTATTCATTTGACGACTCCTAGGAATATAATTCATTACGGCAATTAAGAATAAGAAGGGGATAGCAGATTTTCTCTTTTTTTCTTTGCCACACTTCCGCAATTGATGTGAAAACTTATTTTGAAGGAGATAGTTATGCGGATACGTTTCAACAGCTAAAGCATAATACTTAAAATCCCTTATGACATAATGTTCTTTATAACTTAGATGCATTGTCCAAGTCATTGCATAATTATTTAATAAGAAGAAGAATCTCCCTATCAATGTATAAACTTATTATAAAAGTCGCTGAGCGAAAGAGAGCTAAAAACTGAAAACTAAAAACTAAACTCCGTGGCGCACATCCCTGAAGGGACTAGACTTACCATCTGATCGCTGCGTCTTTTACCATACGCAGACGACAGGATTGGAGGCATGTGGTCAGCATGCCGATTAATTATGGTATCCGTGACCGGAGCCGCTCCTTCTTAGGCCTAATTAAGTAGCTCCTCAGTTTGAATCACGAGTCTGAGTGCACCTCGTTCCAGACCTCCCTAACTCATAAAAATCTTATGAGATATGGAGATCGAACACGGATTTGTGGATCTGTAGCCAGCAAAACAACAAATCATTTCCATCAGTAAGGGATTTTGGTCACATAGACATGAATTATGTCAATATTACGTCACGAATGTATTTCGACGGACAACCTCCATGGCTTGTGGTAAGCGTTGTTGATAATCTGGAAGCGTACGCGTCGTACATGGCACCTATTAGGGCTTTTCGAGTGTGACAACTGACGAACAACAAATAATTAACTTCTCCGATAAACAGATTTGTTATGAATGATCATGGGAACTAGCCAAGATTCGGCGAGTAAATTATCTATACGTATTTTACACGTAAAATACATGTAAGATACTTAAAACAGTTTTATCACTTAAAGCAATAAACTAACATTAAATTGAATTTCACTATTTAGAAAATCTTTACATGTAGCTTCTAGTGATTTGTAATCCATAAGTACAATGTTATTTCTTACTTCTTCTGTTAAATCACTGAACCCATAGTTCAGGTACCTTGTATTTGTAATTCTCCGTCATAATAAGAAGTCTATGGATGTCTTGTGTTTCCACTTGAAAGTGTCGAAATTGGGTTTCTTGTAAATTGTAATTTTGCAGCAATGAGCTACAATGATATTCTAGTGCTTGAACTCCATGGAAAATTTACAAAGAAAAAAAACTTACAATTGTTTAGTCCTTTTACGTACTTTACGTTACGTACTTTATTTACGTTTATTTTACACGTCATGAAATAATTTTTTTTCTACGCTTAAAGTCCCAACACTGGAGTTAGCATGTTGAACAATGCCAATTTAGAAGCCAGGAAGAAGTATACAAAAGAGATCAGCCAAGAAAACTTTTCATTTGACTTCTTTAGGCTATAGGACATTATAAACAGGCAAGAAGGTCCAAGATAGCAGAACTGTCAGACTGAGTCTCACTTCTGTTTAAGAGCTGTTTCTTTCAAAACTGTGGTTAAAAATCACTTTTGTGCTAAAATTACGGGTAAGAATTCGAATTAAATTAATTTATTCCTTAGTTTTAGTTAAACCTATAAGCCCAGGATGATAAACATAAATTTAAGTGTACCATACAAATTGTTGCGTAACGCTTAGAAACTACTACAGGGTAAACTACCCGATCACTCTGGTGTCTTAAGTATTCCTAAAAGTTTTAATAATTTCCTCGTAAAGAGGAAATTTGGTAAAGGAACTCGGAACAACAAAGCCCCCATAAAAGTTTCCAAACATTAGCCTACGTATTATTTCTTTAAATAATTTGTTAATATTTTTGGCAATAAACGTGATATAGACATGAATAATACAGGTAAGGTATGTGTTAATACGTAATGTGTAATGTGTATTGCGCATTGATGTTAATATTATGTTTTATCCATTTAACAATCAAATACAGGCGTAATATATGTAGCTTAATTTTTCTCCGTGGAACATCGTGGTTATATCAGGAGTTGGTTTCCGTGTGTATACCAGTAGACCAGTAACTATCTTCTTATCTTATCGGCTCAGGGGCTGAGCCCTTACGGGCTCGCGCACGTAGGCCTCATAGGCGGGCCCATTGTACACCCCCTAGGAAACGAATGATGTGCATGCCCTAAGGCCCCCCAGTCAACAGACTCCACCACGAGCCCCCACGGAGCTCCCCTACATCCAACAAGGACCAGGTACCACTCCACGTGCACCGTACCCAGGGTCCCTCGTACAAGAGCCCCATACGCGCGGCACACCCTGAAGTGCGCCGCTAACCCAGGGTCCCTCTGAGAGCCCCAAAGGCACGGTACACCACCAGCAACGACCAGTAACTATAGGTGGGCATCTGTTTTCTCTAGTTGGTATGTTTATGGCTTCTATTAATTTCAATTGTCTTGAACTCGCATTCGCGAGGTCCCAGGTTCAAATCCCGTGGTCGGCCAATAAGACATGGGTTTTTTCATGGTTACCCCAGTCGTAAAGGCACATGTCGAATTGGGTATTTACAAACAATGAATCATCCTCACCATTTCATCCTGTATCATATCCATTTAAGGTTTAGGCCTATATAAGTTGAAATTTACTCTATAAAATAAACTAACAATAGAAAATAATTGACAAGCAATAGTTCCATGGCTTACCCTACTCTTGAGACACAGATCCTGAACTCTTGATATAGCCTCATAGCTAAAAGAAGTATAAATAGAGCTGAACTTAAAATAAATTTAAAAAAATTTAAAAAAACTTATATTAAATTTTAATGAATATGATACAGGATGAAAAGGCATCGATGAGCAAATTTTCAATTCGGCTTTTCTTGACGTCTCAGACTCTAGTTGATAGGCCACCTTGCTCGGTCAATCATATTTTTCAAAGCAAATAAAAACACGAAATACATGGTTCATATAAAATAAAATTATTAATCATATTATATCCCTGAGGAACAACAATGAAATCTCTATATATAAGAGGCTTTGTCCTGACTGACTTACTGACAGAGAATCAACGTAGAGCCTAAACTATAATAGGTAGAGACTTGGAGTTTTGACAGTGCCTTCGTTTCATAATGTAAGGGCTCACTAAGAAAGGATATTGAAAAATTTTGATTTTAAATGCCAAAAATCAAATGTTTTTGAGAATACTTAATCCCTTTTTACACAGAATTAACAAACCCAAATCACAGTTCACTGACAACAGTGTATTATTGACAGTGGTCTCAGGTAGGTTTGGAAATAAATGATACGGGACTTGGACAAATTAGAGAAGCTATCGATATAATTCCTTGCTGTAAATAAATATTGAAGATGAAATCCACGAAAATAATGCACAGTGATGCAGTCACATAACTTTCTCTACCGTGTACAAAGAGAATACCGTACGAGGTATGGTAATATGTATACTATTATATCGCAGGTTTTTGGAAAGGGAAGTATGAAAGTGATATTGAATTACTTTTTACTTTCATCCTTGAAACGGTTGTATGGTAACATAAGAGTGATAAATAAAATATTCTTCAAAGGCAATACAATTTTATATTACCGGAATTTCTGTTTCTTCTTATTTGAACCTCTACCAGGCTTCGTGAGTAGAAGCGATGGGATGCAAAATTCTACATCCTCTATGAGCCATAAAAAGCTATATCAAGCGTTTTCTGAGGGAATAATTTGAGTGTGATAAGTTGTTCTTCATTTCAAAATTGTAATCTCTATATAAGGACCTAGAATTTGAAAATATAAATTCCTTCATATTAAGTTAATTTAGAAATACAAAATACAAAACCCGGGAAACGCCGGACCTTTTAAACTAGTTGTTCTATATTCAGACAACAGCGTCGTATTTTTATTTTTAGTTTTTTTATTGACACGAGAAAGTCATCGCTATTTAGGAAAATTTTTAAATATTAAAAAAGCTATATGTTCCCATTATGCTCAAATTGCCTGTGAAATGCTACAATTATTTTATCTACCCTATACTACCTATATGAAAACGAGATTACAGGGTACATTTAATTAGTTAACTAAGCGAGCATTTAACTGGTTATTGCCTTGTATTGCTGCCCAGAGAATGCACCACAAACCGCTACTATAGGAGTTTAATTACAAATTAGCAATCGGCTATTGCTTGTAGCTAATACTCACACAACGGACTTATCCTCAATAGATCCACAATCAACGAAACCACGCCATTACAAACTCTGATTCAATAACCAGATTGCTGAACTGAAACATGACAGACTGCAATGTTCCAAGTCTTAATTACTGGTTTTGCAAAGCATTATTACTGGAAGTGGAAGGTAATTGTGAATTATTGCATCCAGGTAGTCAAGCAAGACTTTGATAATATTTATTCTGAGGATGTATTATATTTTTCCTAATCATTCTTGTCTGAAAGATTTCTATCTTATTTTATATTTTACAGAAGATATTACAATTAATGGCTTGATAGATTTAAGATTTATATAAGGTTTTAGTTTTGCTCGTTTAACCTTTCAAATGACGTCTTAATGACGTTTAATTTGTCATTCGAATATCCCGAATCTGTTTGATTTTTTCTTCATTAATACTTTCTAGGTTTATAATTAATATTATAATAATGATAATTCTTCTACATCACAAAGACCATCCAATATATATATTAAGTTAAAGTTAAAGTCACAAAGAGAATCAATTATAATATTCAACTAATTCTGATGACAAGAATTTTTTACTTTCACTTTTAAAAATATTTGAATTTTATTCCACTTTGTGGATGTGATCGTGTCAGAATTATTCCTTTCATATGACGGACATTTGATATTGACCAATAACGTTCACCAGTGCCTCGGATATCGACAAGTCACGGTCCTTTAGTGTGTCATTTAATGTATTTTAAATCATTTAATGTGTTATGTTGTGTCATTTAAAGTATTTTGTGTTATTTATTGTGTTCCTATTATAACAACTACTGTACTAGCTGTCCCTGGTGAAGTGGAAGACAAGACCTTACGGTCTTAACTTTCTCCTTGTTAAATAAAAATCCATTATTATTATTATCATTATTATTATTATTATTGTTTTTAAGGATATGTTTATGATATGATTTTATCTGATGAAACGTCAATTTCGTACTGGAAACGTAAGGTATCAGAATGCAGTAAATAATACGTCACATGCTGCCAGTGGACAAAACACATTATTTTATACAACACTAGCAGGTGACGGCCTCTTCGCCCGCGATAATTAATTCAATCGCTAGATGTTTTAAACCATTTATTTAACAACAGACTAATAAAACATTGTATTTATTAACACTTACCTGGAAATCATTAATAAACAAGTAAATCGATTAATAGGCCTAATAAAAAAACTAAAAATACGTCTACGAGGTGGAATTCACGATTAGAATACACTGCTTGGAAAAAAAGACGTTAGATTCGAGTTGCCTGTCCCCCTCAAAAACCCGCGTAGTAAGTTTCGTTCAAATAGATCAATGGTTCCCATTAAGTCTACATTCATCATCCCCCTTCCGTCCACCTAAGTAAAACAGACTTCTGCGTCCAATAATGATATAAACAAACGAATCAAGCAGAGCGGGCTAACAAAATCCATGCGTTGTTATTAAAAATATTTATTGCAGCACTGCTCTTTCCCTCCCGATTGCTATGCCGGCAGAGCAAGACCACCTGCAATTAATATCGCAATTGAACTACAGGGTGATCCGTTTGAGATGCCAGAAAGGTAAAACTTTGTATTACCTGTTTCTGGTACATACATGTGTAGGAGGGTTGTAAGTTTGTGTCCCAGCACAATTAGCACTCAACATGACCGCCATTGCGGATGCGGCATAGATCATACCTAGGCAGCGTTCACACTGAGGCGATAAGCGATAAGCGATATATCGCAAGGGATATGTTGCGGCGATATATTGCTAGGAAGGTTCATACTGCGAGCGATAAATCGGCGCAACCTGGACGATAAAAATATGGTGGAACACAATCAGTTACAATTATGAGCTCAAGTGAGGAAGACGTTGTAGTGGCTTATTGGTTCAGGCGTAGAATGAGAAGAAAAATAAAATATTGGGTACATCCCTACAATCTTACCAACGTGCACCATAGCTCGGCTGTTGTTTCTCGAGAGCTGTCTCAACATGAATCAAAATTCAGGGAGTTTTATCGAATGAACCCTGAAAACTTATTTCGAAAATTTGTTTTCTGAAGGGTAATTATAAGCCACCCACTGTTTGTAGAAACTCTGTTTTGGCTGTTGAACAAATAAAGTCTGCGTGGAACGCCACGCGACAGAAGTGAAACTTGTTTTTATTTTTTATTTTTTCAATGTTTGATTATTGGTTATTTATTAATATTAAATCTTTGAATTTTTTTATTTTGGATTTTTTAAATTTTTTATCTTTGAATTTTTTATTTTTTGGATTTTTAAATTTTGGAGATGTGTCGGTTTACAATACTCAGCCATTTAGTACAACAAATACTTTATATACAGTACCTGTATATGCTTGGGGAAAAAAAGAATACCAAAGTTTAAAAGTTTAATAAGTGTAAGTAATAATGGAAAATTCATTGGTCTTTAAAAAAATTCCTTGTCATTTTTTCACTATTTTAGGTAATAAATGCATTTTTCTATTTTGCGTTTTTTCATTAGTTTATGGTCATTAATGCCTTTCCCTACTCATTAGTAAGTAACTAGATACAGTTGGCAGGAGTAATTGGTTTTAAGTGGGAAAGATTCTCCCTTGACAAGCAACGCTTGCAGTTTCCCCGCGAAGCGGGTGTTAAGTTTCGTGTCAATTGTTGAAAGATTATAAATAGTAAGCAGTAAACAGAGCTAGCGATTCTTGAATGATAAACACTCCTGAGAAGAGCATGACAATATATGACATCCCGGGATTCTGAAAATTTCATTTCCTCAGGCAATGGCTATGCAAAATATACTCCTCATGTTAATTCTGTCAAATTGTATTATAATGAGGACCCGGATTCTGATGACCTAAAATTGTTTGAAAAATGACCCTAAATTTAAAGAAAATGACTTAATAATTATAAAAAAATTACCTAAAAACTGACATTTTATTTATAAAAAATTATTATTGTACACACAAAGTTATAGACTAGTGTGTACATAATTATAAAAACTGTAAATAACTGTAATGTTGTGAATGTTCTTTTCTCACGGAAATTTATACTGGCACTGAGGCACTGGCGAGTCAAAATTCGCCATTTCCTTTTGTGGTCTGCTGGATTATGTTATTTAATTGAGGGTAAACAGTAGTTTGCACTCTCAAATCCAAGCAGGTGGTAGACTCTGGTGCCAAGTCAATCTATAATAACAATAGTAATATAATACAAAATTTTGCAGTTTCTTTGATTCTCATTTCCGACTGAGACATGACAACACTTAACGCCGAATTTTTCCTTCTTGCATTAAACAAACAACACTTCGAAGACAGCACTGCTAGCGACGAAAAAAAAGTTAATACACTCAATGTAAATACATGAAAATGACTAAATAAGGAAGCAAATGACACGAAAATGACTAAATAATTACCTAAAATTGAAATAAATGCCCTAAAAATATAAAATTCCATAAAATGACAAAAAATGACCTAATAAAAATGTATTTCTATAATCTAGAGGCCATGATTAGAATTTATCAACAAGTTGGCAATGTCTAAGTAGCATCAATAAAAAGATGACGTGTCATTAGAATCCGGGCCCTGATTATAATTAATCCCTGAATTATAATTAAATTACTTATTTATTGTGTCAGAGTTTCGAAATATTTACATGATGAGTTAATAATATAACAATTTGATTACTTACTTGTCTTACACAATAAATAAATAAATAAATAATGTATTTACCTGTGTCTTTTACTTCTGCTGCAATTTTCCTACATGCGGCACTCGTCACATCTGTCTTACTATATGCGGCAATGGAATAGTTCCAGATGCACTCATCATGAGCTTTCACTAAATGAATTAAATGAATTACAGAATTGTCTTCTCTTCTTCCCGACACGTTGACTGCTCAAAATATCGTAAGCAACAAATCGCTCAGGCGACCAGCATGCTGCACTTCGAGAGATATATCGCTTGCGATATGTTGCGCTATCGCGTGAGTGTGAACCTTTTTTATCGCCTCCCTTTAGATTTCAAGTATCTGCCCGTGCGTGTCGCGTATCGTATATCGCTTATCGCTTATCGCCTGAGTGTGAACCCTGCCTAAGATATGTTGTGGCACATGGCACGCAGCATTTCGGCAGTGATTTGTTGAAAGGCCAGCCATCGCAGGTCAGCTTAATTCTGTGGTCTTTATATGTACAACGTTGACTTAAGATACCCCCTCCAAAAAAATCTGGATGTTATTGGATGGGTCCACTACGGCTGCACCAGCAATGTTGATTACCTGGTTTAATTGATCCCGCTCAATGAGAGTCGAATGTTGCGGATGCTGTCTATGTGACGTCTGAAAGCTCTCTGGGTCTGTGTTACACTAAAAAAAATCCCTTTAGGCAGGCTTACAGGATTAGGTAAATTTCGAAGTGCGTTTGGTTTAATTTATTGTCGCAGCGCAGCACACTTCTTCTTTAGCCTTGGCATGACAAACCCGCAATAATAACTGCAAAAAACAGGAAAGAGCACTTTTCAAACATTCAAATCTCGCCTTATATGAGAGCTATCGAGAAACTAGTTATTGATTTGTAGATTACTCATCAAGAGCTTTTCAACGATACCCCACAAGACGTGGGGTCAAACATTTCGAATTTCCGTCCACCCACCCCTACCCCCACTCGTACCCCCAAAACCCCCTGAATCGTTGGCGTCACTGTGAACTCCATAGAGAGTACTCTAATTTATTCAAACAAAGTGTCCCTCTGTACTTCATTGGGGCCGAAATATAAATTTTTCAAAATTTCAACCCCCGACCCCCCTCCCCGGGCCAATTTTGCTCATTAAGGAACTTGTCCTAACTATTGGGCCTAGAAATAACATAATAAAATTTGTTTCAAACATCTTCAAAATTACGGCCGCTAGCGTCTAAAGACATATAAAAATACAAAAAAAAAAATTAACAGGCGGTGGTTTCGTACTTAGGGAGGCATGAAACGTAAAGATATGAAAGAATTTTTCGAAAGTCATGTCATGGTACCGATCCCAATAGGTAAATTTTTCTTCGAAATCTACGTGATCATCATCTTGTCTTCTATGCCCGATAGCGCCGCCATGCCATGTGATGAACTCTGAAACATCACTCATTAAGCTGATATATAACGTTTTACTTTCCTAACATCTCAAACGGATTAGCCTGTAGAGTGTAGACTATAATAGGGAACACTGTTGCTTCGATAGCGCAAAAAGAACACTTTTCTGCCCGTTTTTCTCTCATAACTCGCGAACGAAACCGAAAATTAAAAACCCGGCTTCGATGTGCACCCATACACCCTTCAGTCCATCTGTGTTCAAATTTTCAGATCTCTGCCCGCCCTATATTTTGCTGCACGTCGCACATACACAGACGGACAGATAGACATACAGACAAGATAGACAGACAGACAAATTATATAGACAAGCAATTCTCTTGGCTTCGCCGGCCATTATTGACTTAACCGTTAGTTGTTTTATTTAAACCATTTATTTAACAGAAAAAATAATTAGAACTTTATTTTTTTAACATTGACGTAAACTACACGACTACATGAATTACATATTTTTAATTACTGTATATTGCTTTAGAAGTAAATATAAATAACTAAAATGAAAAAAGAATATTGTGCTGCCATACGGGATTACAGGTTCGAAATGAAACGATTAAAACGAACCACAGATTCATGAACCTTACCCTTACACGCTAATAATGCATAAGCAGTTAATTGATAATTGATAAGGATTGATAATTAAGAAGCTAAAAATCCGGCTTCGAGGTGCATTTTACGATTAAAGTGCGCCTCTCGTGAAAGAATGACCTCAGATTCGAATTCCCTAGCCCCCCCCCCCCGAAAAAAAACGCATAGTGAGTTTCTTCAAAATCATTCAATGTTTTCCTATTTAGGACTGCTTTCATGGTTCCTTTTCTCTCCATCTATTAAAAAAAATCAGATCTTTGTATGTCTTTATGTTTTAAAGAAATGAATCAAGCGGAACGGGCTAACAATATAGAAGCGATCGACTAATGGCCGGTTTCTATAAACTCGCGAATTACCTATGGGTAAATTATCTAATGCACAGAATTTACACAATTTACACAAGAATAACACCACACAAACACAAATAATTTAAAGATAGCAATCACTTACACTTGTGGCGAGTTTCTAGATAAATGTCCTCTAGGTAAATATGAAAATGACAGAAAAAATGTTCCTACAAACTCGGGCTAGATCTGTCCAAGGGTAAATCTTTGGGTTAATTTGTCCTTTCATGGATGGCTGAATAAAATTTAACCTTTCATAGGATCAATAACAATGAGAATCAAAGCCTTCTGAATTAAATTAACTGTACAACTCCAAGGCCTTGCTCATTATACCATTGTAGGTTAAATGGAACTAATTTGTCCATGGGTAATTTACCCATAGGTAATTCACAAGTTTGTAGAAACCGGGCATAATTGATGTATTATGTTGCAAAAAATCAATATCAAGGATGCTTTTGTCTCCCGGTTGCTATGATAGCAGACCAAGGCCATCTGCAATTAATTTCCCAATTGAAATATTTTACTGAAAATTGGTGCTTCGATAAGGAAAAAAAACCTCAGTTTTCTATCATATGATCTTCTTAGGCGGGCCATACACGTTACGGTATACCGGTGAGGTTTACCTGCACAGGTAAACCGGAAAGGTATACCTGTGCAGGCTAGAGCACACACACGCTACGGTAAACCGGAAGGTTTTAACTCAGTCGAGAGATGGCGAGCAAACAAGAAGACGACGCGATCGCTCTAGTAGGTTTGTTAGTGACCATGAAGTGTAAAAAGAAGCGAAAACGCACAGCCTGGTGTAAAGATTGGCTTACAAAGAGAAATGAATATACTCATACAAGATTACTAAAACAGTTAAGTTCAGATCCTACAGATTACCGTAATTATTTGCGGATAAATGAAGAAGTCTGCCAAACACTGTTGTCACTCTAATACAGAAGAAAAATACAGTTATGAGAACTTCTATTTCTCCCCATGAAAGACTGACAGCTACTTTGAGGTTTCTTGCAACGGGTCGATCGTACGAATGTCTCAAGTATTCTACTATAATATCACCCCAAGCTCTTGGCAAAATAATTCCGGAGACATGTGAAGCCATCTACAATGTGCTGAAAAAAGTGTATCTTCAGGTATGTATAGGCCGGGCACACACGTTACGATATACCGGTGAGGTTTATAGTGGAGCCAACTTCTACATATACAACTTTCTTCAAGGCAATGCCGACAGACCCTCATAATCCGCAGTAAATAACTTGAAATGAGGGTGTCTTGGACAATAGAGTTGTATATTCTGGATTTTCAGCATGTTTTCTTGGTGTTGAACTTGCCTGACAGCCAATAGAATTTCGTGTGCAACCAATCAATGCTTATTTCTGAATTTTTGACATACTCCACGTGGGCACCAGACGAGTGCCTTCAGTCAGTATACCATATGCCATATACCACTCCTTAAGTGCCAAACAATGGCTTAATCCTCAAAGCGTCCCGACTGTCTACATAGGTCTAGCCTCTAGTTTACCTGCATAGGTGACCTGTAGAAGTAAACCGGAGCGTGTGTGCCAACCAAACTGCACAGGCGTAGCGACCTGCGCAGGCGACCGGAGAAGAATTGAAATTCCATTCTTTCTACCTGCGCAGGTGTGTAGACCTGAGCGTGTGTGTGAGTCACTCCGGCACGCCTGTACAGTTTCACTTTCTCGCATATACGTAGTATAGAGCAAGTATTGTGATCGTGACAAAAAATCGAAATCGAGATAACACCGGGAAAGCATGTTTCACGATGCCTCGAAACCGAAAACAGTGTTTTTGGAATGACGTCTGTCCGTCTGTGGACAAGCACAGAGGATAAACGGTCTATTGTATTTACTTCATTTCTTGAATCAATGAATTTTTCGAAATTTTATCGAACTGCCCAGAATTTCGGTTTTATAACTGAAATACTAAGGGGACTTTCATAAAAACTTTTTTAAAACTTTTTATTATATAAAAATTGGCTCTAACGATTTTAATAAAAATGTAAAATTGGAAACTCTTATCTGTGGCTAATAAAATAGCTATATCCATTTCTCTGCAAAAATGACTTTACTCGTATCGATTTTCAATTTTTCTAGATTATCTCCATTACAGTAGGCGATACATGAAAACCTACCACAGTAAAGTTGTAGAGAAGATTATAAAGAACTTTTTTGTTAAATACATTTCTTTATAAAATGAATAGGTATCAAGATAAAAACAAAATAACTTGACTGAAATGTGAATTTCAGAACATACATTTTTACTTCCTCTGCCCGTACCATAGGTACTATAGGTAGAGGAAGTATTGTTTTCGACCCCAAAATTCGAATTTGAGTTTTTAGCATATATACACGTTTCAAGGCCCCCTGGATCCAAAAATACTATTTTTAAAAACAGGTCTGTGTGTCAGTGTGTCTGTGTGGAATATCTGTGAACAGGCTAGCTCGAAAACGGAAAATCGTATGAAAACAAAATTTCGTATTTGGGTCAGGTACTTTCTGAACATGTGAGATTAAGATTGGCGACAAGTTTCTCTTATTTTTAAGGGGACTTTATATGAAGAATTTTCGTTTTTTGTGATTTTCTCGAAAACGGCTCTAACGATTTTCTTTAAATTTTGCACTTGGGTTGCTTATACTAAGAGCTAAAACTTTTATTTGAAACATTTTTTCGAACAAATTCTCTGAAGGGTAGTTATAAGCCACCCACTGTGAATACACGCTCTTTGCAATACGGCCTCATGTAACGGAAAGTCGTACGAAAACAAAATTTTGTATTTGGGTTAGGTACCTTCTGAGGCTGTGACACGAAGAGTGGCGACAACTTTCCCATACTTTTAAGGGGACTTTACACGAATAAATTTTCGTTTGTCACGATTTTCTCAAAAACGGCTCTAACGATTCCCTTTAAATTTTGTACATGGAGTGCTTATACCAAGAGCTAAAGCTTTTATTTGAAACTTTAAAAAAATAAATTCTCTGAAGGGTGGTTGTAAACTACCCATTGTTTGTAGATACTCTGTTTTGCCTGGTGAACAACTCAATACGCGGACATTCACGGCCTCTTATTCTATATAAGCACGTGAAGTGAGAAAGATGTATTGTTGGCGATGCTTACAGTAAAGAAATATCTGAGGGGAATATTCTATAAATTTCGGAAATTATTCTGAATGGCGGAAAGTGCAATAAACGTTTGCAGTCACTCTTTTTTTTTTTTTTTTTTTTTTTTTTTTTTAAAGTTTCTCCATACCCTGTGTTTTTAGTTGGATTGAAATGTAGTCAGTTTACCACAGTCGTAATGAACACACCAAAATCAATTAGAGCGAGGTGGTATAGGGTAATAGGGAAGAGATCCTGGGTTGAAATCAAACCTCGTGGCCACCCAAATTTACCAGTAAACTCTTATAATAACTCATTCGTGCAGCATTTGCTTCTATTGTTCGGCTCTATCTCAATGTATCCTGCATTTTTGCCTTTGAGATTGAGGAAACAATACAAACCCCAAGTTATTATTATTTTATTATTATTATTATTATTATTATTATTATTATTATTATTATTATTATTATTATTATTTCACGGTAAAAGCATTGAACATAAAGATCGACCCTGATGCTTTCCGTTCTAGATACTTGTTAGTTTTTTGAAAATGTAATAAACTAGGAGGTGCCCGTGGCTTCGCCACGATAATTCTTTTAAAAATTAAAAATTAAGAGTATAATAATTATTAAAGCATTATATTTATTAACACTTGCACGCGAATCATTCATAAACTAAGCCATTAATAATTAATGAAACAACTAAAATTCCTGCTTTAGAGTACATTCCACGACATGAAAGCGCCCCCCTGGGTAAACTATATCAGAATCGATTATGCAGTTCCAAAGAACCTGTGAACACATAATACGTATTGTTTCTCAGCTGTTTATTGACATGAATATGATGTGAATTTTATTTTATAAATTCAGTGTAATTTTCAGAAATTATATAATTAAATGTTTCAAGGGAAGGAATGGTTTGTTTGGATTATTATTATCAGCGATATTTCAAGAGATAAAACCATCAATATTTTACAGCTGATGCCCCCGGTTTCGCCCGCCATTATTCATAGACTCCAGGATTTTTAAGAAAATTACACTGGTAGATTATTAAAAATGTTTGTGGTTCAGAGCTATGAAAATTGTAAGTAAAAATAAAATTAGAATATTTGTTCATTGTGTTCATTTCACTTAGGCCTTCTATAATAAAGAAACGGTTTTCCTTCCTAATTTTGTAGTCGTCATGAAAGTTTAGACTGCGAGAGACGAACATCGCCGAGTATACCCGATGTCTCACGAAGCGGGCGAGCAAGCACGCTATTTAGGGCCGTTGAATTGTATAAGAGTAGATAACATTTGTGTCTATGGGTACGTATACATCTGCGCTCCTCTTGCGCTCTGCTCCGCACGCGTGCCACTCGGAAGGCAGATTGGTATGGCATTTTGAGGTGCACGCGAACCGATCGCGTGCCGCTCGCCGCGATCCGTCCCCTGTCGGTTTTTTCGACGAACACAAATGATTTCTGATTTCACATTGGGACGTGTTTTTGGTAGTTGCGCTCCGCTCCGCTCGCGTGCTGCTCGCGCTCCTCCTGCGCTCCTCAAGCTTAACACCTGCAACAACACCTTAACAACAATTAAATGTCAGACTTGAAGGGTTAAAAGTACATTCGAACAATGAAGATAATATCACTGATTGGATCCATCCGATCTTGAAAAATCATAAATTGCTAACATCCAATCAAAATAGCCCATTTATGCTATCATCTCTTTATTTAATTTAAAAATTCTAAATACAATTTACATTGGAGTGTTAACTATATTCTCACAAACCTACAAAGGAAATGCACAATATCCTTGTAAATAATACCCTGGGCATAAAACGCTAGACAACAAATGTTTGATGTTTTTGCTGATCTTTATATTTTTCCTTCAGATATGGGATGGTTTTTTAGGTAGAAAATCTACCTATTGCAATCGATACCATGTCATGATTTTAGAAAAATTCTTTCCTATCTTTACGTTTCATGCTTCCCTTAGTACGAAACCACCGCCCGTTCAAATTTATATATATATATACAGTATATATATATATATATATATATATATATATATATATATATATACAGTATATCTTTACACGCTAGCGGCCGTAATTTTGCAGATATTTGAACCAAATTGTATTATGTTATTTCTAGGTCCAATAGTTCAAACATATTTGTTAATGAGCAAAATTTGCCCAAGTGGGATACTTTGTTCAAAGAAATTAGAGTACTCCCTATGGAGTTCACAGTGACGTCAACGATTCGGGGGTTTTGGGGGTACGAGAGGGGGTGGGGGTGGAAATTCGAAATTTTTGAAACCACGTCTTGTGGGGTATCATTGAAAAGTTCTTGATGAGTACTCTACAAATCAATAACTCGTTTCTCGATAGCTCTCATTTAAGGCGAGATTTGAATGTTTGAAAATGTGCTCTTTCCTCTTTTTTTGCAATTATTATTGCGGGTTTGTCATGCCAAGGCTAAAGAAGAAGAGTGCTACGCAGTGACAGTAAATTAAACCACAAGCACTTTGAAATCTACCTCAGCCTGTAGGCTTGCCTAAAGGGATTTTTTATCTTGATCTGTTTCTTTGATCTCAAAATGAATTGTTGGATCAGGTTAATTTTCAGTTCAAATAAAGAAGACCTTAACTCAAAGCTTCTCGGTACTTAGGGTAATTTTGTTTCTGATTGTGGGTTTGTTTGTTACTAATAGGAAGGAAATTTACCTTAAACCCACGTTGAGAAGGAAATAAGGTATTTTCCTTTATCATAATGGACATAAGGCTGATTTCCTTCTTAACGCAGCTGATTTTGGAGTTGAGTTGAGACATTTTAGATAGGCCTCAAAAAGGGCTTAGGGATGTAAAATCTGTGATTTTATTATTTCAGCAGATTTTGAACAACATGTACATGGTGGATATGCATGTAACTCATTTTCGGCAAAAATTGGAATTAAGGCTTTTTTGCCTAGCACGGTAGTGTTGAACATATTAGCAAGATAACACACAAAATATTAGGCCTAATGATGAAAGCTAGTGGTTCGCAGTAGGTTTGTCGCTTTCCTATGGAACGCGGGAGGAGCGCTGTGAAATTAATTTCAACGAGCAGCACGCGAGCGGCACGCGTGCGGAGCAGAGCGCATATGTATACGCAGCATTACACTTCATGGCCACTAACAAACCGACTAAAGCGATCGCGTCTTCTTGTTTGCTCGCCATCTCTCGGGGCGCGATTGACGCGTGTGATGCGACGTGGCACAGTGCGAGTTTTTGTAACATACTTAAAATGAATGGGTTAGCGCAAATTGACAACGCGTCGCTACTCAGCGCGAATCGTGTGATACTACAGACGTGTGGCACAGTAGCAGAGCCACAGTTTCTCGCGCCACACGTCACACTTGCCTTTTGTTCTCTGACTGTCACTCAAAGGTTTTGGTGTCCGGTTGTGCATTTTTCCTTTATTCCATGAACAAAAACATTTTTTTATTTACGATGTTGGTCGAGTAAAACCTGACAGAGGCGGTAAGGAAACACCCAGAGCTGTACGACACAAACAGTCCAAATTACATGAAAGCTGTATTGAAAACAAGAATTTGGACGGAGATCGCAAAGGAGCTGAACTTGAAAGACGCTAAGTAAATATACGTATTGAACCATGGGCGTCGGCATGGGGGGGCAAGGGGGGGCAACTGCCCCCCCTGGATTGCCTTATGGATTCATTTATTTGTGGTACTCTTTGTCAACCTACTGTTGTAGCATGGAGAATAAAAAAAATAGAATTACTTTATAATGAGTTTAGCAAGTATTAACTAATTATAACTCTAATATGTACTTATAATAATATCTCACCAAGGCCATTGCTCAAAAGAGCGTAATCTGTTAACTTAAAATACTTTGTAGCCTAGTCGAATTCAGATTGGGTTCAAAATAACGACCCGGTTAACTAAGTGAATATTAATGTGTTTAGCCTAATCATTAGACATTGAGGTCCGAAATTGATTTTGCCCCCCCTTAATAAAATTCCTGGCGACGCTGCTGTATTGAACCATTTTATAATTAATGTCTACTATTTTAACCTTTATAACACATTTCATATCCTACAATCCTTCTAATTTTACTCTGTGCTTGTAGATTTTTTCCTAGTTGACTCACCCACAAACAAATCATATGTCATTTAGAATCGATCATTTTAACTAAGTTCTATATGTGCTAGCAGAATGTATCAGAAAATAGAATTGCAGTATAATTATTAATAACACAATGTTTAATAACAAGATTTTGAGGGGAAAATATTTAGAAATGAATTGGGTAAACAAACCAATGAACGAGCTAACCTGTTCCAAGAACCGTATTCCCAGAATCCAACATCAGTAACCGCTTAACTTGAGGATTCTCTACTTTCCTTTTATATTCCCTCTTGTACCGCAATTTCTAAATTAATTTAAAAACACACCCACAAATCAGGGTTCAAATCAAACATTTTACGAGTAGGGGGAATTAATATGGGTCCAAATTTATTCATGTTGTTAACAGAACATCCACTCTCTATACTCGACAGACTACCACGGAACACCAATCACTATCACTATCGCACTCATTGTCATCAGGGTTGCCAGGTTTTTCTACACCACTATAGGCAATTGCAGAACAAATAAATAGTGCAAAATTATGTTGCATAAACTAGCTCGCATCTCGTACGTGTTAAAGGCTAGCACAGAAAAAAAGGAAATTAAAGAGACAATTAAATTTTATTTATTACATTTTCATAAATCTAACGAGTATTTAGAACGGAAAGTATCAGGGTCGATCTTTATGTCCAATGCTTTTAACGTGAAATAATAATAATAATAATAAATTAGTAATAATAATAATAATAATAAAAACAACAACAATCGGTAGTTTTAAATTATTAGTAAGTTATGACTTTCGAATGACAATTTATCAAAGAAAAAATCCCAATAACCATTGTCATAGAAAAATCGGCACACCTGCCAACCCGGATTGCCACAGCACATACTTCAACCGTTCTGTTGCCCGGCAAGAAGAAACAAACACCAAACCGTCCACTGTCATGCTTCTGTTTACTCCATCCATATCAGTGCTTGTTAGATAAATATTGCTTCGCATTGTGCTTGTGCACATCAAAAAGCGGCATTATGAAGAAACAATAAGACCTCAATTCCAGTGGCGGACGCAGAATTTTTTTTTGGGGGGGGGGTTTGAATAAGTAGAAAGAATACTAAAAAATTAATTAACTTAGTTTATAAAACTGGCCACTTAGAGTGCATATATAGCCATTTTTTTTTTCAAATTTCGGGGGGGGGATCTATCCCCCCAATCCCCCCCTCTGCGTCCGCCACTGCTCAATTCTGATGCTGTTCTAATATCTCTCCTATCTCATGAATTTTCTCAGTAAGCACATGTAAGCTAGATGTCCTCTTGATTATTTCGTATTAAACACAGAATCTATTCAAGGAGGAAGAAAGTGTGCCTATAACTTAGGCCTAAATTCAAAATTTTTACAAAGGTATTACGTATGTTAGGGAGAATACTTCTTTTCTTTTTCTAGATCGTCTTAGCCTATGTTCTGTTTAGAGCACTCCATAGCAAAATATCCGCGATTTCGTAAAATAAAACAGCATCAACCAGGGCCGTAGCTAGGCGCTGGCGACATGTGCCCCCGCCAAGGGCGCAGGTACAAAGAAGGCTCAAAATTAACCATGAAAAATTCAGCCTTTTTTTAGACCGGTGCAATTTATCAAGCAATGAACATTCCACGTTAATGGAAGAAATCTTTCAGGTTATTAAAAATTATCTGTAGTATTATGCAGTCAAGCAACGTTCTTTAATTAACAAGTTTTTTATTGACAGAGTATGATAACATAAATCATGAACAGTATGGAAAGATATAACAATAAAAATTAAAATGTACATTATTATTGAGATGAAAGTGGTTCAACTATTCGACGAAAAAAACTTTTTACCTATTAATGTGTTAAACATTTTAGTAGGCCTCAGGCCTATTATGCAATTTACTTTTATTACTAGATTTTATTATTTAATTCTATTTTAAGAAGTTCAATCGTCTGAAAATCAGGTTTTAGTACCTTGAAAGTCCAACACTTATTTCATTTTCAAATTGAGGTTTAGGTTTTCTTTGATAATAACAGTGTTTTTATATTAAAATAATAAACAATTTTACAGAAATGTAAAAAAATTGTTCAGACCCCCAGTATTGGAGGGGGCAGATTTGTCAAACTGGCCAAGAGCGCAGAAGGATCTTGCTAAGGCCCTGGCGTCAACATAGCAATATATCTCATGGGATTGACCATAACCACAAACAGCTGACAGTCGTCAGTCAGCTGACATGCGCAAAGAGCATTAACACGCATCAGCTGGGCGAGAGAACTGCGTTGCAATATGCGTTCCCCAACGAGACGCGTTTGGCGCGATCGGGCCATGCCGCTCGCATCATGTCATCTCATACGTGTCAAACGCGCCCCAATATGCGCCTAGCCTTAGGCCGGGCGCAAGTTGAGACGCAGTTTGGTGACGTGAGGTGAGGTGACTCACCTTGAGTTTTGTGAAACACACAGATAAATGCAACAGCGAATGTCCGCACGCAGGGTGAGGTGACGCAATATCAGCGCGTCCGTGAGCTGCGAAGGTTTGTGACCATGCGGGCTGTGCGCAAGTTGAGACGCAGTATGGTGAGGTGAGGTGAGGTGTCTCACCGTGAGTTTCTGTGAAACACAGGATTAAATACAACAGCGAAGGTTCGCACGCAGGGTGAAGTGAAGCAGTTTCATCGCGTCCGTGTGCTGCGGAAGTTTGTGATCGTGCCACAGTTTCTCACTAGTGACTTTTCACTGCGCGTGAGAAGTTGTTTGTCCACCATGGAGGAGAAATTAATTAAGACAGGTCGAGAGAGAAAAAATTGTACGACACGTCAAATTACAATTTCAGATTTGAGAAGAAATTGCGAAGGGCATTGGAAAGAAATGTGATCAGTTGTTTATATATATTTTTTTTACTTAAATAAGATTAATTTATTTGAAGGGAACAAGGGAAGAGCGGTAGTAGTCTCAGTTTATACGGACTTGGAGATAATAGTGCCTTCTAGTAGTGAATTTGGAATTTGGTATAGGCAGAAAGCGGTAATATTATAGGGGAAAAAGGATCGTACTCCATGCAGTTTGAAAGATTGATGTCCGCTCTGAAAGTAAACAAACCTCTTCTCTTTATATTTATTGTTTATCAGTTTGTTACTATGCTCTTTTCAGTCAAAAGCGTTTCTTGAATTAATTTCTATACAATGTGTTCAATTTGTTCTCCCATAAATTCCTTTATGTTTTCCGCTGTACCCTTCATTTGTTTTAAATAACGTTTTATATGCAGTAGATTTTCGACGAAAAGAAAAAGTTGCATAAGAAGGTATAAATGTGTAATTTTCTATACAGATGTATATCATAACTAGTATAAACTATAAGAATATATGACAAGAATTAATTAGTTGGGATGTTTCAGATTTGTAATTAAAAATAAAATGAAGGAGTCATCTTGAAATTTATTTTCAATTTACTTTCATAAATGTTTTATAATTATGTACAGTAAAATTGCTCCATGCTCCGTAACAAACGTTTCTGAAATGAAACATTTTCTCAAAATGATTTTACCAATTAGTTACCTTTCGCTTTATAATATTTTCCCGTTCAGAGTTAAACTTAGTATCTCACCGGAATTTGAAAAGTAACCTTAATTTAAATTGCATTGAATGATTGAGTGTTAAAGTGTCATTAAAAATAAGAAACTAAAACGTATTATATTTATTAAAAATGATATATTAATTATGTCTTACAGATGAATTTTCATATAATTATTAATTATATATGTATATATGATCAGATTGTAAATATTCGCAACATAACATTAAACAATTTAAATTTGTAGGAAATTAATACATTCCTCCCAGTGTCGACTCGTAGCTAAAATTAGTGTGGGTGTTGCTCCAGAAAATGTTTAGCCCTCGTTTTAAATATTGTGCAAAAGGAAACATACATATTTAAAAAGAAAATTTATTCAGCAACTTGAAAAGACCCTAAAAAAACAAAATCAATCGTTTTTACTTACTGTAATTTAAATTGTTACAGCTCAAGCTTGATCTATTCGTTTAAAAATTAAATCGATTATTCTTGTTTTAATTTCCGCGAAATGATCAATAATTTTCTCCTTGATCTGCCATGTTTCAAGTTTTCTGTTTATTTCTGCCGAAATAAATGAATCAAATAGAATAGCCGGAAACAAGATAATTATCTAATTCTACGCTTTATCACATTCAAGAATATGGTACATGGTTTTTAAGCCCAACACAAGGTCACTGTGGAAGTAACAGTGCTCTCTCTCTCGCAGCCTGCGCGCAAGCCCCTTCCTATGTGGGCATGCGCACAACAGTCGAATACCACGCCGCTTGAACATTGGAGCGCACTGGGGAATGCTACTGTCATTAAGCTGAAGGATTATATATTCTACAACTATAAAGAGGAATTAAAGAAAAAAGGACTCATTTCTTTTCTTTAAACAACGCTTTTCGGAATCTATGTTGAAATTATTTGTCCTTAGAGTTCATCTGACTATGATTCCGAACTTTGTAAAGATTCTATGTACATGGCAGTCATTGTGCACATTGCTCACTACCTCATACACACGCAGTCGTGATAGAACTGCCTCTCAACTTTCGCTCTCCCTGCGCGCAGTTGATTGAATTCTGCTTCCGTGCGTCCCTCTGCGTCACCTCACGTCACCAAACTGCGTCTCAACTTGCGCCCGGCCTTACTGTACAGGCGTGCCGGAGTGACTCACACACACGCTCAGATCTACACGCCTGCGCAGGTAGAAAGAATTGAATTTCGATTCTTCTCCGGTCGTCTGCGCAGGTCGCTACGCCTGTGCAGTTTGGCCTGCAGCGGCTGGCACACACGCTCTGGTTTACCTGTACAGGTAAACCTCACCGGTATACCGTAACGTGTATGGCCCGCCTAAACACACGGGTTTTACTGTTATCATGTTTTTACCTGTAGCCTTTCAGTCTATTGAAAGTCTTGTAATTTCCGTTTTTCTGTAAAATATACAGAAGCTAAGTTACTTGCTTACAGCAGAAGCCCTCAAGGCTTTCCGCATTTATACATCAAAGTTAATGAAAAAAAAGGAACATTTCAGTGCATCAAATACTTCGTACCTAGAAAAAAAGTTCCATTGAAGTATCTTTGATGCTTACAAAATATGTACCTTGTCGTTACACGCCATGTCAAGCAAAGCCGTTTACCAAACAATGTTCGTATCAATAGTGTCGCCGGAAAAAAAAAACCCCCTTCCCTTCTTGCATTCAAACGACAATTATTCGCCACAAAGACATAAGCTATCCTTTGTGTAGGACATTGTTACAGAGAAATATTATAGGGACACAGAATTTTGTTTAAAAATGTAGGCTAATTTTTATATGGATGTTAAAATGTATTCCCACTATAGGCCCTACTACAAACAGATTAGCAAATTATAAATTTCCAGATTTCTATTTTTATGGGTGTTAAAGAGAGTAAAAGTATAATAAATAACTGTGCAGATTATAACATGTTATTTCTTCAGCAGAAACAAAAAAAAAATCCAATACAATTTGTCCTAAGTGAGTAGGCCTACTTCTCCCAAAGAAAAACATTTTGTCCCTCAATTTTAACCCTGCTTTTCTCTATAAATTTTATCCATAATGCTCTATCGTTTTGCGAAATAATAAAGGAATAAGTTTCCTCTTCGTGGCTTTCCAATAAATTTGGAAGTTTTTCGTGCCAATGAAATACCATATTATTAAGTAGGCCACAAAATCCGCGAAATAAGGCAATGTTTGCTGAAGAGTGTTCGGTTTTATAGGCATGATAGCGATAGTGGCCATCCGGAAAAAGCTATCTTGACAGTGCACTGCTATCATTCCTCGGATCTTTGAACTTAGTTATCTCATAAACCATAAACGTAGTCACATAACGAAAAATAGGTTTTATATTTATTTTAATGTTATCTTCTGCCCCTTTGATTTGGTTGATTGGTTGGTTGGTTGGTTGGTTGGTTGGTTGATTTTTGGTTATTCAACGACGGGGATGTACTTCAAAATATGCCCGGCGTACCGGAATTTGGACCCACAGGAGTTCTTTTAAATGCCTGTAAATCTACAAAAATTAGTTTATCACATTTATGCACACATAAATGCAATCTATCTGGATCAGGATCTATCAACCTTTGGTACAAAAATCAACGATATACCAATTGCGTCATCCAGGCTGACACCTCGATTCGGCACAGTTTCCACCCTTTAAAATAACTTAAAATTATATATAATCAATGAATCTGAAGTGCTCTATGTTATACAGGCCAAGAAGACCCTTACGCGGTTCCTAGATGTTAAGCTACCGGAGTTTTAAATATTCCCATAGGCACGGCCGTCCTAGGAATGCTTTCGGTGGTTAATTTAAGTTGCAGCTAAAGCCACTGCAGAAGGATTTGGCTCTGGTCAGAAATATTTAATTAATCAGTGACTAAGAAGAAATATTGTTAGTGCAATAATCGCAACTTTTACAAAATTATATTTAAACTCTCTTCCCCCGACCCGTTTAATTCATTTTTACATAATTAAAACACTGCTCAGAGTAGAATACAAGAATACAGTACAATGCTATTATTATTATTATTATTATTATTATTATTATTATTATTATTATTATTATTATTATTATTATTTTCATCATCATCATCGTCGTCGTCATTATTGAATCTTCAGAGACGGAATGAACCCTATTGTGCATTTCCTATTAGGGATATAATTTAATAGATAAATATTAATTTGAAAGAACCTTTTCAGAGCTCAATTAAATAAGAAATCATCAAGTACATCCACCAGTGGATTCTAAAGTTTGAAATTTATCAGAAAATTTTCATTTGAATAGCTGGTTTCCATGAATGATAATTTAACACGTGCTTAAAAATCCTCACATTTTACAAAAAGCGTTACTTTATTTTTCTTAAGTTTCGGTTTCAAATAATGATTTGATGTGAAGCATTTATACGTCAGTAGCAGTGAAAAGGTTAAAGATGAGCTGGAAGAACGTTAGAAAATGGAAATAACAGCATTGCTTTTTAATATATGAAATAGAGAGTTTGCCAGTTCGTTGCCAGAATTATTAAGACGATAGTCTAGACCAGGGGTTCTAAACCGTTTTCAATCACTGTACCCCTTTTATACCTACAGTAACTATGCGTACCTCTTAAATAGTAAACTCAGTTATTTTTAGTAAATGTTGCTAGAGAATGTCAGTTAATATTGCTTAGCCTCTGTAATTGTATTATGCAAGTTATTTCAATAGAAACGAGATATATTACTTAAATGTAATATTAATCACATTTTAACTGAAACAAACATAAAATTTAAAAGTTGGCCCACTTCAAAAGAAATTAATGAGAAGGCTGAGCTTGTTTCCCTTCACACTGGTGATAAATATTCGGCTCTAGCTTTGTCAAATACAACCTTAAATCCTCCTCAACATGAAGTTTGTTTCTGTATTTATTTTTCAGATGAGTCAAAATCGAAAACCCTCTTTCAGATAAATATGTAGTTCTCAATCCAATAAGAAACTTTACAGAAGTGCTTAATAGTTCTTTCTATTTCTTCCCAACACCGATACAAAAAGTAGAAGTGCTTGATAGTTCTTTGTATTTCTTCCCAACACCAAACCAAAAATTCAACAAAGCAGCACACTTATTTTTCATTGTTAAATCACACGACACTTAGATTAATTGTTCCTTCTGAGAATAAGTCAGGTTGTTATAAGTTTCCGTAGGATCAATAGAAAAGGAGTCACAGGTCCAGTCCGTTTATCTGTTTGTAGGTGGAAAATATTCCTTTATTTTGGTCTTCAATAAATTTAGGTGCAGGTCCGATTGAATTTTAGGGCCAGTAAAATCAGGTATGTTCTTTTCACTTTCTTTCAAAAATAATTTGATATTTCAAATGGCGTACAGTTGTTGTTTGCTATTTCTTTTTCCCCACAGGGTAATTTTTTAGCATTCGGCCAGTTTTCTTTTCAACGCATAAAATATTAGAAACACTCCCCTGCATAGACAAATTCCAGATGTTCGACTTTTTAAAAAATAAAATGTCGCTTAAATATGCTAATTTAAAAAGTCTATTAAACTTACTGAGTACAGAAGATAAATTACAATACATACTATGTTAGGATAAAACGTTTTACATTATTTTATGTATTAGTTTTTGTATATTATGGTCAGTAGTGAAAATTGTGTACTTAGCATCCAATTGACAAGATTATCAAAATTAAAATTAACTCATGGCGTCACAAACACAACATCTCAGTAATTGTTTGAAGCATAAACATCTCTGGTCCTTCCTCGTTGTGACAATTATGAAGATGCATTTTCGGCATTCAGTTATGCCATCCTAAGCACCTGAAATATGTTTATAAAGTTGCACCTAATAGCGACTGAGAATGTCTATTAAAGGCAAGTGTGAAAAGAAACTATTGGGCCTACTTATTATGGAAATGTTGCTAGAATGCTAGCCTTTCGTTAAAACTATAGCTTCTATGGAGCGTGTACTTATCGGTGTATACAGAACAGCTTTAAAGTTTAAATAGCATTAATTTAGTTTAGTTTAGTTTGATATTTGTCAGGAAGTTTGTCAGGTTTCTCTTTTGTGGGTCGTAAGGACATCTTATTGAATGTTTTGGACGTAGTAAATTATATATAAGTTATATATCTTAATGTCCAATATATTTTATTTTTATTTTATTTATTTATATTTCCCTCTGGTGTAGTTAAGGCCTTAAGGCCTTCTCTTCTACTAACCAGAGGTGGATACATTCAAACCTTACCAGATAATCTAATTAAGAATAAAAAATAATAATAATAAAAACAGAAACACGATTATATTATATAGATGTATATTATGTTGGTGAAAACTATAATTAAGACTATTTTAAACTATAGCCTAATAATGAAAATTCAACATTGTAAGTAGAACAAATTAGTGAGAACAAAAAAATAAAAATAATAATAATAATAATAATAATAATAATAATAATAATAGGTAGGAAAGGAAGAAAAGTAAAATAAACATTAATGAAACTGATACAATAGCAACAATTTTAACATGAAAGTAATATATAATATAAATGTTAATGGTTGGTGGTCAAGTGATCAACTAACTTTATCTTGAACGTTCTGAGTGTTCGGCAGGCTTTTATATTCTCAGGTAAGGAATTCCACAGACGAGCTGTCCCGACAGTGAAGGATGAAGAATAAAATACAGTATTGTGTGGGGGAATAGATAAGGTAGATATATTGCGATACAAAAAATTTAACCAAAAATGTAATTTTCAATTTGAGTAATATTAACATGTTTTCCTAAATAATGCAGCGCATGAATATAATACATGAAATATGGGAATTTATAGATCAATTTATGCGGAGACACCTTCACCCAACGAATATTCAATGAGTTAAGTACACACTTATGTTATAATGTAGGGGTGGCCACTAACCTTAACTTTGGAAGCCGCAAATTTATGAAGCAGTTCGGAGCGAATCACATTGTTTTTTTCTACACACATAAACATTATTGTTCAATTACACAACAAGAAATAATATTTTACTTTTGAGAAGTGCTTTTTCGAGTGTTCATTATTGCTGTTAGTTGTTTGAAATCTGATTGATAAGCGCAGTTCGCAGGGGTTCACTTAAATGTTCATCAGTTAGATTTAGTTTTAATGAACTTAAGCGTTCAGTAGAAAGATTCACACACTTAAGTACTCCTAAATAACGAGATAAGTCTCTTAGCACACTCTTCTGTTAGTAGAGTGGGACATTCTTCCAAAATTCTATAGCCGAACACCACTTCGTTTAAGTCCTTCTAGTTCTTCGTCCTCTTGCAGTTCTAATGCTCCAACTCTACTCCAACGATATCCTTTGTAGGCTAATTGGTGATGAAACAGGACATCCATCGCCCACAACACCAACAGGTAAAGGTTTTTCCAGGAATGCAAATGAAGGTTTAAGTGTTCCCACATAATTAAATTTGCCATTGATTTCTTTAACAAGACCAGGCAGTTTACACAAAAAGTCTTCTGTTTCCATCTGAACGTAAGGAAGGCTTTCAGTAATTTTCTTCAAATATTTTAAATGGCCTAATGTTTTAGTCTCGAGATTTTTCCGAAAGAGTCTTAATTTGCTCTGAAAACTAAATGTACTCTGTGCTAATCCGGAAATAAGTTTTCACTTCCTCTTAATATGTTTTCATTAAAATATATTAACTAACTTATATTCTTTTCAAAACCCGTATTATATTTACTCTTGGCTCGCGAGCCTCGTTGTGGCCACCCCTGCTGTTATATTGTATTATCAAAGCACATTAGAAACCTTAGAAACGAGACATTTTAAAATATACTATTTATAATAGGTCGGTTTAATCGCCAAATCTGTCCTGCGCGCTAGATCCACGAAATCGGGCTGTGCGTTACTCCCACGTGCGCTAGTACGACGGTACCACGGTACGAAATAAACTTTCTTATGAACTTTTCTAGTCATTTGAAGATTAAGTATAAGTATATTTTTCCCATTGTTAATGTTCTCTATTTTAAATTGCATTAATAATATTAAGAAACAGTCTGATCCATTAAGAACTAGACCTCTTCTGTTTTTGTTTGGTAATGTCTATTGACACTGTCTTACGTTGGATAATTTTCCGACAAAGTATTTCAATCTAATCCCAATTCTAATCTCAGTCATTACATTTGTACTTAAAATCACAGTAGGATAATTTCAGGATCTCCCTTTATATAGGTTTTCCATGATGCACGGAAATTTAAAATCTCTGCTTTGAAGGAAACGAAATCCCGATTGGTCGTTTTACAGCGAAATAAAATATCTAAATTTATTTTCAAACAGCGCAATTATGTGTGAGCAGTGAGGCGCGCTCTTAGCACCCTCGGCGGCCTTTGTAACACGTCACAATGATGCATTCGTACGAGTATATATAAATTACCTGACCTCCCGTGTGTTGTCAAAAAAATGCGAGCGAAGCAGAATGCCACCATGCATAGTAAACCAATCTCATAAAGGTATAAAAGGAGAGCAAGTGTCATACCAGCTTAACATTTCGCTGATGCTCAGGGCGGTTCGAGGGGATTTAACAAATTTCATAAAAGTTCAGTGATTTTTTTTTCTATTCCACCGCATAATGATATTCAACGTCACGTCTTTATGGATGTTTTGGTGTTTTTAAGTATGACCGGAGAGTTTAAGGCTGTTGTCAGTCTTGTAAGGTTACCAGATGTCCCTGATTCCCAGGGACTATCCTCGGACTATCTGTCCCCGCGCAAAATTTGTTGCCGGTTTGTCCATGGGTTTACCTTAATCTCTCTACATTTACAATTTTATATATTCAATTATCCTTACTTGTTAGTTCTTTAAAAATAATAATGATCAATGTGTTAAAAAAATTAATGGCCAGTGCATTACCCGTGGAAATGAGGAGTTTGCGCTTGAATTCTGTTGTCTTTCGAACTGACAAACAGGTAACGAAATGGTGATTTCTGCGACAAAAATGCAAATGAAAGGGCAGGGTATGGAATGCATGTAGAATGCAGACTAGGGTACAAGATGTAGGATGGTGAAGGAAACAGACATCCATAAACATCCATACGCGGCTGGATCGTGCCACTACCATGCATTGCTTAGTTGGAAGCACATATACCCATTCCATGATCCCTTAAAGTTCGGTACGGATGGGCATTATTCCCAAAGGCTCCATCAGTTCCTTGTTTGTATTTTCTGGCATTTCTCCCTAGGATAATGATTGTTCTGACGTAAGAATGCTGTTCTTCTTGTCATATCCATTCTGCAAATGTAGGCCTATATTTAAAACTGCTAGGTCACAAGTTGGACTTTTGCCTTATGCATGATTTCTTTTTGATACAATATACTAACAACTTGTAGCCTATCACCAGAAGTGACAAGTTGTGAAATAAACACTCATGGAGTAAGTCCTTTCATTAGGGGGTTTGTATGATGTTCTAAAGATAACAAACATCTTTCATTCGTGGAATGAACATAGTCGCTGAATTTCATGATTTCCAAACACTCCTATAGTTCTCCAATCCGTATGAGGTAGGCAGGACCTTTGATCACTCTGCAGACTGCTCTCTGAATTCCATCTAGTCTTGTCAAGAGTCTTGAATGTCAAGGAACGCAGACATCTGAAGCTTTCTACATAGATGAAAGAAGGATAATGAATGTAAGCCTTAAATGGGTGACCATTGTTCGATTTCGACGGAACTCCTATGCAGGGGCTTTCTAGGTCAGGGTACTCGAATCTAAGGTAATTTATCACTTTCTAATCGTGGAATGCACTCAAAAGCTGGATTTTTAGCTGTTTCACTACAATTTTAATCGTTAAGTTTATGAATGATTCGCATGTAAGTGTTAATAAATATGTTTTAATTATTTTGCTCTTAATTTTTAGTCTTCGAATTCATTATCGTGGGCGAAGCCGCAGGCACCTGCTAGTAAAAGAGTATAATGGAGCCTGACCAGACTGTTAGATTTCAGGATGGTAATTTCAGCCTGAATTAAAGTTGAGGAGAGCGACACGCTTGATCCTATCACTTTGTGCCTGCTACTGCTGGTGATACGTCGTCTGTAATCAAATTACATGGATTAACAGATGCGAGTAACGAATTGACGTCGGCAAGGATGTTCTTAGAATTGAAGCCTATTAGACTCTTAGTTTTGAAGATGTTATTTGACCATCATAATATGATGCTATTATGCTTTAATAGCTGTTTGTGTAATAAGTATTAGAATAAAGCTTTAGCGGTCAAAATACGGAATGAGTCAGCTAAAGCTTTTTCTTACCTCGTGCTTACAGTAGCTTTTGGTAAAATCCTCTAAATTAAACGAAAGAAAATACTGCAATATAAAATCAGATATCTACTATGTAAAATGGAATATGTATGTACGTATGTATATAATAACACAGGAAAAATGTCTGCTGGTGTCGTGTTTACGAACTATCTTCCTCCACAGTGAAGTCATTGCACTCGGCACGAAATATCAGTCGCCTATAGCCTGATGAGTAATCATTGTGCCGTGCTATGGATAGCATCATTAAGTGTTATTATACGTAATTCGTTGGATTAGTAGCTCCAATTCAGGATTAAAAGGTAGGCCAAAACTGCAAGTACTGTATTACTAAAACACTGCACAGTACTGTGAATGATAATCCGTCACAGATGAAACTTACTTCTCCCTTCCTCCTCTCACTACCTGCAAAGACCTATATGCGGACATGAACATAGAAAGCAGAGCTTTTTGCCCAGCGGCATTCCTAAATGTCTTGGGTTATATATATATATATATATATATATATATATATATATATATATATATATATATATAACGTGAAACGCACTATACATACATAAGTTATACACATAGGCCTACATACATACATACATTCGTACATATATACATAATTCATATACATATATATACATAATTCATATATATATATATATATATATGAATTATATATATATGTACGAATGTATGTATGTATGTAGGCCTATGTGTATAACTTATGTATGTATAGTGCGTTTCACGTACGAGTTGGCCAATAATGCGGGTTTCTGCCTCGCAGCGGCCACAGCTCTAATTCCCGAGCGATCGGGTGAAATATCTATGCAAATGAAGCCGCTAACGGTGTAATGATTCAGGTTCTCACGATTAAAATTAAAATTACAATGGAAATAACCAGTGGCGGACGCAGAAATTTTTTTCGGGGGGGGATTTGACTTTCAACTTACATATAAAATTAATTTATAAAACTGGCCACTTAGAGTACATATATAGCCTTTTTTCAAATTTCGGGGGGGGATGTAACCCCCCTATCCCCCCCTCTGCGTCCGCCACTGGAAATAACCACGTATGTATGTGATCCATACATTATCCCTCTCCCGACAGGTCGCGGCCGTGTAAGGGCAAGGTGGCGTGGGTCCTTAAATGTTCCTAAAAGGGAGAGGTAAAACTAAGGTAAAGAAAGAAAGAAAGGATGCTAATGAGGAGTTGTCTGATTCATCTGTGGTAAGCAAAACCTATTTTAAGAATTACGTAATACTTATGCTGTAATATTAAGATACTTTTGAATAACTGCACCAACAATATTATTATTAATATTATTATTATTGCTGTTATTATTATTATTATTATTATTAGTACTATATTTATTATTTTCTTTTATGGTAATGCATAATGTCTCGCTATTATTACACATTCGTAAGAAAGAAATGAAATGGATGGATGGATGTATGGATGGACTCAATAGGTTTATTCTTAATTAAGGTATAACTTAATAGTGAAAGATGCTCTTCACTTCTTCTATCATAAATATAGTTTCCCCCTTCTCATTTCCACACAGTGTATATGGCAGCATGCCTTCCCAAAGGCTCCATGCGGGCTTAGGTGACTAGAGATCTGAGTTCGAATATTAAGAAGGCAGACGACATGATCCTTTGGACGGTATTCTTTCATTTCCTAATTTTATTCCACTAATGCTCTTCAATCCCCTACCAACCTATTTTCCCCTTCACCATTCGCCTTACATCCTGTAAAAGTCGTCCGGCTGGTAGCTGCAGGTTAATTTCATGTAGCTAGCAGGGCTGTAGGCAGATCTCACTTCACCTTCCTCATGATGGTCCTGTGCCTTAAGGGGAGGTTGTAAGCACATTTGATCAAAAATGTGAATTTTCTGTTTATTGTATATTTTTATTGAATTAAGTACAATTTACATGTTACATAGTCGTTTTGTGCCATAATGACCATAATGGCGCAGAAAATATCTTTAACTCATTGGCATACATTACCGGCTGGGAGCCGGGAACAATAATGCAAGTCCATTCATAGTTTGCAGGTGTCAGATGGGACCGATTCCTTTCCCTTTTAGTTCTAGGTTTTCCTGAGTAGATGGCACAATATGCCATGTACAATTTTACAGCTGAAAATCACGGTGTGTTTAAAATGTTTTTCACGGACGTCAGCATAGCATATGCTTTCATATCTACCGACTGAAAGATGAAGAAAATTGTTGATCTTACACAAAAAACAATGATTTTCTAAATATATATTCATAAAAATTAGATATTCCTTTTTTTGCATATCTCTCGCTTAAGGTATGCTTACACGTTGCAAATTCTGATTTTGGTTGACATTCTACATTTTTACATTTTGGTATCATATGAAAGAATATTCTTTCTAGTCTCCATAATGGTATGATTTATTTCAAAATTCACACAGGAAATTGGTTCAATTTAGACCTAAATGTCATCATTCGTTTTTGCGCTTGCTAATATTTAATGGATACTTTTTTTTAGTATAGAAAAGAGCAAAATACCTTATTATTCGAGAGGCTCCTTCATACCCCGTCATCTTCCAGGCGTGCCAACCACCGTTTATTTTACCTGGGCCCTCCCACCTCAGTTCCCCATTCCACAGGCATCCAGAGCCTCTCGAACCCCGGATACTCCGGGAACATTGCGTCATCTGGCCAGGAAGACACAATGCTACGGCTGGAGAAAAGTTCTCTCCGAACTGTATTATATAGTTAGATCACTGCTGCGCACACTATAAGCGTCATCTTCCAGGCGTGCCAACAACCGTTTATTTTACCTGGGCCCTCCCACCTCAGTTCCACAGGCATCCAGAGCCTCTCGAACCCCGGATACTCCGGGAACATTGCGTCATCTGGCCAGGAAGACACAATGCTACGGTTGGAGAAAAGTTCTCTCCGAACTGTATTATATAGTTAGATCACTACTGCGCACACTATAAGCGAGGGATATGCAAAGAAAGAAATATCTAATTTTTTAGAATAGGCCTATATATTTGGAAAATCATCGTATTTTGTGTGAGATAACAATTTTCTGCATCAATCAGTCGGTAGATATGAAAGCATATGTTAAGCTGATGTCCATTTTAAAAATACCGTTATTTTCAGCTTTAAAATTATACATAGCATATTGTGCCATCTATTCAGGGAATCCTAGAACTGACAGGAAAAGGAATTGGTCCCGTCTGACAGCCGGCAACGTATCATGTAAATTTTACTTAATTCCGTTTTTATAAGAATTAAAATTTTCAGCATTTTCACTCAGTTGAACACAAAAATAGTGTACTTGAAATAGAGCTAGAATCTTCGTTCTGCCACCAATTTTAAGCTTATTAAATGGTCAATGATGTGAACCAACACATATTGAAATTCACTGAGAGCGGTTGGAGAGCTGCAGGTTAATTTCATGTAGCTAGCAGGGCTGTAGGCAGATCTCACTTCACCATCCTCATGATGGTCCCGTGCCTTAAGGGGAGGTTGTAAGCACATTTGATCAAAAATGTGAATTTTCTGTTTATTGTATATTTTCATTGAATTAAGTATAATTTACATGTTACATAGTCTTTTTGTGCCATAATGACCATAATGGCGCAGAAAATATCTTTAACTCATTGGCATACATTACCGGCTGGGAGCCGGGAACAATAATGCAAGTCCATTCATAGTTTGCCGGTGTCAGATGGGACCGATTCCTTACCCTTTTAGTTCTAGGTTTTCCTGAGTAGATGGCACAATATGCCATGTACAATTTTACAGCTGAAAATTACGGTGTGTTTAAAATGTTTTTCACGGACGTCAGCTTAGCATATGCTTTCACATCTACCGACTGAAAGATGAAGAAAATTGTTATCTTACACAAAAAACAATGATTTTCTAAATATATATTCATAAAAATTAGATATTCCTTTTTTTGCATATCTCTCGCTTAAGCCAGAAGGGTGACCGGTGCGGCAATCTCTCCGATTCACGCCGAATACCCTCTAGCATAACACGGCTGTCCGGATAGCACACTGTGAAGGTTGTCGCTCACTTGCCCGAGCAGACCGAACAGAAATCAGTAGCCGTCCGTCTTCCGCGGCAGTTTCAACGCTCACTATGCGGAATTGTCTGGTCCGTCATCATATAGGGCCCGGATTTTTATGTAATATCAAAGTGCAAAATATGTACATCAAAATGTAGTAAATATCAGGGAAATATGTAATAAAATATGTAATATTAAAAATATATGTAGTTTAAAATTAATATTTTCAATGCCATAAATATATAAAAATGTTCACACAAGCTTCTACACGCTACCTTTAATTTTGGCAGTGGATGCAACTTAAATGATTTACCAAATTACAGCCATAGTAAAAATGCTTTACAGATATTTTAAAAAATGTAATGCACTAAGTTTGTGGAGAAATATGTATTGTAGCAAAAGCTCTTGTCCTCAAGCCCTATGCAAACTTCAGCCTTAAGACTTCCTAGAAAAACTCTTTTGTACCGTGCAAATAACGGTAGTTTTGCTACCTGAAACCTGATTGTAATCCTTCCTAATTCGCTGGTTTCAATTTGTAGTAAGAGTACAAAGACCAACAAACCTGGATAGCCCAAGTTCTGAGAAACAATAAGTGCTAATATTGATAGCTGAGGCATTGAGAACCACCGTATTTTGCATTTGTGTTGGAATTCACAAAATTAGAAGAATTATCCTTACTTTTGGCAACTGAAATGTTTTCTTTATAGAAGAAAATTAATGAAAAATAAAACAAAATTAATTTTTTTTCTGATTTCCTAGATTTTATGTGCAAAAATATGTACATAATATGTAAAATATGTAGTATTACTGTGAATATGTAAAAATATGTAAAATGAAACCCAACTAATAATCATAACAGAAGCTCAAATAGCCGACATTTTTCATTTATAGTAGTCTACAAGTAAGGGAATAGAATATGTAATTACATAAGAATCCGGGCCCTAGTCATCAATCACTCAAGCGCCAGTCGTTAAGTGGGGTGCAGCAATGGTTCAGTTTCTTCAATATTTCACATAAATTTGCAAATTACATAGTAATGAACCATTCCACATCTTTAATATTTTAATACAACCTCTCATATTATATTGTTCCTATCATTGAGGTGATTATTAATTATTTTCGTAAAGACTAATTTCTTCAAGCTTTCATCTATGCTGGGGTACGCCGTGGTGTAGTGGTTATGGCACTGCGTTACAAACCGCGGGTTCGATTCCCGATGAGGTCGTTGAGACTTTTCAATTGGCTTAATCCTTCTGGTGGCACTATGGCCCTGAGGTCGACTCAGCCTCTAACAAAAATGAGTAGGCCTACCAGGAGTATTCTTAGGGGTAAATAACGGCCGGTGCATAGGGCTGACAACCTTGCCACCTTCATGTGCGGTATGTCTCAATCCGGGAGCTTTAACTTCCTGGAAACCATATGGTTCTGATTGGGCCATACAGGGATCACTTGACTTACCTTTAGTTTTATCTATGCTATTTCACATTAGTTAATAATTCATTATTAATATTATTATGGCCATTGTAGGCCCACTCTGTTTATAATATTGATATAGCATGTTATATCTAATAAATGGTAAGCAACACTGATATTATAAAAATTGAAAAATTTAGCTTTATTTTATACCAACATTAACTGCAAAAGTAAACTCTGCATGAAATAGGGGTGATGAAGTATGATGGATACCCTATTCAATAATTAAATATGTAATACGATAATATTGAATAGTATTGTACACGTGCATTACTTTAATGGTCCTATTTAAAACACATGCGAGAGTAACCAGGATTATTCTTAATAGGTATACCGTTACAAATAAATATTAATGTTTGGTTTTAAAGTGTTGAAATATCTTACTTCCGATTCGTTAACACATCTCTCGCAGTAATTGAATTTTTTTTTAAATTTATTGTTGTACGACTTGGCTTTGCGTATGCTTGTGCTATTCCATCCATTTACTTCCTCTACCCATACCATAAATACTGTAGATAGAGGAAGTATTATGCTCGACCATGAAATTGAACGTTGAGTTTTCAACAATAATACACATTTGTAGATCCCCTCAATTCAAAAATACAATTTTCAGAAATACGCCTTTGTAAGTCTGTGAGAACTCTTCAGCTGGAGAATGAAAACTCATATAAAAACAAAATTCTATTTTTGAGTTTTATCTTCTGGGGATGTGATATGAAGATCGACGATGACTTTTTCTTACTTTTACTACCACTTTACATGACTGAGCAATTTATTTCTGTTCTCGAAACGGGTCTAACAATTTTGTTTAAATTTTGTAACACGAGATACTTCTTATACTAGAAACTACAACTTTATTTCGAACATTTTAAAAATTAAATTGATTGAAGTGTAGTTATAAGCCATTCATCACATACTCAAACTCTTGTTTTAAGTCTTGCCTCGCGAATAATACATTCATGAGGCTGAGACAACTGAAAGCGCACTGCTGCAATTAAGCAGTTTACTTTCTGCTCTAATACGAAGGGTAAAGGAAGTAATGTGAGTGTTTCACATAAGATTTTAGTGTAAATAACCAATTTCTGAAGCAGGAATCACACAAATGCATGTTAGAGCAAGGAAGCTTTCTTGAGTCTGAGTGCCCAGTGTCACTGACAGGGTAGCGAGCTGCGACCAGCTCGAGTCTTGAAGGTTAAATGAGTAAAATGAATAGGGGTGGTCATCAGAACGCTAGCGAAAACATACGAATCGAGACATGTGCCGCCGCAATGTTCAATGGACCATTAAGCCAGAAATCGGGACCAGTGCACATAATGTTCTAGAAATAGTTATTGAAGACACTATTGTAAATACAATACGTCATGCCAGGCGCTATAATCTCAAAAATCGCCCATTTAGGATCAGAGAGACGTAACTACAAAAACAGTGTTTTGAGATAAATCGATTTAAAGGTTTTGGACTAATAAATGGATATTTTCTAATATTTTTTTGCGAAATATTTTGCTGTAAATAAGAAGTATATTTCATTTATTGTTGTTTTCTATTAGAAGTTACACATTCTAATCACATAGGAGGTGATAATAACTTATTTTATAAAATTATGCATGTAGTTACGTTTGTCTGATCCTTAACTTGGTGGCTATTGCTGTGGAACATATGACTGTATTGCAGCCTTAAGCATCAACAGATATTATCGCAGCTGTATTTATAATGTTTCATCAGCACTATTACTGGTAAATAAACAATTGGAATGTTTATCAGCGATATCCAATAAGGAAAACAAGCATAAGATCATTTTTCTTTTCTTTGCTTATGCAAAGAGGACTATCATAACCCGGGCGCTTGTTCCTCGTCCCACATGTAATAATCTGTTTTGTTTTCTCTTACATTAAGAACTGTGAAATTATAAACAGAAATCTTTTATAGAATACTGCCTTTGCATTCACTTTAGGGCAGTAGAGCACTGCTTGCAAGTCAAATTAGCCAGCACAGATTCGTTTTCTCGTGCACTTCCTTTTAAAAACTTATCACACATATTCCATGAAATTTGAGATTAAATTATGTTGTGAATACCTGCCGATACGACCAAATTTCTCTGCTATCTTTCCCTCAGCGAGGCTTTGTTCCTGATACAACACATACATTAACTATTTAAAATTCATATTGCCTAGGTAAATAATCTGCAGTACACTCTTTCCTATTGTAATGAGAACGAAGAGCAGGAAAATTCTTTATGTGATTCCTTATAGTCTCCTTTCTCTCGTCTGGTCTTTTTGTGTTAGGCTCATTGCATCCTCTTCTTTCTTTCTGAATTACATATGTCCATCTCTTTTCTTAATAGTATTATTTACAAAGATTTCTGAAATTTCAAATGCCTTGAGAAAAAAAAATTCCATAAGCTCGTACTTCATTATTAGATGGTACTTCTTGATCACCTTCCTTCGTAATGTATCAGATTTTGTTTTCGCACTTTGTTTCCTTCTTCTTCTATTAGCTTAGTAAGGTACTTCCTTTGTCGTTCAAATGATCCAAGGTCACAGTAGGTTCTGTGAATGTTTTGTCTATTTTGCTCAGTAAACTTACTGTTGCACTGTCGGAGGCATTTAGAGCAATCTAAGCTTCTCATGTCTTGCAGGAACTATAGAATTATTAGTTGGAAAATACGCTCTATCATACTGCTGGTTAATTTTCTTTTTCACTCCTTTTTAACTGCTCGCTTTTTGCGTTTTCTTGGTTTATTATTTTCTTCAAAGTTAATATTATCGTCTACAATTTCTCTGTCCTGATTCTGATGATTTACTTGCGCACTGTCAACATCCTTTACAAGACAGGATCCATTTTCAACACTGGTCTCTGTAACCATAATAAAGCAAATATTCTTAATGTTGTAATTCTTCAGATTACAACAATTAATAATAATTAATAATATAACAATAACAGTAATAGTTAATAATCACAGACCGCCGGCGTGGTCTTGTGGTTAGCGTCGCTGACTACAGATCCGTCGGTCCGAGTTTGATCCCCGGTACCTCGGATTTTTCTGTGGTAGGGAGGTCTGGTAGGGGTGCACTCAGCCTCGTAATTCAAATTGAGGAGCTACTTGATAGAGAAGTAGCGGCTCAGGTCAAGAAAACCACAATTAACGGCCCTGAGTTATGCTGACCACATGCCCCCAATCCTGCCATCTGCCTATGGTAGATGACGCAGCGGTCGGGTTGTAGGCCTTGTCCCTTCAGGGATGAAGCGCCACGGAGTTTATAATAATCACAAACACACTAATAAACACATTCTAATACATACACAATTTCTCTAAATTCCAATCCTTCTGACACATTTTCACCGTCCTTCTTCCTCTGGACTGGACTCCATTACGATCATGTCTACTTGCAAACTCATTCAAGACTGATAATTGTTAAATTTTGTTGATAGGAAGCTCTTTTTCATTGTTGTCACAGTGATGGCGGCAATCCGTTTACGACACATGGCGGGAAAAGC
The DNA here is from genome assembly GCA_964059195.1 of Ectobius pallidus. Lineage (NCBI taxonomy): Eukaryota > Metazoa > Arthropoda > Insecta > Blattodea > Ectobiidae > Ectobius > Ectobius pallidus. The sequence goes on along the minus strand of CAXKWD010000010.1, from coordinate 23,777,148 downwards.
AACAGTTCTCTTAGGATCAGAGAAACGTAACAGCTGTTCCGTTTCAGAAATTAACACTACTTGCTGCAGTCTCAAGACGGAACAGCTTTTCCGTCTGTTTGATTCTTGTTATTTTCCTAAAAATGTAGATACGCTAGCAGCTAGAATGGAAACCAGTTTAGATAGAGTTACGTTTGTTTGATCCCAAGATAGATCTCAATTCCGTGTTTCTGATGGTAGTATCAACTCAAAAACGGCAAAAATGTAGTTACGTCTCTCTGATCCTAAATGGGCGATATGCTGACTGGCAAGCTTTCTATAATAACGTAGAAACTAACCTAACTCCTCTCAACTCTCCCCTAAACTTCACTATGGAAGTAATTCATCAGGTGCATCAACTCACTGCTGCCGTTTCCCAAGCAGCACGAAAAAGTATTCCCATGACACTCCCTGGAAAGAAAGCTGTGCCTTGGTGGAGCGATGCTCTTGATCAACTCAGGCGAGACACTAACAGGAAAAGGCGAAAGTTCCAAAAGGCCAATAGAGCTCGCGAACAGCCTAACCGGGACAGATATTACGCAGAATACGCTCAATCACGTAGAGAATACTCACGAGCGATTTATCTCGCGAAAGTAGAAAGCTGGCGGAACTTTGTCACAGAGCAAAGTGTCATCAACTCATGGGGGATTGCCTATAAACTTATGACGAAAAAACTGCACCCGCGCACAGTCATCCATAGTCTCCGTACTCCAGATGGCACGATTGCCGACACGTGGGACACTGTGGCCACCACTCTGACAGACGCCCTGGTCCCCGATGATTCTGATGTAGGGGAAACTCTAGAACAGCAGATACTCCGCAGGGCTGCGCGAAGACCATACCAGAATGAGTACAACGCCACCCCTTTCGATACAACAGATCTTGAAATAGCTATAGACCGAACCAAAAATCGAACAGCCCCCGGCATTGATGAAATCCACCCAGAATTCATTAAGAAAGGAGGTCCGCTCCTTAAAGAGAAACTTCTCCAGATATACAATGCGTGCCTTAGCCTTGGTATATTTCCCAACGCCTGGAAAATGGGACTACTCAAAATTATTCTGAAAAATGACACCAAAGATCCATCTCTGGCCAAGTCGTACAGACCAATCTGTCTTCTCCCTGTCATGGGAAAGATCTTTGAACATCTCATAGCTTCCAAAATAGACACTTCTCTAGAAGAATCATACTCGCCCAGGCAATTTGGATTCCGCCCTGGAAGATGTACTGAGGATGCAGCTTCACTGCTCCAGCAAATAGTAACCACATCTAATTCTAAATACGTGCTTACCATCTTCGTAGATATAGAAGGCGCATTTGACAACGTCTGGTGGCCACACGCCCTGGGGAGATTTCGTAATATAAAGTGTCCACAGAACACATATGCCGTCCTCAGTGACTACTTTCGGTCCAGACGAATAACGCTAAGGGATAACCTTCATTCATTCACAAAGGCCGCATCCAAAGGGTGTCCCCAAGGCTCAGTATTGGGACCCAAGGTCTGGAACCTGGTGTTTGATGAAGCCCTCAGACAACTTGAACAGACTCAAGACGCTGACGTCATAGCCTATGCCGACGACGCAGTAATTATTATCGAAGGTGAGTCCAGAACAGATCTCGAACGCAAAGCTAATAGAGCACTAACAATTCTGGAAACTTGGTCTCACAAAGCAAAGCTAAAGATTTCTAAAACTAAAACAAACTCAATGCTCCTCAATGGGAAAATATGAAATCACCCTCCAATCATCAGGATAGGACAAGACCGGATCCCATATGTTCGAGAAACAAAGTATTTGGGTATAACTTTACAAGAAGATAATAAATTCACCGCTCATATTCAAAGAATCAGTGCTACAGCTAACAACCTATTTCAGGCCCTAGCCAGACTTTCTGGACAGCAGTGGGGATACAAATTCACTAACTATCGTATACTTTACTCTGCTATTTTTGAGGCTATTGTCTCGTATGCTGCAAACGCTTGGGCCACTAAACTTAACACACATCACATCCGTAAACTCAAATCTGCCCAGCGACATTCTCTCTTGCGAATAACTAAAGCCTACTCCACTGTTTCGAATGATGCTCTACCAGTCATAGCTGGTGTTCTTCCTGTTGACCTTCTGCTTGAGGAACGGATAGCCAGGTACAAAGTGCGGAAGCAAATTAATTTTCAATTAGGTGCCCTTCAAATTGGACCAAGGGAATTTCAGAGCTTAGATCGATCACATCTTTATGAACGCATTCACTCACAGTTAATAGATATTTGGCAGCAAAAATGGGTAGTTGCCCAAAATGGTAGAATCACTCGTGACTTTTTCCCAAATATCAGAAATAGACTTAAAATGCCATGGATTAAATTGGACCACTTCGTCACACAGGTATTAACTGGCCACGGCAACTTTGCCGCTAACTTAATCCGTTTCAATCTCACAGACGACGATCTATGCGCTTGTGAGGACAGCGAACCAGACACCATGTATCATATGCTGTATACTTGTCCTCGATATCGAGAAGCTCGACTACTCCTCCACGAAGCCGCTAGGGCAGAAGAGGAAGCCTGGGCACCGGACCTCACGTTCTGGACGCGTAAAAACACCTTCCCAGCCCTTAAAACCTTTGCAAAAACAGCACTTCTCGAAAAGTCTATAGTAAATTAACACACCAAAGTAGACGGTCATTTGGCCACTGCTCCAGTCCGAACGAGGTTTTTGAGGGGTTTCCCTCGTTCTTAGGCGAATGCCGGACTGGTCAATAATCCCCTCAAACAGATACACGCACTACAAATCTCTAGAATACATAACTACATGTCACTAAAAAGAAACACACTCGGAAATATTGCACATAAGACCTATCCGCACTTAGGTCTATCCTGCGCCAAAGTACAAAGACACAAGTACTCAGCCCAAACACGTCACACCATCAACATCCCCTACGGATGTACATAAGGGCACAATAGGTATACACACATCACATATGGTTACCAAAATTTGGTCTGACCGGAGGTTTAGGCTTAATTGCTTGGCACTCCGGGGGTAAGGGTGGGCACAAAAAAAAAAAAAAAAAAAAAAAAAAAAAGTATCGAACACCATCCGAAGCATCGGAAGTTTCGGCTCGAATCGGACCCAAAGAATAGCTTCCGTCTTCCCCGGAGTGACGGTGCTTCTGGCCGGGTAGGTAAGCGTTCGCCCATCAAGAAACATGCAAACTATTATTTTCCGTGTCGGTCTGGTCGGTCTGCTCGGGCAAGTGAGCGTCAACCTTGAGACTCTCACTACATCTTATCCACAGTAAGTTACGGGAACAGTACAATGAGTACTTAGTAGCCTCAGTACGAACATTGTTCCCGAGGCAACCTCAAGTTCGATGGACGAGATTGATTTCTTATAAATAAATCTCCTTTAGAGAATTTATACAACAAGTTATTAAGAAGCTTTATGTAAAGAATTGTTGGAACAACGCTTGAACCGTTTTGATAAAATCGCAGTTCCTTTGGGTAAAGCAATTCTAAGAGTGGAAGAAAGTAGATATAGTACGTTTTGTAACATATCCTCAAAAAGATCCTTAAAACAGCATAAAATTTAATTATTATGTATTTAAATTTCGACATATACATTACTATTCCTGGACTGAGACCCACAGAAATGGTTCTAAATGTAGCATTTCGGAAACAAGAGTTCTCAAATTGTGAACTAATTTTGAAAACTTGGCATCGAATTTCAGAGTCTAATACAATACTTGATATTGGTTCTTTGGTACAAGTAGAGAATGTAAAAAGAAGTAAATTTGCCTATACCCAATGAGCGTGGAACGTAGCTGTATACGCTGTTTTATTATTTTTTCCACAAACACATGCTTAACAACAATAAACATGTAATATTATCCAATGTTCTTATTCGCCCATTGTTTTTTGAACGAGAGTCTGCCCACAGAATTCAGTGTACAAGTTAGATTTTTAAATTCAAATCCTATGGCTTTTTATATCCAGCACATTCGTTTCGATACATTAGCCTGTAGGCACAACGTAATATGTTGTATCCTCCAATCCGGTTTGCTACCTTCCATTCTGCTTTGCGTATACAGGAGGTAAATGAAATCAATAAACTTCTAATGGGAATACATTATTCATACGCGGAGCACCCTCTAAACGGAAAAGGAAGTGAACATCAGCTAGGCTGTACCTACGCGAATTTGCACACGCTGAGGAGAGCTTCATTTTCTCTTTTCTCCTCGGTTGTGCTAAAAGAAAGTTCGCGAGTACTCGTTTCAACATTTTCTTCTTCACTGCTTCTCAGTCAAGTTCTAAAGAAAATGACTTTTTAATTACTAAATGTTGCAACTTATCCGAGAAGAATTTTTGCCAAGAATTTGCATGACCAATCATAATAAAGTATGAAATGGAAATGAGATACCATTATGCAAATATAACCAGTGTCATTATTTTATAATCATAATTAGCTATCATTTATATGATGGTTAAAACAAATATTATTTTAATAGCTAAAAATATTGCAATGTCTTTTTAAATAAAATCAGGCAAACTGATGTAACCAAGTGCCAGAATGCCTTTGTTTATTCAGTGATCATTGTTGTAATCGATTTCCGAGTTAACCTCCAGATCGGGAAAATGTCTGTCCCTCTGTTTGTTTGTCTGTCTGTCCGTCCGTGTGTCTGTACGCGCAATACCTCAAATACGCTTTATCGGTTTTTCATGAAACTTGGTATACGCATTTAAAACGTCCATGGGAAGAAGCCTATTGACATGGGACCATAGAGGTTAACCTGTACCGGAGTAGTGCCCAATTTAGTGCCTGTTTTATGGTAATATATTAGAAAGAATTTATCAAATGCAAATCAGTTCTCATGGCAGCATATTGTTTTACAGTGTTCATATACGGCTTTGGAAGTTGCAATACAGGTAAGTTTGACAAATAACACTCTCCATACATTCCTTCACAAATGCTTATCAATCTTCAGACCTTTGTTTCTCCGTAAGCCCTGCTTAATGAATCGGTGTGGAGGTTAATTCGGAAAACGATTACAAAAATAACTTATTTTATGCATATTATAATTGCAATCATCACTGATTAAAGAAAACCATTCTGGCACATGCTTACATCAGTTTACTTGATTTTATTTTTTTCATGTTGGTTGCCGAGTAATTCGAACTGCCGGGATATCGAGTGCCGAGTCTATTAATTTTCAATCCAAAGCATTACATCACCTAACTAGCGTTGTAAATGCATCTTAATTAATAACATTATTCTCATCACACATGATGGTGCATGCCCGTTAAACACCACTATTTTATACTTTGTATGTTCCATAGGGCACAGTAGGCCACGAACCGTATACAAATTAGTAGCAATAAAAGGGGTGACTTAATGTCTGAATACTCGGAATGTAGAGAGGGAATATTAAAATAGCGAAGATGCTAAGATGACAGTCAAATAACTATACATTCTAGGTTATACTCAGAGGTTACCTAAAGACTGAGCTAATGAATTTATGTTCTGATAGCACTGTTCTGTACCTTGTTATAATTACTCCAATAAGTTTGCGTATATAGTAATACGAAATTATTCCATGAATATTAATATTCTAGGATATAGATAGAAATCAAAACTGGCAGAATGATTTAATATTGATGCGACATTGCTGTAAACGCTGATCAGCAGTTCTAGGATTTCTATGTAAATACATATTTGTTTTTTTAGCCTACAAACCTTCCTAGGATAGCTGATCAGCATTATATACTTTTACAGAGTTATTCTATCCGACGATTTGATCAATAATTCTGTTCTGGAAGTGGATTGCAAAGGCAGAGCATCTTTCAAACGATTAAAAAATTAAGCTCATATAGAGTAATATTATGGTTGAAAATTTTGACTCTTGCCGTAATTTAGGTGTCAACTACAAAGCTGTTTAACAACGAAGCTAATTCATTACACTAAAATAAAAGGACTTTCACATTCATCAACCTACTTCTTTATTTTAAGGTGTACAATGTTGATAGAAACTCTACAAAAATTTGCAAACTGTTTGATAAAAGGCCTTAGTTGTTGGAACCGTATATGAAAACTGAAGATTTGTCTCAATATCATTTTTCTTAAATTCTTATAACCACTCCATCCTGCTCGATCATGAGCTGCTATCTCCTCCGCTGCTCTATCATGAGCTGCTATCTCCTCCGCTGCTCTATCATGAGCTGCTATCTCCTCCGCTGCTGTAAGATGAGCTGTTATCACCTCCGCTGCTCTATTATGAGCTGCTATCTCCTCCGCTGCCCTATTATGAGCTGCTATCTCCTCCGCTGCTCTATCATGAGCTGCTATCTCCTCCGCTGCTGTAAGATGAGCTGTTATCACCTCCGCTGCTCTATCATGAGCTGCTATCTCCTCCGCTGCTCTATTATGAGCTGCTATCTCCTCCGCTGCTGTAGGATGAGCTGTTATCACCTCCGCTGCTCTATCATGAGCTGCTATCTCCTCCGCTGCCCTATCATGAGCTGCTATCTCCTCCGCTGCTGTAAGATGAGCTGTTATCACATCCGCTGCTCTATTATGAGCTGCTATCTCCTCCGCTGCCCTATTATGAGCTGCTATCTCCTCCGCTGCTCTATCATGAGCTGCTATCTCCTCCGCTTCTGTAAGATGAGCTGTTATCACCTCCGCTGCTCTATTATGAGCTGCTATCTCCTCCGCTGCCCTATTATGAGCTGCTATCTCCTCCGCTGCTCTATCATGAGCTGCTATCTCCTCCGCTGCTGTAAGATGAGCTGTTATCACCTCCGCTGCTCTATTATGAGCTGCTATCTCCTCCGCTGCTCTATCATGAGCTGCTATCTCCTCCGCTGCTGTAAGATGAGCTGTTATCAACTCCGCTGCTCTATCATGAGCTGCTATCTCCTCCGCTGCTCTATTATGACCTGCTATCTCCTCCGCTGCTATCTCCTCCGCTGCTGTAGGATGAGCTGTTATCACCTCCGCTGCTCTATCATGAGCTGCTATCTCCTCCGCTGCCCTATCATGAGCTGCTGTCTCCTCCGCGGCTGTAAGATGAGCTGTTATCAACTCCGCTGCTCTATCATGAGCTGCTATCTCCTCCGCTGCTCTATTATGAGCTGCTATCTCCTCCGCTGCTGTAGGATGAGCTGTTATCACCTCCGCTGCTCTAACTTGAGCTGCTATCTCCTCCGCTGCCCTATCATGAGCTGCTATCTCCTCCGCTGCTGTAAGATGAGCTGTTATCACCTCCGCTGCTCTATTATGAGCTGCTATCTCCTCTGCTGCTCTATCATGAGCTGCTATCTCCTCCGCTGCTGTAAGATGAGCTGTTATCACCTCCGCTGCTCTATCATGAGCTGCTATCTCCTCCGCTGCCCTATTATGAGCTGCTATCTCCTCCGCTGCTCTATCATGAGCTGCTATCTCCTCCGCTGCTGTAAGATGAGCTGTTATCACCTCCGCTGCTCTATCATGAGCTGCTATCTCCTCCGCTGCCCTATTATGAGCTGCTATCTCCTCCGCTGCTCTATCATGAGCTGCTATCTCCTCCGCTGCCCTATTATGAGCTGATATCTCCTCCGCTGCTCTATCATGACCTGCTATCTCCTCCGCTGCTGTAGGATGAGCTGTTATCACCTCCGCTGCTCTATCATGAGCTGCTATCTCCTCCGCTACTCTATCATGAGCTGCTATCTCCTCCGCTGCTGTAAGATGAGCTGTTATCACCTCCGCTGCTCTATCATGAGCTGCTATCTCCTCCGCTGCCCTATTATGAGCTGCTATCTCCTCCGCTGCTCTATCATGAGCTGCTATCTCCTCCGCTGCTGTAAGATGAGCTGTTATCACCTCCGCTGCTCTATCATGAGCTGTTATCTCCTCCGCTGCCCTATTATGAGCTGCTATCTCCTCCGCTGCTGTAAGATGAGCTGTTATCACCTCCGCTGCTCTATCATGAGCTGCTATCTCCTCCGCTGCTGTAAGATGAGCTGTTATCACCTCCGCTGCTCTATTATGAGCTGCTATCTCCTCCGCTGCCCTATTATGAGCTGCTATCTCCTCCGCTGCTCTATCATGAGCTGCTATCTCCTCCGCTGCTGTAAGATGAGCTGTTATCACCTCCGCTGCTCTATTATGAGCTGCTATCTCCTCCGCTGCCCTATTAAGAGCTGCTATCTCCTCCGCTGCTCTATCATGAGCTGCTATCTCCTCCGCTGCTGTAAGATGAGCTGTTATCACCTCCGCTGCTCTATCATGAGCTGCTATCTCCTCCGCTGCCCTATTATGAGCTGCTATCTCCTCCGCTGCTCTATCATGAGCTGCTATCTCCTCCGCTGCTGTAAGATGAGCTGTTATCACCTCCGCTGCTCTATCATGAGCTGCTATCTCCTCCGCTGCCCTATTAGGAGCTGCTATCTCCTCCGCTGCTGTATTATGAGCTGCTATCTCCTCCGCTGCTGTAGAATGAGCTGTTATCACCTCCGCTGCTCTATCTTGAGCTGCTATCTCCTCCGCTGCCCTATCATGAGCTGCTATCTCCTCCGCTGCTGTAAGATGAGCTGTTATCACCTCCGCTGCTCTATTATGAGCTGCTATCTCCTCCGCTGCTCTATCATGAGCTGCTATCTCCTCCGCTGCTGTAAGATGAGCTGTTATCACCTCCGCTGCTCTATCATGAGCTGCTATCTCCTCCGCTGCCCTATCATGAGCTGCTATTTCCTCCGCTTCTGTAAGATAAGCTGTTATCACCTCCGCTGCTCTATCATGAGCTGCTATCTCCTCCGCTGCCCTATTATGAGCTGCTATCTCCTCCGCTGCTCTATCATGAGCTGCTATCTCCTCCGCTGCTGTAAGATGAGCTGTTATCACCTCCGCTGCTCTATTATGAGCTGCTATCTCCTCCGCTGCTCTATCATGAGCTGCTATCTCCTCCGCTGCTGTAAGATGAGCTGTTATCACCTCCGCTGCTCTATCATGAGCTGCTCTCTCCTCCGCTGCCCTATTATGAGCTGCTATCTCCTCCGCTGCTCTATCATGAGCTGCTATCTCCTCCGCTGCCCTATTATGAGCTGATATCTCCTCCGCTGCTCTATCTTGAGCTGCTATCTCCTCCGCTGCTGTAAGATGAGCTGTTATCACCTCCGCTGCTCTATCATGAGCTGCTATCTCCTCCGCTACTCTATCATGAGCTGCTATCTCCTCCGCTGCTGTAAGATGAGCTGTTATCACCTCTGCTGCTCTATCATGAGCTGCTATCTCCTCCACTGCTCTATCATGAGCTGCTATCTCCTCCGCTACTGTAAAATGAGCTGTTATCACCTCCGCTGCTGTAGGATGAGCTGTTATCACCTCCGCTGCTCTATCATGAGCTGCTATCTCCTCCGCTGCTCTATTATGAGCTGCTGTCTCCTCCGCTGCTGTAAGATGAGCTGTTATCACCTCCGCTGCTGTAGGATGAGTTGTTATCACCTCAGCTGCTCTATCATGAGCTGCTATCTCCTCCGCTGCCCTATTATGAGCTGCTATCTCCTCCGCTGCCCTATTATGAGATGCTATCTCCTCCGCTGCTCTATTATGAGCTGCTATCTCCTCCTCTGCTGTAGGATGAGCTGCTATCTCCTCCGCTGCTCTATCATGAGCTGCTATCTCCTCCGCTGCTGTAAGATGAGCTGTTATCACCTCCGCTGCTCTATCATGAGCTGCTATCTCTTCCGCTGCTCTATCAAGAGCTGCTACCTCCTTCGCTGGTCATCATGAGCTGCTATCTCCTCCGCTGCTCTATCATGAGCTGCTATCTCCTCCGCTGCTGTAAGATGAGCTGTTATCACCTCCGCTGCTCTATCATGAGCTGCTACCTCCTCCGCTGGTCTATCATGAGCTGGTACCTCCTCCGCTGGTCATCATGAGCTGCTATCTCCTCCGCTGCTCTATCATGAGCTGCTACCTCCTCCGCTGGTCATCATGAGCTGCTATCTCCTCCGCTGCTCTATCATGAGCTGCTATCTCCTCCGCTGCTCTATCATGAGCTGCTACCTCCTCCGCTGGTCATCATGAGCTGCTATCTCCTCCGCTGCCCTATCATGAGCTGCTATCTCCTCCGCTGCTGTAAAATAAGCTGTTATCACCTCCGCTGCTCTTTCATGAGCTGCTCTCTCCTCCGCTGCTGTAGGTTGAGCTGTTATCTCCTCCGCTGCTCTACCATGAGCTGCTATCTGCTCCGCTGTTCCATCCAAAGCAGCTCCATTCAGAGCTCATAAAGCCTCTCTAGCTCTATACTGATCTGAAATTTGGGTTATGTAAAATAATCATATTATGAGTAGTGCTCTGTAGATGCGGAACTACATTCTGTTTTCGATAATTCAGAACAAAACACTCAGAATATTCGAGAACAAGGTAGACCTACAGAGAAAATTTTTCAGACAATAACGAGATGAATGAAAAGGGAATGAAGGACACATTTAGTGATGAAATTCAACTTCTATATAGCCTAACACCTAATAATCATGTAGACATGGTTGGGCAGAACTCGTAGCTCGAAAAACACAGTTTCTTGCAAGTTATTGAGGACCTAGACACAGAGGGGAGAATTACCTAATATATTCAAAAGACCCGCCCCAGGGAGATCGGAAAGAGACAAGTAGCTTAAGCAGAAGAAACTAGGACTATGAATATATTTTTGTTGAAAATTCGTTATTGTTCTACCGAAGGAATAAGCTGTAAAAGTCTACATCCCATGTTTTTGGCTAAAGCCATGCTTTGCATACTCGATTCATAAATAGCTATTCACCTCTTAGAATTCTTGAAAGTCTGCAAAACGGCCTATATAATATTTATAATTGAGTAATATGGTATCATATTTGTCAATATTAGCAAATAATGTGCTAGCAATAAATCTGTGATATGTGACTTAGTTTCAGGTGAGTGAAATTGATGGTGGAATATGTCGTTGAGATTAACCCGAATAAACAGTTCTAAAATGTATTAAAACGAACTCTTCTTAAAGTACTCATATCAAGTATTGAGAAATCTCTCCAGGGTATTGACTCGCAGAAATATATACTTCCTTAGTTTAAATCAATGATAACTGAAGATATAAAGATATCTCTGCAATATGAAGGAAAGTCAATTTACCTTGGTTATGTTGCGCGCCTAAATAAAATCAATCCATATAGGCCTACACTTACCTTGAACACTCATATATTGCATAGCCAATTGCGTAAATCCAAATTTGTGCCTGCATGTAGAGGTTTCTGTAGTATCTCTTTATATATAAAAGGCTTTGTCCTGACTGACTGAATGAATGACTGACTGACTGACTGATTGATGAATGACAGGAATCAACGTACAGCCTAAACTATAACAGGTAGAGACTTGGAATTTTGACAGTACCTTCGTTTCATAATGTAGGTGCTCACTAAGAAAGGATTTTGAAAAATTCTGATTCTAAATGCCAAAAATTAAATGTTTTTGAAAATACTTAATCCCTTTTTACATAGAGTTATCAATTCCAAATCACAGAATATATTGTTGCCAAATGGTATCAGGTGGGCTTGGAAAAAACAAATGAAATACACTTTTGACAAATAAGAGAAGTTATCAAAATAATTCATGTTATAAATAAATATTACAGAATGAAATCCACTAAAATAATGGAATCACATAACTTTCTCTACCCTGGACATAGAGAAAACAAAACGAGGTATGGTAATGTGTATATTATTATAATTATTATGTCGCAGGTTTTTGGAGAGAAAAGTATGAAAGTGATAATGCTTTATGGTAACATAAGAGTGGGAAATTTCCCGCCTCGATATTACAATTTTATGTTACAGGAATTTCTGTTTCTTCTTATTTAAACCTCTACCAGGCTTGCTGTGCACTGTACAAGCGATGGGATGCAACATTCTAGATCCTCTATGAGCCATAAAAAACTATATCAAGCGTTTTCTGAGGGAATAGTTTGAGTGTAATAAGTCGTTCATCCTATTTCAAATTATAAATGCCTATATAAGGACCTAGAATTTAAAATTGAAAATCCTTCATAAGCTAATTTCCAATTACAAAATACAAAACCCGGGCGACGCCGGGTCTTTTAAGCTAGTCATTAATATAATTCGTGAACAAAGTTTCAGATGTTTTTTACTTATCTTGATATGGCATAGTGCTTCAAAAATAAGTTCTAAAACGATTAAGTTACTTATGCATAAAAAAATAACACAAATAAAAACAATTAACAACATTTAATGTTAAAGAAATTATTCTTCTATCTTATAAGAATTTCTAGTAAAGCATTTAATTTCATCACTGTCATTCCGTGAACACTAGCCTCGATAAGAAAACATATTTTGGTAATCCTTGGTCACTGAAAAGCGTTGTCCACTCCATCCCATAATATGTTGGGAGCCATGCACCAGAAAATCAAAGCCTTGCTGCACAAGTGCATACTAGGTGGCAGGACGGCTGGAAGTTCCCAATATCGCTGCACGGCACGCAATAAAATTTGTATTTCACAAATATTAACGTCTGTCTAAAACATATTGTATGTTACACATGGTAAAATGGTTTAAGTTTGCTCGTAGGATTGCTACACACGCTTTTCCGGGCTCGTTTCGCGAACATAGAAAATCTCGTTTTCGCCACTTGTTTCATAAAGAATTATTGTTAACTCATTTTTTCATTATCTCTAACCCTAATATACCTTCGGGCGAAATAGGGTTTAATCCAATTTTGGATATTCAATAAAAATACGGTACATGGTCTAATCTAATTTCATTAAAGCTAATTATTTGCTGATCTCCATATAGACCGCCATCAAGTTTCAGCCCTTGCCTGCACCACGTGACCCAACGATTCCCTCCCCCTGAGCAGTCGGTTCTGTGAACACACATTATTTCATTGCGCCATTTTAGGTTAATTTTGTGTGAACTTCTTAGCGATGTTATTTATATTTACAATACTCCAAGAAACAGATGTAATAACATGGATTCTCCAAACATTCTCATAGTCTCAAACGCAGATATCTACGCTAAGGACCTGATCAAACTCTTCCGCGGCCGGCGGGTTAGGCCTATACGAGGAACTATGTGTACCTCTGCTGTAGACTATCAATAAATGACTTGTATCTACAGTATCTACAGTACAACATGAGACGCGCTGCTAGGCCTATAATTTCATAAAAAACGTTGTTCTAAAATTACATAAGCACTAATTCCATTAGGCAACATTCCAAAATACGGTTTGAAATAACGTTATAGGCTATAAAAGTCAGAAGTTCTTAAACCATTATCTCCTACATGGATATAATGGGCTCTTTAATATTAAATGAAGCAATAATATTTATTAAAATTATACGCTTTATCTTCTAATTTGGTTGTTTCACGCAAGAAATACGCTTCCAAGATTACAAATAAAATTATTTAAATACCCACATCAACACAGGTGCAAACCCACACAAGAATACAGTACTCATGCCGAAGTTATAAAAGAAACCAGGACAAAAACCACAGGCTATAAATACCTGAATTCTAAGCCTAGTGAGTGTGGTTTCGGAAGTTGAAGTCTTCGGAGATTCCATTTTATATGCTTTTGAGAAACAGAAATGTTTCTCAAATCACTACTTATTTTGATCCACGCCGAAAATGAAGAACGATCTCTTAGCAACAAAATTCTTTGATGGCGTACAAGAATTTAGTAATATCTTGGCAACATGTACATAACTTATTTTTTAAAATGTATTTCTCTATGTGGGAAAAAATTACTAAGTGCTATTGACCGGCTTGAATCTGGAAATAACAGTTGGTTCGGTATGTTTTGAACAATTCTCTGGCAGCATATCAATATTCAGATTCCTGGGATGACTTCTCATATACTAACATAAAAGGCACTAAATTTGGGATTATTCCGGTACTGGACAACCGATTTGGTCGAATATCAATAGACGTCTTCCCATGGACATTATAAATGATGCGTATACGAAGTATCATAAAATCCGATAAAGCGCATTTGAGTTATTGCGCCTTTAAAATAGACACCAAATTGGGTTTTACTCCGGTACCGGACAACAGATTAGGTTCAAATTCAATAGGGAACTTTTCATGGATGTCATAAATTCGTATACCAATTTTAATGGAAATCCGATATAGCGTACTTGAGTTATGGCGCCGTTCTATTAGAAAAGCGCCGTAATCTATAAAAATAGGCACTAAATTGGGCATTACTCCGGTACCGGTGAACCGATTTGGTTCAATATCAATAGGGTTCTTCCCATGGACATTATAAATGTGTTTTCCAAGTTTCATGAAAATCCGAAGAAGCGTATTTGAGTTATGGTGCGTACAGACGCACGGACGGACAGACAGACAGACGGACAGACATTTTTTCGTCCCCCACACAATCTCATAAAGTACCATACTGGCACTTAATAATCCGTTGCCTAGGGTCTGCTTTCTTAGTGTTATTGTGGCAAGACACAATGAAATATGAAATCAAATGTGGAAATTTAACAATATTAGCTGAACTTGTGCGAGTAATTTACAGAACTATTCCATTAATAGCCTACGACGCATATGATATTGACCAATCCTATTTAGCAATAGGCTACTTCGGATATCGACAATCATGGTTGTTTATCTTAAAATACGTTTCCAAGGATCACAAGGATGCATTTTTGTCTGATAAAACACCAACTCGTTACTAATGTAAGTAATGTAAATAGAATGTAAGTAATGTAAATAGAATATTTAAAACAACTAGCTGTTGAATATTGGTATTATACTGTGCGTTCTATGGATATGTAGACTACCGATATTTACATTAGGCTATATTTTAATGTGAGTATTTTTCTTATTCGTTCCTGTGCAGCAGTATACTTAATGTAATTCCTGACAGATTTCATACTGACATTTTATTCATTCATAACCCTTACGGCTGCTTTAAACTTGAAACAGACATATCAGCGAATCGTAGGCCTATTGCATCATTATCATTACTGCCAGCGCATATTGTTTTTGGAGTTTAACTCGGAGATCTATTACAAAAATAACTTTTCTGCATGGGCCTATCATAATTGCGTTTATCACTGATTAAAAAAAAAAGCATACTGGCACTTTGTTATATCAGTTTACCTGATTTTATTTCTATTGTTTAACTTTAATGTTTGCACTCTGTTGGTTTTCCCCCCTGTACCCTTCAAATGAATTCGTATACTGATGAAACACCTTTCAAGGATTTAATGTGGCAAACGTTTTGCGGAACAAACAATCGAAAGAAACTACAGTAGTTATATCGGAGATAAAAATGTTCCTTTAGCGATTACTTTATTTTTTGTCCCCTTATACCTTTTACTGTAGATATATTTTCCCTGCGATTGTCGAATCAGGCCGGACGAACTAAAATGGTTCTGATACAGCAGTTCGGAGTTATTATTATAGACCCGAGCCTAGAAGTGCTGCCCTTGCAAACGTCAGCTTCCACAAACTGAATCGGGTCGGTTCTAATAGCATGAAATGTACTGCATTAAGTAGGCTAGGTAGAGCTAGGTAGAGCTCTTAGGTAAAAGCTTAATAATATGTATATATACACAGTATATATATATATATATGTACACAGTATATATATATATATATATATATATATATATATATATATGTACACAGTATATATATACTGTATATATATATTTTAGAAATTTGGAGTTAAGAAGTAGTTGTTTTGGATGTTAACTTCCTCTTATGTTAGTGAATGTTTCGCAAAACAAATGATTTCATAATGACTTTGCAAAAATATTTAAAACAAATTCAGATAAACATTCAGCAAACAGAAATGCCAACCAATATCCATAGCCTGTTCAATAGAATACATTCTTCAATCTTTGCTGTAATATATCGTAAAGCTATGAAGTTAATTGAAAAAATATTTAAACACTAATAATTATAATTTTAAATCTTATTTTCACGTGATTATTATGGATTTTGCACAATCCAATAAATTTTGCGACACGCTATTTTGGTGGGTTTAATTTGCTTAATAATAGTATTCGAAGTAACTACGACGTAAGTATAGCTAAGGATAGCTATTCTGTAAAATATTTCGCTTTTACGGTTACCATAAAGTAGGTCCCAATATTGAATTGTCATATTTTACATAATTTGTGAAAATCGAGAGCTGCAGACAAACTCCTTACTTCCTGGCTACTGTGAAAATAAATTCCTTATAATTAGATATATAGAAACAGTATGAGTAAACAAGTTATAAACAGTTCACCCAAGGTTCCATCCTGGTCCCATAGATTAATAGTAGAGTTATGTTATCGCATAAAAATCACACTACATTTTGATTACAATTCATTCTCATTACTGCTCTAACAATAACTCAGCTTTAATGTTGTATAGCGTGACAGTCAGCTCTGAACACATAACTCCAGACTGGGTATTTAATAGTATTATTGTATAATTTAGGATTATTGCAATATGCTTAACATAGGTAGACGTATGCTACATTGATTAATACATGCATTCTAGAGCATTGAGGATTTACCTTACCTCAATAACTATGCCTACGCCTGTTCTGTTAGAACTTGATGAAACATTCCACAAATGTTCTGAACGGTCTGACTGTTAAGGATTATTGATACTGACTTTGTATTTGTCTTAACATTTCACGAATTCAGTTAAATCAGTCCTAAATTCCAACCATATATTCTTCTAATACAGCAATAGCTATTTATGTATCAAGTACGCAAAATAACGCTTTGGCGGACGAATCTAGTATAGAAATACTGGATGAGTCCGCTAAAGTTTTTGCGTACGTGGTGCATACAATATTTGTTAGTAAAAGTTCTATAAATTATATGAAATAAAACAAAAATACCGTATAATTAATTATAATGAAAGGCAGTCAGCCATTTGTTAAAGTTATCTCATGGCCGTCTAGATCATAAAACAACAATGACCGTATGTAGGCTACCAATACCAAATGTGGTATAATAGTATAGATGCATAATATATGAGTCCCTTGTTTGTAAACAATATTGCATACCAACTAGTATTTATGAAAATCTTGTGAAAATATAAATGATAATACTGAGGAAACTTCAATCCAAGCCAGAAACATTGAATTGGAGCTGCTGCCAGCAACTTCACGGCAGAAGTAGACTCTAAGAAGGGATATATTACAGCATTTAAATGCTGTTGCTTCCATGGTAAGGAATGTTTTTATGTGAACCAAAATGTGAAAAATTGTTGGCTTATATTTGTTGTCATATGATGAAGTGGGCTACCGTGTTTTGCGAAAAAATCCTGGTAAAGTTTCTGATTATCATAAAGAAACGTGTTGGCTTCGCCATTTGTTGTTTTATGACCAATTATGACCAATTATATGTTAAAGTTGGTGTGACTGGTCAATGCCATCTGGGTTTTGTTTAAAGGACAACAGGGACTTATAAAAAATATTGGGGGGGCCCATACCGGGGTCCTGCCCCGGGAAATTTTCTAAATTTTAGATGAAAATTAGTGAGTTTTAAAGTTTTTTTTAAGTATTTTAGAGTCATATGATCAACATTAGAACCCCGAAAACTCGACTCTCTATAACTCCACACTCCGGGAAACTCGACAAGCCTGAAACACTTTTTGGCTTTGAAAAAAGAAACAAAACAAACACGCACGGTTTTTTCGTAAAAAGCTAATTTAATTTACAGTAATAATTATGCTTATAGACTATTACAGAGCAGTGAATATATAGCTCTGAAAAGACTGAAATTATATTTAAATAAATCCTAAACTATCATTAAAAGAATAAAACATAAAATATTGCTGTCGCACAGTAATAGCACTTTGATTAATAAGTGAAATAGCTAATTTAAGCTTACTTTGAATAAGGCTGAGGGTTCATTAAATAAAAACAATATCTCAAATTTAATGCTTTAATACAGTTAATAAAGTTAATACAGTATGCCTAATACTTTCAGTCAAAAAGTATGTAAATAACGGGCTTTAATTGGGTCTTACACCCTAAAAATATTTAAGTATTTGAAAATAACTAATACAGTACTATAGTAATATAGAAATACAGTACTAAACTAGTACTAATATTTCAAAACTGAAAATTTAACATTCTGTATGTATTTAATTCTCTATTTTATAAAGATTTTTAATATTGCTCTAAATACCATTATTAGGGCTAGAGTGTCTTTAGAAAGGTGCAAATGTCGACCGTCTGACTGGATTACTGAATATGAAGTCGTTGATGACTGGTCGGATATCCAATTCATCCAAAACATCTCGGTGGGCTTGAAGAACAGCCAAGTTGTTCAATCGCTTCTGTCCCATTGTTGATCGGAGATATGACTTCAGACGTCTAAGGGCGCTAAATGACCGTTCTGCTGTTGCTGTCGTGATTGGAACTACTTGGAGAAGCTTAATGCACTTCACTACTTCACATAACTTTTCTCCAACTGCAGGCTCTTGTGTAATGTACTTTCTCACATCACGCATGTTTTTTAAGACCAGTTGTTTTTTATTAGCGATATCGGATAACATATTCAAGTGTAAACGCAGTCTCTCAATGTCTAGGTCATTTTTGAAAAACTCAGTTGATTTTTCAAAATTTGTTTCACCTCTGTTTACTAAAAGCAAGCACTCTTGTTCAACTGCAATGACCTGTGTGAGTCCAGTTGATGCAAACCGCTCAGTAATGCAAGATTGCACCGTTTCACAAACTTCAATGAAAATAGCTTTGTAGTATTCCTTTGGGGTTTTGAAAGTGTGCGGTGAGCTGGCTTCGTTGTTTTCATACTTCTTTGGTATACGTCGATTCCGAGGAAGCGAAGGATCATCAACTTGTGAAGGTTTTTCTTTTAAACACAATTCCCAAAAGTGTTCAAAACTATCACGCCTTCCATTCAATATACAAATCAAGCCCTCATATATTTTTTACAGATCAGCAACACTTAGATGAGGGCATTGAATTTTTTCATTGACATCCTCTACTGAGTTCATTGCATGGCAATAAAGACGTAAAAAGAAATAAGTTTTGAATTGTAACATTGACTCAAGGTAGCCTGCACATTTGTAACCTGCCTCTGTTTTGTCCTCTGCAGAAAATGTTTCAAAAAACTCTAGAAGTTCTTCAAAGTTTTTCAATATTCTCAAGATACTAGAAGCTCGCATAGTCCATCGAGTCGGGCAAAGGGGTCGTAGACCAGCTTGGTCGTTGGTGCTCTCACAGCGTATGCTTCTGAAAAGTCCCATCCTTTTGTTGGATTCCCTTACGGTGTTTATTAAGTCCTTGGCTAAGGCCATAATATCCCTCATAGAC
Source organism: Ectobius pallidus (assembly GCA_964059195.1). Classification (NCBI taxonomy): domain Eukaryota; kingdom Metazoa; phylum Arthropoda; class Insecta; order Blattodea; family Ectobiidae; genus Ectobius; species Ectobius pallidus. The sequence goes on along the minus strand of CAXKWD010000010.1, from coordinate 23,757,817 downwards.
GTAAGATGGCGGAGACTGTCTACAACTGCCAAGTTTAAACTGTGAGCAGTGCAGTGCACATAACGTGCTTTTGGTTGTATATCCAAAACTAACTTTTTTAGTCCTTTGAACTTACCTCTCATATTCGAGGCACCATCATAGCACTGTCCTCTTAAGTTATCCATTGACAAATCAAGACGAGCAAATACGTCTTTTAAAATACTAAACAGAGTTTGTGATTCAGTGTTGGGGTCTCGTATAAGCCAATAAAGTCTTCGTTGATAATTAAGGAATCATTGACAGTACGAATACAAAATGACACTTGTTCGTGAATCGAAGAATCACTTGTTTCGTCAACCATAATAGAGAAATGTTCAGTCTTCTTGATTGAAGCCAATACTTTTCTCAACACAGACTTTCCTAGTAGATCAATGATCTCGTTTTGAATATCGTGGGACGTCCACTTATACCCCGAACGCCCTAACCAATCTTTTAACTCAGGTACGTCATTCTTTCGGAGTTCCAACAATTGAAAAAAATTTGAGTTTACATCTTCGTGCCCTCTAATTGCTAGGCCTTGTCGGCATAGAAATTGCACGGTAGTAAAAATTGTCTCAAGAGCTAAACGGCCTTTCTTCATATCACTATCTAACTGTTCATACAATTGGGAGGCCACACTTCGGTTAGTGATGGCATTTAGTTTCAGAACACCTTCTTTATGCGTAAACGTATTTTCATGAAGACGGAATTTTGCCAAAGCCTTTTTCCAGTTAGAAAACCCTACGGAAATAAATGCATCTTCTTTTTTTGAAGAAAATTGTAATAGATTTTTAGCATCTGCCTCTTTGCAGGTTTTGCAAAAAACTTTTTCGGTAGATGCTTCATATTCTAGCCATGTATATTTGATCAACCAAGACTTCTGAAATGATCTTCCCTTACCGGATTGTCCAGGTTTTGGCTGTGAACAGTTCTCGCCTGAAGACGACGAAGCAATTGACGACACAATTATTGTCGGAGGTTGACTTGCAGTATCATCAACTTCCAAGCGCACCTTTTTGGTAACAAATTTATCCATTGCAAACTTAATTCACAATACACTAAGAGACTAAAGTAAACGAATAAAATATAGTCATATAAAAGAGTCCACTAAACACTAAAGTCGGAACGCTAAACACGTCTGCACCATGCACTGAACGAAACTATCCACACTGAATGACTGCTCCAGCAGGGTGGGCTTTATATAGCCACGGCGTCGTAATGTCTCGAAGCGTCAAGGCGACGCGAGGTGGAGGGTTCCAGGCACTTCTGCTCCAGTCCTTTTGATGTCGCCGCGGCCGCAGCGCTGGCCCGCCAGACCTTACACGAAGGTTCGCGCACCGGGACAAATTCTAAGTGTGCCCGCCGCACCGTAACACTATCATGATTCACACCACTCGTTTTCAGTTAACCTGCTTACTACCGTAATAATTATTTGTTTTAACTCATTACTGAATGTATTTTAAAAGGTAACTATCGTCAAACAAGGAAAATAAAAAATACCAACATAATTTTGTGATTTTACAAAGCATAAAATAACTAATAATTTTCTTAAATTATTGGGGGGGCAGAGCCCCCCCAAACGAATTTTTGAGGGGGCTTGGGCCCCCTCAGGCCCCATGGAGTCGGCGCCACTGAAGGACAATGACAAGGCCGATAAAAGTGCATTTTGAATGCAGTTTGAATGCACTTTTATGCAATTTTAGCGGCCTTGGTTGCTAGAATGCAATTTTTCGGCGTGTTACCAGTCCGATAAGCAGCTGTTTTAGAGAGCGTGTACTAAAAAGTTTTTATCTTTTTAATAATAATAGTAATAAATTTATTGCTATAGTTACAATATGAAATTTTAACTCATCTAAATTCTAAGTCCACCCGAAAAAGCAAAGCTTGAACTCGGGGGCGGTTCAGTTCAATAAACTGAAATAAGTTAGACTAAAATAATTATTTGCAGTAAGCCTAATAATAGAGAAGTATGACTTAATAATGTTATAATTACAATACTGTAAGAGTTAACGATGTAATAATAATATTAATATACGGGTCATTCTCCAAAACAGGGAAGATTTCAATGTTAGAATTTTTTTTAAATTATTTTTTATTTTGGACCATGTAATTTTTTTATGTAATATTTCCTTCTGCAGAGTACTACTGAGGTACTTTCTCTACTTACCGAGTGGTATTTTGCATTAAATTAACAAGGTTAGAAAATGGCGCATTCATGAAAGTGAGAAAATAGTAAGAAATAGTAATTATATAGAAGTTATGTGAGAATTAGAATTAATTTACTGTATTAAATGTTATAATGAAAAAGAACAATAATTATTACCATACAAATGGATTAAGACACAACTTTTTACTTATTTTTATCTATGTTAAAATAGATTATCACCTTAGAATCAAAACTTTAAATCAAAACATGATATATAGTCATAAGCTATTAGGCTATACCAGTATCTTCTTTAAACACAAATAAAAAATGCAGACAGTTAAATATGTCATCAATTACAACATAAATTACACCTCCATTGATAGGACTCGAGAGTAACAGTAACGGAGGTGAGGGTAACGGAGGTGAGATTTTTCTCTAATTTGTCAAACAGCTTGGGAACATTTGAGGTTAGAGAATCCCAGTTCTAGAGTTTAACTTTGCATTCCTTATTATTATAATTGATAGCAAAAGTAAATATAAAAACATACAACTTTACCATTGGGTGTAGGTAACGAAGGTGAGGAAGTCCAATTACCAACTCTACATTTAGCCCTTTTACACAAACAAAACAACAGTTGGAGTCCAAGGAAAATAGAAAGACTACAGTGCTATATCTGTGGAAATAATTGAACTTTTATATTTTTTCACGGAGGTGAGGTCTCACCTTGGGACAGGCATGTTTAGTGCAAAAAATTGTCTTTACAAAATGATATATTTTCTTTTAAGTTATTAATGACTCATTTTTTGAGCTTTTGTTCTTGTTATAACACTAAAATGGAATAAAAATTAAAGCCTGTTGAATTATGAAAGAATGAAAATGACAAGTCAGGCATTGGGACATGACACGGAGGTGAGATCTCACATACTGTGCCCTAAAATGCAGAAAATTGTAACATTTGTTTAAAAAGTGGAATATGGGATCAAATAGACCTTATTTCAATCTAACTTATCATAATAATTCATAATCCATAAATACTTATTTTACACCAGAAAATCAACTGCGACATGAATCTGCCCTTTTCTGGAGAATAACCCATATAAAATGTTAAGGTTAATTAATTTTAGGGTGAAATAATAAGTAAGGAAATAATTTAAGAAGTATTAACGTCTATATATATTTTATAACTTTAGGTTAAAATTGTTTGTTGTTTAACCCAATTAATTCACGATGGTGCCTAATAAATGAACTGAATAGCCTTGGGCCGAAACTTTAATCATGCTTTATTCCAGCAGTTGTAAAAAAATTTGGTGCACTTTATAAAATATTAAATTGATTACTTCGGGTGATAAATTTATGACAATCTGACCTATATTTGTCATGAGTTTTATGAAAATAGCCCAGTAGGACGTAGATATACATTTGGTATATGTTGAATACGTTAAATTCAGAAAATAATAATTTGGAAGAAAAGTCGATATTATTATGAGTTTTTTAAAACAGTTAAAAGGGCTAAGGATTTTTTTGCAACACCTAACATACTTCTTGCGGAATTTAAGAACATATTTAATAAGCAATCTCTTTGATCTATTTTGAACATTGATAATAATCCATAAAACTAGCTAAAACCTGTATTAACGAAGCTGTGAAATCTTGATATTTTCTGGAGGAATCATGAAACTATAGTTAAATTTTGCGAAAACGTATGTCAACTCCGTACTTCGAGAATATTAGACTACACAGGTCTGTAGAAACCAGTTTTAGATTTAATGTCCTCTACACTTCAAAACGTAAATTCCAAAGATTCTTTCAGGGTGTAGGGAACGATAATTTATTATAAATCATTGCAACTCGTAGCCTACTGTATAATACTTTTTTTATATTGAGCAAAGTTAAAATACTGCTACTTATTACTTTAAGTGCTATATTTTGCATGCCAACAGCTGTAGAAATAAGGTAAACTTATAGTATTTACTGTGGCAATTTTAACGTAAACTACCCTCATCAGTTCCGACAAGCTACCGTAGCAAGGTATAAAACACGAATTTCAGCAATAGAAAATATAGCCTTTTCATAATATTTTTCAGGTTTATCTGTATGCAACTTCTGAATGAAAACGCACAATATATCTGTTAAGAAAATTGAAACAAAATACACAAATTATTTTTCTATTGCAGACCTATTACGCTTTTTTCCTTACTCATTTAACATATGGTGTACTCTGGGGTAATTCTAAAAGTTCAAAACTATTTTTATGTGGCAGAAGAAGGCTGTTAGATGAATAACTGACATTAGCCCAAGATAACATTTTAATAAATTAAAGAGAATTCCTCTATCTAGTATATATATATATATATATATTAAAGAAAATATTTTAGATTTTAACCTAAGATCTGATGTACAAATATATAACACAAGACAAAAAAGCCTTTTGGACGAAGATTTTACAAGATTGCCTAAAGTAAGTAATAGTTTTAAATACGTAGGTATGAAACTTTTTAATAAGCTTTCACCAGATTCAGAAACAAGTACCCATAGATCCAAATCAGTGCTACAAGAATGGGTTACTGTGAATGCATTTTATAGTATAGAAGAATTTGAATCTTGTGAAGACATTATTGTATTTTAATCTTAGTTGTAGATTGATTGTTACTGACGCTGCCTATTGCTAATTACTGTGCTTAATGGCAAATAAAGATTATGATTATGATTATCGCAGCCAGACGAAACTATTTATTCTGTCATGAAAGGCTCCATCGGAATTTGATTGTATGGATTTTCAAACCTAAAGTACAATCACTCATCTATGTTTTATGATGCATTTGAAACGATGATAAGCAGGAGAGGAAAAAGCACGGAAGAGTATAAAAAATGAATGGAAATCTACAGGAACAAAATTGGTGTAATTTTCATGATGTATGCGACAAATTTTAGAACTGAAATGCTTCAAAACAAACGGCTTAGGTCTTATTACTGTTGGGAAAACAAGAAAGAGAGTTATCTTCGTGAAATATTATTTTATGACAATCAGTAAGGAGTAAGATGCGGACATTGTGCTGTATTTCAAAACAAGTTAAGGTAATAAAAGAAGAACATAGCACCGCATAGACAACAATAGAAATGAAGTCTGGGTAATATTATAGTAACTTCCGGTCTAAATATTCGAGGATATAACTCTATTTCATATAAGGGAAGCGCTGTACTGGGGGAAAACGCTCTTTCAACTAATCCATCACTTTATACATCGTCTAAAATGAATACGAAATTGTACGCCCTAGTCAAGGAATATAGTTCATTTCCCAAGTAGTTTAAAAAGCGTTACAATAAAATGGTTGAGGCCTAAAATATTTACTTGTATTATTGAACGCCCAACAGCATCGTCACAAACAAATGAAATTTTATCAGAACATCGTTTTCCTGCAAAAGAATACAGTAGCACTATTCCCAAATCTGTAAATCTGTAGTGATTATTTACATATGTCGGGGTAGCAATTTTTTGGTACTTATTCTGGGCAAACATTACCTCTTTTTCTTTCTACACAGTTCGAATTCACTCTGGCAGTCTTACAAGATACATTTTGCATTTGTACTTACTATTTGATACTGCGTGGTCTCGTGGTTAGCGACGCTGGCCACGGATCCGCAGGCCTGGTTTCGATCCCCAGTACCTTCTCGGATTTTTCTGAGGTAGGGAGATCTGGAACGGGATTCACTCAGCCTCGTGATTCAAAGTGAGGAGCTACTAGATAGAGAAGTAGCGGCTCCGGTCACGGAGACCATCAAAACAGCCGTGGGTGTCGGCATGCTGACCACATGCCCCGGGACTGCCATCTGCCTATCGTAGATGACGCAGTGGTCGGACGATAGGCCTGGTCCCTTCAGGGATGCAGACTTTACGGAAATGCATCTGCTGTTTAAACACCTGTGTATACAAACTTCAAAGTCATTTTCTCACACTTTTCAGGATTTTGACCTATCAAATTTTCAAAAACTATAGCCTACCACATTTTTGTTGTTACGGGTATGAATGCTTTGTGAATTCACAAATCTAAGCATTATCATTTTTTTAAAAGTAAAGTAATACCACAAACAGATACAAATATAAAATGTAAGATTATTTCTTCTTTCTTTCTTTCTTTCTTTCTTTCTTTCTTTGTTTTAGTTTTACCTCTCCCTTTTAGGATTTAAGTGACCCAAGCCGCCCGGGCCTTAATGAATCATAAACATACTTTTTTGACCAGACAAAGGACATGGAGGGCCTCCCCGGATGAGTGATCAGTCCAATGCCGGGGCACCTCCGAGACAACACGAAGAAAAAATAGGTCGAGACACACCATTCACACACACACTTACTCCAAACAAGGCGAGGATGGGATGAAGATGATAATGACGGCCAGATGATATCTGGGGACCACAAGGGCCTAAAGTTACCTGACTTTTGTCTAACAGGTGAGAAAAAACCCCGGAAAAAACCCCACCTAGGTAACTTGTCCCGACCAGGATTCGAACCCGAGCCCGCTGCGTGAAAGGAGCGAACGCATCCCCTACGCCACAGCGGTGGACAAATGTAAGGTTATGAAATTAAATTAATTTTGTAATATTTATAAGTTTTTAGTGCATTTCTCTGCAAACATACAGGCTACCATATCATACAGGCTAAGTATGATAATTACATAATCTTTTGTTATATCTATACTTGTTTGTAGTATTCCGTTGCGGTTCAAATAACAATTCACTCATATGTCATTAACTTCTAAGAATGTACAGTATTTAAAAATAAGTTCTAATAATAGTTCTCTATTTCCATAGCATGTACTGTCCCTGTTATTGCTGAGCATTTGTATTACCGTACTTATTATTTATTTAATTATTTTTATTTTTATTTTTTACTAGCTGACCCATCAATGCTTCGCATTGTTAGATTTATGTATATATAGGTTAAGTGTACACAATTTAAAGTCGATTTGATGTACTTCTATAAATCATCAGCCGTCCAGCCAACACGGTTGACGTATTCATATTCCACATAACTTACTCCTTCACCCGTAGTTTACTCTGATTAGGTAAAAAAAATTAATCGTTCTGTTTCAATTTTGGCAAACATATAGTAAATAGCTGGGCGTAGGAGATGTGTTCGCTCATCTCACGCAGTGGGCTCCGATTAGAATACTGTTCGGGACAAATTACCTAGATGGAGTTTTTTCCGGGATTTTCCCTCACCTGTGAGACAAATGTCTGGTAACTTTAGGCCCTAGTTGTCTCCGGATATCATCATCATCATCATCATCATCCCATCCTCGCCTTGTTCAGAGTGAGTGTGTGAATGATGTATCTCGTCCTATATGTTTGTGTTGTCTCGGAGGTGGCCCCGGCATTTGGCTGATCACTCATCCGGGAGGCCCTCCATGTCCTTGTCTGGTCAAGAAAGTATGTATGTGATCCATAGAGAATCCCTCTCCAAACAGGTCGCGGCCCTGTAAGGCCCGGGCAACGTGGGTCGCTTAAATGACCCCAAAAGGGAGGGGTAAAACTAAGGTAAAGATAGATAGATAATATGGTAAATAGAAATTAATCAGGAAATTATATCTATTGATATTGTATGAACTATCTGGGGGTAAAGGCAGCCGGTGGGTAACGCTGACTACCTTACAACCTTCACGTTCCGATTGTCTAAAAATCCGGGAGCCTCAACTTCTTGGAACCCTCTGGGCCCCCATAGGGAACACTTTACTTACTATCTTTCGCAATGCAGTCCTAGGCTAACTGTAAGAAAAGAGTTCAACTCTTAAGAACAGAACCCAGGACCTTCTAAATTTACTTCATGACAAAAAATAGTTGATAATCATTTACAGGAATTCTATTGATAGCCTTTCTCATAATTTTATATCTATTAGGTTTACATGAAATCGCAGTGTCATGCAAAGCCACCTGTGTAGTTTAAAAAAATAATGTTGTCATGGGGATTGTATACATGCAGTTTGAATTCCTTTTGGTGAATTTCATAACCTTACAACCCTATTTTGGCCCTTAGAGGCCCTTAGAAGCAAAAGATTTTGAAATCCTTTCTTAGTGCGCCTCTAGAGCCTATGAGCAATATGTGTACCAAGTTTCACGTTCCTAGGCTGTATAGTTTTTGAGAAACCGTGATCAGTCAGTGAGTCAGTGGGTTTTGGCTTTTATATATAGAGACAAATACAAATACATATTTATACAAATAAAATGAAGCAGAAAAAGTACAAATTTCGAAATTACTAAAACTGCTATTTAAAAAAAGGAAAAGAAAGATGGGCTAAACTTACATAATTATATTGTAATATTTCCTCTCCATACAAGTAAAGCCCTAATGTACATTATATATTCTAGGGCCATAGTTGAGAATACAAGAAAGGCAGAAAACGTATAATAAAGTCTGAATATTATCAAATAACCGTCTAAACAAACAATAAAATTATATGCGAAAGAAAAGCAAATAAATAAACAAGAACCAGAAAATAGCCAACAAAGCACAAATGATCACATTCATCTAAACATTGGAAATAATACAACCATATTACACAGCCTATCACTATAACGAAATTACAACTCTCCTTGTAGACTAATATACTTCGAATAAATATACTTCGTTCTTTTAATAGAGTGCAGCGGTTTAATAAATACAAGTCCAGAGTAATTTAAATAAAAACCTATAATAGAGTCAGGGTAGAGAAACCTGTATAAGATAGATTTCCCATTAAAAGCGGCTTGATGCAAGGAGATGTAGGCCTACTTTACTTTTTAATTTCGCTTTGAAATATGCCATTGGGAAAGTTCAGGAAAATAAGGTAGGCCTAGAATTAACTGGCATTCTCCCGATATTAGCATATGCGGATGATGATTGTGTGTTGGGCGATGACATAAACACAATCTGGAGAAATGAAGATAGATGGATTTTGGATGCCTCCAGAAATGTTGGATTGGAAATTAATAAAGAACAAACTAAGTATTTTATTATGAAACGGGAAATTAATGCGCTACGAAATATTAGAATAGCAGATAAAGCATTCGAAACGAACAAGTGGAGAAGTTTAATATCTGCGAGCAATTATTATGCCTACAGTTCTCAGTAATATTAAGGAAGAAGTTACGTGTCGAATGAACTAAGAAAATTTTTGTTTTTGTGCAATTCAGAAACTTTTATCTTCTCATCTTCTATCCAGAAATCTAAAAATAAAGATTTATAAGACAATTATCCTGCCGGTTGTATTACGAGGGCGAATCAAAAAGTAAGTTAAAGTTACGGTCATTTATGATACCACCTACACATAGCCAACACGGCTACGACAACATAAAATGTACGTTCACTTTTCCACATAGCCCAAGAGACTGTAAACATTTCTCAGAACCAACCAACTTTTAGATTCCGGATGCGTAGATATCACCTCCAGCGCTAGTGTAGGCTATGTAACCACCTGGAGACAGCTGCTTTCACCTCCTCATCGTTTCGGAATCGAGATCCTTTTTCAGCTTGCCGAACACATGATAGTCGCATGGCGCGAAGTCTGGACTATATGGAGGATATTGCCATACCTCCCCTTTGAATTGCTAAAGCAGTTCCTCTCTCAATCCCTTCAGTTTTCTCCTTAAATCTCTTATTTCCTCTCCTTTCTCCATTTCCGGTTTTCCTCATTCCTGTACTTTCAAATGCTGTCTGTGTCTTTACATAGCGCTGGAGGTGATTTCTAGCATCCGGAATCGAAAAGTTTATTTCCGTTCCGAGAAATGTTTACAGTCTCTTGGGGACTATGTGGAAAAGTGAACGTACATTGTATGTTGTCATAGCCGTCTTGCCTATGTGTAGGTGGTTTCATAAGTGGCCATATCTTGGAAGTGTAACATACTTTTTGATTCGCTCTCGTATATGGATGTGATATGGTTGCTTACTCCTCGGGAAGAACATAATCTGAGAGAGTACGAAACAGGGTGCTTAGGAAAATATTCAGACCTAAGAGAAATGAAAACGGGGACTGGAGAAAACTGCATAATGACGAGCTTCATAACCTGTACTCTTCACCGGATAGAGTAAAGGTAATCAAATCACGAAATATGAAATGGGCTGGACATGTTGCTCGCATGGGGGAGGAAAGACATATATCAAAAATATTGACTGGGGGACCAGAAGGGAAGAGACCACAAAACCTAGTCGTAGATGGGAGGACAATAGATTTAAGGGATGTAGAATTTGTGAGGGATGGTTGGATGGAGTTAGTACAGAATAGGGTTGAATGGCGGGCTCATGTAAGCGTGCTTAGGAATTGTCTATTGCCATTGAGTAAGTAATACAAATATGTTCTGTATGTTGTAAAATAATTGTGGGTATTAAAATGGCTATAGGATTTAAGGTATAATTCTCTGCAATTCGTTCATTTGAGTGCAGATAGTGAGTCGCTCCTACGTACTGTATTTATATATTAGATCTTATCCTTTTACGCTTGCACTGATACACAGCTTCTCACTGATCAAGATCATCCCTTCCGCATGAAAATGTGCCAGTCTATAAAAAGTAAAATAATCCCGAAACTTACAAACGAGAACTTAACCATATTTTAACAGTTCATTACGGGAGGCTCTGGTTGGAATTTCCAAACAGTAAATTGTTCTTAATTGCGCTTTAGAATGAAATTAAACCTAAAAGTTTGTTCCCCTAGCATAGTATCATTTTCATAACTATGTACTTTATTTTTTAAAAATCATAATACTTAGATTTGTTATTTCACTAAACATTCATATCCTTAGCAATAAAAGTGTAGAAGAACATTTGCTATTCTAATATCCGAAAAATAAATATATGAGAAAATTCCTTAAAAGTTTGCATGCACAAGAATGTAAACAGTACAATTAAGTCTAATGTCATTAAGGACATTTCTTCTTTTCATACAGTATAGTCATAATCTACGTTTCATTCAATACAAAATAGGAATTTTTTACCCAAAATTAAAAGTAATTCATAGATAACGCTTTATCTGTATCTGGTACCCTATGATCCCCAGGTGGGGCGAAGGGGCCTCCAATGGAGGTTTCATTACCTATACTAATTGTGATATGCTTATTTTCCGAGAGAGGGTAGAGGGACAGGAGGTAAGCCCATCGCCTCGCAACCCCCCTCTGGAAACTAAGTATTTATTGGACGTGAAAGGGCCGAGAAATTTTGTCCAGAGGCTCTAATTTAGGCTTGGAGTTCTTTTACGTGCCGTAAATCTACGACACGGGACCCCCAGCTTAAAGTCCCTCCCGGAGGACTCCGTGCCCAGGATTTTTACGTCCTGAAAAATCCATCGACCGCGGCCGGGTTTGATCCCGCGCCCTGCGGATCTAGAGGCGGGCACGCTACCTCTAGACCACCGCGGCCGACAGATAACGCTTTAATAAATAATAATTTTATTAATGATACTACTGATTATTAATGTCGTAATACGAATCTTACAGTAAGACTGTTCTTGTACCGCATGCCAAAGAGCTATCCTGACAAATATTGATTGCTATTCATTACGTGACATTAATCTTGTTTTCTTCCAACCAGCTCCATAGATGACTCAGTATCTCTGGAGGATATTCCTCCCCCACATGTGGCCGGTGAAATAACGTTATCTGACCACATTATTTGGCTTGGATTAGTATTGATAGAAGCAGCCAGTGAACTTGATTGTCTGCGGGGAATCCACTTTGATGAGAGGGCTTATAATTAACTCTCTGCATGTCCGTCATGTCAACTTGACACGACGTTTCCTGGCTTTGTCTCCATTTCCAGCCCACCAAGGCTATCATATGCCTCTGTCCATACACATTGCTATAAATTACATATTTTTCCGATATACCGCCTGCAATCAACTTGATTGTATGTGTTAGCTATGCATGAGTTAGAGTTTGATTTCAGAAGGTCGCCTAAATTAATCCCCTGTGAGGTCTATACTGGTATTTATCAAATGCCTCCAGATATCACGTGAGAGTTCGAATATTGAAATTAAATTGCTGATTGAATATCTTTAATTCTGATAAACGTTTCAGTTAATTTTATTATGAAATCTGCATTATTCTCTTAAAATATTAATTAATTAATTTCAGTCCAATGATTTGAGCGAATGGTTTTCAGGAGTATTTCTCTATATGTGTTTGGGTAACTTCAATCAGTGAACGAGTACATGAAATCCAGTGGTCCAAATTTGTTTGGGTGATTTGAACACACGGTACCCTGGAACTAACCCAAACTTCACCAAACATTTCTTCTAGATAGGTTAGGATAAGTTTCTCGATAATGAGCATATCGTATCCAAGAACCTGTCCAAATATTTCTCTAGGCTATATGAGTTCAAGTAAGTTCCTGAAAAGCTCAATGATTGAGTAGATTGTATCCAGGAACTTAGTTATACCTGTCCAAATATTTCTCTTTATGAGTTTAAGTAAGTTCCTGAAAAGCTCAATGATTGAGTAGATTGTATCCAGGAACTTAGTTATACCTGTCCAAATATTTATCTTTATGAGTTTAAGTAAGTTCCTGAAAAGCTCAATGATTGAGTAGATTGTATCCAGGAACTTAGTTATACCTGGCCAAATATTTTCTCACTGCTATTTTTGAGTTTTAGTGTAATAATGTAGTAAACATTTTCAATGTCAAATATACTAGTCTAAAAATAACAAAGAAATAGAAGGAACTTAACACCTAAATCAGCCATTTTATTTCACCAATAAATCAGGCTCCTAATTATTAGGTATTAATGTTGTCTATTCCAAGTCATTTTTAAAGTATTTTAGGTCGTAAAAATCCGGGCCGCACTTATGATTTATAAGTTATTTTTCCTTTGTTTATACCTGCTGCATAATTTCCAAGCATATAGGAAGGTAAAAGCTTCAAATCTAGTTGGACTGTGAAATATGTAAAAATGTGTTGGAAACAGAAGTAGTAGTTTCTATACTGCTGATTTAGATTACGTCAGCTGTTCCTAAACTTTTTTTTATTTTATTTGTTTGCTGCAGACTTTAGAGTTGTGTTCGAGGTGAAGCATGGAATGGAGGCAGACCTCTTCTATACACCACGGTTCAGTAGAGATGTTATTGATCTCTTCATTTTTTACCTTTGAATTTTTCTGGATCGTGGTTCACTTTCAACTCATGAGGATAACCGATGCCTGAAAATGTAGTACACAATTAATTTTCCACAAATTATGGAGTATTGCGCTGTACATAACGGAACTGTAAAAGAAATATTACATTTTATGACCAAATTATTAAAGACATCTAATACTTGGCAAGCCACATCACATTTATTATGAAATTCGGGAACTCTTTGCGGCTTTTACTGCTGGCCACCTGGTTTGGAACGAATCCAGAAAAGGAAGAGATTGAAGTTTTCCAGTTGAAGAGTGAGACTGCTACTAACGGTCTAATTTAGTGCTGTAGATAGCCTATGTGCACAGTACGTTGATATGTTTCTATAGTACGCGACAAATCTCCTGCATATGGCTTGTAGAGGCTTCGCCTACCGCCAAACTTTGAGAGAAATACATTATTTTCTAACACTTTAGTTTATTAAGAATAAAGATAATGAAGTAGGTACAGCTGGGCTATTCGAAAAATATCAAAGTCCTTCGGAATTTTCTAGAGCAGGGTCGGGAACGAAGGCACTGAAGGCGCGAAGTTACCCTCCCTCTCGTCCCCACTACTCTATTTCAGCAGCGAGGTAATGACAACTAAACCGGTTGACTCAGAGACTTGTCGCGTGGCAGTAATCCTGTTCAGTGTTGGCTTGTGTGCAACATGAGTGAACGAAGAGTATCTAATCGGGACTGGGAGAACAAGTTTTTTTTTTTTCTTGAAGATGATAAAGCACAGGGTTTGATATGTCCTACTATTATTGACTACATTACAAGGTTTACCATCAGGAGGAATTTCAATTCGGCTCATGTTGGAACCTAAGGCGAGGTTCAATTACCAACAGAATTGTTGATCTGGCAAAAGTTTGGAGAAACGGTTAATAGACATTGTTCATTTTACCTTGCCATGGACGAGACTACTGAAAAAAAAGATACTGCTCAACTTGCTATGTTTAAAAGATGTGTAGATACAGAATTAGCTGTGATCGAGGAGCTGCTGGACATTTATTCAAGGAAAGATCACGCACGCGGTGAAGATATTTTTGAGGCAGTGATGATAGCGTGAAAGTTTAAGCTTGAATGGGACAAGTTGGTCTGCGTAGCTACAGATGGGGCTACAGCAATGGTGGGAACAGAAATGGGTCTAATAGTGAGACTGCGAAAATTCCTTTGTAAAAGTGGATATTCCTCTATCCTTAAAATCGGTTATGAAAGATAAATTGCTTCATATGAAAGAAAAATGTATGGCACTATTACAAGAGCTATCGGGAGCATTCTCAGATAAATTTGTAGTCGTGCAAGCGTTAGGTAATGACTGCAGGCTTTTCGAAAATCCATTTACATTATGATCCTTTGGTGGGCCATGACGAAATGTAATTGGAATCAATTAACCTTGAAAGCAGCACACCATTGCGCAGTTCAGGAAAACTTGGTTTGGATTTGTACACTTCACTGCCGAAAACATTTCCCAAGCTGCGCCTTTTTGCAAGTAAATTATTGACCATGTTTGGTACTACTTATCAATTTGTCAATTTGAACAACTTCTCAGCCTATTGACCTTGAACAAGAGCTTGCTGGGCAGTCACATTTCTGATGAATATCTACGATGTGTTATATGTTTAGTTCATCGAGTTTGCAGTCGGATATTAAAAAAGATAATATCTGCAAAGAGACTAAAAGGATGCCAACTGTCTAAATTAACACAGTGCCATTAAGAATACGCCAGTATGTAATAATGTATGTTTAAATAATTTCACTACACTATTCAGCTAAATTGTGACGTTTATTTTGAGAATTACGGCGTAGAAATCACTTAAATGCCACTAGTAACGTAAGGGAAATAAGTAGAACTAATTAATAAATAATGTTAATTATTTAGATCTGCTTTTCTAAGCTCAAGGCTTGGTTAGAATATTAGAACTGTGCTTCAACGTTGCCATTGCATCTTTCCCCATGGTACCTAGTTGTCCCTAGTTGTACCTTTCTTTGTGACATCCTAGCCAACTCTTCAGCAGTTCAAGAAATATTAATTTCATTACTTAAAAGATCTCTCATCCAATATCCGAGGTACCGCCACTGTAGCATGCGTCACGAGTCTGCCTACCTCTCACGTAGAAGGAATAGGGACGGGGCGAGTGTAGGGGTAGGGCACTTCTCACTCTCAGTGCATTGCTTGCCAAGCCTGTTCTAGAGTATAAGACACTTTATGGCAATTAAGAAACCCTAAATACAAACGTATCCATAAGCTACATGTAGTACAGTATTTTTTTTCAAGTAAGCAGTAGTCAACTATTATTACATGCACACTCAAGTGCACGGAAACTGTCCGATGTTTCTATTTTCTTCTGGCGTTCTTCTGTATTTCATGTTGACACTGAATCTCCTCATTTGAGTTCCACACCAGCCCTGGTTGAGTCAATCTGTTATAATGATGAGTTCAAGTCCGAACACATGCATTAGCCTATGAAGAACGCGTACTTGAGCGATGAAAGCGTCTGGAAGGCGTGTTCACAATGAATGTCTAAACCAGCACCTGGATGAACCTGACTCGTATTGGTATGATGTCAGCCTGACACTAACCAAAATACACAGGTCGGTTTCAAGTTCTGGAGTGAAGAAGAGAGAGGAATAAGACAAACAGTATGTAGAGGGTTGATGAAATTGCTTTTTAAATAGCGTCTTCTACATTATAAATAGTCATTTGAACAAAGGACACAGACAGCAAACAGAAAGTTATTTCCCTTATCGAACAAGGTTAATATTAATTATGAAATAATTTATTTACTCGCAATGAATCTATAGGCACTTAACTGTATCCGCTATCGCGAAAAATGAGGAGTAGGGGTGGAGAGTGGGCCTGGTGAAGCTAGTTTAGAATTGCCTCACCAACGTAAACCAATGCGTATCGTATCGGAAAGGTTCCGTGCACTCGCGTGTACAGTACATATTACAGATGTAAAATTTTTGATGTAACATATTGAAAGCTGTTTGCGGAATTACATACGATGTATCCCCATCATGTATTGTAATTCAGCGGGACTATTTGGATAAGGAGTGCGGCTATTTGGATAAACAATAAAACACAGTTTCGAAAGTAGATTCCATGCTCTCATAGGCAACATTTTATTAGCGAACATAGAAGTACGACACACCTTACCGTAATAAAAAAAAAATACCTTAATTAATATAAAATTAAGAATGGAAGTAAGCATAAGCTACCTGTAGTACCCACAAAGGATGTGTTCGCAAACTTACGAACATATATAATATTATTTATTTATTATTACAAAAATTACAAAATTATCTTTACAAAATGTCATATGACTTTTCTTTAAAATTCCCTAGATGAGCAAAGCTCTTATTTAGGTGCTGCAGTTATATCTGTTCACAAGAGAGAACAGAGAAGTTTACAAATATATGCATAGATTAATACGAGGCGCGTCCATAAAATAAGTTTCCCTGGAGCCGTTTACAGAAACAAAATACAATTTAATGGACATATATATTCCAACAGATACAGAAGTGTTCAGCTATTTTCAACATATTCGCCACCGGAATTGAAACATTTGTCGTACCGTGGAACCAACTTTTGAATACCTGTTTCGTACAAGCCTGCCACCAGGGATTTGAACCACTCTGTGATAAACATCTCCTTCTCTCTGACATTTGCTGTCATTCCCTGTCATTTTTTGAGGTGTAAGAAAAGGTGGAAATCACTGGGAGCGAGATCCGGGCTGTAGAGTGGATGTTTAAACACTTCCTAGCAAGTCTCCTGCAGAAGTTCGGCTGAGAGGTGTTCAAACATTCACCCTAAAGCCCGCACCTCGTTCCCAGTAATCCATCTTTTCCTACACCTCACAAAATGATAAATAATGGCAGAGAGGCGAAGACGGTTGTCACACTGTGGTTCAAATTCCAGGCGGTAGACTTCTACGACACAGGTATTCAAAAGTTGGTCCCACGGTATGAGAAATGTTTCAATTCCGGTGGCAAATATGTTGAAAAATAGCTGAACACATCCTGTGTCTGTTGCAACAAATATTTCCTAGAAATTGTGTTTTGTTTCTGTAAACAGTCCCAGAGAAACTTACTTTAAGGACGCGCCTCGTATTATAAGCTAAAAGAAGTTACAATTTTTCAAAAGATATTTAAAATAGGAAATTCAAACTCACAAAAAAACATAACTCCATTTTACAAGTATGTCGACTGACAGACCGAAGCGAGGTTCTGCTTTAACTCGGCCGTCTGGCATTTCGTCTGTTTATCTGTAGGCCTATATTTATTTGTAACGCAGTTACGACTAAACACTTTGTCCAATTTTATTCCAATTTGGTATGAATATTCCTTGGAGTAGTTGGAAGCGATGACTTTTGTGTAAGGACTTTTAATTTTTCACTCCATTTCAAGATGGGGACTGTTTTAATGGTTCCTTTTAATCGCAGTGGCGGCTATTCAGGGAAAGTAGGTGAAGTGGCACTTTACAATATTTTTACCTTACCAGACTTATTTTTAAAGTTTATTTTCCTTTTCACGTATGTTGGATTTTATTTGAAATGTTTTTGTACTGCGCTGTGGCAGCAAGCGCGAGACCAGGCCGGCCGGCCGGCCAGTTTGGTGACGACGGAGTAGTTCCCCTTCGCGCTCTTCTACTTCAAATAATAAATTCCATGACTACTATTACATTACTAATATTATTCTGGGGACTTTTGAATGATGATGAAAATTAATTTCACACTTCTCTTTACTAGTTTGTCGCTGGAGCCTTTTAGGTGGACTTATAGAACGAAATGTAACCAGCGACGACATTTTTCAGTGCAAAAATGAAAAATACTCTAACCTTGTCTGATAATTTTTTTTTTTTGTATTCACTATTTTCAAAATATTGGTAAATTCTAAGAACCAGCATTTCGTGAAGGTCAAACGAATAATTGAGGTTTTTTCGTCGCAATTATTTGGATTTTATTAAATTATAATCGAACGAAAAGTAGTTATAATTTTCGTTTAAACAAAAATTCTTAATTTTTATTATTTCAACAAAAGGAAACGAAAATATAAGCTTTTCGTGTCTACCGTCACGTTCTTCTTAAAATTCCATACAGAAATACATGTTTCTATTTTACTTTGGTCATATTCTGAAAGCAGACCTATCTGACAACATCTCGCTCGCCCGCGCTTGATTCTCCCATATGAATAGCATGGGCCATAAGAGTCCATTTTCCTTCTCAAAGTGAAAACCTGTATAGACAGTGTTGAAATTATTTACTCTCGCTTCTTCCAGCGTGAGAAGCAGGTTCAATTTGCTCCCTTCTTTATTCCGTCCAGTGCCATGATGATTTAAATATTAATCCTGCTTATGATATGGTGTGTGTTTTACTATAGCTTTTCAACTTCAAGTTGAGACTAAACAATTTCAAATTGAGAATAAACAATTTCAAATTGAGACTAAACAATTTCAAGTTGAAAATGATCACATTCAAGCTATTACATTTTTGTTCTCATACTATTCAGTATCATAGTGACATCTGTCAACAAATAATAGAACCAGAACAACAATGCTAACTGATCCAAAAGACAATCGGTACAGATCCAAAAGGAAACTTGCTTGATAACAGTGATTTAAAACAGGAACAAGCTTGAATTGTATCATATCAAATTCCGCTCCGTTATCATGCCTTATATGAAGAAAAGGGAATCTGAAAGTATCAAAAAGCAAATTTGTGCAGTTTTTGCAGATGAAGAATTTAGAAACCATAGCTTGTTGAGGTTGAGTCCTTACAGTGCAATGTTGAACCCAATTGAGCTTGCGTGGTCCAGTTTTAAAGCTGCTGTTAAACGAAGTTTGTCTGTGCAATTGCCACAGATTTTAGTTGATGAAGACAGGGGAAATTTATCTCAAACTGAGTATCGTCTTCGTCGGCTAGAAAACATTATGGCAGAAGTCTTAGGTACCATAAATGTTAACAGTTGCGCAAGATATCTAGCTCACATACTTAGATTCGTTCCTGATGCCTTAAACCTGAACTATATGCCTATGTAGGCTAAGAGATAATAAACTTGTTTGTTAACTTTTCTCCTTACTGCAATATTTTAAAATGTAAACAGCATGATAAGTAAACTTCATTATTATGTAAGTTCAGATCCAATAAAGTGCTCCTAACTTCAATTTAGATTATTATTTGCTTAAAATTCATTATTCTCAACTTGAAATTGTTTAGTCTCAATTTGAAATTGTTTAGTCTCAATTTGAAATTGTTTAGTCTCAATTTGAGATTGTTTAGTCTCAACTTGATATTGTTTAGTCTCAATTTGAAATTGTTTATTCTCAATTTGAAATTGTTTAGTCTCAACTTGAAGTTAAAAAGGTATAGAAATGCCATTTTCACGTTGGAAAGACGAAGGTAAAAAGAAAATTTTAAATTGTATAAGCATGTGTACAAAGACTATTTTTTATCTTCCCTACTAGCTCTTCACCAAACTTTCCAGCCACGAGCCACCATTGGTTTCATGTAATGTTCAGCTTTTTCAACGTTTCTAGCCAAATGGTTCAAGCTATAAAAATTTGAACACCACTTTCATTCTAGAGTGTAACATTTTCTACAACTTTAACTCTAATGGTTTACTAGCATTTCGTCTGTTAATTGTTTGCTATGCAGTCACGACCAAACGCATTGTTAGTTTTTCTTCCGATTTTGCAAAAAAGTTTCTTAAAGTAATTAAAAAACAACGTAGCCTATGAGTAAAGATTTTATTTTTCGAGTCCATTTCAAGAGGAAGAGCCGATCTTAGGTTTTCTTTTGCACGAGAGTTCTGCTGTTCACAGAACTACTAGATTTAGAAATATAAATAACTTAGATGGAATAAATGAAGATGAAGGTAACAATACAAGTAGGCCTAGTAAGTTATTTGAATTGCCAATTCTATAATTCAGGTGTCAGATCCATTACTTCTTTTCATCTTGACCTCATCAACGGAATTCCTTTTTTCTTTACATCCCCTACCTAATTTCATGTTTTCTCTTTCGGTATCATTACACAGTAGACTCCCGCTTATCCAGACCCCGCTCGGCCGGACATCCGGTTATTCCGGACGGGAATTAAAACTTTAAAATATTCTTTAATGTGTGTGTGTTTTTTTGTATTGAACAATCAATAAATGTTTTATTTTAATCACAGATATTTTGTTAATGCTACATTAGTTCGTAGGTTAAAAGCTTAAGTCTAGGTTTACAGTAGGCCTAGTATTAAAACTAAAATTAAGTTGTTGGATAAGTTACATTAATGAAAAGTTATATATTTTTATAGTTTTATCGATCTAAAACTTGTATTACAGTATAGTTCGTCCATTTTAAAGCAAATTTCGTTTAATCCGGACTTTCGATGACCCGCACAGCGTCTGGGGTAGGCTACCATCTAGTACAGATCAGTGGGACTCTCTAATGTAAAATTATCCAGATCAGAGTCCGAATAAATAACATAGGGCTGCCAATACAATTTCTGTACAAATATTTTGGTGGAAAAATATTAAGCGTCCTCTCTGTTATACACATCTGAATTTGTAATATCGAATTAAATTTATAAATGAAACTCCAAAGTAATGTGCTATTAGCTTCTAGTTTGGAAGAGGAGTGGCGTCTTCTGCGCCTTAGAATTTCGTGTTTTTCATCCTCCTCCGGCCATTCGACTTTCTTTCACAGTGCATCAGCCTTTTTAGTAGAAGACATAGCAATAATTAATATGCCTTAATAGTCCCATTACTCAAAATGGGCCTAAGTCATTTTATCTTCAAGTAGCTTCAAACTGCCGTAATGTCTTCTCTTCACTTAGTTCTTTAAAAATTCCACCGTAAGTCAGTAGCATAACGTACGAAAATCGAATAGGCATACCTCATGCAATTTCTGTAATCCGTCTTGAAACCACAGAAAATCCTTAAGAAAGCAAGGTTTAAGATAGCGGTACCCACTTCTGCTAGAAATGGATAGCTCACTCTCGTAACATTTAATCGGGACTTGATGAATTAAGTAGCCTAATTTCACGTAAACTGATAGACGTTTGAAATTGAAACGTTTACTTTTATAAGGGTCTAAGTGCCAAAACCATGATTTTTCAGCTGGTGATTTTAAATGGATCTATGTATTCAGACCAATGTATTTCAGAAGGGTCAAAGGTCCAGAGAAAGCCAGTTAGTAGCAATAAAA
The DNA here is from genome assembly GCA_964059195.1 of Ectobius pallidus. Lineage (NCBI taxonomy): Eukaryota > Metazoa > Arthropoda > Insecta > Blattodea > Ectobiidae > Ectobius > Ectobius pallidus. Next base: position 23,736,338 of record CAXKWD010000010.1, on the reverse strand, counting down.
TTATTCTAAGATATAGCGCTGGGTCTATCTCCAGCACGTCTTTCTGTGGCTCTATATCTTGTTTTCTACACAATCATTATTTTGGAACTGAGACCTTATAAAAGTAAACGCTTCAATAATTGATAGGTTAGTCATACACTTACCGCACTATGTGAACAAAATAGTTAAAATAAATAACGAAAGGACCAGATGATCCAGTTCTAAATGTGTTCTGTACATTTGGAAATTTAATAAAAGTAATTTACTTGTTAAAAAGAATACTCGTTTCGATATAAGCACAATCGCTCAACATTATTCAAATAGCTCCCGTCTGAAAAACCCCACTCCATCTTAAATATGAAGAAGCGTATTTTATAGCTTAAATAATTTTCAAACATACGATATTAACGGGTCAATCCATTAGAAAAGAACCAAATTTAATAAAATTTGTTGCTCGACATTTTTGATTTTCCTAATTTTTTTACCAGTTATTTCCCAACTAAAGGTGAGTTCAAAACTATGGTAAAAAAAGTTTTGGGCTCATACTTTTTTTTTTGGCGGCCATTTTAAGTTTGCTTTTTAACCATATTTCAGTCGAAAACATGTTTTGTACAAATGTATGTAACTCCGTTAATTTTATAGATACCAAGACAAAATAAACACCAAAATTATCAGAATGAAATGTTCTACATTTTTGTTTTAACACAATATTACCTAAGTAGTGAGGAAAGTGAAGAAAAAATTCAGAACTACAAATTGAAAATTGACTTAAAACGGGAGTTTTAGTGCCGCAAATTTATTAGAAGGAAGAAAGACTCGCCCTTAATGTTTTTTTCTGGTGTAGATCTACTATAGGACTACTCGCTCTAGAAGTTTAAAGCTTGAGAACTTTGCGGTTTTCTTTATACAATTTTTCAAAAATGCCCAAAACCGTATTTTGGCAATATTTGAAGTAGAATATCTCAAAAGGGACTCAGTGAAAAATTATGAAATGTATATAGATAACACCTCTTTATGATATAAAGATGTGATAAAAATTTGGTGACTGAGACTCAACTGGTTCCCGAGTAACAGTGCATCGAATTTGGCCAAAACTTGCATTATACGCACATGAATTTTAACGGTAATTTAATAGTAAAAATCCACATTGTAATTTTAAATGAAAAATTTTAGTGAACCTAAGTATGTTACACAAAAGAGTTGTACATGTAGGCTACATTTCATCAGTTAACATTACAGATTTATAATTTCCTCAAAGCGTTGAAGAGCGTTGAAATTTCGGTGCATAGTTTGCAATTTTTGGCCAACTTCGATGCACTGTAACTCTGAAACCAGTTCAGTCTCAGTCACCAAATTATTATCACATCTTTATAGCGTAAGGAGGTGTTATGTGTATAAATTTCATAATTTTCACTCAGGCCCTTCTGAGATATTCTACTTCAAATAATGCCAAAATAGGGTCAATCCATTAGAAATGAACCAAATTGAATAAAATTTTTTGCTCAACATTTTTTATTTTCTTAATTTTTTTTACCAGTTACTCCCCAATATTAGGTGAGTTCAAAACTAGAGTAAAACATTTTTTAGGCTCATACTTTTTTCTTGGCGGCCATTTTAAGTTTTCTTTGTAACAGTTTTTCGGCCGGAAACTTGTTTTGCACAAATGTATGTAACTCTGTTAATTTTATAGATAACAAGACAAAATAAACACCAAAATTATCAGAATGAAATGCTCTACATTTTTGTTTTCACACAATATTACCTAAGTAGTGAGGAAAGTGAAGAAAAAAAATCAAAACTACAAATTGAAAATTGACTTAAAACGGGAGTTTTGGTGCCGCAAATTTATTAGAAGGAAGAAAGACTCGCCCTTAATTGTTTTTTCTGGTGTAGATCTACTACAGGACTACTCGCTGTAAAAGTTTAAAGCTTGAGAACTTTGCGGTTTTTTTAATACAATTTTTCAAAAATGCTCAAAACCGTATTTTGGCAATATTTGAAGTACAATATCTCAAAAGGGACTGAGTGAAAAATTATGAAATTTATACAGATAACTCCTTTTAATAATATAAAGTTGTGATAAAAATTTGGTGACTGAGACTCACCTGGTTCCCGAGTTACAGTGCATCGAATTTGGCCAAAAATTGCGTTACAGGCACACGAATTTTAACGGAAATTTAATAGCAAAAATTCACTTTGTAATTTTAAATATAAAATTTTTGTGAGCCTAAGTATGTTACACAAAAGAGTTGTATATGTAGGCTACATTTCATCAGTTAGCATGACAAATTTTTGGTTTCCTTAAAGCTTTGAAGAGTGTTGAAATTTCGGTGCATAGTTTGCAGTTATGGCCAACTTCGATGCACTATAACTCGGGAACCAGTTGAGTCTCAGTCACCAAATTTTTATCACATCTTTATATCATAAAAAGGTGTTATCTGTATAAATTTCATAATTTTTCACTCAGTCCCTTTTGAGATATTCTACTTCAAATATTGCCAAAATACGGTTTTGGGCATTTTTTAAAAATTGTATAAAAAACCCGTAAAGTTCTCAAGCTTCAAACTTCTACAGCAAGTAGTCCTATAGTAGGTCTACACCAGAAAAAAAAATAAGGGCCAGTCTTTCTTCCTTCTAATAATTTTGCGGCCCCAAAACTCCCGTTTTAAGTCAATTTTCAATTTTTAGTTTTGAATTTTTTTCTTCACTTTCCTCACTACTTAGGTAATATTGTGTTAAAACAAAAATGTAGAGCATTTCATTCTGATAATTTTGGTGTTTATTTTGTCTTGTTATCTATAAAATTAACAGAGTTACATACATTTGTGCAAAACATGTTTTGGACTGAAATATGGTTAAAAAGCAAACTTAAAATGGCCGCCAAAAAAAAAAGTATGAGCCCAAACATTTTTTTACCATAGTTTTGAACTCACCTTTAGTTGGGAAATAACTGGTAAAAAAATTAGGTCAATCAAAAATGTCGAGCAACTTGGCCTGGTTCATTTCTAATGGATTGACCCTAACATGTAACACCATTGTTGCGTAACACACCGCGCGACTGCTTCGTTATTGGTTGACAAGATTGGTTTCTGATCCATAGTGTTGTACCTAAGACATTCATCCTTCATCCTTCACTGTCGGGACAGCTCGTCTGTGGAATTCCTTACCTGAGAATATAAAATGCTACCGAACACTCAGATCATCCATGATGAAGTTACTTGACCACTTACCATTAACATTTATATTTTATACTACGTTCATGTTAAAAATCGTCTTTGTATTGTTTCATTTATTTTTCTTTTACATGTTTCTTTTTCTACCTATTATTAGACTATAATTTTTTCTTTCATTTGTTCTACTTACAATGTTGAACTTCCATTATTATTAGTTTTAATTATAGTTTTCACTAACATAATTTGCATTTATGTAATATAGTCACGTCTCTTTTTTTATTAATTAGATTATTTGGCAACGTTTGACCTCTGGTTACTCTGAGGGAAATATAAATCAATAAATAAATATAAATAAATACACTGTTAAACACACATTTTGTGACACGGAAATTTTTTGGTGTTTCCGATGTATTGAGGCGCCCTAATAACAAATCTAAAAACAGAAATTGCCTATCACCCACGGATTTTTAGTAACAAGCGTTTATTTTTTAAATATAACAAAAAAAACAGCACTCATTTCAAGAGTTTAGTGAGTCACTGTATGCATATTGTACCACTTCGTGTAATGTATGTATCAGCAGTGTGTTAACACAAGTTCATTCCAGTATATCAAATGCAAGCAGTACGCACCCAAATGAGATTGTGCATTAGTGGGCATTTACCCGCATATGAAGTTACTGCATTCCCTATGTCGTCTTTACTAATGTGTGTGTGTTCTACATACTTGGTTTATTTTTATTATTGTACTGTGATTGACTGTGAATTAACAAGTCAGTACAATGCCTAGGCAGTGTGTAAATAATGTCTACAGTTTTTGTTGTGAGTGTGAAGAAATAACTTTTAAATCGCAAAAACGTAATTTCACCCAACTTGTGCGAAGAGCTTACGAACTTTATTTCGGAGTTAAAGTAGGAGATCAAGATAAATCATGGGCCCCTCACATACGTTGCAAGACTTGTGTAACAATGTTAACAGGTTGATTGAAAGGTCAAAAACGTAATATTGGATTTGCAGTACCAATGGTGTGGAGAGAACCAAAAGACCGTCCATCAGATTGTTACTTTTGCCTCACTAAAATACAGGGCTTCAGACTGAAGTCCAAGGATGCTGTGCAATATCCCAATTTACCATCAGCCTGGCCCGTCAAACATAGTGAAGAACTTCCTATCCCAAACCCACCAGAACCGTGGAGTTTGGACGAAGGTGATCCACCTGATGTTGTGCAATTCGCACAGGAAATCGACAATGATCCAGACTTTCAAGCACCAAAATGTTCAACATAGCCACATCTGATTTCAAACGCTGAACTGAATGATTTAGTTCGAGATTTAAAACTAGCAAAATCACAGTCAGAACTCCTAGCATCCAGATTAAAAGGATGAATCTCCTTGAAGGTGACGTACATATAACTGACTTTCGAAATCATCAAAAAGGACTTACACATTATTTCGCTCAAGAAGGGATTTTGGTATAGGATACTGCACGGATGTTGACAACTTATTTGATGCATTGGGGCAGGAACATGAACCAAGCAATTTGCGCCTATTTATCGATTCTTCTAAACTTAGCTTAAAAACATTAGATCGGAACGGAAGGGGGTTCTTGTATCTGAATCAGAAATTTCCGAGAGTTAGTGAGGCAAAAATTAAAGAGGGCATATTTGTGGGACTGCAAGTACGAGAAGTAATGAAAGATGGCAAATATGACAACATGCTGAATGAAGCTGAACTAAGAGCATGGAAAGCTTTTAAAACAGTTGTGACCAATTTTCTTGGATATATGAAAGCTGAAAACTACAAAGACCTTGTGACTGAATTACTTAGTGCCTAGAGCGAAATAGGATGTAACATGTCATTAAAACTTCACTTTCTGGATGCTCACATTGATTTCATTCCTGAAAATTTGGACGCCGTAAGCGACGAACATGGGGAACAATTCCACCAGGACGTTGCAACTATGGAAAAGCGATACCAAGGCAAATGGAGTCCTAGTTTGCTTGCTGATTACTGCTGGACATCAATCCGAGATGCCGCAGTGACAAAATATCGCTAAAAAAATGTTATAATAAAACTTTGAATTAAATATAATATTAAGAACATACCGAAAATAATATATTTCAGTATAAGACAAAACACTTCGTAGCAAACAAATAGTGGGTGATAGAGAAAATCCAAGGTCATTTTCTGCTTTCTGGTGAAATTTTACATCAGGTACGCCTTGTTTTATCCATGTCACAAAAAAAAAGTTGAATTTTGTTTACCAGTGATATTTTCCCCTCCGATTGAGTAAAATTTGCCTCTGCTATGCCTGTATTTTATCAAAGGCATTAATAATAACTGGGTTTTTAACATATACATATTTTATACGAATATGATTGTAATTTGTATGAGAAACACTAGCTGTTAAGATAGATAGATTCTTTATTGCCGTTACATAGCCTAATATATGAAGCAACGTCAAATAGTTCACTTACAACTAGCTACATAAAAATAATAAGAACAGTCTTCGGTTTCTGGCTACATAAATGTATTATAACTAGTCCAAGTGACGGCTCTCGGAAGTATTGACCTATTGTAACAAAGTGATAGATTTTTAAATAAATGGTTCAAAATATGTTGCACAAACTTTCTCACATATATGTCAGATTTGAATTATTGAGATTTTTAGGTTTACGAAAGAAACCGGAATGAACCATATCGTCCCTGAGTGGCAGAGTCTGGTTCAGAAATCAATGAACACCAGGTTTAGATGTAGGGATTTCACTGAATTGTTGATGTAATCTCTTTACAGTGTGACACATATTAACTAAATGGATCTTTGGTCAGACTGTCTGTTTAGATTTAACAAATCATGCAAGATTGTGCTAGTGTAAGAAAATCAATCCTAATATATAGGCCTAACTCTGGCCCAATAATTATTACTATATTTTAAGTGGGGAAATTTTTATAGACCTTTGTAGTCGCGAGTTCGGTCCCGATGAGGTCGTTGGAAGTTTTCATAAATTAAACAATAAAGCTTAGGAAGAAGGAAAAGGCATCTGCTTCAAAGTATCAACTGATGTTGACACTTTGTTTTCCTTATTTCCACACGTACAGCAGAATGTATAAGAGGCCCTTAGCTATCTTCAGGCTTTGCACTTTAGTAATGACGGATTTATTATATAGCCTACCATGGAATACTAAATTTCAATTTAAATAAAGTAAAATATATCACCTCTAGGAACACTCAGAAGATGAGGCAGAAAGAAAACAGTTAGGTGACAAGAAGAGTGAAAATACCTCCGTATCTTTTATCTTGCATCAAAATAGTAAGTACCGAAATGTTGAATGTAGTGCAATAGGTTGAGCCACTGCATTGCGAACAATATGGTAGCGGATTTGCTCTGTGAAGAGGTCGTTAGGATGTTTCAATTGATCTAACTTTTCTGGTGGCACTATGGCCCTGCGATCCATTCAGCTTCTAACAGAAGTGAGTACTAAGAGCAATCTTGGGGATAAAGAAGGCCAGTGCATAAGGCGTCAACACTACCACCTTCAGGTGTTGAATGTTTAATAATCTGGGAGCGCCAACCTCCTGGAACCCTAAGGGTTTCCATGGCCTTTTTAGAGATCGGCTATCTGCTTACTATTGCGTATATATCTCATACAGGTGGATTCCTACTTGAACACGAACATGCATAATGTTACTCTCATAGTCTATAGGAATAAGCAAGATAGAATTTAAACCATCCTTGATATATCAAAATTATATGATTGAAAATTAAGAGGGCTGTATGAATATAAAATTTTATGTATTGAAAAAATCATTGTAAAGTTTTATCCATTACACAACACAATTTTTAAGGAGATCTGTCTCCTAATAGTCATTGTATTCTGTACTTCCTCTATGAACTTAAAAGTCTCACTATGTAGCATTATTAAATTAGATTTATTTTGCATCATAAGTCATACACTGTGCATGTAGATTTGTCAAATAAGTTTCAAATTTAACATAAAAAAACTACAAAAATAATTTGGCAAGTTATTTCCTTTGTAACTGAAGAGCAAATTGACACCTAATAACTTTGTTTATTTTAATGGTCAATATAGGCAAAATTATAATTTGTTTTCTAGGTATCATAATTATGGATCAACATACTTAATCTAAATAAGTGCCCATTACTTGTAAAAACATTGCAGACTTGTAAATATACAGAATATTTATTGAAGGAAATGTCGTAAAAGAAAATCTTAAGCAACCAGTCTTTTAATAATAAAAAAAAGTTTTCAAAACCCAATCCAAGACATCACAGACTGTACAAGTGCATAATAAACTATTCATACCTCTTCGAACATTAAGGGAAATCACTTACGGACTAACTGCTTTAAAATTAGCGTATAATGTAATTCCTGATATATATATAAGCTTTCATGAACCACAGATTATTGTCACTGTTGGACACTACATGAGAATATTATAGGAGAAAAATTCCTCCGACACTGGGACTTGAACCCAGGACCTTTGGCTATTCGCGCCAATGCTCTACCAACTGAGCTAAGTCGGAGTTCAATTCACAGCGCCGGATGGAACCTCTCTCCTATGACTGATTGCCTTAATGGTCTACCTCACAGACAGACAAGTTATGTCATATGTTCAAGTTCCAGTGTCGGAGGAATTTTTCTCCTATAATATTCTCATAATTCCTGATAGTCTAACAACAACAATAATAATAATAATAATAATAATAATAACAATAATAATAATAACTGACTGAATCGTTCCTGACCTAGGCGATCAGCTGTTAGTAAGCTCTCGTCGTTCTCATTTTTTGCTGATGGCGGGCGGGAAAATCGAAGCTTCTTTTGTCGTTTTAACCTCAAACGACATTTAAAAGACGAAATGAACTGAGTAAATTAACATGAACAGAATTTAAAATATATTCTTCCACTGTTGTTTGTTATGCAGTTTAATTTGCTGCTCTCAAGTCTTCAAGATTGTTCCGTGATCGATATTAATCGATACCACAGTGTTTTAATGATAATCTGTACTCGAATGGATATCGTTAAGATAATGTTACGTCACATATAGGCGTAAAAAATAGAGCTTTAGTTTGAACTGGAATCGGGTCAGTGAGCGTGACACAGTGAAATGCGGGAACAGGTGGTGGGAAAATTGATTGTGCGATTTCCTTTCAGAACCACACTCTCCCAGTGGACTAGTTCCGACAAGCAGTTCGCTATCAATATGCACCCTGTGTTCCGATAATTAGAGCCAGAATTATTCAGCCCTTAAAGTGGTTGCGGTAACCGTTACAGTGGATTGGAAATCTGAACTTCAAAGTGGCAAGATTAGAGACGACCCGCTTACAATCTATCTACTCCATTCCACATCACTTAGCTCTACTACAAATCATCTCCCTTCGCTTTATTCGTTTATCGTGTAGTGGCAGTGATGTATAAGTCTAAAGATATGTTATATTAACGAAAATACGGCGAATTTATTAAAGACTATTCCACTCATACGCCGAGTGTTTGATATTGACCAATAACGTTTAAAAATTCCTCGGATTCAAATCAATTACGATCGTTTATCTTATAATATCCTTCCTCGGATCGCAAGGATGCAATTTTATCTGATAAAACGTCAGCTCGTTACTTGACACGTAAAGCATCAACGTGCGGCGATTAATACGTTAGCCTATATGCCGCAGAATGAAAACACAACAAGTTTATACAACATAACTTGTTTGGAAATTAAAATAATATAAATGTCTATTGATTAAAAACAATTTCGATACGGTGCAAGCCGTTTCGTGTGCTTTTATAGCGTTTTGGTGTAAGCAACTACCACGACTCCCTCCATCTTGCGATGCGCACTATTCGTAGCATTGGGAACTCGGATTCATTCATCGAATCGATTCGTGGACTGTTCATTCATTTAGTATGCCGTGATCTTTCGGCTGGCAGATTTTCGACAACAAAGTAAGAAAATATTTAACTTATTATTTACAAAATCCGGTACATTTTATTCATGGAACAGTCATGATAATTTCTACTCGAGATTATTAGTTTTATTAGATAAATTTGCTTGAACTTCGTTCTCGCAAATATATTGCTAAACTCGTAATCTCTCATGGGATCAGCCTACCTATAACGAAATGTGGGCGTTACAATGTAATGTAATGTTTAATTTTTGGTAGGATACAAATAACCAGTCTTGTGTTATTTCTCAATAGGAGTCATTAGTTTTCTTATGGAGACTCTTTTCTTGGGTAAAATCATGGAAGTGGCCAACACTGCTGATGGATAGCCTATAATCGCACTAGTTTACGTCTGCATGTTTCTGCACCCCTCTTTTAGTGTGCGCGTTTCGATTCCTGCTCGAGACAACTTTCCTAGGTAGGGATTTTTTCAGGGTTTTCCTCACCTGTGAGACGAATGTAGAGAAACTTAGGCCCTTGCGATCCCCGGATATAATCTTTCCATCATTATCACGTTCATCCTCCAAGCCTTGTTTCAGCATGGACGTGTGCGCGACTGGTATATCTCGTTCTGTGTGTTCATCATTGGACTGCTGACTCAACCGAGGAGGCCATTCATGCCCTTGTGTGGTCAAAGTAATTTGTGTAAGTTCCGTAGGAACTCTTTCCCCCGTCAGGTCGCGGTCCTATAAAGTCCCGCGGTGTGGACCGCATAACATCCCTACAACAGGGTAGATAAAAATCAGAGAAAATGACGACTTAATACATTAACCCATTATAGGCTATGAAGAATAGCCAGTCACAATCCGTCATAATTTATTGTTATATTAAAGCCAATCGGAGGAGACGAACCCAAACGGGAGCTAAATGAACCGAGAATACTCTGCTTCAGAACTAAATACAATTTCCAGGAAATAGAGGATATAGAATTAATGGATGAAATCCTTAGTTACCATACCGTACCTCAACATCTGGAAGCATTGGGAGTTACCCATCAGTGTCATCTGCAATATATTAAAGATAATGGCGCTGGTAAATAAATATCCTACCGTAAAATGTTAGTACGGCTACATATTTACATCTTGGTAGGGTTATATTCTTGTTTCCAGAGTAAAATAACTTATTTGTATAGTATGGAATTAACAAACAAAAAATTCATGTAAAAATGGAAATTTTTTCAAGAGAGTGGTTATAACCACAACAGTAACTTATTGCGTTTAGAACTGATATACGTACTATATATTACAGGGGGCGGATCCATGGGGGGGATGGGGAAATTTCCCCCCAAAACTTTGTAACACTAAGCACAAATTATTCAAAATTTATTATTCTAATAAATTTTGTAAAGACAACATAACCCAAATATTAAATTAAAGCAACGACATTCATTATTTTGAAATACATTTGTAATAAAATGTTGATATGTTCATTTTGATTTCAATTGTGTACAGGGAATAATTAATTTTTATGAGTAAAAACTTCCCTCTCTACTGAAACGCGCCCTTTACCCAAAATAGCTACCCCAGAGGCGGAACCGGAAAGATATCAGAAAACTAGAAAACTAAAAGGAAAATCCACATATAAGAATCATGACTGACAAATTTTATTAGTTATATAGCTGTTACAAAACCAGAAATATACCAAATAGTACATCGTAAGAATAAATGAATATTAAAGCATGAAAACTGAATAACGGCAATCAAAAAACTCAAATAGCATGGTCATCCCTTCACGAACCTGACTGTAAGTATTAGAACAGCAAAACCCAAACTGGTGAGAAAATAAATTTAGATCAACATGATATAAAAAGAATTTAGAAAACAAACGAAAACTCACCAGAACACGAAAAGTAAATTTAAGGTAAAAATACTATGACATACCTGCAGAAAATTAGATGAATAGACGGTAGCTTATGGACTTAAGACATGACTCTACGAAGACGGACAGACAGTAGACGGACAGGCATTCTGAGACAGAGCTCCTACTCTCACGGCATGCTGAGACAGACTCCTTCTCCCGGCGGCATGCTGAGACCGAACGCTCACTCTCACTCAAGCTCAAGAAAACGCCACCTCGAGAAGCGAGGGCAGCGACACAACCGCATGAGCGGCCAAATAAATAACTAGACAAATAGGGTAGCGAGATTAACGAGAATAAACAAAACACTAGCATCATAAAGCAAAATTAGAGGAAAGAATTCGCGAAGCGAAGACCATGCTTGTAAGTATCAGAAAAAAATAATATTAGAAATGACATACTAACTGGGTGCCGAAAACTGAACGGCACACTACTTTGGTTCCCCCCCCCCCAAAAAAAAATATGTTTCTCTGGATCCGCCCCTGGTATATTATGAGATGTTAGAAGTTAATACTCAAGTTCTCGTGTAAGGTTAGCGAAGTCGTCACCACGAAGTTGAGAATCCTATACTTCAAACTATAAATCAATTTACTTTCATTCCCCAACGGGATGTCGTTTTGAAAATTTAATTTGGTGCTTTCAAGCGAAACTACTTGAGCTCAAAGGAAGTGTCTCTGAAGTTCATTGGTGTCATTAACACAAGACCTGACCGCTAATATTAACGAGTTATTACTCCACCCTACAGGCACAGCCAAATCAAATAGCTTCTTCCTCTTGCAAATGCCGATGTTCATTTCGTGTGTATAAAGATATATCATATCCAAAAATTTGGTTTTAAAAAGAGTATTTCTACTGATTAAATACCTTAATTCCTTGATCTTCACAGATAAATGAAACCTATCCAGGCGTGGTAGCCCCTAATCTACAAGGCGCGTCCAAAAGTTTCCCTGGGGCCGTTTACAGAAACAAAACAATTTCATGGACATATATATTCCAACAGTTACAGCAAGTGTTCAGCTATTTTTCAACATATCGCCACCGGAAGTGAAACATTTGTCATAGTGTGGAACCAACTTTTGAACACCTGTATCGTAGACGTCTACCGCCAGGGATTTGAACCACTGTGTGACAAACATCTCCACCTCTCTAACATTCTCTGTCATTCCTTGTCATTTCTTGAGGTGTAGGAAAAGATGGAAATCACTGGGAGCGAAGTCCAGGCTGTAGAGTGGATGTTTAAACACCTCCCAGCAAGTCTCCTGCAGAAGTTCGGTTGGGAGGTGTTTAAACAATCACCCGGACCTCGCTCCAAGTGATTTCCATCTTTTCCTACACCTCACGATATGACAAAAAATTATAGAGAATGAAAGAGAGGCGAAGGTGGTTGTCACACGGTGGTTCAAATCCCAGGCGGCACACTTCTACGACACAGTATTCAAAAGTTGGTGCCATGATAAGTAGGGACGGATTCTTAGATTTTTACCTATTTTTTTCCTTGCTTCCAAAACAAAAAGCGCTCATACACTTTTTCGAATCATGTCCATAGGATTCATCCACATTAATTCTGTGGAACCTAAAAATACCTAAATGGGGTATAAAAACCTAAATATACCTAAACGGGATATAAAACCTAAAATATCTAATTTAGGCTACTTTTTTGTCTTTTTTGTTTGTCAGTTGAGAAATCGATATTTGGCGGTGAGACAATAATTTTTGTTGGGTTGAAATTAATACCACCAGCGTTTCGTTCAACCCATTATCGTCTTGGATGGACAGTATCAAACGAGGAAGGGTAAGAGTACCGGCGTATTCCTTTTAAAATAGTCATACGAACAACCATTGTTGCCGTGTATGAACAAGGATATAGATTTCTGTGCTTCAAAGCGCTTGTTTGCCTTTAGTATTTCCCTGTTATTCATACTGAGTGTTCACACTGTTAGTTTTAAGAAGACATGTTAATTATGCGGAAACAAATGAAATCGAGTTTATTACGGCAGTGGATTGGCGACGACCTGAATTTCACTACAGATGGCAAAGTAATATTTTGTTAAGCCTGCCAGAAACACGTATTATTTACCTTTCTAGAAAAGGGGGAAGTTTTCGTCCCTAGTTGATCTGTTGTGCGGTTAGCATGCTTAACAACCGAAGAAAGGAAAATAATCAGTTTCACATTATACACATCCAACCATAAAGTATTTTACTCACTAAATTATAAGCATCGGATTCGAATCCTGAGAAGGGTAGTGTCTAGATACAGTATTAACTACTATAATGTGAGGCAATCATATTTTCACTGCTTCTTTTGATTGTTTGTGCTTTCTTTCTTCAATTGTATAATATTGTCCTAAAGCAAGTTTACACAAATTTAAGTCAATTTTGTTAAGTTAAACTTTACAAGTATTATGTATTGAATCTTATATAGACATTCAAATTCATTAAACCATTTATTCTACCCGAAAACTATATTTTGGACAAAAAACCTAAAAAAACAAACTATTTCAACTAATGGAAAACCTAAAACAGTGTTTTTAAAAACCTAAAAATTCGGTCCCTAATGATAAGACATGTTTCAATTCCGGTGGCGAATATGCTGAAAAATAGCTGAACACTGGCTGTGTCTGTTACAATAATATTTCCTTGAAATTGTGTTTTGTTTCTTTAAACGGCCCCTGGGAAAGTTATTTTATGGACGCGCCTCGTACATTCGCTTAATAGCGTAGGCTATAGGAGTGTACTTTCCCACCTAATTATGGACTTTCCCTGATCATTAAAGCAAACCCTTAATTGGAATATGTTATCTCCGCTGTATTCCCATCTCCATGTATAACCATTCCTACAATTCACATATTCCTCAACTTCACATTATAGTAATTTGAAGTTGATTGCAGACTTCTGTGAAGAGAAATTTTTACTTTTGTAATCTGAATAATTTTTCAATTAACCAGAACGGTTATTAAAAATATGTACTTTTAACAAATATCGGACCTTAAAAGCATTTATTATATGGGTGTTAAGAGAGTGATGAGTGATTGGTTTCAGATCCGAATACGTTTTATGCCTTCATTCAGTTTAAAGTTTACACAATGCACCTATTTAGGAAGAAACTAATTCCGTCGTTTACATTGTTCAATAGTCAAGACTTGAAATTAAAAATTCCCTCTGGATTGACCATTTCCCTGGCATAAGATAGGCTAAGAGAAACAAATGAGGTAATATTCTACCCCTTGAAGTCGGGTGAAACTTACCAACCGAACATCCAGCAGAAAGTCCGATGGCACTACTTTTTAAATACAGTAGGTTTATTGCCCTTAATGAGAAATCAGCTTTGTGATGTAGGTTCGCCCAAAATTCAAACAATTAAACACTACCACCGGCAGTAATGCTCCGGGCAGAAAGCAGATGCTAAAATTTTAGTATAAGATATATTTATCAATATATATTCTTTCAACAGGCATATAGGAATGACTATTTCATAAGTTAAATGCTATAAGAATGCAATTTCGAAACGGCTGTGAAATACTAGACCGGTAAAGTACATTATTGTCAGCAATAGAAGGTAATATATATATATATATAGGTAATATATATATATTATATATATATATAATATATATATATATGATTGTAAATAATGTATAATGTATTCATGTGAGTGAAATTCATTTAATTTAATTCAATAATAACAGCGTGTAATGTTCAGAGTTATATTAACTAAAATATGAATAGCACATGTTTGTAATTGCCCTAGGTAACTATAGGCCTACCATAATATTTCAATACTCATTCTGCAATATTAAAAAGCCAACACGAGATATTTAAGACAGTTCGTAGGAACATCGTGTAGAAGGTTAAAATCTTGGGCGAAGACGAAGCGCAGTACATGTATGTTAGCTAGTGCTTTATGTTTTATTCTGATGTTTAATATAGCAGTCACCTGCTTCTCAGCTCATTCTGCTGCATAATTTGTGTGTTCACAGACTGCACAGTTCACGGTATTATGGATCCTATTCGCCAGCATCGTGCTTGGGAACTCTGCAGTCTTGGTAGCACTCTTGTTCAATAAGTCGCGCAAGTCTAGGATGAACTTCTTCATCATGCATCTAGCTCTAGCAGGTAAGATTGCCAAACTTCTGTTTCACTGATCCTAGTAACTTGTCAGACTAAGTTGAAAACATTTATGCAGTATTTGTGCTTCGAGACGTATCATTTCTACAACGTATTGAGGGAGAGCAACCAAAATTAAGATTTAAACCTGATCTGTTTTGCAAAACACAATAATACAACGTACCAACCTTATTTTCCAATGTAGATAGTAACGAATCAGAAAGGGAATGAAATGAGGAAGGAAAAAGAAAAACAAAAGGTGCTTAGAAAAGAAGAACAAGTGCATACGGAAAAGGAAGAACGAAAGGAGGAGAAAAAGAATAAAGGGATAAAGAAGGAAAGAAAGAAATAAAGAAACGAAACTAATAAATAAAGTAAATATAAAAGCTAGAAGACAGTATGAAAGAAAATGAAACGGAATAATAAATTAATAAATAAACATAAGAGGAAAGAGTGAATGAATGAATGAATGAATATAATTAATGAATGATGACGGAATAACTAGACAGCAGAATGATCTATAGAAAGTCACACATCAAGAAGGACGAAACTTGCACATTTTGATCTCCTTATTTCCTTTATCTATGAAAAGCAATATATTATTATTAAATAATAAGAGGGTGGAAGTTGTAAAATTAATATATATTATGATCCAATAATTCTGAAATATAAATGTTATGCCTAATTAGGATCAAAGTAATGTACATTTAAAGTCAAGAAATGCAAAGAAACCCTGAGTAAAATGGAAATTGGTAGGTTGGAAAATTAATGTAGAATATGATCCAGTAAATGTTAAATATACATTTTATGTCTAACTGAGATCAAAGTCATAATGTACACATATTGTACATTTAAGCTAACAAGTTATCTTGTTATCTTGCCCCAATAATAAATATATATACACATACCTGTATATATACGAGGCGCGTCCATAAAGTAAGTTTCTCCGGGGCCCTTTAGAGAAACAAAACACAATTTCATGGCATATATATTCCAATAGATACAGCAAGTGTTCAGCTATTCTTCAACATATTCGCCACCGGAATTGAAACATTTGTCATACCGTGGAAGCAACTTTTGAATACCTGTGTCGTACAAGCCTGCCCCCAGGGATTTGAACCACTGTGTGACAATCATCTTCTCCTCTGTCATTCTTTGTCATTTAGTGAGGTGTAGGGAAAGATGGAAATCACTGGGAGCGAGGTCCAGACTTTAGGATGGATGTTTAAACACCTCCCAGCCGAACAGGAGACTTGCTAGGAGGTGTTTAAACATCCACCCTACAGCCCATCAGGATGTACATAAGGGCACTATTAGGTAATCACATCAAACAAATGGTTACCAAAATTTGGTTTGACCGAAGGTGATAAGCTTCATTGCTTGGCACTCCGGGGGTAAGGGAGGGCACAAAAAATATAATAATAAATAAAAAATAAATAAATAAAAGCCCAGACCTCGCTCCCAGTGATTATTTCCATCTTTTCCTACACCTCAATAAATGACAGGGAGTGACAGAGAATTACAGAGAGATGTTTGTCACACAGTGGTACAAATCCCTGGCGGCAGATTCTACGACACACGGTATTCAAAAGTTGTTTCAATGGTATGACAAATGTTTCAATTCTGGTGGCGAATATGTTGAAAAATAGCTGAACACTTGCTGTATTTGTTAGAATAATATGTCCATGTAATTGTGTTTTGTTTCTGTAACAGGAAAACTTCCTTTATTGACACGCGCCTCGTATATATGCGTGTGTGCGTGTGTGTGTGTGTGAGGCCTTATGGGCCCTCTGATTGGGTATAGGACCTCCAATTGGAGGTTTCAGCACCTAAATTAATTTTTTTGAACTTATTTTCCGAGAGAGAGGACAGAGGGACAGGTGGTAAATCCATCGCCTCACAAAACCCCCTGCGGAAATAAAGATATTACTCTGACGTGAATGAGTTCATGAATTTTGTCCAGAGGCTCTAATTTAGGCTTGGTGTTCTTTTACGTCTGGTCACGGAGACCGCCATTAACGGCTGTGAATGTCCCGTGCTGACCACATGCCCCCAATCCTGCCTTCTGCCTACAGTGGATGATACAGCGGTTGGCTGGTAAGCCTAGTCCCTTCAGGGATGTAGCGCCACGGGGTTTTCTTTAGTTTATTTCTTTTACGTGCCGTAAATCTATGACAAGGATCCCCAACATAAAGCCACTCCCGGAATAGGATACTCCGTGCCTGGATTAAATGCAGCTATTGATACTGTACTGAAACCGTAGACTCGGACAGAACTATTATCGGTAGGATTATTCCTAACTTAAAAAGTGCACTTGAGACTTTTAGCGAAAAATTCCTATACAGTATTACAATCTAGGTGTAACATTTATAGCAGGAATGTAAACAGCCGAGGATAAAAATATTACTAATAATCTCAATTTTGGCCAGTAGCACACACTAGACGGCCTGATGCTCTTCTTTAAACATGATGTAAATACCGGTAATAAATATGGTCGACATCTGTAACAGTAGTTCGCTTGGCAGGGGTTTGCGGTTGAATTTTGAGGTTACGCTTCCATTTTGTGGAAATTTGTTAAGAAATATCGTTAAATGCTTTTACGGTATTCTTAACATTGTTAACATTGTTCCTTTTTGCGGATTTTCATTTCTTGATTTTATTCATGATTACAACTTTCCAAAATCAATTTTATGAAATATCGAAAGAAGATATTTTCACGACAGACGACATAATAAGCTGATTGTCGTACCTCGGATAGATAGTAACACTGGCGGAGTGCATACAATGTATTTTCCAATGCCACGGGCGAGAAACATTCCGACTATTATTACGGCTATGATGACGTATGACACGCAAAGCTGATGTAATTTCTATAAGCTACTCCGGTATTATTAGTGATTAATTTGGATACGGCTCATATAGAACTTTCATGGTAATCAACCAAAGAACAATTATTGTAAGGCCGATTGTCTACTTTATAGACTATAATATGATCAAATATGAGAATTGAATATAATAGTTCCAAAATGTGACGCAAGGAAATTAAACTGTAAGCAATGGCATTTTTCCTGGATCTTTGATCTGAGCTTTGGCATTTCATAAATAACGAGAGATGCTAAAGACCTGTGAAGTAATAAAACTATTTTCAGACGAAACTAACATATTTTGTGGGGATATTGACATCATGAAAACCTGAGTTTTAAGTTACCGGTACATAAAAAATCTTGACAGTGGTCTATTTTCAACAAGGATACCACAAAATGCTTTAAAACGTCTTTCTAATGTTATTCTACAGGTGATCTAAAAATTATCAGTAAAGTTATAACAATTAATAAGAAATTATTTTTCAATCAAGTTAAGTCATCCAAATTTGTGGGACTTATGATCATCTTAGCTTAGGGTGCTATGTAAAACAATAATATGCAAAAAATTGTCCCATTTAATGTACACAAGTTACATGCCTACCGGCTTGCACGAACTTAAGACAAATTCTGCCGACTAATTATTATACTGGACATTATATACCGTATATTAAGATGATCGCATATCATAGACTATTCATCCACGAGTACTTGAGGACTTTCCTTTGGCAATGTTATTCATCCAGTCCCAATTCTGTAGCAGAGAGCTTTAAAACACTTTACAGAACATCCCAGCACCTCCTCATCGGAACTCTATAAAGATATCTAAATAATTATCCCTTACATGTTTAGATATTTACAGTTAGAAATAAGCTGTCTCACTATAATACTATATTAATCAATTGTATAGGCCTACATCAATATTCTACAAGGGACATATGTTAACTCTCTAAAGTAAACATTTCTGGCCCAAATATTGTATTTTGTTCAAGCATTTCTCAAAATGATTTTAAATTAAATGCGATTGACCCAAAATTCTTTCAAAAAGTGGTCTTTGGTTCTAGTATTTAACTGGTTTATTAGCAATAACAGTCAGTATCTGCTCAAGTAAACCATCGGTAATGGCCGTGGAAGTAGACATTTTGGCAAACGCTTTCGATCCTTCCATCTGCCAGTGACGTTGAAAGGTGAAAATGGACGACGCAGCGGTCGGCAGTGCCCACCCCATTGGATGGAATACCAATTTGAATTTTACCCAGCAAAAAAAAAATATATTTTTTCAATTCTGTGAAAATAATCATGCTAATCCGTTCTATTGTAACCCACGTATTTATAAATAAATTAACTCTATAATTTTATAATTGTATTTGTAAGTTCTTCATTAAATACTTTACATTAACTATAATGAGCAGTCATGCTATTCGGGGTCTCGAATATAATATAGAAATAAAATGAGTTTATTAATTAATGCTGAAACCCCTAAGGATAGGAAGGCACTATTTGAGCGGGAAAGAGTTGAGTCACGCCCTCAGGCTTTTAATGATTAAGTAATATACCTCTGATTTGGTTTCAGTTAAAATACGGATAATTTAATTCCAGAGATAGGACGAAACTAATTTCAGTAATTTGCTTCATTGGAGATAGACTGAATATTTAATATGCCTACGTTTTGAATACAAGTCAAATTATATATTTAACTACTATTCTTTAATCTGCTCATTGCATTGCTGGAAATAAATATTTATACTTTTCAATATATCTGGGTATATTCTATTAACTTTCAAAACTATTTCAATTACTAAGCCATTTCAAGCTTCGTTAATTAACAAACTTTCTTTCTTTCTTTTTCGTAGTTTTACCTCTCCCTTTTAGGATTTAAGCGACCCAAGCCGCCCGGGCCTTACAGGGCCGCGACTAATTAACAAACTTTTAATTAAAATTAAGTAAAGGCTTTTTTTATGATGGAGTGAATGTTTTGGAAATACTCAAAATTTATGGACGGAAGAAAAAGACGTGAAATGACAGTAATTTTATCGAAGTACGACCTTTCTCAGGGTGTGGATTTCTTGCATAGGCCTATGACCCAATTCTACTACATTGAGATACAATTCTTTCTGTTTAATATTGATACCTTTGGTATGGTTGTTTTCGTTTTGGTATGGTCGTTTTTTCCTACATATTAGATACGAGAAGTTTATAATCATTAATGCAGTAACAAATTTGTTAAAGTGATTATAAATTCCGGCTTCTTCAGCTTTTATCTGGTATGACTGTCTGCTAATTTTCAAACATACTCAACTGTTTCCCAGCAGTTACTCTGTATCAACCCGTGTCAGATTAACCCGAACATAGAACAGCTGCACGATGTACGAAGTGTTATAAATAATATAGACCTCTCAATATCATGGTCCTTGGCCAGTCCTGTAAGCCTGATCTCTTCAACTTATTTTATCTGGCTAAGAGTTTTGTACACTAGGTCAGTGACCACTAGGGATAGATGTTTGCACACCCAGCATCCCAAGTTCAAGAAGCAGTTTGCAGTATTCAATAATGCTCTCTTTCCTTATTAGGCTAACGTTTTCGATGTGATTAAGACGGTTCATGAGTATCGAAGCAATTTCCGTAACCATTCAACACCTTTCCTATGCAATGTTTTCGTGTCTAACAACTCCATCTTTAGTGATCTCTGTTCATCAACCTTTCTATGAAGAATATGAGGAATACGAAGACAGATTTTTGTAGGTCCTTGTTACGAGATTCATAGGGATCGTTGCTGAGCTCTAATATTTGAGCCAAACCGATCGTATTAGTGTCAAATAAATAATACTTTAAGGTGAATTTTACTTAATTCTCACCTCAATTTTTTTATTCGGTGAAGAATATTCTTTATGTGCTAGAAAGGCCTGAATTCGATTCAAATGATATTTGAATCTAATAACATTATGCACTCCGTGCACGGAGCATAGGGTCTCCTGCTGGAGATACGTTTACCCAAGTATAGTTTAGTTACGCTTTTTTTCCTACAGAAGGCAGATTGATAGGTGGTAAGCCTATCACCCTACTGAATTCTTAATAGGAAACAAAGATATCACTTGGATGTGAAAAGGCCGGAGGATTAATTTGTAGTTATTATTTTATGGTAAACATTCAATATGTGACGTATATAAATCCTTTGAAAAAAGTAACATTTGTCATTGCACTGCTCCTGAACCGTGACAGTATCGTATGTAAAGGATCGAAATTAAATCATAGGCCCATTACGGTAAGTGCATATTATTTATCAGCCTTTCCGTTTTTTCATTATTCTTTCTCTTTCGTGTTTGTGCTTGTCTTCATAGAATAAGAAACATTTAGCTTAGTAGGCTATTCTTCTTTCAGTTTTACCTCTTTCATTGTGGAACTGTTTACGCAGCCCACAACGCCCGGCTTAACATAGTATGAATTACCTTATTAAAAATATATAATGTTCGTTAATTATGTTTAAAAGATTCAACTATTAATGTCCTTAACAATATTTAATAGTAGAGTAGGTGAACATTTTCCTTGAAGTAAGCTTATGCTCTTTACTCTGAACATTTCTAGATTAAAAAGACAAAACCAAACTACGCAATTGGAGGATAAGAATAAGGGGACGCAGATGCATTGAAATCAGACTTTATGAAACATCATGTGCCAAACAGAATGAAACTTAACTCAAACGACAAGTGTGTAGCCTACGTACTATCTTCACTAATGATTACATACACAATGAGAAACTAAACATCACATTCGCTTACTGAA
Organism: Ectobius pallidus; assembly: GCA_964059195.1. Lineage (NCBI taxonomy): Eukaryota > Metazoa > Arthropoda > Insecta > Blattodea > Ectobiidae > Ectobius > Ectobius pallidus. The sequence continues at coordinate 23,714,625 of CAXKWD010000010.1, read as the reverse complement.
TTGATGTACTGTCAACATGTCTTACAAATAATGGTGATAGGAGAACCTCAGATATTTGTGCATAATGGAATTCATGTTACAAGTTCAGACTGAAAAATCAAGTGCATGTGCTTCTTAATGTACCCTTAGTTACAGACAAACTTCACAAGGTAAACTAAATATCAATACTTATTTATAGGGAGCGGATTTTTAAGTGATAAAAACGTGAAAATATTTATTTTCTTATGTACTAAAAATTGAAAAAATATGTATAAACGTTTTAAAAATATTTTGTTTCAGTATTATGTAATACATCAATTTTATACATATAAAATGTACTATACTCAACAGTCATGGTGAGACAATGGTGAGGAGAAATATATCGCTGTTGCAGTGGACAATGAAGACTTTCTCCAAGTTTTCCATCACAAACCGATGTCTCTTGTCACGGAAAAATGCCCAAAACCGAGAGAAGGAACGCTCGACGCCACAAGAAGTTAGTCTTGCATATTTTAGCAAAGGAATGTCACTGACACACAATTTCTTCACTCTCTTGCTTCTCTTCCAAAATGTTGGCAACTTGACACATAATGTAAAATCCATCATTTTTGGCAAACACGTTTTTAAAGTTCTAAACATCGCTGTAATTTTAGGGCCTTTGAGTGAATTAATTTTTCTCTCAATGTCACGCACTTCATTAACCGTCTCAGTCAACAATTTTGTCGATGTTTCTAATTTCTTTATTGAGTGACACAAAACACTTAAATTTGCAGATATGTAAGATAATTCATTTTTTAGTGAACTGCCCTTAAATAAATCCTGAAGAATTTCAATTGATGAAGCATCAACCTTATTCAGTTCATTTACAACGGATTTGAAGTTTTCAAAATTCTGTTCATAATATTCCACTGCTTCCAACCATGTTCCCCAGCGAGTGACTATAGGTGTAGGAGGAAGTGCAAGATCGGGATTTTTTTCTTTGAACTAACCAATTCTCGTTGGGGACTTCAAAACTACTTTCTTGCCATTTGAAATTAACTTGTCCACTTCAGGATATAAGGTATGTACCTGTTCACATACCCTGTGTTGTAAAGCGTGTGCTATACATGTTACATGTATCATATTTGGGAAGCTTACATTTAGACATTCTGCTGCCTTCTTCATGTAGGGGGCAACATCCGTAAGTAACAAACGAACATAACATTTGACCCCATCCGGCCATAATAACTGAAGTGATTCATTAAATAAGTGAGCCACCGTTAGATGATTTGTTGCTGACATTTCTCTGCATGCAAATAAAAAACACCGTTCTGAAGCAATTTCGTTATTTTCCAGCACACCTACTACAACGTTTCCCACTTTCCTTCCACTAGAGTCTGTTGTTTCGTCCAGGCTTACCCAGATTTTTTCTCACATTCTGCTCTGATCTTTCCTAACGTTTCTTCGTAGCACGCAGGAACATACAATTTTCGTATTGTTGATTCTTCTTGTGTTTCATATTTTTTGTATTTAGTCAGGAACTTCTTGAGCCCTGGATTCTTCAATTTATATAAAGGAATATGACACATAAGAAATGTTTTGCACAAATCTGCGTAGTATTCAGGACTTTTTGCAAACTGAGTATGTGAAGAAGAAGTTGTTTCACCGTGAAGCAGCCATTGTGTGTTTACTACCAGTTAAATGCTGCATGACTTGAGATCGCTGATCTGCATTTACAGATTTCGCACATTTTTGACAGAATAGAATTTTCCCGTCACTTGTAAACGTCCCACTAAATTCAGCAACATATTGATGTAAACGAGAAGGAACAAGCACTTTCCTATCGGCATTTTATCTGCACTATCACTTTATACAGTCTAAAAAGCAGTCTCACTACTAGTCATCAAAGCAATGCAATGCGAGAGATTGAGGTTCAGACTCACTTGCATGTGACACGGGGAATCACACACGTCTTTGTTCTCCACCGATTTGAAGGCGCGTGCAGTCAAGATCACATGCAGAGATGCACAGGATTTCGAATGAAATGAATTCACGTTAAGAAATATATTCACATTGCGTTTTCATTAATATATGTTTTTGAAAATAATTTTTAAACTTAATTTTAACAATCAGAACAAGGAAAATATAACAATATATGTATTTATAAGTAAATTTTTAAAAATATGTATTTACATAAAAATATTACAGAAATATGTGTTTTATGTGAAATAGAATTTCATATATAAACTTCGGGTTTCTAGTTCGGAATTTTAGTTTTAGTTGTAGTCTTCTGCCTATAAGCAGAAAAAACATTTATTTACATAAAAATCCGCTCCCTACTTATTTCTTAATTGATGACATACATGTTCAATTTGAACACCATTTTACTACTGTCAAACAGTATAGCGATGTAATAGCGCTTATTACAGTATAGCGCCTTAATGCCTTATTCTCTGCATTACATCAGAAATGATCTGATGCACTTCTGCTGCTGCCATACTGCGACTTACGAGGTCTTCTGGATCCTCAACCAGTGTGAAAAAATAATGGTGCTGTGCATGGTACCCCCAGAGGAAAAATCCAGTGGTGTCAAGTCAGGCGACCGTGGAGACCAATACATTTGTCTCTAACAGGACTCTAACACGATGAATTTAATGTTGACGCATGTATCGCAGTGAAACAGCTTCTGCGACCCCTATGTTCCTAACCTCCAAATGCTTAGTTTGGTACTTGCAGTCTACGATTTTCTGCGTGTTCATTAAATACGCTTTTAACCAAATGTGAAACAGGAGGCGTAGCATTAATGATCGATCTATGAAAAATGAGTTTCTCCATGAGTTACTTTGATTGAATTCGTACCTGCTAGAGTTAATTATTTTACAAGTAATTTTATAGATAAACTCTCCATAGTACTATATTATGGTGGGGAAATCCGTAGTGCAATTGGTTGCGGTACTGGGTTACAAAAGGAAAGTCCCGGTTTTGATAACTGATGAGGTCATCGACTTTTCAATTGGCCGAGTCCTTCTAATGGCACTATGATCTTGTGGTCGACTCAGCCTCTAGCACAAATGAGTGCCAGGAATAATCCTGGTGGTAAAGGGGGTCGATGGTAAGGATAAGTTTACCATCTTAATGTGCAGATCATATAGAATTCTGGGAGCTTGAACTTCCTGGAACTATAAGGGCCACCAGGGCCTGTGCAGGCACTGTATTACTTTACAATACTAGGCCTACTTACTACCTAGTACGCGGTGCATACTGAAAGTCGTGAGCAACATTTTTTCACAACCTTAATCTTTATTTGTGAAACCAAGTATATCATCTCAAACTACAGACCTTTCTTTCACTTTTCACATAGTCTCCGCTTTTTTGCAAACATGTTTCCCATCATTCTGCAAGTTTGAAAATACCCTTGCCTTAGAATTCCGTTCCAGGAGAAAGGCGTTTCACTGTGAATGAAATCGCTGAAAAAATTGCAGTTGGACATAGTGCGGTGCAAAAAATGATTCACAGCTTAGGTTATCGGAAGGTTTGTGTCCGCTGGGTCCCACGTTTATTGAACGAGGACCACAAACGTCAGAGACGAACCATAACCCAAAACCTTCTTCAGAGATTTCAAAATGAAGGTGATGAATTTTTGACGAGTATTGTGACTGGAGATGAAAGCTGGTGCCATCATTATGAACCTGAAACAAAACGACAGAGTATGGAATGGCGTCAGTGTCTACGGGCAGCTGGAACGGAATTCTATCGCAAGGGTATTTTCAATCTTGTAAAACGATGGGAAGCATGTGTGGGGAAGAAAAAAAAAAAAAGAAAGAAAAAAAAAAAAAAAAAAAATAGACTATGTGGAAAAGTCAAAGAAATGTCTGTAGTTTGAGATGATATGCTTGGTTTCACGTACAAATAAAGATTAAGGTTGTGAAAAAATGTTGCTCACGACTTTCAGTATGCTCCTCGTACATACTAATTTTGAATCTAGTTACAGTAGTCTAGTTTTTAATTTTTATTCGGCCTATTTTTATTAATTTTGACCCACTTTTAATTGTGTATAAGCGTTGCCCCCGTTATCCATTTCTGTGTATTTACTCTAGATTTTGCTATTCCTATTTTATATTATTTGTATCTAATTCATGCAATTTTAAATTGATCTTTAATCATTCTTAGTGCTTGTTTGTTATGTGTCCACTTCTGATAAATGTAAGTAAAAGGTCGTAATAACGTAAAGTGAGTAAATAAATACATGTTTAAATTAAGAAGATAATTGTGTAGTTCCAATCAGCTATTAAATCACTATCCCATTAATATTAACTACGTTCGCATTCATGGGATTTACCAAGAACAACATTAAAATACGGGTTAAAGCTTTCCTTGTCTTTTGGATGTTAGTAGGCTATACCACATCATATCTTATGATAAAAATAGATTAATTTTTAAATGAAATATATTTTCCATTATTTCTTCATACTGTATATCGAAATTCATATTGAAGATCTCCATTTTCAGGATATGAAGTGTAAGAAATTTAGTTGTAGTCTACTTATACCATCGCATATCCAAATGCTTGAGCTAAAAAGACCGATTTTCTGAGAGCTTGGAGTAAAATCTCCCGCTTCCTTGGATTTTTTCGAGGTAAGGGGATCCGGAATAATATGTAATTATTATCATAGGGCTAAGGACAATTCAGGAGTTAATTGAATGCGGTAACTTATTATTACCTATATGTGAGAATATGGCCCGGAGAATGGATGTGCTATCGAGTCAACTCCAATCTTGCACTGTACCAATAAATTCATATTCTCTATGACAGACTGATCGAACGACAGATCATGTTCAGAGTCTGGTTACTTATGTGCACTTCTGTCGCTGTTTAATAAAAATAGGTACATTTAAATGCACAATGAGATAAAATGAGATAGCCTATATTATAACCCTATAAAGTAGTAAAGTGAACAAGAAATAATTGTCATTCATATCCTACCTTATATACAATGAGTTCATTCTATATATACATATATATATATATATATACTCTTGATAAACCTGATTAAATGGGCGGGGTCTGTCCGAGTTATGAAATGTTCGGCTTATGGAGGGAAAATGAGGATATGGTTCATAAGTAATGACATGTAGTGTTTAAGCTGCAATAATGTATAACTAATAACATAATGGTATATAAGTAATGACATTTAGTGTTTAAGCTGCAATAATAAAATGTATGAGGCAGAATAAAATATTAATATTCACAGTTGGAACGAAAAAGAATAACACTCCAGGTGAAATTTCTAGTCAGAATCTGAAATGCACACTGTTACATTAAGAGTACACAAACGATTGATGTGGCACTATGAGCATATTGAGGCCGAAAGAAACTGTAAATGTTCTTCTGTGTACAGTTTTTCTGTTGCTTTTGAATAATTTACTCACTTGCAGTTCTGAAGTGGTCGTAGAATGGCTGTAGTTCTGGATCTGGGTCGCCAAGAATCTGTCCGAGTTATCCAAAGTCCGGTATATTGAGGTCCGAATTATCGAGAGTTCACTATATATATATATATATATATATATATATATATATATGTGTGTGTGTGTGTGTATGTGTGTGCTCATGTATATACCGTTATATATGTAGGCCTATATATATATTAAATAAGAATATCAATCTCATCGTACTGTAAATTTAAGCAGACAATATACACTGAAATGATGGAGAGTATAAAGCAGCCTATCCTTTCTTGTTTTTTTTAAATAGTCTATATAAAACTCTTAATTTTTTTTTAAATTGAAACTGAGTGCTTGCCCATAGATGCTTTTGTGAACTTTTATTATCGATATTTTTTTTAATTGTTTATTATTATTATTATTATTATTATTATTATTATTATTATTTTATTATTTTTACATACATATTTTTTACAAGTATAAACAAATGAAACCAAACATGCCCCTATATGAGCATCGCTCGTGTTTAGGGGATATAGTAGATTAATATAAATATAATTACATAACACTACTAGGATTTGGTGAAGACTTGCTATGTTTTATAAACAAGATGATAAAATTCTGTATCTTGTAACAATTACTATTGTCCGTTATTATTGTTACGTATTCGTATATGGCCGGTTATCTCAGTATTACGGATTCTACTTCTTCTGCTGAAGTAATTCAATATCCTCCCTCTTCGTTTTCAATTTCCACCGCGAGGAAATGAAGGAGTTGGCGGCCGATTGAAGTAATTACACCCCACTGAGTGAATAGGCGGTTTCTATCTAACGAAATTATTTCACCTATACCTCTGCATTTACAACCTGTTTGACTTCATAAGAAGTTGGACTTACTATTAAATTTCATTACATGCAACAAATCGATAACTCAAATTATGAATTTATAAATGCCTCTCGCGTTATTTAACCTCATTTAATCCGGTTATGTTAAGTTGATATTAATAGTAATGGGAGGTAATTAGAACAATGATTGAATCTTAAAAGAACATTATCTTGCAATTTGACTGAGTGGAACAATCGGTAAAGTGGCCCATAAACGATCAGTCAAGTCGTACAAATATGTGATTATGAAAACCTTGAGGTGTTGTGCAATGGTACCAATACAATGTGCAACTTCAGAATTGAGTCGCCAGAAATAAAAAATGAGTGTAGCAGCTTGTATGGCTATAGTAGCGACCCTGCTGATAAGCAAACAAGAAGCGTAGATGTTGGGTGAGCGAACCATTGTTATACGAAACTTGATAAATTTAAGCGTGAAAATCCCGTGAAGGAATTCAATTCAATTTATTATCGCCTTTGAGTAAAAATACAATAGGCTTTGTCATTAATAGTGTATATAATTCATTACACAATTACTAAAATAAGTGATCTTACATACTGGACACATTAATAACTACAGCGAGTCCCACGCAAGAGTTGGCCAATGACGCGGGTTCCTGTGGTGCGGCGGACACAGCTCCAACTCCCGAGCGATCGGATGAAATATCAGCGCTAATAAAGCCGCGATCGGTGTAATGATTCAGGTTCTCACATTTACAGTTAAAATTACAATGAAAATAAACACGTACCTCATCACAAGAGATGTTGGAAATGTTGCATCCACACAATACTGGCACCTTTTTGGAAATTTTCTTTCACGCGCATAAGTTCAGCTTCCTAGACAGAGTTCATTTCTCTTGTGATAGGCCTATGTGATATTGTCTTTAAGATCTTCTAACAGTATGTGAATATTATTTATGGGGAAACTTGAAAAATAAAGTGTTTAGGTCAATTTCCCATACATTAGAAGAACTTAAAGACAATATCACAAGAGAAATTAACTTTATCTCGGAAGCAGAACTTATGCCCTATTAAGGGGGTTTTTAGGGCTAATAACTTAAAAAAATTAACTTTTTGGAATTTTCCTGTGGTTTGCAGCCTAAAAGCTATATGTGTACCAAATTTCAAGTTTCTAGCTCATCTGGAAGTGGGCAAACATTAATATCGGTGTGCCGAGCCGAGCCCTTTCTCGGGGGTTTTTTAGGGGTAAAAATTTTAAAAAATTACTTTTTGGAATTTTCCTGTGGTTTACAGCCTAAACGCTATACGTGTACCAAATTTCAAGTTTCTAGCTCATCTGGAAGTGGGCAAACATTAATATCAGTGTGTGAGTCAGCCATGTGGCTTTATATTATAGGGATTTCACAAAAGCTTATCTGTACGAAATAAGTTAGTGTCTGAAATTCATACACTGAAGTATTAATAAGCCTTCCAAATATTTTGTGTCAGTAATCCAGACTAATAATGTGGTGTCCGCTATCAAGTTGGGAACTATTCCAGGGAATGTAGTGCTTTAAGAAACATTTCCCTTTTCTCATTCTGTTCTATCCCCTTAGTTTTTGTTTTATCATTGCTTCATAAGCTGATTTTTAAATTCTTTTCCTTTAGTCTTTCTTCCTTTTTATATCTCTTTTATAGTTTCGCAGTTTGTTCTTTTAGTACATTGAAAATTTATTAGCGTACCTTATGAATTTCTAATAATTTTATAGCTGTACGCTTCTTTTAAAATAATTCATTGTTACTAAATCTTCCAAACATTTTGTGTCTGAAATCCATACTGTTAATGGGATGTCCGCTATCATGATGTGAGCGGGTGTCTTGCTGAACCGCCTTCTTTATTTATTATTTTTTTAATTCAGCTGTATTTATACTCCTTTCAGCTTGGAGGCCTTCAGGAGTTCGGGATCTATGTCTATTTAGTAGGCCATGAAACTAGTGATTGTCAATTATTTTCTATTGTTGGTTTAATGTATGGAGTAGATTTCAACTGATATTAATTTAAAGGGATAAGATATAAAATGAAATAGCGAGGATGATTCATGATATTTAAATGTCCAATTCGACATTTGCCTTTACGACCGGGAAAACCATGAAAAACCCATGTCAAATTGGCCGGCCATGTGATTTGAACTTGTTGGAGAGAATATACTGTTTTAATAAACATTTCCCAATTCTCATTTTGTCTTATCCCCTTAGTTTTTTTATCAATTCTTCATAAGCTGCATTTTTAAAATTCTATTCTTCTAGTCTTTGCTCCTCGTTTTCCATAACAGTGGTAATCTCTACGCCTAGGCTATGTAACTCAATATATGGCAGCAATTTAATTTTTTACTCGAAGATGTTGACGCCATCATGCCTGAACTGAACTGGTGAACGAACTGAAGCTGTTGCTCAAAACAATATGCCTACCATACACCTTTAAACAGTTGTGTTTGCAAAAAAAAAAAATATTTTACACAGTAGCACAAAACGTCAATCACCATTATCAGTTCCAATTATTCATTGGTTATGGTATGCAGCCCTTTATGCCTTTTTTAGATTGAGATTTTCTTTCTTTCCTTATTTCTTTCTTTATCTTAGTTCAACCTCTCCCTTTTAGGATTTAAGCGACCCAAACCGCCCGGGCCTTCCAGGACCACGACCTGTCGGGAGAGGGATTAGCTTTGGATCACACACATACTTATTTGACCAGATAAGGACATGGAGGGCCTCCCCGGATGAGTGATCAGCCCAATGCCGGGGCAACCTCCAAGACAAAACGAACACATAGAACGAGACACACCATTCACACACACTCACTCCAAACAAGGCGAGGATGGGATGAAGAATTAATGAACACAATTTTTTATATTGTTTAATGAATCTTTTTATATACGATCTCTGGCGAGAATTAGAGCATTGCCTTAGACCTGTTCCAATATTACACTTACAATTATGTTCAAAAAGTGGTTAAGAAATAATGCGGTTTCTTGTCAGGATTACTAGTTTCATAGTTATTTTATAATTTTTATGTTTATAATTTTGTTTTATATTCAAAATGCCAAATTCCTTGTAGCTGTATAAGATGAGTTGGGCTTTTTTACCCTTTAAGATTGGACCTTTAGTAGCCTATTCATTTTTATAGCAATATCAATGGCTGTAGTGAAGTCTGTGTTAGCGCTCCCCGTCTCGTTGCAAAATAGACTGAATATGACCAAAATCTTTATTTCAGGTAAGTATTTAAAAGAGGGGTACTTCCCACCGAATTTAACCTTAGCCGACTGTAAAACATTCCAATATATAGACTAAGTCAACAGTTGTTTACAAATCGTAATTTTTGGTCCTTACTTTATACAATTAGGATCCTATCGTAGTAACTTATTTCCAGCTCACTAAATTCTCATGACGTGTTCTTCGTACTTGTGTGGTCTATAACATTTGAGGCCTTTAACTCCATCGAGTAAATGTTACATGTCATATTTCATGTAAAATTAACAAATTAAGAGAAACTGAGTTTGGATAGTCAGACAATTGCTTCACGCCTCGTCTTAATGCAATATAGTAATAAGTGCGTTGAATGTTTTTCTGTCGTTTCCTATTTCCGTCTGTATTATTAAAAAAAGAACTAGGCCTAAATTTACTTAAATAATTGTAATTTTAAGTATGTTTCATATAGAAAACAGCTCAACATATTCCCCTTCATTAAATTCATCAGTTCACATAATGAGCAATGAGACCAGTTGAAATTATTTGAAGTGAAAATAATTCAAAATGTTGTTGCTAGGCCTATACTGAACTTTTTATATGAACAGAAAATAATTAGGCATATTATATAAGGACTTTGTCCAAATTCTATATTTCTTTATGTATGTTACCCTAATATATCTGGCTAGCAATGACTCAAAATTTTTTTTTAGTTGCTGCTGTAATGCTGTATTCAACTGTAACATCGATAAAATGTTGATGTTTCATGGATTTAATATTCACGTTCTTGTTCTCAGACTATTTTTTCTTGTGGAAAATAGAAATGACATGCTTTCACAAACTGGGACAAGAAAATACATTGTATGTTTAAAACTCTATCCCAAAGTTTGTGGACAACAATCGATCTTCAATTGTTATAGAGTGTTATTGTGCTCGCAGTAACTTCCCAAGTCGTGCGCCTTCTAGTATTTTGTTTCTTCGTGAAACAAGTTTACTCGCTTTTCGTTTAAGATGGTTCGTGTATTGTAATTTAAATTCATATTCTTCCACCAGTATTGTTTCTTAATCTTTCACTGCTACCGTTGTATATACCCGTATATTTCCGCAGATAAGACGACCTTCAGATAAAACGAGGTGTGAACTTTCGTCAAAGTTTTATAGTATTAACGTGTCTCTGTCCTGACGACCTCCAAACTATCAACAGCATATGAGTTTATGTTTATTTATTTATTGTATCTCCAAATCTTTATGAACACTATTTTGCCAGAAAAGGCATGTTAGGGTTATAGCTTGCACAGCAATATATAGGCCTACAGTAAAATATAGAATATTAAGTACATATGGTTGTGAATTTATGTTAGATACTGCATAAAATGATTGTAATAACATTGCTTCGTGATTTTTTTTTTAACATGAAAATTTCGTCACAATCTTCAAAAAGCAAATTTAGCTAGAGTCTTTTCGTTTCGAACATAGGACAATCGAACAAAACATCTTTTACAGTTAGTATTGATTCCTGACACAATTATAACCACTATCTGAAATAATATATGAAACAACTTCAGAAAGTTTTTCGTTTTGTTTCACTTTTTAGTCCAGTATATAGGTACCGGTAGCGAAAAAAGGGTCAACTTTGCATTAATTAGGGAAAACATTTTTCTTTTTTATATTGTTTGTATAGTACGAGTAGTGTAAAACTAAGTTTGCGACCTCGAAACCCCTAGGGATAACTACGCAGAAAACTATGAAAACCCACGACATTTTCGTACTTTTCTCAGTTTGTCTATCACCATTCGAAACAGCATAAAATTTCCTCAAAATGCACTGGTCAAACTTATTTAATATTACAAATAGGCTACTTAATATGCTCCAACAATTTATGTTGAAATTAAGTTTTGTCATATAGACGAGACCTATAGGTCAACAGCAGACAACAGGCAATCACTTTCTTTCGGGAAACTCCGCGAACTTCTCGTTGTACACCATAACTATTCCTAATGTTTGTTTTAAAAATAAAATAGTTGGAGACACTTCAATAAACACATTTCTTATTTGCTATTAATTAAATTACATATATTATATTAAAATTAATTCCAGCTGCAACATATTTCAAAAGTAATTAATTTGACAATAATAAACTTATTACACTTTATTACTCACTTAATACTTTTATTACACTTTATTTTTATTACTCAGTAAAATAACAATGACTTACTAAAATCCAAATATCATAATTGCATTTTAATTTTACTTTTAATAGTGTCACATTGTAGGTTGTAAAATACCTTGCCCTAGTTATGTAGTAAAATATTCGGAATTGAAACTGCGACAGCACTTATTAATGACATTCTGTATAAATTTAACTCCTATTAAATACGAAAATTACTTTTGTTAATTCTTACATGACATATTGCTTCTTTTACAGATGCTATATTACAACTGCATATGAACGTAACTGCATATGAACGTAATCTCTGTCTCCTTAAAATCCCTGTATCAAAGATAAGACGAATTAAATACAAAACTACGACGAAATGATTGGCAAAAATAATATAATGGAACAAAACCTTCTACTAATCTAACAACTGTATTATATATATAGGATATATAAATAATTATATACACACATACACAGTACATTCATTGAGCCTGAAAATCATACTTCTTTGACCAGTGCTTGAGATGACATGAAAAAAGAATCATGATGGTCTCCCCTTCCTGCCCAGAGAATACTTAAAAAAAGGCCTTACACAAAAGAAATGTACATAAGTTACCAGTGTCTATAGGCGGCCTGAATGGTACAGTCTGCATGACGCTTCTATCTGTAGGCCTTTCAAGGTGGTGGGCTCGATCCCAACTAAGGTCAATGGTATTCGTGTGTGCATAAATGAAATGGGTGTGTTTGTCTATAAATTTACATGCACGCAAAAAATATTTTAGGGGAAAAATCCTCTGACACTCGAACCCATGACCTTTGACTTCCCGTCCCGATTTTCTATCGTCTGTGAGTTCGACTCACAGTCCCAAATGGAATCCCTCTCCTATATCACTAAATTAGTGTCCTCACTATATTGAATATGACGTAAATATAATTAAATGAGAGAGAGATTCCATCTGGCACTGTCAGTTGTACTCTGGTCAACTCAGTTGGAAGAGCATCGGCACGGATTCCCGAAGCCTCCCGGATGCCTCCATTCTTTCATGAATTTATAATAACAATACTTAGAATGCAACACTCACATCTATTCTCTTGGGTTACATGCTAGTTGTGTATGATTCCTACAAATGTACATTCACATTTTATTTCAGAACGGTGGAGTGTGGTGTACTGTTGACAGAGACTTGGTCTGTATTGTGTTGCATAGCATTAATGATGTCTGATATTGAAGTTTCCAGTGAAGAATGTCAGATGTAGATACAACTGTGGTGAGGAGTCTATTGATTTTACTGAGCAAGAAGTCTGGAGCTAGTTTGTCTTGTAGATGGATTAGCAATGTCTGAGGGAAGCTTCTGGAATGTACTACTCCAGTACAATTAGCAAAGGATTCCTCAACACACTTTCTACTTCTTGCGTCTAGACGTTATGTTAGAAAATTAAATTAATTCTGCAAAGACTATAACAATTTCAGATTTTAGAAGTGCGATAGTCTTAGGGTACAAGATGGAGATAAGAAATTAAAGGCTATTTTTGGCTATTACTTTTCACGGACCTAAAAGTTATTCATCTTTATGTCTTAGTTAAACAGAAGAAGGCGATTCCTCGTGAATATTGTGGATATGTTCTGGGGAAGAAAGAGGGTATTGACAACTTACTATTACCGTTAGATCGTCGCCTGGGAATTTACTAATTTCTCTTGATTGAGCCTAAAATGCCCTAATATAAAAATATTATTTCGCTCAAAATAAGCAATCATGGTGATAAGAGTGCAAATAAATGTACGCCGTATTAAATCAAATAAGAGTAAATAAATGAGACCGGTAGTTTTCCTGTAATATTGTTATTTAACTATGTTTTATACTACAAAATAGGCCTGTGACCTGTCCGATGTGTCCGGAATTTCACAGGAGTCTTTTAATTTAGGCCTACATGCCTGTAATTAAACAGACTAGGGTCTGTCGCATTTAACCATATAGGCCTAAGTGCCATTGACCCGGGCTGGGAACGAACCCACGAACTCACTGTTTTACCCAGGTTCACGGTACCGGTAGCCTCCAGTATTTTATATGAGATTTTCCCTTTTCCTAATTTATAACAACCTTCATGGCATGTATTAAGAACTAGGCAATCTTAACTTAATTCACTCATATTAGTGTTATAGTTGCCGGTACATACATAGGAGTATCAAAACAAATCACCCTTTGTTTGTTATAAAATAATGATAGAAAATGGCATGAGCCCAGAACAGTTCTGCTTTTGAAAACAGGCCGTTACATCCTCTTCATTAGGATCCATTTCTGCACCTACTGTGGGTAGTAAAGAAGACGACACGAACACAGCATAATACGAGCTTGTAGTTTATACGATACAAGCTGGACAAGACATGAATGAAAATTATGTAATTTTGGGATTAAAATGTTACGTTTTATTTTTTTTAAGAACTATATTTTAGAAAAATAATGTAAAGGTCCACGCGTCTTTAGCTATCCCTTTCTCACTTCATAATAATAAATCCCCCAGACACAAAGAAGAACAAATTAAACATTGTATAATTTTGTCTTCATTTTTAAATTTAATCTAAATATTGTATAACTTTGTCTCCATTTTTAAATTTACTCTAACAAATTGTTAAGAAGATTGGAGATCTAAGAATGTGAACTTTCGAGTTATTGCAACTTTACATTTTAACGCCCGGTTTCATCGACAGGGGTTATATTAAGATTTAACTTCGGGTTACGCGTTCTGAACTCTTGATTTGTCGAAAAATTTGTTTCATTAATAAGAGTTAGTATTAACACCGGATTAAGCTTTGAGGCTAAGTTAACACAGCTGATTTCTCTTGGGTTAAACGCATAAGTCGGGGCTAAAATCAAAATGGCTGCTGTTGTTCAGGAGTTTGAAACAGAATTGATGATTTGTATGTTATGAATGATGTTCATAATATAGAAATCCTTAGAAGATACCAATTTGAAATTTTAGCTGAACATCAATTTATTTCAGAAGACAGGCCTATATAAGATTATCGAAAGCGGATATTAATAAAGATGTAGAAGAAATTCGTGAGAGGTTGGAACACGCAGCAGAAAGAATCTCGTATGAAGTTAAACTCCCGTATAAGCTTCTCCCATGGATCGTCATTCTAATTTATATTAATTTACGTTTATTACTTTACACTCGATTATGGTCTCGTACTTTGTTACAGGCTAAAATATTGAAAAGTTTATATTTCTAATCCCATTCATTTTCGTGGTCGCTGCTGAGTAAAACAAAAGAACCACGCAATGAAGTGCATTAATACAAACAATTTGTTTACTCTTTGCCTCTAGATTGCTACTGTTCCTATTTCCTGCAAGAGTTAAAATTGTTTTAGTTAATTTTCTGCCGGAAAAGAATGGTAAAACAAGTGAGCCTATAATTAGGTCTCTTGATGTATCTGCCAAGTTCTTATTTCAAAATACACAATTAAAAAAAGTTTTTTTTAAGTATCTAATTAAGTTTCTCGTCAATAATAAAATTGAAGTCATTGTTTAAGGCGGTCAAAGCAGCCCGGCATTAGATTAATGAGAGTAATTAACACAATTTTTAACTTCATAATTTTATTTGACTTTTATATAACTAATAACTGGTAATACATACTTGGTGTTTAGTATCAAAACATTCAGCTCATTATAAAATAAACAGTAGTAATATTCATTTTATTACGAATAGTAACATTAAGAAATAAATAAACTTTGATTAATTATTGATATTAGTAATAGCAGCCAGTGGCTGGGAAACGCCAGGCACGCTGGGATTTACAATGCGCAGGTGTCTCTCACAGCAAGAAAGCTGGAAATTACAAGCCCAGGTATATACTGTGTATTGTTACAGGGTCCTTATCTATACAACGCTGGTGCACTGGTCTATTTTGGAAGTCAGTCTTTTGTTCCTAAGGTTTTACTTCTAATAGCTCTACAGTTATAATGGTCTGCGATGAATAAGAAGTAGTTTTTATCAGTAAGGGTATTACAAAAAATTCTCATCTTGGGGAAAATCAGTAAAGTTGGTGATTTTGGAGTTTAGTATAATTCGCGATTGGTAATGAAGATCGCGAAATTAAATGTAAGTTTTAAGGTCAGGTGACCAGGATCCATCAATGACAATTAGTGGAGGGGATCTTAAGAGTATTTCTCCGCAGTCGATGCTAATTTATTGAAGTGTGTGAGATATTCAATCTGTCTCACGGCATCGCGCTGTGTACAACAATTCTCTACCGCGGCAGTGAGCCGTGCACATCGCTTTCTGTCTCACGGCATCGGGCCGTGTACTTCAACACGTCTAGCGGCACGCGCCTAGGAACACCGAGTCAATAATATATTACACTTAGAAATTTTCGCGAGAATAATTTATTGAACTTATAAATTTTCTCCAGTATAATTTATCGAACTTAGAATTTTTGCCGGTCATAGAATTGAATTCACTATTTTTTTGTTGAGAAACTAATATTGGAAGCTTTAACTTATTATCCAATATTAATTAATTGGAATCTGATATTCCATTTTATTAAGCGAGCCATTATAACTACAAAGCAAATCTATCTGGTATTAATTTACTATAAGAACTATTTGTACGAGACATTGTAAACTGATCAGCTTATTGGACAATTATAATTATTTGCAATAAATAATTACTACAAATGGATTCTGCAGATATTATTTCAAAGAACAAGTAATATCATTTTGATCTTCACTCTCTCCCCTGAGAATAGAGTCAACTGCTCAGAGACCGATAGGCCTAGCTGGAGTGGATCGCAGCAACTTCAAAAATATAAATTTAGTATAAACCAAGTGGTTTATACAAGGCGCCCAACATCGAAGTGCGGACCCGCTACATGTTTTAAAGAAATGTAAAATTTTAAATCAAGTTCGAGCCCCTTAGGACTTGCGGGAGGGCCCCAGCATTGTTAGTTTCGCCTCTGGTCACTGGCAAAGATGACGGCCTCTTCGGGTGAACGCGGGTGTGTAACTGACAAGTAACTAAGAGGCTGGTCGACTGTTGACTTTTGGCTATAGTCCAGTTATTCATTGCATGGCCAGGCGGCTTCCTTTCATTAGGAGAAAAAGTTTGCCGACAGCTCAACCCATATTCTTTAATTTTACCGCACCAATCAGCTAGTTACCCCAGCCAATCAAAATCTAAGAATGTCCTGTGACGATTTTGACAGCTACTCGTAAACACCGCGTGGAGTGAAATGCGCGGTTGCAAGATCAAGTTACAATAAACAATAACACGTGTGAATTGATTAAAGCGAAGGAAGAACCAAGGTCAGTGTAACAATAAGAGAATATTGCAACGTTGCTTTTGTTTTGGAAAGCGGAAGCCAAGACCGATTTAGTCAGATCAATTAACATAAAGAAACACAGACACCTTTGAAGCCGCCTGGCCATGCAATGAATAACTGCACTATACCATGAATAGCCTATTGGTCGATCCGTTACGCATACAAGCCATAATACAATAATGCACTGGGAGAATTTACGCCATCCTATTTTCTCTAAGTGATGAAAATGCCAGCCTCCTTTGTTTTCATATATTTCGTGATCTTATATCTACAACTTTTAACAAAATTAACTGTAAATGCTGTTATAGAAATTATAATTTTAATATTTTTATATGACCAGAATGTTCATAATTAAAATATAAAATATACTAGATCACAGCATAAAAAGGTCTAAGTGTACATTGTCTGATTGCATTTCAGTCTTTCGTCGTAGCATTTTTTTAGACAGAAAGTTATAAAAATAATATTTCCTTATTAAGAGAACCACCAGGTGTGCAGAGATGTATTCACAACAATAATTGAACTCAGCAGGAAAAAATTTTGTGCAATAAAATGTCAGGAATATTGAAATTGAATTCATACTTTGATGAGTCTTTTAATGAATTTTACACATCAGCTCTAACAAGTGTCACAATGTGATGAATAAAGGAGTCGCAGAGCTGTGAAACAGCTGCCTTGCTTCATAGAGGAGAGAGAAAGAGATGAGTTGCGGGATTATCTCAGCATGGAACCAGCCACTGAGCAGATTTGTATTCAATTATACAGCAAAACACACGAGTCGCTCACTCGCGGGTTTATAAATTGGGTAGTCGCGCATACGCATCGATGAGATTCACAATCATATTACAAGTTTATCTTCGAAATCGTATGTTTCAATTCACATACGATGTTTGTTTCCTTCTCATCTTGAAAATATTGTATGTGTCGTCTACTCTTGTTGCCAACTAAAAAACAAAAAACTAAACTCCGTGGCGCTACATCCCTGCAGAAACTTGCCCTACCACCCGACCGCTGCGTCATCTACCATAGGCAGATGGCAGATTTGGGGCATGTGGTCAGCATGCTGACACCCACGGCCATCACGAGGCTGAGTGCACCCCTGCCAGACCTACCTATCTCAGAAAAATTAGAGGAGGTACCGCGGATCGAACCCGGGCCGACGGATCTGTAATCAGCGACACTAACCACAAGACCACGCCGGGTCCTTGTTACCACTTATTTCTTTCGTATAATAATAAGCGGCTTTGTCGTGACTGGCTGACTGAATGAATGAATGACTGACTAATTGACTGACTGACTGATCGATCGACAGAGAATCAACGTGGAGCCTAAACTATAATACGTAGAGAATTTTGAAAGTACCTTAGTTTCATAATGTACAGTACGTGCACACTAAGACAGGATTTTGCAAAATTTTTATTTTAAATGCCAAAAATAAAATGTTTTGGAGGAGACGAATAACCTTATTACAAAGAATAATTAATAAAAAAAATCAAATTGCATGTACAATTTTCAAGAGAACAGTTGGTAGTGTTCACAGGTTGCTTTGGAAGTACGTAGAGAAGCTATTGATATAATATTGTTGCAAATAAATAATGAATAATAAAATCCACGAAAATAACGCACAATATGATGAAGTCACATAACTTTCTCTACCCTGGACATAGAGAATATGCTTTTCTCACTTCACATTTTGCTGTAGAATCAGAGTTCGTATTGCAGAGACAGTATTTTCAGTTGTCTGAGCCTGAGTGTGCCAACGCTATTCTATTCTATCCACTAATACGTTATTCATAGCTGTAGGCTTTGTATTTTTAGTGTCAGAAATATGGAAGTTTATCATAGGCCCTAAGCATCTAAAAGGTGACAAAATAGGATGGAACATTTTTACTCCTATGCGCGCAGTATATTATTATGTCCCAGGTTTTCGGGGAGAAAAGTATGAAAGTGATATTGAATTCCTTTTTGATTTCAGCCCTAAAACGGTTGTATGGTAACATGAGAGTGAGAAATAAAATATTCCATAAACACAATACATTTTTTTTTACCGGAATTTCTGTTTCTTATTTCAACCCCTAGCAGACTTGGTGTGTAAAAGCAATAGGATGAAAAATTATACATCCTCTATGACCCATAAAAAGCTATATCAAGCGTTTTCTGATGGAGTAGTTTGAGTGTGATAAGTCGTCCTTCCTCTTTTCAAATTCTAAATACCTATAGAAGGACCTAGAGTTTGAAAGTCGAAAGTCGAAAGTTCTTCATAAGTTAATTTCAAGTTATAAAATACAAAACCCGAGTGACGCCGGCTAGTAGCCCTACTGGTTAGAAAGAAACCTGCGCGTAACGAAGCTGTGATTGCTGCTGCAGCAAGCATAGTAATGTTCCGCGCAGGCCATGGTTTCCTCTTAACTTGTTAGACTACAAGCAGGTGCCCGCGGCTTCGCCCACGATAATTAATTGAAAAATTAAAAATTAAGAGTATAATAATTATTAAAGCATTATATTTATTAACACTTGCACGCGAATCATTCATAAACTAAGCCATTAATAACACAAGTCAACAACATTTAAAAAGTTTTTTGTATCCGAAATAAAATGTATCAAATCTCATTTAATTTGGCCTCCTAAATTCGAAAATGGCAGTCAAATTTTTTTTATTAGTTCTCGTTTAGAAGATGTCGGCTATATAGCTTTCATTGTTGTTCGTGCAAGAAAATATACGTAGTTTTTAATCACATACCTCATAAACGTGGTCTTTTGCCTTCTCTAGTGTACTTTATCTTAGGAGCATCTCTTACTACAGACCACCAGTAGTAAGCAATCATAGACGTGTTCCATTTCCCCTGATAACATCGTTCTAGAGTAGCGATTTCTTGGTGGAAATGTTCACCATGCTTGTCGCTTACTGCTCCAAGATTGTCAGAGAAGAAGACCAGGTGAGAGTGAAGGAAATGCATCTTGAGAGACATGTTGTACCCCATTCTATTATAAGCCATCAACATATTGTCCACTAATGTTTTGTAATTAGACGCCCTTTTGTTGCCAAGGAAATTAAGTACAACTCTAGTGAACACTACCCACTACTGCAGTTTTCTCCTTGCCTGTTAGAAGTCCATGAAAATGTTCATCAGCCATTAGTTTTCTTATTTGGGGACCTATGAATATTCCCTCTCCGATTTTAGATTCACTTAATCGTGGAAATTTATGAAAGAGATACTAAAATGCTTCTCCATTTTGATTCATAACATTTACAATCTTTTTCATTAGTCCCAGCTTAATGTGCAACGCAGGTAATATTATTTCAGTCTTGTCAACCAGTGGTCTGTAAACAATGTTTTTAATACCTGGTTCTTGCTTTGTTGCATAGTGTTTGTCCTTTGCACGACTATCCCATTCACATAAAAAGCAACAATATTTCGTATAACCCTGTTTCCATTGGTATAGCAAAATTCATCTAGGCCTATCGCCCGTTTCCATTTAGCCACTCGCGTAGGTTTGTGGAACAAGTACGACAACAAATGGGGTGCAAGCGATTTGTCCTGATCACCAACCTTGCAACCAAAATAGAGATGATAGGCCTATTTAACAATAGGAGTTAACCGTACCTTTTGCGATTTAAAAGTCACTCCTCCACAGATAAAACAAAAGTTATTTGGATTGTTAACACACTTACGCGGCATTCTGTGCCTTTCATGCCAATTCTATTACAGAAAGGATAATATATATGCATATATGTTATTTTATAATTATAATTATAATCACTCACAATAACGATAAATCACTCCCTATTTTAACTATTTCAAAGTACACTGATAGACAGTTTTCTCACTCACAAAGCAAGAACTGAACTGAATTTATAAAGGAATTTCAGTTTGAGGGTTTGACTTATATGCTAGAGCCATAAATTCACCCTTAAATTTCCGGTACAGTCTGTTTCAAACAAAGTTACTAGGCTAAAATCCTGTTTTTAGTAAAACAACCTGACCTGTGTATTGTAGAAATGAGAACTAACAGACAAAAATGGATGTCATTTTCGTGTTTAGCGACCCCAAATTAGTAATGTATGATTAATTTTATCTCGAATACATTTTGACTGTTGACTTGTGTAATTAATGAAACAGCTAAAATTCCTTCTTTAGAGTACATTCCATGATATGAAAGCGCCGCCTGTGAAAACGATCTCAGATTCGATTATGGAGTTCCAAAGCTACCTGTTAACACTGATAATACGTATTGTTTCTCAACTGTTTGTTGACAGATGAATATGATGTGAATTTTATTTGATAAATTCAGTGTAATTTTCAAAACTTATATAATTTTTCAAGGGAAGGAGTTATTTTGTTTGGACTTTTATTATCCGCGATACTGCCCGCGGCTTTGCCCGCCATTATTAATTGACTCCAGGATTATTAAGAAATTTACACTGGCAGTTTATTAAAAATGTTTGTGGTTCAGAGCTATGAAAATTGTAAGTAAAAATAAAATAAGAATATTTGTTCATTGTGTTCATTTCACTTAGGCCTTATATAATAAAGAAACGGTTTTCCTAATTTTGTACTCTTCGTGAAAGTTTAGACTGCGAGAGACGAACATCGCCGAGTATACCCGATGTTTCACGCTATTTAGGGCCGTTGAATTGTATAAGAGTAGAAGATATTATGTCTATTTGGTTTGGTTGGACCGGACACGCAGCGACTTGAAGTATGCAGGCAATATTGGCTTAAGGGCCTTTCCACACGGACGGAATAAACGCGACCGATTGTCAGCGACCGAAACGCGTATCCACTAGGTCAATGGGTAGGTAATGTTATAAATTACACGGACGGAATAACCGCGCCTTCAGACGCGAAAAAACTAGAGGACAAGCCGAATCTCGGTCGCCGAATTTCAGCGACCGAAACGCGTGATGCATGTTACACGGGCAGAATGGTGACCGAAAAAACACAAGCTGGAATTCTTTCGAGGGCAATAGTCCGTAACTTGCTTGGTAACTTCAATTACAGTGACTACAGCCTGCACACACTACTACAACAACGTAAAAATGTAAACTTTGGATGTCATGGTTATGTTTTGGCAGATGACAGGTATTGCACATAACACATAGGCCTAGCTGTTAAGTTCATAAACATGGACAGTTATTTCTTTTCGGATATATAGAATTAATTTAGGAGGCAAATATGAGCACGTATAAAAAAATAATATTAATAATCATTGTACAAATTAATATGAACTTGGAGCAACTTTACTTATTTTCAATAATAATGCTTGAGCTTCGGCAGGGCAATGCACACGGTTTATTTGCTTGCACAAATTCCATCTGATAGCTGAATCATGGCAACTGTAGGCATACATATGATTGTAAGAACTACTGTACATTCCTGACACAATCTGACAATCGCAGTGGGACAATAAATTGTCTAATTTCGTAAAATTCTTTAATTTTTGACGCCGAAACAGTTTGCCAGTATCCGCCTTGCTGCATAATTCTGTCAGTTTGGAAATCCATACTTTTCTTGTGGCCCTTCCTCAAGTCAGATATTTTTAAGTTCCGGTTAACTTTCCCTTGTGTATGACTGTTAATCTGTCAATGAGTTTGTCCCTCATGAAAGCCATAGTTGCGAAGGTAATAGAAATAATCAATTCAGCTAGTACAGAAAAACAAATGCTCTAGCCAAACATATAGCCCCTATGCCGGCTCTAATGAAGGCAGTTCAGCAAACCAAGGACTGCAACAAAATTAATACCGAGAGATACAGAAGAAACCTCCACGATCCCTGACAAGCTGCAAGCATTGTTACTGAAAAAAGTAAAGTTGCTCCAAGTTCATATTAATTTGTATTTACTTGTTAATATTTTTAAAAACGTGCTCTTATATGCCTCCTAAATTAATTCTATATATCCGAAAAGAAGTAACTGTCCATGAGAATATTATAGGAGAAAAATTCCTCCGACACTGGGACTTGAACCCAGGACCTTGGCTATTCGCGCCAATGCTCTAACTGAGCTAAGCCGGAGTTCAATTCACAGCGCCATATGGAACTATGACTGATTGCCCTAATGGTCTACCTCACAGACAGACAAGTTATGTCATATGCAGTACTATGAGGCACACTAAGTAGTGATTTTTGTGACCGGGCTCCCACTGTTATTGTACAGTTAACATTCAAGATAGACATTTAAGCATTCATGAACCACAGATTATTGTCTCTGTTGGACATTACATGAGAATATTATAGGAGAAAAATTCCTCCGACACTGGGACTTGAACCCAGGACCTTTGGCTATTCGCGCCAATGCTCTACCAACTGAGCTAAGCCGGAGTTCAATTCACAGCGCCACTACTTAGTGTGCCTCATAGTACTGCATATGACATAACTTGTCTGTCTGTGAGGTAGACCATTAGGGCAATCAGTCATAGGAGAGAAGTTCCATCTGGCGCTGTGAATTGAACTCCGGCTTAGCTCAGTTGGTAGAGCATTGGCGCGAATAGCCAAAGGTCCTGGGTTCAACTCCCAGTGTCGGAGGAATTTTTCTCCTATAATATTCTCATGTAATGTCCAAAAGAGACAATAATCTGTGGTTCATGAATGCTTAAATATCTAACTGTCCATGTTTATGAACTTAACAGCTAGGCCTATGTGTTATGTGCAGTACCTGTCATCTGTCAAAATATAACCATGACATCCCAAGTTGACATTTTTACCGTGCATGCGGGGTCGGTAGAGTCTTACAGAACACACGTCGGCTGCTTGACTAGTACCGCGTTAAATCTAAAATTGTTGCTATACCCAAAGTTTATCAATTTCTGTAGATTCAAAGTGTAAAGTGGTGACATCAAACAAAACTATGTCTATTTTCCAAGGAATTAAACGTGCGTTGGTGGTAGGGTCTTCCTGTATGTAGTCGCAAGTCAATCGCCATGCACAAACACCACAACGTACGAGTATTTCAATTTTTCCCACCCTGTGCGCTTCTGCTCCTCCACACGCGTGCATTCGTTCGACATTCTGCCCGTAAAACTTCACATGCGTTTTTTCTGCACGCGTTCTTTCCGCAATTTTACCGGTCGCTAGGCGAAAAAACCGCCTACACCAATTTTTTCGCGTCTGAAGGCGCGGTTATTCTGTCCGTGTAATTTATAACATTACCTACCCATTGACCCAA
Organism: Ectobius pallidus; assembly: GCA_964059195.1. Taxonomy (NCBI): domain Eukaryota; kingdom Metazoa; phylum Arthropoda; class Insecta; order Blattodea; family Ectobiidae; genus Ectobius; species Ectobius pallidus. The sequence continues at coordinate 23,690,519 of CAXKWD010000010.1, read as the reverse complement.
TGGATACGCGTTTCGTTCGCCGACACTCGGCCGCGTTTTTTCGGTCTCCGTGTAACATGGGCCAATTTATAGGGGCGGAATGTCGACCGAATGAACGCGCGCGGAGGATTTTATAGATGTGTTGCCATTTTTAAACTTCCAACCCCGTACATTTTGCCCTCGAAAGAATTCCAACTTGCATTTTTTGCGGTCAACATTCTGCCCGTGTATCATTCATCACGCGTTTTGGTCGCTGAAGTTCGGCGACCGAAATTATGTTCGTATAACATGATCAAAATCAGCCGGTCTCGGCCCGAATATTCGGTCGCGTTTATTCCGTCCGTGTAGAAAGGCCCTAATTGGCATCAGGACAATATGCAATGTATAGTGTAATTCGAGAGGAAGTTGGGTGTATGGCTTGTGGGTAGAGATAAAAGGGAGGTAACTAACAACATGTATTTCGCCAAAAAATATGCTTTTTCACGCGTACGAATTTGGCCTTGAATCACCCTTGCCCATCGTTACCCTTTTAGTGATGGCCAAGAAATTTTAAAATAAGCAAGCTGACTTACAGTGATCGAAACGATTGACATTGAGATATCAACATAGGCTAAATTTGAAGGATTATTTTCCACTTACCGTAATAATGTACTTTACTGGAATTAAAATATGTCTTAGATTTTTCACACAATATATACGTAAACATATTAATTTCAGAATAGGTTTAATTTCAGTGAAAAGATAGTTGATTTTAACTGGTATGCTGAAACGCTCATCAAACAATGGTCCAGTTTTACTTGAAAGCATTCTATCATTGAGGGATGTTAACGATTGGGAAGGTTTTTGTTGTCTCTTCTGTACCCGTATGTGTTCCGATCTACAAACAGTGCAACACACTACACAATCCAGGCACTACAAATTTTAGCGCAATGCTGTAAAATCCACAAAGCACGTTGTGTCTCAATGGAAAATAAACGCGAACTGGGTTTCACCACCCATAATAACAAAAACATTCAAACAAAAACAAATAAAGAATTCATTTTAGAGCTATGGCATCACGATGAGATCAGATTGTACCATGAAGAGGCAGGGTAACTTATAGTTGATTCAGAACAGAGCGTAATACTCCCACGTTTGTATGGGTTTCCAAGAACTCTCTATGAAGAATACCATGTGTATTGTGCATGAAATTTAAGATAGGTTAACTTGGCTCTACGTTTCGTGAGGTAAAGTGACGCAACGTATTGTGTTCGCGTGTACCAGATATGTGATGTCACCAGAGCTAGGCGATTAATATACTTACAAGCATTTTAAAAGTATTTTACAGTATAATACTAATGTAAAACAATTTTATATACTTATGTAATAAACAAGCGATTTGTCTTTGCTGATTGGTAGAGGAATTTTATATTCTAGTTTTACTGATTCTTGCATCATATAGCTTTCTCTGTCCAGTTCATGTAATTTGATGTTTACAAAAGTATGTTCCTCTTAACAATAATGTTTTAAAGAATGGCATTTTGTTTGACTCTCTTTACGATATTGCAACTATACAATATGTAGAAAGTATACAGTATCTCAGTTCCCATCAGCCTTTCTTTTCTGAATGGTTTCTTTCTTCCTTTCTTCATAAATATACTTCTATGAAATATTGTCTTTATGATATCTTATGGATTAGTTTGAACCATCATCCTGGATTGAAAATATTTTATTTGATATTTTAGGATGTACTGTATCCATTTACATCTGTGATCTAATTGGTTCAAAGGAACACCTGATTTATTCGGGAATATCCAAAACTTGAACTCCTTTTAGCCTAATAGTTCTGCACACATGTTGATATTTTGATTTTGTCCACAGCGTGGGTCTGAAAACAGTTTCCTTTCTACTTCCAACGTTTCTCAAAAAGTTCAACAATATATTATATAACTACGTGTAATTTCTATTCGTCCTTATTTTGTTCCACATATAACTGCCTTTTTTTTAATACACATTACTCAAAATAATGATATTGTAAACGCAGAAAAACAGTTGATAAAATAATGACGTGACATTGTTTTTGGGGAGCACAATCTGCTTCCAAACCAAGACAAACTCGTGATTCTTTGCTTGAACCATTTTTCTTCTTTCTTTCTTTCTTTCTTTCTTTCTTTCTTTCTTTTACATTGTGATCACCTGTATCTTTGAAACTCAGATATGCTCAACTGCTTTTTTTGATGTAGAACATTTCCTCGGGATTTTAGAAATTGTGGAAAGTTGTTTCGGATGCGAATAATGGCCCATTTTTGCAAGGTGTCTAACTAAAGTTCATCAGAACTGAGCGGTTTGAAACTGAAACATGGAAATAAGTAACTTTCCAGACTTGTGTAATTCCAAGAAAATGTTTTCCCTTTTTTCTTTGCTGTGTTGTTCTCAGAATTTTTAAATATACAAGAGGTTGAAGGAAAATCTTTATGTATGCCTGAGGTTTCGCCCTCATATTCGCAAAAATTTGTAAAAGACAGAATTCTGTGTCCATGAGATTCAAGTCCTGTTAAAGCGAACAGCTTTTAAATTGTATGTTACGGTATACTTGTCTTTATTAATTGTTTAAATAATTACTCTATTGATTATAAAGCACTGCGTTTATTATTAAGTTTACACATACTTCCTGTTTGTGGACATTATTCGAGGAAACAAAATATGGGTGTAACACCTGATTACCAGAGCACAAAACTTACAAATCGCTGAATATCACCCATAGTGCAACATTTGTATAACCGAGGACATTTAGGAATGCCGTTGGGCAAAGAGCGCCACTGTCGATATTTACGTCCGCATATAGGTCCTTGCAGGGAGTGAGAGGAGGAAAAGAGAAGTAAGTACCATTTGTGACAGAATTTCATTCACAGTAGTGTGCCGTGTTTTAGATATACTTGCAGTATTTCCCTACCTTTTAATCCTGAAGTGAGCTAGTGGTCCCATGAGTTACATTTATGCTAACACTTGACGATGGTGTCCGTAGCATGACACAATGACAACTCATCAGGCTATAATCGACTGATATTTCATGCAGGTTGTACTACACAGTGCGATGACATCGCTGTTGAGGAAGGTAGTTCGTAAACACGACACCGGCAGAGATATTTATTTGACGTTTGATATTTATTTGACTTGTGTAGGCCTATCTACTTATTATGATATGGAAGCTATAATGTATATATATCTAGGAGTATATAAACAAGCATTACAGAATTAGTTACTACTCTGTTTGCGTTAAATTAAGTTGTTATTGTTGAACTCACAAGCATTAGCAGATTGCATTATACTTGCATAGGGTCCAACCTATAATACTAATCAGGGCAGAGTTCGTCACCATTGTGTGCATTTGCATCCTGATGAAGAGAGCATACAACAAATGTATTGTATATCATTTGCTTCCCCTTTGGAAAGTAGAATCAAATCTGCAATACTGTTATAGGACTTACTATAGCTTTCAGATCTTAGCATTCCTGCGAAGAAAGTCAATAAGTTTAAATTCTCACATGGAGTCGACAACTTTAGATATTGTACAACAAAAAGTAACAAAGCACCGGGATCCAGAGGTCCAGACATCCTCTAAAAACCTTGAATTTCCTTTGGTAAGTTGAAGGCAACAGAACTTCAGTCAGGGATTGTGTCTCAAGTCAGATTCAAACCAAGGCCATCAATCTGTCTGAACTTATGGTGGGTTGGCTGTCACTCTTCCATCAATATGAATTTACTGTATATTAATCCGCATTCATATAATACTGGTATTGATCATATTGTGAAAGGCGGAAGTATATTTATGACTGAAAAGTAAGTAATATGGTGCGGATTGCAGAAAGCTTATAATAGAATTGGTCTCTTGAGGCTTTTAGATTGTTGGTGAATGACAGCACTGAGTGACAAAATTACGTCAAGAAGAAGAGGACTGACGGAAGAATAATAAATCACGATGACAGGAGATTTGCTTTAAAATTGGAAAATACTTTCCTCTTGTGATATATTTTACAGAAAAATGACGTTGGCAAGCGCTAAATCATAAGACTGAAGATTTCTGTGCACTGTGCATAAATGTATACTTCCGTATCTTTGATTAGTCAATAACCAGCACATTATGAATGAATGCTGGAGTTCTATGCTTCAATATATTATTCACTAATATGCAATCCGCTATTAATAAAACTTATTATAATTGTCTTAATTTTCATGCTTCATATTATTTGACAGCTTGCCTAGTTTCTATTGTTGTCGACTACGGATGCGGGCTAGTTCCTCGGTATCTCTTCGGATATTTCTGAGGTAGGAAGACCTGGAACGGGGTGCACTCAAGCTCATGACACAACTGAGAAGCTACGGTACTTGAAAAAGAAGTATCAGCCCCGGTTACGAAAGCCATCAAATGGCCGTGGGAGTTGGCATGCTGACCACATGTCTCTATGGTAAAAAACGCAGCGAATGGATGGTAGGCTTAGTCCTACAAGGCATAGGCCTATAGCGCAATGGAGTTTACTTCAGGATTTCAGGCCTAATTTATTGTATTACTTAGCAATAGAGCGAAAAGAAAGCGAGAGGGAGAGATGGTGGGGGGGGGAGGTAAAAATAAAAATAAATTGGTGAAAAGGGAAAGAGGGAAGATGAGATTCGTTGCTTTTATTTACGTTTATGTTTTCTATACTTTGTCCTTTGGGCGAATCCTGATTAGGGAAAGTGTCCGTAATAATAGTAGAAATCCTTTATTTCCATTAGAATGTAGGGTACTAATGAATTATTCATTTTATTAATGTTAAAATATAAATTGTAGAGTATGCATAGGTTTCTTAATATCAAAGTAACTTAAATAGTAGTCATGCGATCTCAGTTCTACTGGCCTCATAGTTCTGAAAGTGTAACTCGCTTAGGCTACACCTCTAAATGTTTTCTTGGAAAAAGGATTTTGTAAATAAAAAGGAAGCTTTTATCTTAAAATTACAATGAGTTATTTTAAATTAGGTTTTGTGTACGAATATCCTCCTGTTTCCAGTCCACATCGGGTCTTCCAAAAGCAATTACTGTAATCTAATGAAATAGCCTACATTATTCGTTTGTTAGCTAGGGTTTTTTTTAAGTTAGTTTGTAAACTACTCATCATTTAAGTAAGTTGTTTCAATATTGATATAAGCCTGCTAATGTGATCATCATTATAGGATTCCTAAAACAATGTTAAATGCATTAATTTTCAAGAAATCTCATCATATTGTCTCTTACCAATGCCATTGTAGGCTACTATTCCCCCTGACTTGGCGAAAGTAGTCTGATTTCTACAGCTATGACACTTATTGAGAATACTATACACAGAAAGCTATGTTATGGTTTGCTATGCTAAAAATAGGTCCAATGAAGTTTTATAGGATGGCACATATAGACAGAAACGACTTTCATAGTCTTAGCTCCACGAAACTTGCTTCGCGCATGTGTATCAGTTGTTTTCTCCGGCCTCTTATCATACTAGGTACGTTGTTACTCTATATTGCTGGCACACTATCCTACTTTCCTACCTCAAACACATTTCTCAACTTTCTTCTGTTATTATAGATCGTTGTGACAGTAATTAAAAGTTAAAATTAATTTAATTTGCACACATTATTAACAGCGTAAAAATTGCAATATAGCAAGTTGATTTACTGATAAAAGAAATAAAAGACAATCTTACTTTCTTACCTCAAACATTTTGCTAATCTCTCTTACGATCATGTAGATTTCACCAATTTGTATTTGTATTTTTTTTTTTTTTTTTTTTTTTTTTTTTTTTTTTTTTAAATCAATAGGGAGAAGGTATGATCAGTTCCTGATTCAGACGAAAGTAAATTCTTAATTCTTCATCGTTCCTTGTATTTCTTGACTCATATAATTATGATGGAATATACCAAGCATTTTTCTCGGTCTTTCAGTTTCATGAATCCAAATCTTCACCTCCTATTTCTTCCTTCTTCTTCATCTTCCACGACAGTAGCCAATAAAACTGTGTCCTCTCCAAATACTGTAACCATTTTTAAAAAGCTGTCTACCTCAGCTTAGTTTAGCATTCATTTCGTTTAGCACTACTTAGCTTGACACGGGCTAGCATGGCGTAGCATAGCTTTCTGTATATGATAACCTTTAGGCTGAGATTAAATGAAGAAGGGATTTATGAATACATAATTGCCAGCGGGTCCTTGAACCTAGATTGTTACATATTAATAATTGTGGCCAGTGGAATTTTCTATGAAAAATAAGATTCTCCTTGGCCACACTGAGAATATAACCAGAATTTTGGCACTTAGAATCCCAAATCACTAGAACATGTAGCCGGTCTAATATAATGCATGGAATTTGAGCGTTTTCTAAACTATTATAAACTAATTTTTTATGCTGAATATTATTGTATTCACTCTGGCAGTAAACGACATTCAGAAACAAAATATAAATAGAATGGTACCTAATTGTATCAAGATCCGTTAACAAATGCCCTTGTACAGTCGGCTGCAAACAATATGGGTCACCTGAAAGTTATGAGTTCAAGGATACATAATAATGCTCATGCACAGCATAGGCTACACAAGATATCGTACAGATAAATAATTGAAATTGACTGTATTTTGCTTAAGAGTCTGATATTTGTTATTAAAGCGAATGGAGAGCCAATTTTGTATAGCATAAAATTTATTGGAGACAGTACTGAATTATATAGCCATGGTTATTATATTATAATAGCAATCGAACGAGTGGGCAAAACTGACTCTACATTCAAATCCCAAACGATCCGTAATTATTTAAATTGTAAGTTTCTGATCACAGGTCTAGCAAGCGAACAAGACACTAATCCCAAGAACAGGCCTTTCTTTCGTATTGACTATGGAATTCGTTTGGTTTTGTGTTCAAAAGAAAAGAAAGTCAGTTTATTTACTTCAGATTTTTTTCGGGAAGTTCAAATCAGTGTATAGTCCAGTTATTCATTGCATGGCCAGGCGGCTTCCTTTCGTTAGGAGGAAAAGTTTGCCGACAGCTCAACCCATGTTCTTTGTTTTACCGCACCAATCAGCTAGTTACCCCAGCCAATCAAAATCTAAGAATGTCCTGTGGCGATTTTGACAGCTACTCGTCTACTCCACGTGGAGTGAAATGCGCCGTTGCAAGATCAAGTTACAGTAAACAATAACACGTGTGAATTGAATAAAGCGAAGGAAGAACTGAGGTCAGTGATAACAATGAGAGAATATTGCAACGTTGCTTTTGTTTTGGAAAGCGGAAGCCCAAGACCGATTAAGTCAGATCAGTTAACATAAAGAAACACCGAAACCTTTGAAGCCGACTGGCCATGCAATGAGTAACTGAACTATAACATAACGTATTAACCGGAAGTGAACCCACAACCTTCGGAACAGACATTTTGTCAATGAAAAAACTACAGCAATGAATGCAAGTTTGCTTAGATTAGATTAATGAAGAGTAGGTTTGTGGCTTGGTTCTAAAAGGGCCAATGTCATAAAACTTGCTTTTGAGATAAATGACTTTGAAGCCTTTGTAGAAGTAAAGTGTTTTTGCTAAGAACTTTCGACATTGGCCTCTAAGATTTTTGTATTATGTCTATTAATTTATTGGCACTTTTATTATACAAAAGATAAAGACTAGCCAAGCTCAATAATGCATAGATCTCATATTTGCAAGAAATTGACATTGGCCCTTTTAGAACCAAGCCACATTAATTTATTCCTTCAACTTCTAAACACTGCGACCTTAATAGATCTATTGTGAATACCCTATTCTAGCAGTCCACTTTCATTTAATGCTTTTAATATAGCTTATAATTTTTTTGGGTGATGTTGGGGCAGCAAGTTTGCTTACTTGTGAACTACTCCATAGGAATTAAATTTTCTAACGAACAAGAATCGGCCTATCCCTTGTGCAGCCTGTTGTACGCTCGAATAACTTACAAATTAATGGAATATTATATAGACCTATTATGAGTGGAAACAAACGAAAACATAAATGAACAATTAAATACACATATAAATAATTTATTACTTTTCCGCTGTAAAAAACAAAATAGCAAAAACAAATTACTGTTTATATTCTCTCTGCATCTGAAAAGAGACGAAAGCAGGTCGGAAATAAACAAACATCATTAGCATGGAAATTATGCCTTATACATAATTGATATCAAAGGACCAGCGCTCGAAATGTAATAATTACTGTATGGATATGGAGCGACAGTATTCGTGACATGTAAAATCCACTGTTTATTCTGACCCCAAATGAAACCGTCCCTCAGAAAATTTATGAATGTCACTCGTTCCTCTACTTCGAAATATCATTTATAATGTCAGAGTCTTGACATACTTGAGATAATTAAGTGTTGTGAAGTAAATTTTGTAAAAGTTATGGCCACTCACTGGTACTTATTTCTGCGGTTTACACACTGCATTACACTCCATAAGTTATTGCTACGTATCTGTGACTATAAGCATAGGCCTACGCCCAATTGAATACACATTCTCATCTCCATATGTATAGCTGTACGTTTGCCTATGGACACATAGATCTCACCAAACAACACTGATTATGTTTATGAACTCAATGAAACACAAACATTACGTTACATATTATGAGTGGAATAAATAGCAATTATTTTTCTTTTCACAAAATTTAATTAATTGCACATTATTTTCATTCGTCTGCATATGATAATTATTAGTCTATGTAACAGCAAATTTATTTTATCTTCATTTCTTTCGTCTTTCTCTGAGTTTTTACCTCCACCGTTATAGAGACGTTTATGCGGTCCATGCCGCCCGGGTCTGTCAGAGCAGGGAATTCGTAAGGATCACATAGGCTACATACTTTTGTAACCAGATAAGGACATGGTGGGCCTCCCGGGATGAGTGATCAGCCGAAAGTCATAGGATCAGACAAATCAGTCGCGCGCACGCACACACACACACACACACACACTCACACACTCATGCCGAACAAGGCGAGGACGGGGTGATGTTGATAAAGGCAGCCAGATGATATCCGAGGACTACAAGGGCCCAAAGTTAGCAGGTCTAACAGGTAAGGAAAACCCTTCAAAACCCCCACCTAGGAAAGCTGTCCCGATCAGGATCGAAACCGGGCCCGCTGCATGAAGAGAGTCAACGCATTCCGTACTCCTCAGCGGTGGTCGCTATTTATTTTTAGTGGGTCAAGGTATTATTTCAATTCTCTTTTCTTTATTCTCATGATTTTAAATATATTTTTTACTGACAGCCATAATATTTGGAATTGTTTATGTATGGTATATACGTGTTAGCTATCAGTAGGGATGTGTTTGAGCCGTGATATAAGCATGAAACTGAGTTTAATGTTCTGGATATTCACACCGGAGCATAACTTTATATTTTATATTTCATTCCACATAAAAACATATAATTTATGATTTTTTTAAAAATGTAAATAAATATTTTTCGAAAATTCACATAATTACATAAAAATCACATGAAACCAGCATTTGAAAGGATTTTTGTTTTGTAAGGTATACAATAGGCTACGTGATAATTTAAAGTTATTTCGAAATATAACTTAATAATGTATAATTACTGTATTATTAGACTATACAACTTGCTGGATAGACTTTAATATTTAAGTGACATGTACACATCACTAATAGTTACAATTATTTACTAACTAGCGTGTGCCCGCGGCTTCGCACGCAATAATTATTTAAAAAATTAAAAATTAAGAGCATAATAGTTAAATCATTATATTTATTAACACCTAAATCACGTGAATTACATACCACGATTAGATAGCGTCGACTGGTAAAAGCGACCTCAGATTCGAGGTCCTTGGCCCAGAAAACCCCTGTATAGTGAGTTTCGTCCAAATCGAACAACGTTTGACCATATTGAGGCCTATATTGATTATCCCTTTTATAATAATAATAATAATAATAATAATAATAATAATAATAATCCTCTTCGGTGTAGGTTGAAAATTTCATATGTCTGCGTGCCTTGACATTATAAACAAATGAATCGACCAGCGTGAGCTACAACATTCAAGCGATCGCGATAGTTTTATGTCCAAGGAATGACAAAAATAGCCAAAGCCTACTATAATTGATTTGACATTGAAAGGTATTACTGAAAACGATGCTTCGAAAACGCAAAAAATACACGTTTTTTGCCCGTTTTTCACTCATAACTCACGAACAAAAGGAAAAATTAAAAATGTAATATGCCAGAAACCTTCCCGGGAATGCACTCAACAACTTTCCAAAGTTTCATGGCGATCGGATGAATGGTGTAGTAATGCATAAAGGACACACACACACACACACACACATACATTCATTTATATATATATATATATAGATTACTAGCTTAAAAGGCCCGGCGTCGCTCGGGTTTTGTATTTTGTTAATGCGAAAATAACTTATGAAGGACTTTCGATTTTCAAACTCTAGGTCTTTAAGGTCTTTATATAGGTATTAAGAATTTGAAATGGGGAAGAACGACTTATCACACACAAACTATTCCCTCAGAAAACGCTAGATAGGCTATAGCTTATTATAGCTTATAGCAGATCCCCACGGCTTCTCCCAAGATAATTAATTGAAATGTTAACAATTAAAGTATTATATTTATTAACACTTTGCACGCGAAACATTCATAGGTGTAAACTAAACATTTGATAGGCCTAATTAATGAAACAGCTATAAATCCGGCTTTGAAGTGAATTTCACGATCAGAAAATAAATGGAAAAATGCAGTATTCGAAAGATTATGAGAATTGAAATCGATTAAACTCACGATAAAAAAAAGTGCGTAAATGTATTTGACAGACAGACATAGTACATTAGTTTTTATTTATATAGGTGAAGAATGGAATAAGCCTACTGAGGCCGTGATTTCTATAATCATTTGTCCAGACTTATATTCCGTTACATTTCAGGCAGATTTAACGACCCTACATAAGATATTTTAATTACGATAAAACTGATGCTTCGAAAGCGTAAAAAATGCACGTTTTCTTGCCGTTTTTCACTCATAACTCGCGAACGAAGGCTAAAATTAAAAATGTAGTATGACAGAAACCTTCCCGGGAATGTACCCAACAACTTCCCAAAGTTTCATGGCGATCGGATGAATGGTGTAGTAATGCATAAAGGACACACACACACATACATTCATTTTTATATATATAGATTTATTTATTGAATAAAAAATTGGATTAAACCCTACTTCACCCGGAGGTATATCAGGGTTAGAGATATAATACATTTCAAATATTTACAATATACTTCTAGAATTCTAATCTGAGCCCAAGCTGCAAAGAAAAGTCAATGTAGGCCTGTAGCATAAAGAAATAAGCATTAACGAAAGGGAAGCAAAAATGTACAAAGACGAAATAAACATTAACAAGAGAGAAATAAGCGTTAACAAACAGTGTAACTCATAGTTTGAGTAGCCTATACTATTTACAAAAGACAAGAAATATTTATATCCTGCATTATTAGTGTGTGTTATGGAGGGGAATGGTGTATTGAATGTTCAGTTGGTGCAATCTGTACGAATAGAAACATAATTAGGCCACTGCTTCATTCATCTATTACTAGTCCTATTTAAAAAAAAAAAACCTTGAAAGAAATTTGCCTCATATCCTCTAGATCAGCGGTTCCCAAACTTTTTTGACCTGGGACTCACATTCACCTAGAAATTTTTTTCGCGACCCACTACTACATAACGATAAACAATATAGGCTATATAAAATAAATGTGCCTTTCAATAGTTTTATTGTGTGCAAATGCCTTATATTCCTTCTATTGAAAACAAGTTTAATTTTTCCCGCCCTTTTCGCGACCCACCGAAATTACTCCCGCGACCCGACCCACAGTTTGGGAACCACTGCTCTAGATAATTCACGAATTCTAATCGAAATCAGAATAGCCTATAGAAGCGTTAGTACAGCTTTGGTATAACCAGATTACAGGAGTCAAATGTTTTGGATAATTTACTTGTGAGAATACAAGATGACAATGTTGATTTTCAATCTACCTCGATTGTTTCTAATTTATGAGCGTCGATGAGTTATAATAGGGAACCCAGAACTATTCTAATAAACCCCAACAGCTTTGCCACTTTGTTTAGCTAAAGTTAAAAGTATTCTTCCCCAACTCCATATTCTGACGATCCACACAATAGCTCTGGTCCGAAGGAAAATTTTGTGAACTAACATTTATCGATAAATAGTAATTAGTTTCAGAATTCCTCAGGTGTGTAAACATGCTTCTTTGAGAATTCCGAACTTTTCCCCTTGTTTACTTAATCAGTATAATATTTTCAGCGAACTATTCCATTATGAATTTCCAAAAGGAATTTACCCGGTAATAAAGTTTTATCTTCCTACTTACTTTCCCAACCAAAGCAAGGAATAGTTTTTTATTTGCAATATCATTAACCAAATAATTGAGCTGTGATTTACATAGGTTATTTACGTAAACTAAAATCATTTAAATCCACCATATAATTTTGTGTAAGTTTCTCCACCTTATACAGCCTACGATGTCCATGGAATGTTGGCAATAGCATTTACAATATATGATATAGTCTATATATTAACATGTAAGTTACAGTAACAGCCTAATCTGGGGCTTAAGCAGCAAATTATTTTGTCTAGACCTAACCATAAAATCCTATTCACAGGAATTGTCATATAGCATTTTAAAATAATTACATAAAAAACTATAAACAATTAAAAGGTACGGTTTGTAGATTCACTTAAAATGAAGTATTTTGTAAAAAATGGTGTATACTCAATTCCGCAATGTTTATGCGTCGGTCTTTAAAATGTAATACCAAAATATATTGGCTCCTACCACACTTTCACTAATATGAGACAAAATGTACTTACAACCTTAATACAGTTATGGCTGTATGTTTATTCCTCGTGGCTGTTGACCTCTTGTAACACCACGCTTTGTATTTTCGTGGTATAAGTTAACTGGGACGCTAGGACTGAACCAAACTCGCGCAAATAGCTTATCGTCCGTTGGTAGCAATGGAGTAGGAGCAGAAGAGAATGCATATACTGTGCTATTCATTCCAAACTATGCGGTTCATAATAGCCCGTGACTACTGAAAAGAAAAAATAAAGTGAATAAAATGTTGTTCTTTTAGTTATGAAATATTATTTAAGTAATGGTATGTAACTCACAGAATATCGCTGTTGGGTCTACAAAGCTTCAACGCCAGACACTGTCATCTCCCACTTGAATTACCAGCTGTTCTGTTACTGCATCAATGGCCGGTTCTTGGACAATGTACGTTTCTTCAATGTCTCGAACATGACGGCATCTTGAAATCCAGTCTTCGGATGTCATGGACTGACATTTCTCTTCTACCAATTGCATTGCAGAGTCCAAAGTAAAATGTACATTTTTAGGTAAATTTCGAAGAAAAATCTACCTATTACAATCGATACCATGTCATGATTTTCGAAAAATTCTTTCATATCTTTACGTTTCATGCTTCCCGAAGTACGAAACCACCGCCCGTCCATTTTTTTTTTTGGTGATATTTATATAAGTTATATAGCCTATTACACGGTAGCGGCCGTAATTTTGAAGATACTTAAACCAAATTTTATTATGTTATTTCTAGGCCCAATAGTTCGGACACGTTAGTTAATTGGGAAAATTGGACCAAGGGGGGGGGGGGGGGGGTCGGGGGAGGGAGTTGAAATTTTGAAAACTTTATATCTCGGCCCTATGAAGTATAGATGGAAACTTTGTTTGAATAAATTAGAGTACTCTCTCTGGAGTTCACAGTGGCACCAACGATTCGGGGGTTTTGGGAGTACGAGTGGGGGTGGAGGGATGGAAATTCGAAATTTTTGAAACCACGTCTTATGGGGTATCGCTGAAAAGCTCTTGATGAGCACTCTACAAATCAGTAACTAGTTTCTCGATAGCTCTCATATAAGGCGAGATTTGAATGTTTGAAAAAGTGCTCTTTCCTCTGTTTTGCCGTTATTATTGCGGGTTTGTCACGCCAAGGATAAAGAAAAAGAGTGATGCGTAGCGACAATAAATTAGGCTAAACCAAAAGCACTTCGAAATCTACCTCAGCCTGTAGGCCTGCCTAAAGGGATTTTTCTTTTCCACGTGTCTTTGTGTGACTTCCAACTTAATTCTATGGGGTTTAGGTCGGGGGGGGGGGGGGGTAAGGTGGAAGTCGTAGAACGGAATGTCCATGTTGAGAAAGAAGGGCGTCAGTTTTGAATGTTTTCAAAGTGGGCTTTCTGAGTTTAATCAGTGAATATAATTCTGGTTTCAGCATTTTCGTGTGAAATGGAATATCATCAGTGTAAGCCAATCCATCATGATTGCTTTCCTGCATGAGGAATTTGGACCGGGGTTAAGTTCTACTTTGTGGTATGGTGCATTATCGATTACCAGAACAGAGTTTTGGGGAAGGTTGGGTATTAATTTAGTCGTAAGCCATTTTTGATAATTGACAAAATTCATGTCATCGGGGTAATCTCCTGATTTAAACCCGACTTAAACATTAGAAGTGCATTGGGCACAAAACCGTCTTCACCACCTTCATGCACAACTATAGCCCGTTGTCCCTTCGAAACCGGCGCTATCAGTCCCATATTACTGTTGTCACTCCATGCGTGTTTTTTGCGTGCGATGAATTTTAGGTCTCGTCCATGTAGATGATTGGTCGCCCTTCTTCCCTGTACGTTACAAGACATCCTAAATACTTCAGACGTAAATTACGGATGTCCATTTTCTCAATATCTTCCAGTTATTCACTGTTTTCCTCCACCTGAAATGTAAATCTCTCAACACTAGTCTTAAAGCCCATTTACCTCCAGAAAAATTAATTTTGTTCCTTAGGACAGGTAATAGTGTTTTGTAAAGTTGGCCTTTCCTCATTTGTTTTGTGAAATTCATTCACCGTCCTTCTAATTACAGACTTAACAAAATCATCTAAGTCCGTTTTCACTTTCTTTTTCTTGGTCATTTTTGAGTGGAGTACTCAATCTCGTTCCATCTTCAACACATTTCTCACCTTCTTTTACAATTCTCGTAATGCTGCTGAATGAAATTCCTGTAGCATCCGAAACACGCTGCTAAATTGCATATTGAGGGTCATCTTGGTGCACCTGTTTGAAATACCTTTATACATTCCACAGTATTTCCCTACTCTGACTGTGAATCACTTTACTACCACCAACCTTTTTGCTAGAATAACTACATTCTCCTTCCATTGCTCTTATTAATGTAATCACACTTCGCTATTGAATGCTGTGAGGCTAACTAAGATGTTTTACACGGTCTGTAGAGTATGAACTAGCAGGGAACATCACGTGCTATGAAGGTCAGGCAGGTCTAGATTACGTCATCGTAGCCTATAGCGTAACCGTTTGTTTGGCTCAGGTCTTTCCGATCGAGTTATACTTGAAGTACGTTAATGGCAGAACCCTCGGAGTCCTATTAAGGATAATGCATTTCTGTCTATTTTATTATATTATCTCTATTATATTATATTTATCTCTATTTTATTATATTTATCTCTATTATATTATATTTATCTCTATTATATTATATACTCAACCGATAGAAATCAAGGGACTGTTTATTTTAGTTAAGAAATCAGTTATCTTTCGTCCACCGCTCTCTTCATTCGATTCTTGGTCGGGACAATTTTCCAGGTGTTTTTCTGGGCGTTTTTCTCACCCGCGAAACTAATGTCAGGAAACTTTAGGTCCTTCTGGTCCCCGGACATCATCTGGCCATCATTATCCCCTTCATCCCATCCGCACCCCATTCGGCATGGGTGTGTGCGATTGGTAGGTTTCGTCCTGTGTTCGTGTTGTCTAGAAGGAAGCCCCAGCATTGGCCTGATTACCCAACCCGGGGAGGCCCTCCACATCTTCGTCTGGTCAGAAAAGTATGTGATCCAAAGGTAACCCCTCCCACAACAAGTCGATGTCATTTAAGGCCCGAGCGGCGTGGACCACATAAACGGTCCACAACGAGAGAGGTTAAACTAACAGTAGGCCTAAGTGTGTGGCAATCACTCATTTGAGAGAGTAATTTTTTGGCATTTTGTTTATTTAAAAAAAATACTTCCAGTCAGAACACGATGAAATTTTATGTGTGGAATATTAGTGACTAGAAAAATATTTTGAGAAAATTTCAAATTTTTATTTTCAGTCCTTTTTGAGACATTCCAATTTGAAAATCAGCAAATTTAGAAAACCCCAATATTTGGAGACTCATAAAACCTAAAGGATTTACATAAATGATCTCAAATTTTACTAGCGTCTAGTGATCTATTATATCTTTCTGGGGGAAATATATTAAATGCGTGTTTTCATCTCTACCATCAAACAAAGTTGTAAAAAGTCGCTAATTTATTCTCAACGAAACATGATTTTCTAATATAGTTTTAGACTATTTCCTTAAAACCTAACAAATTTTTATCATAACATGAATTGTAGAGTGCTTCTTGTAGATTATATGGTGTTTATTTCAAGCTGATATCTTAATAAACAAAATAGTTGTGTAACTTATCGTTAACCTCTGAAATCGCCAACAAAGACAGATCTTTTAAACAAAATGGCCGCTAGAACCCAAAGTGTTAGTGATAAAAATGTGAAAAAAATCGTTTGGTACTCCCAGATACATATAGAAACAGAAAATCTATACCTTAAATAAAATAAAATATTGCAACAAATTATTTCATTATTGGTTGATTTCATATGGATTGAACCTTGTTCAGATCCGGAACGAAGCATGGGATGATGACCACGACTCGTCAAGACTCTTTCAGGCAAGGGTGATACCGCGGGGATTTTATTTGCATTGATATTCGCGGGCTGTGGATAGAGAACGCAAAAACCTGTCCAGAACCCATGAAGTAAATTTTCCACCACTGAAAAATCCTCTACCCGGCCGGGAATAGAACCTGCGCTTCAGGCTAGAAGGCACCCACCTTACCCACTCCCTCACGGCGGTGGACATGCAGATTATAGGCATATATATATATATATATATATATATATACCGTGTGTCCGTACCGTGTGTTCGTACATAAGTGTAAAAACTGTAAATAACTGTAATGTTGTGAATGTTCTTTTCTCACGGGAATTTATATTTATATTTATACTTACTGTTTCTACATAAAGTGCACCATGACTTTACGGACACACGGTATACGATATATACACGGAGGTATACGATCGTAAACATACAATGTTCATTATAACATAATAATGCTTGTGGTATCCTTATATTTTCAGAGAACCTATCAAATAATAATGCATTACTGCAATCAAAAGACTTCATTAAAATTATACCCTAAACTGTTATTAGATTATGATTGATATGTGTTCTTAAAATTGGAAGTGATACACCAGTATGTTTATTTTTTATTTATGTATTATTTAATCCGTAGATAACTTTCTGAGGATCAGTTTTTATGCGTCTGCAATTTTGTGTTTTTGAGGAAAAGCGCCTAACATCGGATAGGTTATTAGCAGGGCCCGGATTCTGATGACCTAAAATTGTTTGAAAATTGACCTATAAAATGACCCCAAATTTTAAAGAAAATGACTTAATAATTATAAAAAATGATCTAAAAACTGATATTTTATTTATAAAAAAATATTTTGTACACACAAAGTTATAGACTAGTTCGTACATAAGTGTGAAAACTGTAAATAACTGTAATGTTGTGAATGTTCTTTTCTCACGGGAATTTATATTTATATTTATACTGGCACTGAGGCACAGGTTGATTCAAAATTCGACACATCCTTTTGTGGTCTGCCGGATTATATTGTTATTTATTGAAGGTAAACAGTAGTTTGCACTCTCAAATCCAAGCAAGTGGCAGACTCTGATGCCAAGTCAATCTAGCAACAACAGTAATATTATACAAAATTTTGGCGTTTCTTTCATTCTCATTTCCGACTGAGACATATCAACACTTTAACGCCGAATTTTTCCTTCTTGCATTAAACAAACAACACTTCAAAGACAGCACCGCTAGCGACGAAAAAAGTTAATGCACTCAATGTAAATACATGAAAATGACTAAATAAGGAAACAAATGACACGAAAATGTCAAAATAATGACCTAAAATTGAAATAAATGCCCTAAAATATAAAATTGCATAAAATGACAAAAATGACCTAATAAAAATGCATTTCTATAATCTAGAGGCCATGATTAGGATTTATTCACAAGTTGGCAATGTCTATGCAGTATCAATAAAAAGATGACATGTCATTAGAATCCGGGCCCTGGTTATTACTATCGGATAGTAAGATATTAGCTACAGGAAGTGCTGAACCCTGGTGTCTTTATGTGGAATCACTAGCCTATTAGGACGCCACTCTGGTGTATTGAGCTGGAAGCGGTCATTTGAAAATTTTCTGCGTGAGTAGTGTTTTTATTGTTTTATGACGTGGGTTTTGCAGAGGATAATTTACCACCCTGTACTGCATAGAGGGTATGTGCGATAATTAAATCACTTGTTTCATTAAATATATATTATATTGTAGTTTACTTGTGGTGCATTTCATCAAGATTGTGTGAACAATGGGAGAGATAAATTAGCCTAATATATTTTAATGCCGCTGCTAATGCCTAATATCGGATAGTCTACTAGCAATAACCTAACCGGTAGTTTCATTATTTTAAGATGGCTCCTGGTACAAACAAAAGCATCTAGTAAAAATGGGACCCTAATTCAATGATGAAAGATGTGGAAACAGTGAGAAATATAAATGGACTACTGTATTTTAAAGCTTTTGAAATCTTTAAAGTATCAAGGTCAACTTAGAAGAACTATACTATTGATAAAGGTATAGATTAAGTGACCTGTACTCCGAAAACTGGGACAAAAGTCTGTTCTACCAGAAAGTCTAGAAAAGGAATTAGTGAAGTATTCTTTAACAATGAGCAACGATAGGCCTATTATGGCTTGCGTGACCACTAGTTACTAAGGAATTAAGAGAAAGCATTTTTTCGGCGACATCCAAATCTATCTTTTTGGAAGCTGCAAGCTGTTTTTAGCAGCCTTTTATGAACTCCTAGGAGATTTCAGACAGTGATGGTGATGATGAGAAAGAGATAGACACAGAATGTTTTTCCTGTGATGGACTGTTTAGGCCTACTAAGGACGAAAGTATGTGCCAATTTGTGTTAAAGTGCTGGGTGCCTCAGTAGTTAACCTGAGGACATACAACACATGCATTAATAGTGTAGCCTAATATCGGATGGTGTCCGATATTGGGATATACTAGTATCCGATATTAGGAAACCATTTTTCATTTTAAGTGATTTGATGACTTTTAAAGTTACTGTAATTTAAAGGTTACCTGTCATGTTTTTTTAAATTTATAATTGAAGTTTATTGTTACATTATTATATTAGTAATAATACAAGAAAAGTTTTATGTCAAAAAATATTTATTGTGGTTAGTATAGTTGTTTTAAAAAAAATATCCTATATTCGGCTACTTTTCTCTACTGCTTTTTTGTTATTGGAATGAGTTTCATGTAATGCATCTTTTTCGAAAAATGCTAGCGAAGACCTAACTTAGTATTGCCTTATTGAAGTTATGCAGAGTTTTGTTTAAATATTAACATATTTTCTTATGTCATTTGGTTTTAATTATTATATTATTTTAGAAAAATATCACCACTTTTCAAATATTTGCATGAGAAATTATCTGAAAGTGTATTATATCAGAAAACTCCTTGACGGGATTCTCCGAAATAACATTAAAATGTGGCAGAGCGAAAACAATTGCCAAAGGCAATACACTAATGACCTTCTGCACGGTATTAGTCTGTATTATTGTACGCCTGAGGTAATAGCGAATTATTTTGATTCAATAATTTTTTTTAAATAAACAGTGCCAATCTTTGTTATTAAAGATTTTAGGTCGATGAATAAAGCCGGTATGTAGACTATAGACAATTAATACTATATTTACTTGTTGGCCTAATTGTGCGTACTCATAATCAACACTGCTATTTACTGTATAGCATCCAGTAGGCAACGAGCTAAATGAATGAAATGTTTAACTCTTATTTCATGGCATAAGAATTCTCATTACAGTCATCATTAATAAAATTGGCAAAGGCGCCGAGGTTGGGGGCGAGGAACTTTCTGCACCCAACTTTTAAGTTCCATGATAAGGCCTATGTACAACTACTGAAAATAAAATTATTGCCCCCCCCCCCAACAAAAGTTTTAAGTCGGTGCCTCTGGTCATTAGAATAATTAATTATAGGGACCTCAATATCAAACAAATAGTTTTTTATTCTTCAAATAGACTCTTTTATGAACTACGTCGTGGCCGCCGGAGTGGTCTTGTGGTTAGCGTGACACACATTAAATAAATGAACTTCTAGTCTCCTCCCTATGCCTCACTTTTGTACTAATAGAATCCCACGGAATGTAATATAATAACCACTACCACATAACATAGTAAAATCCGACTCAAACTCTATTTTTCCATCCCTTTAGCTAATTGTGTTATAAAAACCTTTCAAACGAAAGTAAGATTGGACTGAGCATCGCACACACACTGATAAACACTTTCTTGGTTGTTGTCAAGACCGTTATAAACAATCAAGAAAGAGAAAGCTAATTATTTTCTTTTACCGAGTGAGCTGGCTGGACTCGCATTTGGGAGGTCCCCGGTTCAAATTCCGAGACCGGCCAACACGACTGTGATTTTCCCCTGATTTTCAGTAGTTATTGAGTTAAATGCTGGATTGGATTTTCATTATCATGATCCTCATGGTCCCCGTTATCCCATTATCACCCTTCAGAAAACATTCGATCTCATCCTATCATCCCATAGTCCTCATAATACAGGCTTCGCGCAGGTACTTTGCTACTTGCGGAGCGATCACTTTCTCCGTCTCCACTTTATCCGGATCGAACCCTTGAGCTTTACGAGGAGCTTCTTGAGTACTAATGGAGTATTGGGGGTGATTCGTGAGCGGAGGTTGAACTTGATATTTTTGGAACATTCAGTGGCGCAACTGGTGGCCCGCAGACCCCGCGTTCGGGGGGGGGACCCCAAGATGAATACCGGAGAAAAAGAATGTAAAAACGTTTGGGTGAAAATACAGCAGAGAAGTGAAAACCTCCAAACATTCATTGATCACGCCGGTAAATCCCAATTGTCAGCTAATTCTTGAAATATTCAATTTGAAATAATATAACACTATCTTGTCGTTTGTCACTGCACTGCATATACTGCATATACATTCTTCAACGTTTTACAGTAGGCCTATTCACCAGGAGACTGCATGCTGAGTGGGAAGGATTCTTGATCATTCATTCATTCATTCATCAGCGTACAGATAAAATTGTAGATAATATTCCCTCTGAATACAACATGTGTGAACATGTAATAACTAGGGTTCAGATGTTTATGACATGTCATATTTTTATCCTGACCTCCATTTTCGCCGCAAACACAATTTAAACATGAATTGCTCTTTTGTTATGCTAATTGGACCTATTTTATTTTGCATATAAAGTCATATTTCGGTCATGGTCATATTTCGGTCATATTTGTAATTAAACATAATGTTTCAGTTATAAATTCGGTAAAAGAGCACAATTAAGGCAGTATGATAAATAAATTGTAGATTTAATTTCCTTTTCCCAAAAAGAGTCACGAATATTTTGGTTTTACGTTAACTGAAATGTGAAGGGACAATGACAAGTAATAGCAAAAATTACCTCTTCCTCCTTGTTGTTAACAACTTTCAGTAGACATACTTTTAAAATAGTTTATTTTTACATTTGCAGTGGTATCTGGAATCGTAGATTAGAAGTTCTTTACAAGTAAAACTATAAATCACCTGTAAAAGTGATTATGTGATTAAATTAATGTGATGTAAGAATTTAGTATCATTAAACGTTTTAAATCGGAACATTTATTTTCAGAAAATACGTTCTTTTCTGAGTTCATATTTAGGAATTTTGGGTTATATTTAGTCATTTTATAGTCATATTTGCAGTCATATTTTCTACTTTTTTAGGTCATGAACATCCGAACTCTAGTAATAACTTTAGGAAATAAACTTGAACATTAAAATATAGATTATTTTTTATAGTTATCTAAAATATGCTTCTGTTCTATTCGCTAATGGAATGGAATATGCGTGTTGTTTGTTTCGCATCTGGGGAGTAGCGGAGTACAGCAGCAACATTGGCGGAGTGTGTATAATGATATGTAACTATTTGTACTAATTAATTGTGTTTCATAACACTGGTGTAGGAATATGAAATGCCTGCCTGAGCTCACGGCAAGTTAGCGAGTAATTAAGTCCTCAGTTTGGTAAACAAACGGTAGCTACTAGCGACTTATCCAATGTAACATTCGATTAGCAAAATTATTCAAATATGTCTTCACTCAAGATCCTCTGTGAATAATGAGATTCATAATTGAAAATCCAGTACATCAGAGAAGAGCAAACTAATTAAAAGCCAGCTATTCTCAACTTCGTAAAGTCAATATGTTTTAAAAGTCTTTCATCATTTTCATACATACAAATCTCTTAGCCTACATACCTCGTAATATCGTCCCTTTCTTAGTGCTTTTTTCTTTTATCTTCTTTCTTCTACTCCCGTGATTATTAAGCTGCTCTCTCATTATTCTGGAGATTAGCTGGATGATTCCCTCATAATGATTTGTTATTTATTTTTCAGTACTCACCTTCAGAAGATTATCCCAGATTAAATTACGAGAATTTTTTCTATTTCCCTATTTATGTTTTTTTTTTCAAATCAAGCATTTCCACATATCCCTTCCTGCTCAATCATCCATCATTAATCTAGTTTTGTTTAGGTCCTTTTACTTATTTTTATATAACGGTACTTGTCTCTGTATGGATTTTATCTTTATTTTCATTCCATAATCCATTCTTATTTCCTTAAAAAAATAATAACTTTGTTGTTTTTCGAGTGACTGATAAAGATTTTATGGAAAGTCTGAAAGGAAGACGGCTGCACTTTCACACCCCACAACCGGCGTAGTTTTTTAGAGTTCACCAGCTCACAAAAGCTAATACATCAATTTGCTCATTATCGTTATATATATATATGCGATGTATATATATATATATATATATATATAAAGCAAATTCCAAGCCGTACATATATATATATATATATATATATATTGTATACATCTATCTATCCTTATCTCTTGTATTTCTTGAAATAAACCCCAGCGATGTGTTGTTCACGGGAGTCTCTTATTCTCTGTTTGGCTCTAACTTCTACATCCTAAAATGTTGAACATTTTATTTCTAATTTCTTCTTTACAGTACAATTTTTCTACCTCAGAAAGATGAACAGTAGTCTGGACGAATCCACTATCCAAATATTGTCATTCGAAAATGCGATGTTTCATTTGTACGCCAGTCTTCAAGAGAGTCAAATCGCGCTAACTAAGATAGGCCTATACGGCTACGGCTGTAATGACTGGCGAAAGGGGAAGATGACTTTTTCTCTGAATTCAACTCCCACCTCTGAATGTCCTTCCCTCACACGCGTTCCACCATTGTCAGGAACAAAACATTTTACTTCTACTCTATGATGCTATTCGAGCATGACTAGCCACAGGACCAATTACCAGTACCTTTATGGTCCATATTTTCGCTTTTTATCAGAGCTTCAGCCACTCCTCAAATGTCTAGATCCTGGATGCTCCTATGAAGCTCAGCCTCCCTGTACTGAGTTAATTTCAGGCCAGCGGAACTAGAGTTTGGGGGAAAATTGAATGTACCCCTGCCAGTCGTATGTTACGATTGTGAAGGCAAACGATACTTTTTTTTAATATGAAATGGAATGATATTGAATATAATGAAGATAGTTCACAGGAAGAAATCGAGGACCAAAGATCTGCAAATCACCGAATGATCGCAACCTGGCACAGATCTACAGTAGGCTACGTTTTTTCTTCCTGCACCAGCTCAGGAAGATGCGCAGTAGCGTTGACGAATCCACTATCAAAATATTGTCATTTGAAGGGGTGATGTTTCATTCGTATTCCAGTCTTCATGGCAGTCATGTAGCGACGGCCATAGCTGTCATGACTGGCGGGAGGGGAAGATGGCTTGTCTTTCTGAAAAATTTAACTCACACCTCTGAATGCCCATCCTCTCAAAAGCGTTCCTCCAGTGTCAGGAAGAAAAAATTTCACTGTACTGCTGGCGTCATGTATACTTTTTAAATAGTACGGTACGTCTCTACACCATAGTGTCAAACTAAGTTGCAACTTCGACTTTTACACATTAAAGTTACACCTCTTAGCCTATTTAAAACGAATGACACTGTTCAGAATATGATTTTATAAAGAGGACTTCAGGACCTTAATCTCTTTTCACAGTAACAAAACGTATAGGCCTAATTGCATTTCTTTTTTTACAAATTGTTAAGAATAAGCTTATTTGCATAGTATAGCCCTTTTTTCCGTTCTATGTCCCCTTTAAAATAAATTGTTTCAGCCAAAATAGAAGGTTCCTATTTTGGTATTATAGTGCTAGCTCTCTTTTTTCATAACCTCGCTTAAATATCATGCACAATTTTAAAGCACAAAGTCAGCAAAATGAAGCAAGTAAGGGGGAAAGATTCTATTTTCATTTCTTGGATTATGTTTTGACAGGTTAGATTCGAGTACATCAGTGAGCCCTTGATGCCCTAATTGCTATTATGGCCAACGCCAAAAGAAGCATTTTTATGGCGCTTCGTCACTTCTATGTTATTTATACAAAGAAACTCGCGTAATGTGAATAGTTTGAATTGTAGTATATTTGTTGCATTGTAACTCTTTCATATTTTATTATTTTTCAACTATTTCGCTGTTATAATTATTTCAAACACAATCCAAATAAGAAATTAAATATTTCTTCCAACTGGCAAAAATAGTAATGTTTTCTTTACAAAATCCAAAAGAGATACCTTACTACAAATCAGTTTAGTTTGCTGTTCTTCAGTTGCGTCACATTGCAAACCAGCTAACTCCTTCTGTTACTTATCTACCATATAATTCTAGAGGTTTCATTTTTGTCCTATATTGGTATTCTGTTTCATATATTCAAAATACGCGATGTGGCAAGTCGTGCTTAAAGATCCATTCCCATCACACTTCAGCAAGAAAGCACTTCGATGTAGCGTGAATTTACGTTTCCGTAAATGCGAACAAAGAAATCGTTTACAAGGCATCTCAACTCATAAAAATGCTTTTTTCTCCTCATCTAAGGAGGATATTATATGCGGGAAAACTGTGATATGTACGAATCTCACACATTATGAGGGATGTTTTGAGTTATAACAGCCTCATCAGGAAAAAGGAACTATTTCCTCGTCATTTTAAAATAGCACATTATTATACAATTGTGATATATTATGTTTATAATATAGTATACGTAGTCCACCGCTGTGGCTCAGGGGATGTGTTCAATCCTCTCACGCAGCGGGCCCGGGTTCGATTCCTGGTCGGGACAAGTTACCTAGCTGAGGTTTTTTCCGCGGGCTTTTCCCACACCTGTGAGACAAATGTCAGGTAACTTTATCATCTGCCCGTCATTATCATCTTCATCCCCATCCTCGCCTTGTTCTGAGTGAGTGTGTGTTTGAATGGTGTGTATCGTCCTGTGTGTTCGTGTTGACTCGGAGGTGGCCCCGGCATTGGGCTGGTCACTCATCCGTGGAGGCCCTCCGTGTCCTTGTCTGGTCAAAAAAGTATGTATGTGATCTCAAGACAATCCCTCTCCTGACAGGTTGCGGGTTTGGGTCGCTTAAATCCTAAAAGGAAGAGGTAAAACTACGACAAAGAAAGAAGTAAAGAGAAAGAAAGTATATGAATTATATGTAATTGTAATGATTATTTAGCTCTTATAATATATTTCTTCCAATTTCGACCAATGACGTACAAGAATGAGTCTGAATTTAGTCAATCGCATATCTGATTCATTCAATATTTATCGAATTTGCTTTATGATCTATAAAAGGGTAAAAGAAATGTCCTGTTTTCTTTATAGGGCTACTCTAATTCATATAGGATACTCTGTTAGCAGTGATTTATGCATGCGTCACCACTGCACTGCCGCAGTACGTGAAGATGTAGGCCTATTCTGGAATTAAAGTGAATATTACGCGTCTGTTCTGGAATCAGCATTATAATATTTTACGGGATTTGTATTCCAGAGTTCAACCTCAACAGCATGTGTGTTCACTGGTCAAACGCGAGTGTCCGTTCAGAGGTGGGAGGTGGGAACTATTATTCCCCTACTATCTGATTCTACGAGCTTAAAATCTTTCAGGAAATAGAATTTACCTATATATATCGATACTAACTAAAAGAGTTTTAAGCAAAATACCTTCAATGTTAAATTTGAGAAAACAATACTTAAATAAATATTATTTATTAAATTGTCATGTTAAAAAAGCCACAATGAATTATAAGTAATGAATAGGGCCCGGATTTGTATGTAAAAAAAATGTTTTTTTTCCTCATGCGTACATTCCTAAAACAAAGTTTAATATCCAAATCGAGGTCCGACAAACGCAAATTCCAAATTTTATTTCACATAAAAACACATATTTTACAAAAAAAGTTAT
Source organism: Ectobius pallidus (assembly GCA_964059195.1). Taxonomy (NCBI): domain Eukaryota; kingdom Metazoa; phylum Arthropoda; class Insecta; order Blattodea; family Ectobiidae; genus Ectobius; species Ectobius pallidus. The sequence continues at coordinate 23,663,856 of CAXKWD010000010.1, read as the reverse complement.
GTGAATAAATATTTTCGATATTTTCTCCATAAATACATATTTTAGTACTTTTTTCGGATTTTTTATGTAATTTGTTTCCCCTTGATGCTCATATCAAGGTCCGACAACCGCAAATTCCAAATTTTATTTTACATAAAAACACATGTTTAACAAAAAAGTTATGTGAATAAGTATTTTCGATATATTCTCCATAAATAAATATTTTAGTACTTTTCCTCATTCTCTTTTAACATTTTACAACAAAAATTTGTATCTCGAAAGAATTCAACACAAATGCTTCACTTGCAATGAGGTGAGAGTTATTATCAGGGAAGAACAGAACAGAACCCAATCTCAACATTGCGTAATTCACTTAAAGAAATACAATACGACAAAAATGGTGGCAAAGTCGCTCAAGTTTTGGAAGGCCAAAACATAATCTAATTGATTGTGTGTGTGCGTGTGTTAGTGATCTACCCCTCTTCAAATATGCAAGGTTAACATCGTGTGATATAGAACATTCCTTTTCTCAATATAAGGCATTATTCTCGGATAATAGACAAGAATTTGTGATCCATAATCTGGAAATGACATTTGTTGTGCACTGCAACCCCTGTCAGCATTTTACATCTGATGTTGGCGAGTTTCAATATAATTTGTTCTAGTAAGTTACGAACATTCTGGTGTTTTTGTTTTTTTTCTCATTTTTTAAAAAGTTTTTTAAGTTTTAGCACATATTTTTAAAATTTTAGCACATTTAACATTTTTAGCACATAAAAAATAAATATTTTTAAGTTTTTTAGCACATAAAAATCCGGGCCCTAGTAATGAATGCCTTCTAATAATACTCGCCTGGCGATTTCCAAGTCACTCCTGGCATTACTCTATGATAATTATTATTCTAAGCAGGTTCATTTTCTACAAAAAATAGGAATTTCTTTAAAGTCATAGAGTTTCTTTTATTAGCAGGATTAAAATTTATTTGTACTTATAGAAAAACGAATGCGAAATATGCAAGAACATGCAAAACAAATTCTACAAGTACGTTATGTAATATAAAGCTTAGCCGCAAAATTTGCCATGCATTTAATGTTGACAAATTGTGATTACCCATTAAATTAAACTAATAAATATAAAAGAATATCTTCGTAATAATTTTCTTATATTTTCTGGGTTAAATTGTATATGTAGGCATTTTTAAAAACATTCTTAAGTTTATTAATTAATTAAATTGATTGTTTAAATCACTAAATTAGGTTTTAATATTTAAACTACTGGTATTATTGTTTTTTTTATTCTGTAGTTCTTTAACGTTGGATTGTGTTCAAGTGTTAGTCAATTATGACTTGTTTGGGCATGACATCTGAAAAATTATATGCTTAACTTATTATTGTACCAGTACTAATTTGCGTATTTCAAGTGTATTTTATGAAATATATTTATTAAACAAATTGAATTTTAAAAGACGACTGGAAATGTGTTTTTATTAATTTAAAAAATTGAAATACAATTTTTTCATCTCGCCAAATTAAATAAATCTTCTACGAGGGTAAGTGAATAAGTTTCCGCACTCTCTATTTTAAATTTATTGTAACAACAATGCAAAACTACCGAACGAGGTGGCCGAAATGGTTAACTTCTTTGACTCTCATTCGGGAGGTTTAAATCCTGTGGGCGGCCAATTTGACATGGGGTTTTTCATGGATTCCCCAGTCGTAAAGGCAAATACAGAATTGGATATTTAAATACCATGAATCATCCTCAACATTTCATCCTGTGTCATATCCATTTAAATCAGTATCAGTTCAAAATTACTCCTTAAATACACTAACAATAGAAAATAACTGACAATAAATAGTTCCATGGCCTACCTTACTGTATAGACACAGATCCCGAACTTATGGTATGGCCTCATAGCTAAAAAGAGTATAAATACAGCTGAAATAAAAATGAATACAAAACTTTCAATTACCTCATTTTTCGACATAGCTACCTTGCTTCGCAATGCACTTGAATAATCGTTTCACGCGCTTCATGATGCGCTCAGAAAAAAGTTTTCGGCTGAGTAGCAAGTCACTTATGCACCGCTTCCTTCAGTTCTTGGTCTTTGGCGAATGGACAGTCACTTCAACGACAGTCACTCTTCAGTTTTTCTGATAAGCATGATAAGCACTTGCTCAATGTTGGCGTCAGTAATGGTTGTTGATGGGCGTCCTGTTCTTTCCTCGTCCTTCACACTTGTTCGACCATCTCTGAACATTTCAATCCATTCGTACACGCTTCGCCGTGATAAAATATTGCCCCATATTATGTGGAAAGTCTTCGATGTATTTCGGCTCCTGGCATATCTTCAGACGACAAAAAAGGAACACAGCACGCTGTTCTTCTTTGGTGCAAACGCTGAGCGGTGCAGCCATGTTTATAGTGCAACAGCACAACAAACAGTGGAGACATAACGGTCAAACATTCCACAAGCGGAAAGAAATGAACAACATGTCGATGTTCTCGAGCACAAAAAGGTACAGCCAGCCTACAAAAGATTAAACAAAACAAACAAAAAATTGACTTACCCTCGTAGGCCTACTTTTAAAATGAAACATTTGAAATCTTCCAATAAATTTTTAAAATAAAGCAACAGAAACCTCGCATTATTTGAACTATTATTGAGTTGACCTATAATCCAATAAATATGCAAATTTGCTATTTTAACTCTACTATTCGTGATCTTACAAGAAGATGATACGACAGATCACGTTGAAACGTACCTTGAAACTTAGTAGACGGGAAATTCATCCATACAAAAGCGTTAAAAATAAGCCGTGAGTTCTAACCGCAAAACCGTGAAACTCATCCCGGAATATTGGCAAAAAGCTCACTTCAGGGAGCACCAATAACGGTGCTTGCACCGTGGAGAAGGGATGCGGTCTGGAGTTGAGTGCAAGATTTTGTATGTGGCAAATGAACGCAGTCTGGCAGTGTGCAGCTAGATCCCACTAGTCAAGCTTTATTTCATCAAATGATTAAATGTTGCATTAAACTGTTAATTTAAATATGAAAAAGAAGTGGGTAGTATCGATAAATAGTTTGTACTTTATAATGTTGGCTGTAGGCCTATCTCTTAACTCTACATATATTAGCTTTGTGGAAGTTGTATATAATTTATAATGTTAGCTGTTTCTTAGGTATGCTTCTTTCATTTCATTTTAGTCGTTATTTTTAAACATTTTATGTCATTTATAAAATTACGTCTTTTCCTTTTATTTTCTTTCTTTCACTCATGGTCTCTGCATGAAACTGCATCTGAGCACAAGCAGTCTTGTTCGTTAGGGTGTATGTCACATGGTTATCTTATAATATTTTAATTTGTATTAAATATTTTCATTAATTTTTTATTTGTAATAGAAAATTTGTTAATTGTAAATACATAAATCAATAAATCAAGGCGAGAGCATTTAAAATTCATAATTTACGATTAAAGTGGTAAAAGAGATTTTATTTGCAAAACGATCAAAATAAAATAATTTTGCCATGTGTATCACTAGGCCTACTATTTTACTACTTTCTACACAGCTGCTTAATATATATAAAACAATAATTAATAGTAAACACTAGAAAGTTAAGTCCATTACACGAGCAGGGAAAATAATAATTTTACCATTAAGTGAATTTACCGATATAGGAGTAGAATTAAAAAAAAAAAACAATTTGTAAATAATGGCACAACACTGAGGATCAGAAACAGGAATGATCGAAAGCTCACAACATTACAGCTTATCAACACCGCCGCTAGAATACGCTGTACCCAACCTATATTACTCGTATGACTCAATAGGATTGCATAAACACAACAATTAACCTTAACCGAAATTTAAAAGTAAATTTTGATCAAACCGACTGTAACATGTAAATGGAATTTTAAACAGCATGGCTTAGGTACACGACCCACTTGGAACGCATGCTTGGCAAAGACTGAGGTTGTCTTCATAAGAATGGTTCTGATTGGCTATTTGCTCCGAACATCCAACGTAACTTTGCAAGGGTGCCTTCTGATTGGGTGAATCAACGGTGAGCTCTTTCAAACGTGGACCGAATGATCTTGCAGGGACAGGAGGCTGTGTAAAAGATATCTAAAATTACAAAAGTAATGAATAAAAAACAATATGGATACATGACTAGCACAAAAAATCACAAAACACTATCAATACCAGAAGCATACAAAAATTATTAAATTTTGATCGAACCGACTGTTCTATCAGGATGAAATTTCGACGTGTCTCCCCGGGTCATGGAGAACGTTTGATGAAAATTTCAGACCTCTAGGTCAAACGGTCTCTGAGCTGCCCTATCAACTAGTGCCCCATATACATATGCACATACGCAAATAGTGATTATCAACCTTCTAGTGCATACCTGCCAACAACGACAACGCTTTTCAACCACTAAGTGTGATGATTTTTTGCGACTTCTACTTCGTGTGTTTGTGTTAGCATTTATATTTTTAACTCAAGGCGTCTAAAAAATAATATAAATAAATCAAATCAAATCTTATATTTGGAAACGGTGTGGTAGTGTTTTGCTGAACTCGCAATTTACAGAGCCTCGTATCTAAGTGATTATGGTTGCTTTTGCTATAATAGTTCATTATATGCATGCTCACCAGGGATATAGGCCTACGAAAAACGCAGTATTGAATTTTTTGAACTTTTTTTGCCACGAGCTCTTTGATTATCTGAACAGAACGTTTTCTTGTGCTTTATTCATGTGTGTAGGTAATGTATTTACGTCAGCGGCTCAGAGCATAATTTTGCTAATTACTTTAGGGAAATTATTTCAATAAAATGTTATATTTAAGTTACATATATTTACAAATGAAAATAAATATTTACAAGTTTAATATACATAATATATAAATATATTTAATATATTATACAATATATTATATGTACATATATAATATATATATATATATATATATATATATATAATATTTACAAAATTATTTCAATAACTTTTGTCTATACTGCAGAAACCGGAATATCTAATGTATTGATATTCAGCCCTAGACCTACACTTAGCCTAGTAAATTTTCAAGCGCTTAAACAGCTAAGTGTACCTAATAGACTAAGAGTTTCAACAATATCAAGGTCTTATTACAGTATTCTTAGAGAAAATGGTAGAAAATATTAATCGCCACCCGGAGTTTTAGTTCTCGTGAAATGTTTCGAATGACGCGAATTCCACGAGAAACATAGCATAAACGTAATTACTAGGGCAAGGCATTTGATGATCTTGCATCTTTTTTATATGAAGGTTAAAAGATAGCTGGAATATATATAAATGTGTATAATGAAGTAGTGGATTAAATAGGGCAATTTATTTTGGCATTATTTTACATTATTTTGCATTTTTCGTCATTTTCAAGAGACAGGTCATTTTTTGGCAATTATAGGTCATTTTCAAGAGATAGGTCTTTTTTTGGCAATTTTAGGTCATTTTCGGCATTTTTAGGTCATTTTCAGAATTTTAGGACATTTTCGGCATTTTAAATGTTTCAGTGGAGGTAGAGAGGAGCTTTTCCATGTACAAATCATTACTTTCAGGCAACATACAATCGTTTTTATTTGAGAATTTCCGACAAGTGTTCATAGTTTCAGGTTTATTGTAAACATCATAGCAGTTTGTCTTGTAGAAATAAAGAATGATTTTTTATTTCTTTTTAAATGGTACAATTTCATTCAATGGACAAATCCCCTAGGGGTAATTGGATGGGCATGCCAGTTCAGAAAGAATTCCTTTTTCGCTAAGGGTGTCCAACATGGGCGTACGGTAAGGGGGGGTTCAGGGGGTTTAAACCCCTCCCGAAATATCTGCAATATTTCGAAAATTATAGATCTTGAAAAGAAATTTAAAAAAAACTCTGATTCGGTTGTTACATATTTAACAATTTCGTACATATCAAAGCATTATTTAAGATTTAGCGTAATTTATTTAAGATTCAAATTTCAAAACCTTGTGGAGTTGATAGTTTTTCAACTTAATAACAATGATGCATTACTAGTAAACAAAAATCCCTTCGGAATCTGTCAAACGACAACTTGAATATTCCCGCCGAAATCCATCAATTTGTTTGTAAAGCCAACAGCAATCCCGAGCTCATCACAAAATTATCATGAAATAATCGGCATTAACCGGGGTTTTCCAGCGGTGGATTTACAGATGACTTTAAAAACGTGCCCTATACACCAAACAGTATTATGATTATTTTTCAAAAGAAAATTTTTATTCATAGACTCTAGCTTAAACGAGAAATGGAAAGAAATTTCAATAAAAACAGTTTCAAAGACTGAGCTGCATATTAATTTATTAAAGTTATTAATTGTCACAATACAACTGTTTAGTAATTTTAAAAAAAGTATTAATTCACAATGTGCGCAAGGACATGGAGCTGAGACGACTTTACATTGAACCCCTCCCGAACAAAATTTCACCGTGCGCCCATCGTGTCCAAGTAGTATAAATTTAGGCCTACTAACTTCTTCAGTAACAAAATAAGTGTTACTTTTAATGTAAATTCATATGTAAGGCACCGTCATAAACTGTATTTAGCAATTCATTACTTAAGAAAAAAAACTAATTATACTCGTAAGTAATAATGGTAAATTTATTGGCCATTTTTTAAAGATTTCAGGTCATTTTTTCACTATTTTAGGTAATAAGTGAATTTTATTTTGCATTTTTTTCACTATTTTATGGTCTTGCCTTGCCTTGCCCTAGTAATTACTTTTAACACAACGCTTTCGAGTGGACGAAATAGTTCACTAATAGCCGTGTGAGGCAAGAACTACACTCACGGTCTGGTTGACTACATACAGACAATCTCAGTGTCGGACACAGCATTTTTTTTCGAGGAGGATTTGAATAGGTAGAAAGAATACTAAAAAATGAATTAACTTACATATATAATTAGTTTATAAAACTGGCCACTTAGAGGGCATATAAATATAGCATTTTTTTTTCAAATTTTTGGGGGATCTATCCCTCCTGCGTCCGCCATTGGACAATATTATATGAAAGGACACTATTTATCTCTTAGCCCTTATAGTATTTACTAATACAGTATAAGCAAACATCAACTGAAATAATCAATGGGCTCTGAATTTTAAATCGCATAGGCCTAAGCAAACTTTACAAAATTATATGGTTTCCATAGATGGCAATTTTAACACTTGGTTAAAAATCCACGCATTTTAAGCAAAGCATTTTCAGTTAAACTTATATCTCTGCTTCTATACAAACTTTTGAGGTGACGCAAATGTACGTCAGTAGCAGTAAAAAGGTTGATAGCAATTGAGCTGATACTTCTAAAAAGTGCTGTGCAGACCACGGGTGGATCCAGAACCAATTGAAGGGGATGTGACGTACAGGAAATTTAGCATTTAATGGGGAGATATCCTAAAAAAAATAGGGGTCCGGGGTATTTCAAACAAATGAAGTGCAAAATGATTACTTTTTAGGTCCTATGGCTGATTTCGCAATAATTTCTCAGCAGAGTAAAACTCTTCTTGCCCAGAATTTTAGTTATATTGATATATTTGTCGGTTTTTACATAAAAATGAAAATACATAAAACTTTTTAATAATAACTTTAAATAAATTCTGCACTGAAATAGTTCACAAGAAATCAATTAATTATTCGTGATGATAATTAAAGAACAACTGCTGTCCTGTGGGTTGTCACAACTACTCTAGGCCTACGTATTTGACACAGGACGTCTAGAATATTCAATTTACCTTTTACAATTTTCAGGTTGAAATAAACTAAACTAAACTAAACTCCGTGGCGCTGCATCACTGAAGGGACTAGGCCAACCACCCGACCGCTCCGTCATATGCCATAGGCAGATGGCAGGATAGGGAGGCATGTGGTTAGCACAATCCTACGAGCAAAGTAAAATCATTTTACCGCATGTATCATACACTATTTTTTAGACAGGCATTAATATTTGATAAAAAAAATTTTATACGTACGCTGCAGCTATTTTGGGAACTTTACTGCTGTCTTCTGCCACCTATTACGTACTTGTGCAGACGGATTTTATTTGATTTTATTGATTTCTCGTACATGGCTGGCAGTGTTGGGCACATTTTAATTGTAAATACAATTAAATATTAACAATTGATTAAATGTTAATTGTCACCATAACAACTAACATGACCAACTCTAATTGTTGAAAATTACAGTTAACAATTGATTAATTGTTAATTGTAGTGGTAGCAATTAACAATTTATCAATTGTCAATCATGATTTGCTACAGTTAACAATTAATTACTTTTCAATTGTTTTATGAATTTAAATAAAAACTAACAATTAAAAAGGACTACTGTACGGACCTGGTACGTGGACTGGTATCATAACAAAATGTGTATGTAAGATACTGAAATACGCATGATAGTTACATTGTGTTCTCAGCCTTACAAAATGAACATGTCACAACTTGCAACTTTTTGTTATGTACGATGTCAAAACATTGCATTGAAAAAAATACATTAAAATATAAATAATGGATATAATGAAGGATGATATTTGTTTTTTCTTCCAATAAGTAGTATTGATTTTTATTAATGTAGGTAAAATTTTCGAAATCTTGAAATACTTTAAATTGATTTCGTTAAAGGCAAGTAAGTTAATTGTTAGTTTTAATTGTTTCATAGAACAATTAAACAAGTTAATTGCAATTATTTTGGAGTTGTTTGGAGTTATTTTAATTGCGAGTTACGATTAACATACATTAATCCAAATAATTTAATTGCAGTATGCAATTAAACGCTTAATTGCAATTAATTTAATCGCAATTACTTTTTTAGTCAATTAACGAGTTGATTAAAAAATTAATTGATTAACGCCCAACACTGATGGCTGGCAATGTAAGAGATGGGATGGACAACGCTTTTCAGCCAACAAGTATGACATTTTTGCGACGACCGTGAGAAATTTAGCGGTTAGAAAAGCGTAATGAATTTTAACATTTTCAATTTATATTAGACTGAGTCTATTTAATAATAATATGCAATTATTCTTAACTAATAAAGTATTTCCTTGCGAAGAAATCAAAGTTGGTCACCCTGGCGTGTATACCATTTTTATAACACCGTTAAATGCTTCTTTCAACTTCGACTGTCTAAAAATTTAATTTCGTAACAGAATTCATTACATTCAGATTCCAAGGCTCAAAGCCATAACTTTTCGTTGTTTATAAAATAATTCATTTGATGAAATCCTTTTTCAGTTCTTGTTCTTGATGTTCATTGTTGATTTATTAACAATATATTGTAAGCTTGGTGATGATATATTTTAATTCATTCTTAAAACAGTTCCGTTAAATACTTGAAGAGTTAATTATTTTTCTGTCTGGCATATATCAGGGATTTCATACGTTCTCTGGACACTTCCTGTGATGTTTAATTCTTACTCAAATTAGCACGGAACAAGTTACGGTACAAGAGTTTAAGAAATCTTCCATGAGCCCTTAAACATTTAGATAGCGTTGAACCTCATAGCCTACTTATCATTTCATTTCCAGACGTTGGTGGAGTGCCAATATTGCCTTTCTTGAGGGAGCGGAAATGTTGAAGCTATCTCAAGTTATTCAAAATGTAAATGAACTTGGCAACACATTCAAATAATAAAGAAATTTCAATGAAGGATATATTCCCAGTACTATTTTAACCTCAACTACGAATAATATCCAAAGTTCTGTACTATCCTCTTTAACTCGAGAATCATCTAGCTGTTATTTTATGCAACTTAAAGTTTTCAAGCTCGCTGCAATATTATTCACAAGGGGTTTTAGAATAGCTAAGACAAGAGAATTTATGCTCAAAGATAAATTAAATTGGGAGAAGTAATAATATTATAATTATTGTACTCGTTTTTCACTTGCCAGCTAAAATTTACTTAACCCTATTCCGATCTAAATTAGTTGTGTTACTTAATGTGTTTATTTCATTTATACTGCAGCCCTGCGTTATAGAACAGTTTGCTATCACCTAGCGAGCTGGCCGAGACGTAGAATATTGGATTCCCATTCGGTAGGCTGCGGGTTCAAACCCGTTCCCGGTCAATTTTATTTGTGTTTCTTCTTGGTTTCCACAGCCGCAAAGACATAGTTACTTACCATGAATCCTCGCTATTTCACCCTATATCATTACAAACAAAAAAACAAACAAAAATAACAAAAAAAAACAAAAACAAAACAAAAAAAACAAAAAACAAACAAAAAACAAAAAAAAAAAAAGGAATCTCTGTTAAAATTTATAAAATTCATAAAACATCAGCAATAGTTAACCACTGAAGTGACCTCTGAATTAAAAGTGTATAAATAAAGCTAAAATAAAATAACAGTAACTATTGTTCAAAACACATTTTACTCCTCTGAGAGCTTTTTGTCTAGACTTAATGTTTTAGTAACTTTCCCAATAGACCTACATGAAGTGCCTTGCTTAGCGCGTATTTTGTTTATGAACTTGCATTCCATTTTCTATATGTCCTCTAGGATTTCACCCATTGCGAATGTTTGTCCACTAAATTTTTATCCATCAGTGGTGGCCGCTCTATTTTTTTAAAGTTCAGCTTTATTTTTTATTGTACAATACTTTCTACATATAGTTGTGAAAACAATAGCAGTGGCAAGTCATTTGAAACGTGTTTTTGGTTGCTGTTCAGTAAAAGTCCTAAAGCATGCATTAAACTAAACTAAACTCCGTGGCGCCACATCCCTGAAGAGACAAGGCCTACCACCCGACCACTGTCTTCCATAGGCAGATTACAGATGGCAGGATTGGGAAGCATGTGGTCAGGATGCCGACATCCACCCGTTAATGGTGGTTTCCATGACCGAAGCCGTTGCTTCTCTATCAAGTAGATCCTCAATTTGAATCACGAGGCTGAGTGCAGCCCATTCCAGACCTCCCTACCTCAGAATAATCCGAGGAGGTACCGGGCCGACCGATCTGTAGTCAGCGACGCTAACCACATGACCACAAGATCACGGCGGCCATACATTAGAGCCAGGCAATAACTAAAATTGATAATAAAAGCCTATTACAATCATACAGACAATAAACACTTGATCAGATTTACATATGTCTGGTCTGTCTGTCTGGTACCCTATGATCCCCAGGTGGGGCGAAGGGGCCTCCAATGGAGGTTTCATTACCTATACTAATTTTGAGATGCTTATTTTCCGAGAGAGGGTAGAGGGACAGGTGGTAAGCCCATCGCCTCGCAACCCCCCTCCGGAAACTAAGTATTTCTTGGACGTGAAAGGGCCGAGAAATTTTGTCCAGAGGCTCTAATTTAGGCTTGGAGTTCTTTTACGTGCCGTAAATCTACGACACGGGACCCCCAGCTTAAAGTCCCTCCCGGAGGGAGGAAAAATCCATCGACCGCGGCCGGGTTTGATCCCGCGCCCTGCGGATCTAGAGGCGGGTACGCTACCTCTAGACCACCGCGGCCGACAGATTTACATATAGGCTACAGAAATTTAAAGAAGCAAGTCGTTATGTCGATTTCTTTTTAGTCTTCTATTGTGCTGCTCTGGTGGAGGATGAAGAATAATGTCATGTGGCACAGAGTTTGCATGATTTACAAGAGTTTGGTGTAATCTGGTGTAACTCGTTCTGATGATATCTTTCACTTCTGGAATGTTCAATTCATATTGCCAGATAGGTCTGATTAATGTGATGTAGAGAAGACGTTTGTATGGTAGTGCAAGAGATGGTATTGCTTGTTTCAAGTGTTTGATTTGTTGAATTCGATATCTGAGTCTTTAGAGAAGGCGTGTGATGTGCAAATTCCAGGTTAGCTTACTATCAAGAATGATGCCGACTGAGGTGTGGGTATGACAACTCCTTTAAGAGTTATGGGATAATATGTTATCTATTTTAATATTTAATGTACACTACCTGTGATTTCTGTGGATTCATTACCACTCTGTAGTGAGAACACCATCTGTCAATTTCAGTGCAGAAGGAATTTAATTTCTCAGGCCATAATTGTCATTGATGTGCATCTGTTTCCTATTGTGATGTAGACTATTATGGCTTACTAATTTCTCACGCAGCGGGCCCGGGTTTGATTCCTGGTTGGCACAAGTTACCTAGGTGGGGGTTTTTCTGGGGTTTTTCCTCGCCTGTGAGACAAATGTCGGGTAACTTTAGGCCCTTGTCGTTCCCAGATATCATCTGGCCGTCATTATCATCTTCATCCCATCCTCGCCTTGTTTGGAGGCCCGGGCGGCTTGGATCGCTTAAATCCTAAAAGGGAGAGGTAAAACTCAGATAAAGAAAGAAAGAAATATATTCAAATTTAATGAAGAAATAAAGGCGATTAATAATGGTAATTAAATTTTCTATTCGTCATTTGCCTTTACGACTGGGAAAACCATTAAAAAACCAAAGTCCATGGGGTTTAAACCAGGGACCTCTCGAATGAAAGTGCAAGATGCCACAATCTTGGCCACCTTGCTTAGTCTAAAATCTTTTGTTTAAATTTATTTAGGCACATTTTGATAGATTTTTGTTCTTTATCCAGCAAGGTATAAACAATGTTGTTGAAACAAATGTTATCTGAAAACTTATATATCTATCGAATAGCTTAGTTTCTGTTTAATTTTTATATGAATATTATTTTCTAATTCTTTTAGTTTAATTAAGATAAAATAATGCTCGGTGCTTCCATAAAATCTATAGGGATTTTATTCTCAATGCAAATAAGTTGGACCTTTATGGGACAATGTTCTCGACAAAGATTTATAATTTTTTAACTAAATTGTCGTGAAAAAGCTAAGTATGTTATCTATAAATATATTTGTTAATAGCTCGTGCAGTTTTCAATATTTTAAAAGTGTTTGCTTTATTTTATTCATAACAATGGCGTTAACAAAGTTACTACTGTAATTCATATTAGAATGGGAAACATTTTTCAAAATTTGTGTAAAAAAACTGTAAATTTTCTAATTTTTATTTCCCTTTTAAAGTGTAATAAAAATTACACTGAGATAGTAAACAAATGATGCTAGTTTATAGTTTTATTTGGTATTAAATATAAGTTCCTGAAAAATAGCATTCATTTACGTAAAAAAATGTTCAAGTTTTGAGAAAAACGCATTTTTTGAAATGTGTGTTACGGGAAATGAGCATCAAACTTGCTGAAGGAGAAGTGATGGGAATAAATTTAAAAGTAAATTTTAATCGACATTAAAGTTTTTTTCATTTTATCTAAATATTACTATGGATATTTTTGTACTCTCTTCACTAAATTAAAGGGTAAAACCTAATAAAAATAAAACGTATAGATATCACAGTTTCTTTTCCACGAATTGAGTAGGAGGACTGCATGATTCCTAAACGAAGAAGAAATTTGCGTTTTCTGCTCATTATATTGTAGTTTGGTGTATTATTCAACTCTACTGACAACATAGGAATTGAATGGTTATACATAAGCTAGTCTTGTGCCTGTTTGTAAATACACGTCTCCTATACTTCTGTTTAGGACAGAAGCCATGCCGTTTAGTTAGTCTATTTCAAAATTATGATTCCATTTTTCGTGCGCGTTAATTGTATTGTATTGTATTGTATTGTATATATTTCACTCCGGCAAATTTGCCGGTGGCAGAGCAAAACAAAAAAATACAGGTAGAACAAAAAAATTACAGTTAGAACAAAAAAAATGCAATTAGATTACAAAAGTATAACTTACATTACAGTAGGCATAGCTTACAGAACGAGAGAAAGAAACACCAAAGAGAGGGAAAAGAAAACAAACAACAACAACAAAAAATCACTAATCCCTATGCTTAACCCTATCGTAATTCAATACTGAGTAAGTCCTAAATTGTTCTAAATTGTCATCCAGCTGCTAAATGCAGTATGTGTCAACTTGTTTTTAAATGTTTTCACTCGTAGAGGACTGTCTTGAGAAACTTCTGCAGGTAGGTTATTCCAGTCTGTAATTGTGTGATTTACAAAGGAAAATTTTCCAACATACGTTCTTTTTTTTCGGAGTCTGATTTTCATTTTGTGATCTAGTCTGCCTAAGTATGTAGGACCTTCTAAACGATTTTTTATGTCGGCCCAAGCTGTGTTTTCTATATATGCTTTGGCTAGTGCAGTTAATCTTGCTTTTCTATTGTCTTGTTTCCAGTAGTTCCCACCCTAATGCTTTAATTGTATCTTCATCTTCTCCACTCGCGTTTTTAACAAATCTAGCTGCCTTGCGTTGGATCTTTCCTATTGCATCAATTTGGTATGACCTATACGGATCCCAGCCTATAGCTGCATATTCCATTGTGATGCATTTTTTATGCAAGGACAAACTATAATATAAACCGCAATACATGTAAACCAGTTGAATAAGTGTGGTAATTTTATGGGAAACTTCGCCATGATTGGTTGTCTCCAACATTAAACTATTCTATATTTTAGAGAGTCATAAGAAAACAAGAGAACTAGGTCTGAACCTGGAACTCGGTTCATGATGAAGATATACAAGGTTTGTGCCAACAGATCACACGGAATAGCAATAAGCGCATCTGACTAATTATAGTGTACAGTCTCTACTTCAGCCCTTTGGAGTTAAATCTTATGAACATGTTCCTTGAATTTCAATAACTGTCACAACCTGAAGCTTCGGCATTATAGGCACCGCTGAAGATTAATAATTAAAGTCAAGTTGAAACTTGTAGTGATGCAAATCAGTTCACAAAATAATTTGTTCAGCACTAGTAATATTATCTTCATGGCCACTAGGATTGTTTGCTTTGGCGTTTGCCTAACACCCTCGAAACAGGAGCACTTTTTAATTAAATACTTTTCCCTTCACGTGTGTTTTTGTTGTCATATGAAGGTAATAATTCTCAAAATAAGTAAAATGTGGATCAAACAGACCACCTCATTGTTCAACAGTTGAGGTAAAAATTGTTAGTTGTTATTTTTCGTTCTATACTCAATCGTGAAAATGAGTGAAAATCATTAAATCAATCACACGAAATTAAGAAAAATATTGAATACTTAAATCAGTAACTGAAGCATTTACGCATTTATGTATTTATTTATTTATTTAACCTGGCGGAGTTAAGGCCATAAGGTCTTCTCTATCACTCAGCCAGGTCAAAAACATGAAATATATAATAATAATGAAAATAATAATAATAATAAATTAAAACAAGAAATGATATACCTGAATACAAGAAACGTAGGCTACATTAAATACAAAGAAAAATTCTAACATAAGTACTTGAGTAATATATAACTTAATACAAATGACTAAAATAAAGAAATGAAGGAAAAAAAAGATTAAAGTCTAAACAAATACATTCTTAGTTATTACAAAATGTAATGAAAATGAAATATATAGGGGAGATTGCCCCAGTACCGGACAGTACGAGTTCACCTCTTTCCCAAATAGATGGCAGAAGATTACGATTTTACAGTCTTAGAACTATACCAAAGAGACTATTTGGTAGAATATTTTTGGATTTGCTTTCACCACTGGGGAGATATACAATTTTAAGTGCAATCGTCTGCTGAGTTAGCTCTGCAGTTAATATTTAGAGTGGTCGTTGAACATCTAAACGTAATTTGAAGAAATTTGTTACATGTTGTTAAAAATTCTACATTTGTAGGCACTAGTATAATATATATTTTTCGAGAAAAATTCCATTAGGTTATAATTAATGACATCTTTTTCTAAGGTCACGCATGTCCCAATACTGCGCAGCATCATTGTAGTAGAAAAAAACTGTCTTGGAAAATAAATTAATATCATTATTTGCTTTAAAAAACTACTATCGTGTTGGAAAAACCATAAAAATATCCCACTACCACAAATTCAAGTTCCTCTTCC
This sequence comes from Ectobius pallidus, assembly GCA_964059195.1. Lineage (NCBI taxonomy): Eukaryota > Metazoa > Arthropoda > Insecta > Blattodea > Ectobiidae > Ectobius > Ectobius pallidus. Next base: position 23,647,973 of record CAXKWD010000010.1, on the reverse strand, counting down.
AGTCGATGCGGTTATATCAGTCCACCTTCAACTTTTAGGATTAAAAGCTTCCAGAAATTGTATTCTACCGATTTTCAATGTAGTCAGTAATTATTTGAAGAGGAGATAATCGTAACTAAAGAATATCCACTTAAATTAAAAAGAAAATGAAGGAAAAATAAGTTCCTGGAAAAAATTAGTGAGCCTATGTAAAGAGGCCGTTCCAAACAGAAACCAATCTCAAATTGTACCCTATCCAAAATAAGACTTCACTTTGGAATTGGAGATAGGATCTAGAATGCCAAGGAAGAATGAATGTGGTATTTAGTATCGTCTTTTTAGAAGAATAGGTGTTTTGTTGTGCTTCCTCATGTTGGCTCTGGTGGCAGTAAAATTATAGCATTATTTGTGTGTATGCATTGTAAACAGAGACAGTAACTATCTTCAAATAAGAGCGAATACTGTAGTTATATAATTTTTATTTAATCTTTACTTCCGTCTAAATTTTTTACACTATTTCTGTATTTAAAATAATATGTCCGGTACTGGGAACAGTTTTTCGGAAGGTATCGTTTTATTCAATATATAAATCTAAAAAAATAGATCCACTAAGGTAAGTTACGTTGAAATTCTAATTGTTATATATTAACACTAATACTTCCCTTGATCCTCGGGTTTTTGTTTTATTTCAATTTATTTACAGGCTATCCAGAAAACGGGAAAAAGGCTTAAGTGTCCGGCACTGGGGCAATCTCCCCTACATATATATGGTACTAATTAGCATCAGTTCTTAAATGTTATAGTATACTAAATTTATTAAATGGCGCTTGAACTGTGAAGTCGTTTGGCAGCTCCTGAGATGGCTAGGCAGTGAATTCCAGTGACGAATAGCTGTTTTTGTAAACGAATTCGAATAATGTGTAGTTCTATAAAGATGCATGGATAGTAAGGGGTCAAGCTGAGAGCGCGTGCCCAAGTTTTGGTAGGAAGAAAGGTAATGAAAGCGACTGGGAAGATAGTTTATTCAATTAGATTTGGTTCAATGATAGCCAATTCCCTTTCTTAAACTTTGTTCCGTTATTTAACCCTTCACACGTTCTGCTTTTCCTGACCAAATTATAAAAGTAATTCAGTCGTGAACATCACTTTTATTCTTATGTTTTGTTAATAATATTATGTATCTTAATCAATAATAATAATGGTTACTAGATTCTTGCCGATTTCTCAAGGGGGGATATACAGCTTTCGATGCTGAAATATAGGTGAAGTTCATTTTATTTCTCAGCAATGAATTGTTCTGTAGCCTTGTAATCTGGCATGCTCTATATCGAATAGTTCTACAATTGCATACTATTTTCAGAATTAATTTAACTGTTACAGTTATCGATAATTGTCATTAGAAAATGGCAGGCAAACATTGTGCACTGAAGTGCCGTTTCCCTCATAACTCAAACATTTATTAACATATTTCAGTGAAATTTTGCATGCAAGTATAATTTATATTAGTGAACATCACTATCTAGAATCATTTATGTAACTTTAATAGTTTTCTTAAAATATTTTTCATGTAAAATTTGTAAAAAATATTAAGAAGTGATGAATTATTGTTTAAAGATATTTATACTGCAGATAATCCAAAGATTCTAGATTATGTTGTTCATATGATATTTACAAATAGATAGAAAGAAAGAATCACTCAGGAATATTGGTATTTATGACAATTATCATGGAAGCGACACTTCAGTGCACACAATTTTGCTGCCATTTTGTAATGATAATTACCCTTAACTGTAATAGTTAAATTAATTCTGAAAATAGTATGCAATTGTAGAACTAGCTAATATAGAGCATGTCAGATTAGAAGGCTACAGAACAATTCATTGCTGAGAAAAAATAACAATAATCTTCACCTATTTTTCAGCATCGAAAGCTGTATTTCCCCCTTTAAGACATCTATAATATTCCAGCTATCCCCACTCACAAAGCATAAATGCATTGAAATTTAAAGCTGAGGACATAATAACTATTTTACGCTGAGATTTGGCTAGTTCTTAACTTTAAAGCAAATATTGGTATTTTAATACTACTTATACTATTAGGCGTACACTCTGATTTTCAGGACGGAATAATGTTCCTGTACAAATTGTAAACTCCTATTTTATATGAAAAATCCTAAGATTCTAATAGAATAAATTTTTATCTTGCATGCATTCCATTTTAATTTGAAAAGTTTATTTATTTAAACGTTATCTGAGATACTTCAATTCTAAAACTGAAAATCGATGGTGTAGTTTTTTTGGTAAGGTCTGGTAAGGTAGTCAAAACAAAAATTAAATGGGCTAGTATACGATGGCACTCTGCATCACCTCAGTACAATTAATGCATTACAATTAGATCTATAGTTTACAAAAATTATGAATACTAAACTGTGAATATGAATTAAAACACACTAAACCGAAAGATTAATACGATATCGGTGTATAAAGTACACAACACACAACACACTTAACACCTTAACACTAATTATCTGAAATCGTACCGATAAACATTTATGAAGTCAAAAAATTATGCTAATTTTCATCAGATAGTATCGAAAAATCACTTCCTTTATTGTCCTAATCATTAATTTTGTAAATAATAAATTGCACACCAATAATAGGCCAGCATTTATTTTTGTTTTATATTTTTATTTTAAAGCACATAGGAACTGCTGAATCCCAAGACGTGTTTCACAATTATTTTCTGAACCTTCAAGGTTCGTTCCAATACGTTAGCAATCAATGAGTTCATTTTTATTACTGGTAATCTAAACTTGGAAATATAAAACTCGAGTCAAAATGTTACAGGGTCTTCCATACTAAACCACTGTGAAATAACTACGGTGGGATGATAGGCCTATATCTTTAAAACTAATTAAACCTATTATAAAATGGCAAAATTGTCCCTATAGGCTACAAACTAGCAAATTGTTAATCTTTACAATATGAGGAATTTTATCCACCATTAGGACTGTCATTCACAAACACAATCTGTTCCATTAAAATGTTCTAAATTTGTTTCATCTCGCTGATACCAATTGGTTAATGCTTCTGTTAATATAAATTGGACCACATTCTGCAGAAAGGAACCAATCCACACTATTTTTAATCACAAAATTAAGCATTTAAAGTTAAACAAAAAGGCCACTTGATCTTTTCAGTGTCTCTTTGTTTGCTCCATAGATGGCATACAAATGGGAGAAGAGGGTTGGTTAGTTTGCACAACATAGATATAAGTTCAGTAGCAATAATTTAGTATCCACTCCGGTTTTTTAAATTTGAGGGTTGGTCCCTTTCTGCAGAATGTCGTCCAATTCAGCTCTGAAAGGGCTAAGGATAAAACAGTACATTTTAAATGTGGAAGTCCAATAAGATTCTTGTTTTTTTTTCTGTATACTATCACAGATATTCTTGATGTCTGTATTAAAGTAGATCATGTCAGATGGGGCATTAAGTCTATTTCTGAAATCTTTGTTCTCATTTAGGATCAAGATATCGTTTATCGTCTTCCTTAAATTTGTTAAGATTATTTAAGAACTAGCCTATCTTAACACTTGCTTGCTGTTAATAAATATCAACCTGTCTTTGTTTGTCTAACTGAAAATAAAGAAGGGTGAGGTTAACGATAGTAATAACTGAATCAGTACTTCGGTGTGAAACTATTATTTATACATAAGCAGAACTAAAGGAGAAACAAATTTCAATTAAACAATTTACATGAACTTATTTTTGTCTATTATAATTATAATTTACAATTTTATAAACACATGCAAGATATTTAGGTAATGAAAATTGTTTTACCATGACCTCCTAGCCTAGGTCATTTAGTTTTCGAAAAATTACCAAACGAATTTGAAAGTCATGCTAATGATAAAAATATACATTTTGACCCTGGAAATGCAATATTATTGTTTTTTTTTCGGTATGATATCACAAAATAATATTTTTGATGTCTGCATCAATGAGTTACAATTGGATCCTCGTTTCAGCTGCGGCATTAAATCTATTTCTGTACTCTGTTTTCGTTGAAGCGTGATACGAAAATTCCGTTTCACACAGCTACATGTCACAAAAGGAAGAAGCACAACATTATTTTGTCATTGTTGAGAGTTGTAGAAGGGGAACAGAAAGCCGTCGACGCTAGCTGACGCAACAATGAACGCGGGTGACAATATAACTATTACATCGCGGGTGACAATATAGCTATAACATGTCACGTCTGGCAGAATGAAATAGTTGGTTCCTGATATGAATTAGGTATCAGTTACTATTACCCCCCCCCCAGAATAACGCGAAGAAAGCTTTTATGGAACTTAATAATAAGCCTTTTTTATACAAAAGTTATGAAACTATCAATAACCAACAAATAAAACTATTAAAATTCATTTTAAAATTACACTTAACCATGTCCAAGTCAACTGATTTACTTGAATTAGAGATGGGCCGAATTCTGAAATCTATTCAAAGGTCGAGTTCGGAACATTTAAAATCTCAATTAAGTTGAAACTTGAAACTCCTTAAACCTTACGACTGAAATTTTATATATTATCCTTATACAGTACGGAGTTCTCAAGATGTCGTGCGGGGTCCGAAAAAGGGGGACAATGTTATGTTTCTAGGATTGCGAGCGCTAGTCTTTTGCTGCGCTCCATACTCTATCCAATTTCGAGTGTCCCACCATTAATTTGAATACAAAATAGACTATATATGTCAGAACTTGTTCATATTACAAATATCCGCAATAATTTTGTAATTGGAAAGTCTTTTAGAATATTGTATTTTTACGCAAACAGATTTAAGTAAAATAGTTGTTGCAATTAAATAAAATGTTTATACTTGTGGTCAGTTACCGATTTAGGTTGAACTATGCACAGCATACATAATTAAACTTTTAAAAAAATAAAATGTCACATTCCACAGTTAGAAGTACCGGTACTACACGTTAATTTAGGCCAATGCACACCTTTTTTTAAAACTAGGATGATGAGCATGCAAAGACAAATATTGATTTTAAAAAAGGTGAAGTGATCCCTATACAAAGGCTTGCCAGATTTCCAACCGGGACATCGGAATACTCCCCAGCGTCGCGGGTATTCAAGGATACACACCCTTGGCGGGTTTTTAGAGTGTTTTAGAGGGTAGTTTATTCTCAATGCTATAAATAAATGGTTACCGATTAGGAACCTAAACCAGGGGCAATTATAAATGACATAAGCATATAAATTTAAACATTTTCTTTCTAACATGTTAATATTTAAAAGTTACTTAAGTAAGAAGAAACACTTTGAATTAGAAATAAAAATTTGAACAATATTTAGCCTACATGTACTTTTCATTGGCTAGGACTTTTTTTAGACTTTTTTGGTCATCTAGAAAATCAAATTTAATTCGGGACGTGAAGTAAACCGCCCGGGACACCGGGATTTTGTCTGAAAGCCGGGACTATCCCGGTCCAACCGGGACGTCTGGCAAGCCTACTACACAGTACGGAGTTCTGAAGATGTCGGGTGGGGTCCGAAGAAGGGGGACAATGTTATGTTTCTAGGATTGCGAACGCTTGTCTTTTGCTGCGCTCCTTACTCTATCCGATTTCGAGTGTCCCGCCATTAATTTGAATACAAAAGAAACTAAATATTTTGTCAGAACATGTTCATAATATTACAAATATCCGCAATATTGTTGTAATTGGAAAGTCATTTAGAATTAGATTTAAGTAAAATAGTTGTTGCAATTAAATAAAATGTTTATACTAGTGATCAGTTACCGATTTAGGTTGAACTATGCATAGCATACATAGTTAAACTTAAAAAAAAATAAAATTTCACGATCCACAGTAAGAAGTACTACACGTTAATTTCGGCCAATGCACACATTTTTTAAAACTAGGATGATGAGCATGCAAAGACAAATATTGATACCATTTAAAAACTTTTAACCTTTATTTTTTGTTTAGGCTCAGTAATTCAGTTAAAATATAATCTTTTCGAGAGTCATATGGATAGGAGCCAATTATTGCTCGTTGATGATATCAAATGCTGTAGGCTACAATCATAGGCTAGGCAAATTTCATTTAAGAGAATATCAGGGCTCATTTCACTGGACGTAATAACTTATAGCAAGTAGGTTAATGTTCAGTGGAATACGAATTTTAGGAGTTTCTCTTTATTGGATACCTGCGGTGTTTGTATGAAATCAGTGCTCATTTTTATAAGAGCCTGCATGTACTGCACCACATCCAATTGAGTGCTTCCGACAGGATGCTGCCGCACGCCAGATATACCTAATTTATTATATACAAGGATGCTTGCTCCAAAATGAAAATTATATATACACGGCATTCTTCCGATTTTAATATGATATATGGCAATAGGTGTGTTATTAATCACAATGAAACCGAAAGGAAGAAGGCCTAACTAGAAGGAAGTAGGCCTATGTTCGCCACTAGAATTCCATTAGCTGAGTCATCCTGGAACTGTTCCCAGTTTATCATTCAACCAATAAAATATATTTCAATGACAGATTATCTAAAAATAGGCCTACTTTACTATATATGAAAATTTGTTGTTGATAGTATTGTTATTATTGCCATTACTATGTTTTCTACAATACTAACTAGCTTATTTCTCATATAATAATACAGTATAGGCTACAGCCCTGGTAGGTTATATAGTATTTCTGTTTCTCAGGAGGGTCAATTCGCACTTGAAGGGTGAACAAACATAAACACTTACTCAAAGCAAACCAAATCTATCGACTATTAACTATTACTATTTTAGATGATAAATACAGTTCTATCTAATAACTATCAAATTTAATCTATTATTATAACCGTTTATTTATAGCATTATGCTTATTTTCTTAATAGTAGTCTCCATTGTTCTGTTCCTGTACATTCAAGCAATATAATAAATGTTTAGCATCTTCTTTCACAATGCATAGTAGGTAAATTCCCTTCACTTCATTTTCTGTTTATATTTCTTTTATTTTCCAGATTCTTAACTTCCACCATAATAAGCTTTCTCTCTCTATTTTATTGTTGTTAAATAAATAAATTTCTGCTCCTCTTCACTAAAATAAAATTCTCTATAGTAGCCTATTCTGACGATTTAAAATTTCATATTTCACTAAACATTTCTTGTCCAGAAATAACATTACAATGTATATATATTCATGAACACAGAATTCATGAACACAGGTTCATTCATGAACCAAAGATCTTTGGTTCAATTCCCAATGCCAGAGGAATTTTCTCCTATAATAGTACCATTACAATGGTTTATATCAATTTACTTAATATATTAATTTTTAAAGGATCCATTCCCATTTCTAAACATTTAAACCAATTTTATTAACTTCCTCTTTTAAATGTTTAAGCTAATTATTTAGTAATTTTGTAGATTATGTACATTTCTTTTGTATACTGTTCCCTTCATTGTCCATGAATATGCTAGCTCATTAACCTTCGCCAGTAACAATTATATGAAGCCCACGTACCTCAGGTCTGACTAACCAGTCGATACTCAAAGCAAGAACTGTATTGTGCAACTGAAATTGTTTTATATATTAATTAAATTATGTAAAATATGCCATCAACTTGGATATGAGAATCAGCTTCCATTGCTAATTTTTAGGAATGAACATACATAGTACAACAAGTGGAACATCCTTTAGTATAACCATAGCACAGAAAAATAGAATATATTAAAGGGGATGTATAGAACTGGGCATCATCATAGATTACTAAATATCCCAATAGCGGGCACCTAAACCAGTAGAGCAGAAAACAATTTTCTACTGAAATCTGATCAAGAAGTTTGACATATTACATCACGGGTGTTCTATACTCAAGTGAAGATTACATTCAACTTATTAGCATGTCGCTCCGACATGTTTTCTTTAAAATATATTTTCTTCGTTTTTTCAGTTCATAAAATATACTATGTGATACAATTCAGTACCTACAGTGTATCAAGCCTACTGTAGAAAAGGTAGACAAACAAAATTATGTGCATTTCCCAGGGACGTAGCCAGGATTTTGGTTCGGGAGGAGACCACTAGGAGTATGTGGTACTCCGTCGACTTTTTATTTTTATTTTAACGTATTTTTTCTGTTACAAAGTAGATTTTTTAAAACACATACCACACTTTTCACTGTTCCCAAATAATAACATTTTGAAAAAAAATTGCATTAAAATGACATTTGAAGGCTTAATTTTTCAGTTCTTAATAAGTAGAGTTAGTCTAATATAAAATTCCATAGGCCTAAGGATAATTTATAAACACTTTAAATTAGTATAGGTAATGAAACCTCCACTTCGAGGCCCTATGCCCCACCATAGGGGTTACAGGACCGAGTCAGTCAGTCAGTCAGTCAGTCAAACACTTTAAAAATACTGAATGAGAAGTATAGACCTATTTTAATTTAGTGAAATGAAATGGATTGCACAATTATGCATTATTATATATTTAGCTTAAGTAATACTTCCTTTAAAATTGAAACAGTGAAATAGTGTAAAAGTGAAATAGTTACTAGTTAAGACTAACTTTTAACTCTTTCCAAATATGTACTTATATAAAATAGTCTTATACAAAATGGTAAAAATATGGTTGAAGCAACCATTACCATTAAAACGACACTTAAATTTTTGTAAAATAAACATAGGCTATTTTTAAAGTAACTTGGATGATGGGTTTAACTTACTAATGCTGCATTTTAACGCCAAAATTACTAATAGAATATTTTTCAAATTAGTTTAACTATCCTATTTAAAAACGTAAATACTTATTTATTCAAATGTTGGTATTTTGTAAGATTGTTTTTAATTTCTTTGGCTCCCTGGCCATTTCCCTGGCATAGCCTGTTTGTGGAACAAATCAGAATTATGTTATATTTTATACATTAAGAAAGTAAACACATTCGGAAAAATTATAATAAAAAACTTAACTCAGTTTTTGTTAGTTTAGACAGGAAAGCTTTCGATTCAAGCCATTTTTTATTATTATTTATCAGTACAAGATTACAGTAAAATTTAAAACAACATTTTGAATATTATGACACGACACGTTATGTTTTATTTAAATAATTTAATTAAATCATATATACGTACAAACCTATCTGAAGTAACATCACGAATATCAGCAGGAGGAGCCAATAGTATCTAAGCATCGTGTTAAAAATCGTGTTAAAAACCTTAGTCCATTACAGATTAAGGATGCTCAAACTGTCTGTGTAGGGACTAAGCTGCATTCTTGTATTTTACGAGTGCTAGTGGCAACTTACAGATGAGACTGCAGAGCATTTATCGGTTCTGTCACAAAATGGTTGATGAGTTGTGAGATCATTATTCCTCCTTATTTGGATGTTGGAAGCAGATCTAATGAGCAGGAGTCTGTAGCAGATACTGTATTTATGGTCATAAGATATCAGGGATAAATCACTATTTGCCTTTCGATGAGATTACCTATTGGATTATGTAATAAAATCAGGTAAACTGATAAAACAAAGTACCAATAGATAGAGTCAGTAAGCTACATTTCAGAAACTGTTGAGCTTTGGACAACGGTTTCTGGAGAAAGTTTCTTCAGCATATGTAGAGGAATAATTGGTATAACTAGAATATTAACAGTACGAATATACCACAAATCCCTCACGCCAACAATATCCCTTTGTTTTTGCCAAAACATCTGAAGGCGTACAAACACGCAGTCACTTGTTTTCAGTTCTCAAAAGCATAATAAATTATTCTTTTCTATCCATTTATGAAAATTTTCTATTTAAAGGCATGTTTCCGATAACTGATCGTTACAGCGGTAAAGTTCAACCGATTTGGTCCGAAATCAACAGGGTTCTTCCTATGGACTTTATAAGTGGATAGACTATGTTTCATGAAAATCTGGTAAAGCGTATTTGAGTTATCGACAAACACACGGTCGGAGGGATTTACAAAATATTATTCTGGCGCTTAATAACATACTGGCAAGTAAGTTAAGTTGAAAGCTGTGTGATTCATTCACACGGCGGACCTGAGACCGGGAATTTATGTCTTTGAAGAAAAACATTTTTTCCTGAGTAGATACCAAGCTACGTCAACACAGAATGTCCTTGTATGTTTACAACTTAGCGTAAGGGCCCCTACACACATGGCCACCATGGCGCACCACCAGATTATTTTTAATGTAACCCTTCACACATGGAGGTGGCCAAGTCTTTGGAAACCTTACATTTAAAACAGGAGGCCTTGATTGGACTTGGTTTGGCTGCCATAAGTGAAGGTGATTTTCTTTGAGTTTTCTATTCTCTAGTTATTGAAAGTCATATTTTAGCATTGGCCATCTGATGTTCTTGCTATTTGGTCTTCACACAAGTGTTTGAGAGCTTCTTGCTTCCGGAATTATCGAAATATTTTAATATTTACATCTTGAATTTAAGTTGTTGATTTTGCATAGTAACGGATATCTATTATGTAATATCCAGATGCCAAGTAATTTTGTGACTTCTACTACATTGTCCAACAACACAAGTAATCCTTCAACATCATCAGGTGATGTAAAATCATCTGTACTATGTCAGTTATGTGGGAAGACTTTCACCATTCGTGGCATCAACATTCATCTTGCCAGAAGTCATGGAGCTTCTCAGGATACAACAGTGAGTGTTAATGACATTACTAGTGAAATAGTGTTATCGCAAGCTGATAACGATGACGTTCATAATCTTGGTCCTGCTTCACTACTTCCTCAATGTGATAATGAACTGTCATCTACCAATGTAGTGCATCCCATTTCTCTTAATACCAACACAGATCTGAAGATAATTGGAGATGTAGATATTCCTAATAACATCTCTGAAAGCTCACAAGCAACAAGCATCTGTCCACATTGTGGAAAATTATATAAATCAATTAACATTCATTTAAGCAGGGCACATCCTTCAGAATACAGAGATAAACTTGCCAACAAACTATCGTTGCCATCCCCAGAAAATGAATCAGAAAATGTTCTCACTGAAACAAACAGCACAAATAATATCAAAGAAAGCATTGCAATTACTTATAGTAAAAATAAACATTATGACGACAGTCTAGCAAAATGGGCTTCTCACTTTTCCACGCTTGTGGATACTGATCAATTTGACAAATCAGTAGAAGACTTCTCAATTTTTCTTTCTAAGTCGATAAATTACCTTCCTGGACCAAAACATCCAGCTGTTAAATTTTATGAAGCTCGTCAGCGCAGGAAGGAAATGTCATTAGGGAGAAATTACAAACAGTCTTCAAACCCCACTCGATCTGCAAAAAGAATTAGGCAAAAGAGACAGGAAAAGTTTGCTTATGAAAAAACACAGTTTGAATATTATAATCAACGGCGCAAAGCTATTCGATCAATTCTTCAAGGAAACAGTATACGTTGCAAAGCTGAGCCTAAACTTATATTTGAGCATTTTAATAATAGATTTTCTACAGATAATAATTGTACTCGTCATGAGTACTCATCTCACCTGACAGAAAACGAGATGTCTACCATAAATGAAACTTATGATGCCACTATTACATCGAATGAGGTTATGAATGCTATTAAGAACATTAAAATAGATACAGCTCCTGGTCCTCACAGAATACTAATGCGTAGTGTGAAAAATGATAAAGTTTCCAGCATTCTAGCACATATTTTCACTGAAATCTCGCAAACAGGACACGTACCTCCTTGTTTAAAGAAAGCAAGAACAATTTTAATACACAAAGGAGGAGATGAGACTGATCCATCAAATTTTAGACCAATTACTATTTGCTCAGTCATACGTCGAATTTTAGAACGAGTCCTTGATGCTAGGTTACGTGACTACATAACATTCAACCCGAACCAAAGAGGATTTACCTCTTGTCCTGGCACCTTGACAAACGTGTCAATTCTTGATAGTATCCTCCGTAAAGTTAAGAGTAACAAAGAAAGTATGACTGCAATATTCTTGGACATCAGCAAAGCGTTTGACAATATTGGGCATGATCATATCCAAAAGACATTGGTCCATTCTACACTACCTCACCAATTACAGCATACAATAATGGCTCTTCAGACAGGAAATGAAACTGTCATAGAATCAAATGGACAAAGGACATCACCCATAAACATTAAACGCGGAGTGTTACAAGGTTCGCCTCTGTCCCCTGCCCTCTATAACATGGCAACAGATTACATATTAAACGATCTTTCTGAAATCACAATTGCAGACAAATATGGGTACGAACTAGTGAAAGGGCTGCCGAAACTCACTGTCCTTGGTTTTGCTGATGACACAGTTATATTAGCAAAAAGTAAGGAGGATGCTGTTACACTCACAAACATGGCTTTTCAACGATTCCAAGAAATTGGTTTATCGTTTAATTCTAAAAAATGTGAGGCGATACATATTGTTAAGGGAAAGCTCGAAAGTAAATCAATAACCATTAATCAGAACTTTGTTATTGATTCCATAGATAAATCTGAGAGCATTCGATACCTGGGGATCACATTTTCTGACAGATTAATTTTGGATGAAAAAAGAATGGCTCATGACCTAAAAGAAAACTTAAACCTACTCTCAGGAACTCCTCTTCTGAAAACAGAACAAAAATTTTCTGTTATTAATCAGTTTATCTTACCATCTTTAGTGTATCGATTCCAGAATCTGAATAAATTGAAACTCCGCAAGGGATTTCTGGAAACTTTGGATAAAATGATTAAGAGTACAGTTAAGGAGATTTTACAACTACCAATTGATACACCAGATTCGATGTTATATTCCTCTAGAAGAGTTAAAGGTTTAGGCGTTTTCAAAACTGAATGGGAAGCAATTATACAGCAGTTCAACTGTTGTAAATCTTTAGAGAAATCCCAAAATGAGTACATTAACATAACTAGAGATCTAAAGACTGATATGTTACAATGTATTAATGAACTTGGAATAACCCAGAATGCGGAAGCCTTAACCTCAAAAAAAGCTGCTGATCTAAGAGGTATTTTAAGGGGTCAAGAATTTAAGAAATGGTGCTCGCTTCATACACATGGCAAAGGTGTGAAGTTATATGAAGATTGCCCTCCAGCCAACAAATGGTTAGTAAATCAAAAAGGGCTAACTAGTTCCGAGTGGCGAGATGCTATTAAGTTGCAAGCAAATGTTGCTCCAGTACGTGCCCTCCATGGACGAAGTCAGAACGGCAACCACTGTAGGCACTGCAGTGAGGTAGAAACTTTGGCACACGTTCTAGGCTTTTGTCATCATGGGGAGCTTCTACGGAACACTCGCCATCATCAAATAAGGAGCAAGATAGCGGCTGCCTTGAAACTGCAGAATTATGACGTTTATGAGGAGGTGCACTGCATTGCCATGGATGGAGGAACACGAAGAGCAGACATCATTGCAATAGACAAAAACCGAACAGCTGGTTTAATAGTAGACCCTACAGTCCGCTTTGAGACTGAAGAAGATCAACCTGCAGCTGTTGATAATGAGAAAAAGAAGATATACGAACCAACCATTGAGTACTTCAAGAACAAATACGATTTGAAAAATGTTGAAGTCATTGGACTAATGGTTGGTAGTAGGGGAACAATAACAAAGTTCTTTATTAATTTCTGTAAACGTTTCTCATTGTCACAAAATCTGTACACTGAAGTGGCGTTATTATCACTTAAGGGATCCATCCAAATCTTAAGAAACCACCTGTACAATAACAACAATTAAGCTGGACAGGTTTCCTTTCTCCAAGTTTAATGGTTTTATTACTGATTATTTTAATTTTAATTTTCCTGTCATTATGTTTATGATCTAACTTGTAATGAAAGCTTGTAATTTTTTTTGTGTAAGTGTATACTTTGTTGAAAGTTATTCTTTGTCTGCAAGGCAATCTGCGTTGTGCAGAAAGATAAATAAATAAATAAATAACAATGATAGCCTAACTGAAATAGTGAGATGGGTTGCTCATAGTACTTTCGTTGTATATAAGTAATGTCGAAATGTGACGTACTAGTACATTTTGCAACAAGCCTATGTTGGCATTCATTATCATACGAGTATCTTAATTACCGTTATAAGCAAGTTGCATACGACTGTTTTTGTTCGACCATAATTAATTTAAATGTTTAAACTCTGAGATTTTATATTCTCTCAAATAAACGTCCGCGCTGTCCTTCGCATCGGCTGGCTGCTGATTGTTGTAGTTCTTGACTTCTACGTCAGATGGCAGGTTAGAGCGTCGGTCAAATCGAAACTTCTTTTTGCTCGTTTCCTTAAAACCAAGGAATTTTTACAACACGAAATTAATTCATTTTAGTACGATATTAGTACGATATGTAGTACGATAGAACAGAAATGATTTTATTTCAAATACAGGCCATTTATTACGCAGTTTTCAGCTGACACTCTCAAGGTCTCAAGATCGTTCCGTGGTCGATACCAGACCAATGTCATAATGGAAATCTATTTCGTTATGGATATCATTATGATATAGTTACGTCACGCTTAATAAGCGTATGGTCGAACAAAAGCCAAAATGAAGGTTCTGTACCTAATGTTGTATTCCCCAAGACAGTTCTGTACTTAAACGGTACATATAAGTGCAATTTCTGTTGCAGCCTAAGGCAGGAACGCAGTCTTGAGGTTTGAGATTCTGACATTTATGCAAAAGAGGAGTCGGCTACCTCGTGATCTGAAACCCTGCTGTATCCAAAAAAGTGTTTTGGGTCTAAATCCTACATAGGTGCATATAAAGGGCTTTTGGAAACAGTGTTCTGTACACAGAGAATGGTAATATGAATCCAAAGAGTGAACGCTAAGTAACCACAGGATTGTTTTAAACCTAAACCCTACACCTGTGAGGAAAAGGGTTTCTGTACAGAAAAAAATCTTTGGAAACAGTGTTCTGTACTCAAAATATGTTCTGTAAGAGTACATTATCTTCACTACCGAAAATTTGGCAAGACTGTTAGAAGCACATTGTTTCACTCGAAAATGAAATATATGTTTGATTTTTGATAGTGCATAGCCTATTTATAATTTTTTTTTCTTCAATACTCATATTTGGTCATTTGATAGTACATAAATGCATGCGTATTTTATGATTCGATAATGCATGGAAATTCTGTCTTTAGTGATAACAAACTTTATTTTTCTTATTTAAAATATCCCTTTATTGTCCTCAATTCCCATTTCCATTAATGCTGCAGTATTAGCAGAGATATTGGGCACTCCTAACACCTTCTTACTGATCTTTCCCTTTACTACCACACTAGAACTCCAATTATCCGTATCGCCAATCACACACATCGCCAATTATCCGGATCGATTTGAGGCCGTATTCAAATGGTTTTTACAGCAGGGAGCATTGGGAAACCCTCTTTCAGGGCAGATTATTTGCCAAAAAGCAAAACTTTTAGTCGACAAAATCGACAGTTTCTCAGCAATACAACTGACTCTGACCCCTATGTTCGAGATGTGACACTTCTTGTAAGTACTGTACAGTTTCTTAGAGAGCAATTACCTTTTCATGTTTTATCATGAGATCATAGAGTTTGATATTTTTATTTTTAAAGTGTAAACCGACGTGTAAAAGAGAATTTTACATAACTTTTTCTTCTGATCTCTTATCCTTTCGAACATTTCTATTGGCAATATTTCGAATGACATAACGCGGTATTAGGGTGCGTATACATTTGCGCTCTGTACGCGTGTCGACACGCGTACAGAGCGCAGATGTATACGGCATTTGAGGTGTTCGCGTAACGACACGCGTGTCGACACGCAGACAGTTCGCCGCGATCCGTCTCCTGTCGGTTTTTTCAGCGAACACAAAGGATTTCTGATTACATATTTGGACGTGTTGCGCTCCGTCCGTGTGTCGACACGCGTGTCATTTTCCTCCTGCGCTCCGCTCAAGCATAAATGTGTTAATCATGGTGTGGTCTGAGGAAAAGGCACTCCAGATAATAGACGTTTATAAATCGAAACCTTTACTATGGAATCCAAATCACAAGGACCACTCAGGAAAAATTTGAAGGAGGATGCCTGGAGGAAAATAGGTATTCAAATGAATGAGACTGGGGAGGAATGCAAGAAGAAGATGGCAAATCTGCTTTCAGCAAACCGGCGTGAAAAAATGAAAGTAAACGCCAGCAAAGGTACAGGAAAAGGTAACTTATAAAATATAAATAATGACATTGTTACACACTTTTCAATTCTTGCCTAAAAATGATTTTGTTTCGATATTTGCCGTACACATTTTTTGTAATTGAGGACTATTTTTTTCAAAACTAGTTTTCTTCAGATATTGGCAATGTTAGTGTAGGCTGAATCTAAACCTACTGTACATCGCTTATTTAACATAGCCCTTCTTCTAGCAGAACAGTTTTGCAAAATTCGGTTTATTCCAATGACTGATGGAAACGCGTGTTGTGCCATACGCATGTTGTTTTGATTTGGAACACCTGCAACAATAACATCCGGCAGCTGTGCACACAATGTTTATACAAAGTTCAATAATAATATTCAGGGCCCGGATTCTGATGACCTAATATCGTTTGAAAATGACCTATAAAATGACTAAATTTTAAAGAAAATGATTTAATAATTATAAAAAAATGAACTAAAACTGATATTTTATTTATAAAAAATTATTATTGTACACACAAAGTTATAGACTAGTTTGTACATAATTGTAAAAACTGTAAATAACTGTAATGATGTGAATGTTCTTTTCTCACGGAAATTAATACTGACACTGAGGCACAGATAAAACATAAATAATTACCACAGTATGCTGAGTTTTATGTTTGTAATAATTTTGTCCATGTGACTGGTGCCTAATAATGGAAGTTTTTGATAATAAACTATGGCCATTTGCAAAAGAATTGTCAACCACATTTCATGAAATACGGAATCTGTTGAATACCGTTCTCAACCAACACTGCTGTACTAGCCTAACTTCTCGGCAGTGATGCAGATACTGTACTATATAAGGAGAGCATGTTACTAAGAGAATGAAAAATAAATTGCAAACATACATTAAGTGCAATCCAACAAATTTCGCGAAATTTCATGAACATAAATAGCTTAACAGTGATATTTTAACCATTTACGTAGCTAAATAAAGCTAAGGAAAGTTGTTCAGTACAATCTGTTGTAGGCCTACTTTATAGTTTTTACAAAAAAAAAAAAAAAAAAAAAAAAAAAAATGTGTATCACATAGGCTAAATCGAATCCTGGGGTCAGACGAATTTTTCTTATAAAATATGCTCATTTAGCTCATAAAAGTAATGTTCTGGCATTCACATCTACCTCTAAATAAATACCGGTAGGCTACATCTGGTACAATACAGATAAATCTAAATAACTTGCAATCGAATGTTGGCCTATAAACACTACGAAAATATAATTCTAGTCCTATAATATGCGAATCTCAACTCAATTTTGTTAAAAAGATGTCTAAATTCCCTAGAGAGCTATCAAAAATTTAAACAGGCTACATGTATGTTATGACTCAACTTTCATAATGGAACTGCTAACAAAAATTAATACTGTAATCTAGAATTTCTGGATTAACCCTCCCTTGGACATCCCCCGGTTTGGAGGTGAATACACTAAATGTAAATGCATGAAAATGACTAAATAAGGAAGCAAATGACACGAAAATGACAAAATAATGACTTAAAATTGAAATAAATGCCATAAAAATATAAAATTGCATAAAATGACAAAAAAATGACCTTATAAAAATGTATTTCTATAATCTAGAGTCCATGATTAGCATTTATCTACAAGTTGGCAATGCCTATGCAGCATCAATAAAAAGATAATTATGTCATTAGAATCCGGGCCCTGATAATAATAAGCTTTCTTACTTACTTACTTACTCACTCACTCAATGACAATAGACAATTCCTCAGCAAGCTAATGGAATATTATCTATCTTATGGAACCCGATGGTTCATTGCCCCGCTTGCCTGAGTCCGCCATTCAACCCTATTCTGTGCTAACCCTTCTTCCCTTAAATCCATTTTAAGATTGTCCTCCCACTTATGTCTAGGCCTTCTGCGTGGTCTTTTCTCTTCGGGTCTCCCAGTCAATACTTTTGAGATAGGTAATAATAATAATAATAATAATATCAACAATAATAACAATAGTAATATCATTATTATTATTGTTATTAATTTCATTATTATTATTGAGTTAAATTTTAATATAAAGATGTTGTGGGCCCTATTACTATATGAGGGAAATTGTCATGTTGATGGGCTGTGATATGATTTGATATGATATGAAGACATGATTGCTAGTATATGCGTGGTGGGTGAAAAATCACTGCTGGTGGTTCGCGGTATGTTCGTCGCTTTCCTATGGATAATTTCAACGAACTGTTCGCGTGTCGACACGCGTGTCGATACGCGTGTCGACACGCGGACAGAGCGGAACGCGAGAGGAGCGCAAATGTATACGCAGCTTTAGATTATAAAAAATATAGGATAATACCTTAAATATTAATGAATTGTTCAATAAGCGAAATCAACCATCTGAAGAGTTCAGAATAACATTAAACACGAATCTAATGTGTTTGAAATGTTACCTCCTTCGCACAATCTTAACTCAACCCGAATGAATAAGGTAATTTATACGCATAATAACACAAAGTGGAAATACTCTAGAAATTAGTTCATGAAGTTTATTAACTTCAGTTATTTTAGTTAAATGTAAAATTGTTTCGGAAATGTTTCAGAACTATACAATTTCCCTTTTTCTGTGTAACCGACTTGAACAAAGATGTTCATATCTACTAAACTTTCTTAACTTCGTCGTCTAACTTTTCTCAAGAAGAGGATAACTTTTAAACGCACTGACTACATTGCTATCTTCATTATTTTAGAGAACTTAATTGTCTATTGTCTATTGTTATAATACGAAGACTGGAAACGAGAAATACTCAACCGTGAAATGTACGTCAAATGTGTGGCTTAATGAGAATTAATGTCTTGTAATAATGGGCAAGTGAAAAACATGAGTCTAGGGTTTCAGGTCATCCAGGGACGCTTCTCCTTCCATATTGATATAATATGCAACAAAATACACATGAAAAAGTAGAAATGAACATTTTGTTCCTAAATACATTTCATAATTCCCTGAACTTGAGTGTGTAAACTTGTGTACCAACGAAAAATTACTATTCAAAACTCACTAGATAATTTGATATTAAAGAATAGGTTTCTTCCCTAGTAAATAATTTAATAGCATCACTAAAAGGTTGAAAAATACCGATAAAACCAACCCTATTTGGTCCCTTACGAAAATGAATATATTCTAAAACCCTAGGTTCCAGCAACGTAAAAAACGCTACACTCACTATTACACAAACACAAGGAAAGATAGAATGTAAAGTTGATTACGTTTTTCGTCAGCATAAGTAAATGTAGATTAAATGTTTTCCATGATATGAAAATAATCGCACTTATAAAATAAATTACGAATTTATTCACTAAAAATGCGATTCTTTAAATCCGTTTCTATTCCAATGAAGAAGTGAATTTAATATATGTAAGGAGATTATTGGAAAATTTACGAACATAATCCTGTTATGTCACTATTGAAGAAGTATAAGTGCATTAATTAAAACTCGTAAAAGTGCAATAATTAAATACGACTTATATAAAAGTTCAATAAACTTTCCTCTATCTAGAAATGTTTTTGCAAAAATATAGTATTTGTGAAAAACTGCAATAGGATATTTTGCAACACTGCATGCTTTGTTTACAAACGCGAGAAATATTTAGGAAGCGCGCGCTTTTGAAGACATGTCAGTGAAGAAAGACATATCTTTATAAGAGGCCATTGCCTTTGCTAACATGCAAAAGGATTGAATTTTTTGCAACATATACTGTAGTTTTCTTATGTAGGCTTACTTTAGGAACGTATATCATACACTGTTTTTCTTCTGCATAACTAAATTTAGAATAGCCTAATTAAAGAAATAAACTTACAGAGAATGTTTCAAAACAGATAATTAGGTTTTATGGCCTTCTGAACCTTCAGGGGCCTTTGTAACTGTGATCGTCCATTGCGTTTATTTTCTGGAACTTAAAATGTACAACAAAGCATAAAGAGATATCTTAATTTCTTTAGAAACTTGCGTTTTAAGGGCTCGCATTAGAAAGTAACCACAAATGACCGAACTGCAATTTTGCGCACTATTGTGGAAAAAATGAACTTATTATTAATACGTCCACATTTGAAATGAATTCTCCTGCGAGAAATGAAACCTCCACTTGCAGTTTTATGAGTTTACAAATAAAAACAAAAGTGAAACAAAACTCAAGGCACTTTGAGTTGAATTCTCCTGAGAGAAACAAAAACAAATACTGCACTTGCTGTTTTAAAGGAAAACTCTGTACAGTAAAGAATCTCACATCAGATGTTGAAGATGTCACCTTCACATCTTTGGATCCAGTTAGGACGAACACGAGCCAGCACATCTTCATTGTTCCTTATGTCTTCAGCAGCTTGAAAAATAGGATGGCGCTTATCATTAACACCATGTACCTCTCTGTAGTGCACCATATTATTCATATTGGCCCGTACGAAGAAATCGAAAGGATTTAGGTCTGGAGGCCACCTTATTTCTCTCAATCCAGCAATAAGGAAATTTTTCATCTAGAAACCTTCGCATCCTGCGACTTACGAGAGGTGATGCGCCGTCGTGCGAAAATCATGTCTCCCCTGATGTGAAGTGGTAATTTTCTTTTTAAATAACGCCGGTAACGCTGATTGCTCAGAAGCCTACGAAAGACGAATGGTCCTATCTAGTGATCCCCACATATGCCACAGCAGATGTTCAAAGAAAAACTGTACTGGAAGTGATATTGTCGTGTGCTGTAAGGATTTTCTTCAAATCATGTTGTTGAAAACTGAAAATTGATTTTCTTGTGAATCATGCTTCACCTATTCCCAATACACATAACAAAACTGTGGGCCTCGTTCTAGTACCATCACAAAATCCAACTCGAGGAGGAAAGTAGTCTTGTGCGAGATATTGAACAAGCTGTAAGCCTATTTGATATCCCCGCAACAACTGTTCTTTCAAAGTTATCAGTATTGTACAGTGGGATACTTCAACCATAAGAGCCTTTATTCTGTTGCTTCCACTAGGATCCTCGGCAACAAGACCAAGAATTTCGTCTTCTGCTTTTAAAATGCCTTGTCGATGGTGCCGCTCTAGATTTCTGCAGGCTGGGACCAAATGTCAAGTCTCAAAGTCTTGTTCTGTCACAACAACAAACTCTCGGAGTTGGCAATGTTTTGTTGGGAAATTTCGCCCCATAAAGTTTTGTTGCTTCTGAGAAATTCTGTCTTGATCCCCATAAATTATAATCCTTTCTATATGTAAGCATTTGTAAACTATGGCATCGTCTTTGATCAATCGTCCTCGACCAACACCACCCCGCTGCGTGAGGTGAACGAACTCTTCCCCTGCCCCACACCGCTCAATATGTGACATATAATGAATGGTTATTTATTGTTATTTCTAATTAATAAAATTATCCCTGTTCATCCTAAATTTGTGAAGAAATTTTCAGTGGTTGCATGTCTCTCTGTTTCTACCATAGGTCGTACTTAAACTTTTGTTTTACTTTCTCGTATATACAGTACATTGTATAGAGAAAGTACTGTGATCTTGACAAAATAAGTGGAACTGCAGATAAAACAGGGAAAACATGTTTAACGATGCTTAGAACCTAAATAAGTTTTTTGGAATGACGTCTCTTTGTGGACATCCATAGTGGGTAAACGGTTCATTGTGTTTACTTTCTTCGATGTATTGTTAACTTTGTTGAATTAGGCTATTACCGGACCGTTTAGAATTTGAATTATTAAGGAGATTTTTCATGAAATATTTGTTTCAAAATTTTGATTTTTTAAAATGGTTCCTAACTATTTTAATAAAAATGTACATTTCGAAAGTAACATATATAAGTTATATGTAATGAAGAGACTAGGCCTATATTAGTTTATGTGTAAAAATTACTCGAACGTTAGTAACTCTTAAGTCCGTTTTCGGTTTTTCGTAGACTATCAACTATTTATTATTCGGGGACATGACTTAACGGAATCGAAATTTTAAGGTGAATCTGTTAGAACTTTAAGGTCCACTGCCTGGACAAATGTGGCAGTCATAACATCCATTAGCGAATTGAATTGATATTTCTTGTAACGTAAGGGTTACCATACACACATGCTATGAAGTGTATGTAAATAAGTAATAAGTTTTGCAAAACAAGCTCGCGAACATGTTTTAAGCTTGCTTTGAAACGTGAGGTCGAAAGGCGATTATTCAGTTATTGTTGAATAATAAAACAGCTCAAACTAAATTTAGCTGCATGGTACATCCCGATCTACTCTCGCACTCTTCACTGCCCTACTTAACCTCGAGGGAAGCTTGAGGTACAGTCGAGTGACTTTACCAGAGGAGGGGGATGCCTAATGGGTACACCACCATAATTAAAATTTTAAATGTTTGGTTAAGTATCATGCAGTAGTTCAACCCATCTGCACATCGCACACCGGGGAGAGTGGATATGTACAACATTTATAAAAGAACTTCTAAATATCGAAGCATAAGAATAGGTCTGCATAGCAGGTTTTCAATCACATAACAGGTAAACCACTTACAAGACTTATGACGGACAATGAAGCAGAGCAGATACATCTAGGCCTATAAATCAGAAAACAAACTCTAATAAAACAGTATTTATTCCTGCTTCTTAATACATTTTCAATTTATTTTTCTACAGTCTCTATTCTTCCTTCTGTTAGTACATTTTCAGTAGTTAAATTTCTTTAATGAACCCTTCATTTATAAATACCTTCAATTTGTCTACATATGCTATTTGCGAATATAAGTTAGTCTACTTATTGTTTAATTGGTTTACTTATTGTTTGATTGTATTGGTTTGCAAGAAATTTATATTTTAAATTAAATGTGTTCAAAATATAATTTTGCCTACTTCTGTAGAAGAAAACATATTAATGTGGTGCCATACTGAAAGAAGGTAAACCCCGAGAAAATCTCACATTATCAAAATCTTGAAGTGAACAAGAGCCAAAGCAAATAGTTTTATACTCAATACTAAAAGTCAAATATCCGAACTCACGAACACACGTATTTCATTCTCGGTAGAGGAGATATCTTCACGAGTGATTTAGTCCAAACCCGCCGCCCTAAATTGGACACTTTCTTTACACCACGAAACTGGCGAAAACTAGCGATGTGTAGTTTAAGGTGGCCAGTCATCCAACTTAAGTGATATACACTACGGAGTTTCACAAGGTACCACAAAGTTGGGACCCATTTTATTTCTAATGGGAACAATTGATCTAGCTCAGTGATTCTCAAAGTGGGGTCCGCGATGGTATTTCAGGGGGTCCGCAGGCGGTTTAAGATGAAATAGGATATCCCATGATTTTATCCAATTACATATCTCCTAAAGAAGGTTCACTGTTCACATTAAGGAGTAAACTCTCTTTGTTACCATTGATATTGTTATTTTGTCTATTGAATTGAATACATTTCAATCAAAGTATTTATTTATTTTTTTTTTTTTAACCCAGAGGGTGTCCGCGAAATTTTAATTTTTTTCAAGGGGTCCGCGGACTGAAAAGTTTGGGAACCACTGATCTAGCTTTTAATCTTTTATCAGAAAGTATTCTCTATGCTACATTGTTATGTAGCAATGATGATTTTTAAGGATTGGTTAAAGAAGTTGACTCTAATTTTAAGATTGCAAATTGCTGGTTTCGTGCTAATGGCTTCCTTCTGAATAAATCAAAGACAGAGCTTATGTTATTAACATTTTAAAAAGTTGCACGTGAGAAGTAGTTTTAACATGCTTGGTATCGTGATAGACTCTACTCTTTCCTGGGAAGAACATATTAACCATATCTGTCTAAAACTATCAAGAGTTATATATATATATCTTCTAAGGAGACTATTCAGTGAGTTCCTTCAGAATTATATTCGACTTACATATTTTGGCCATTTCCACAGTATTATTACATACGGTATTATGCTCTGGGGTAACTCTATTCACGTTAATAAGGTATTTATTATTCAGATGAGGGCCATCAGAATTTTAACTAATTCTCCTTGTATATTATGATGTGCCCGCGGTTTCGCCCGCGATAATAAAATTATTTCAAAATTAAAAATTAAGAGGATAATAGTTAAATCATTATATTTATTAACACCTAAATCGCGTGAATTACACACCACGATTAGATAGCGTCGCCTGGTAAAAGCGACCTCTGATTCGAGGTCCTTGGCCCAGAAAACCCCTGTATAGTGAGTTTCGACCAAATCGAACAATGTTTGACCATATTTAGGCCTATATTGATTATCCCTCTTCCGTGTAGGTTGAAAATGTCATATGTCTACTTGACATTCTAAACAAATGAATCGTCCAGGATGGACTTACAAAATCAAGCGATCGCCCGCGATAATTATTTCAAAAATTAAAAATTAAGACCATAATAGTTAAATCATTATATTTATTAACACCTAAATCACGTGAATTACATACCACATACCTCAGATTCGAGATCCTTGGCCCATTAAACCCCTGTATAGTCCGTTTCATTCAAATCGGACAACGTTTGACCACATTTAGGCCTATATTGATTATCCCTCTTATAATAATAATAATCCTCTTCGGTGTATTTTTAGGTTGAAAATTTCATATATCTGCGTGCCTTGACATTATAAACAAATGAATCGACCAGCGTGAGCTACAACATTCAAGCGATTGCGATGGTTTTATGTCCAAGGTATGACAAAAATAGCCAAAGCCTACTGTAATTGATTTGACATTGAAATATATAACTGAAAACCGATGCTTCGAAAACGCAAAAAATACACGTTTTCTGCCTCTTTTTCACTCATAACTCACGAACGAAAGCGAAAATTAAAATTCCGGCTTCGAGGTGCATTTTCCGACCCTTCAGTCCACCTATGTTTAAAATTTCAGATCTCTGCGTTCAGTACATTTCGCTGGGCATCGCTGACAGACAGACAGACAGACAGACAGAAGGAAGACAGACACTTCCTTTTATTAATATAGGTGGTATTACCTATTGTTATTAGATTTGCTGGAGATTTTGAAAGACGTAGCATTAGATTTAAAACCGGGAGAAGGAAAAAATCTGATCTGGTACACATAACTTTCTGTACCCAACTGAAAGTTTTTGCTTTGAATATAATGTATTACAATACCTAATATACCTATAATATAATATAATGTGCATAATATTATGGAATTCATGCAGGAAATTTATATAAAAGTGCGTATTCAGTTGTTTCAACATCATGGAAAGCATCATTGTTCGCCAGGCAAGTCTGAGTTTTTAATAACATAACTAACCTTCAGATAATTTTTATGAAAAAATGTTTCAGTTAAAAGTTTTTTCTTAGTATAAGCGCCTCATGTACAAAATCATTAGAGCCATTTGCGAGAAAATCGCAAAAAACGAAATTTTCTTCATGTAAAGTGACATTAAAAATAAAAGAAAGCTGTCGTCAATCTTCGTGTCACATGCCCAGAAGATATCTAACCGAATTATAAAATTTTGTTTTATACGACTTTTCGTTCTCGAGGTAGGCTGTTCACAGACACACACACAAATATGTTTCCGAAAGTAACATTTCTAGATTCAGGGAACCTCAAAACGTGTACTTATGTTAAAATATCGGCTTCGAATTTCGGGGTCGAACACAATTCCTTTACCTACTGTAGCCTACCTATGGTACGGGCAGAGGAAGTAATAAATGCCTACATTCGATCTCAGAATGGACACAGCAATAGACAAATGACGAGGCATTTTACTGTTGCGTTTAAGAAAATCTTATTTTTAAGTTGATTTGCTGGGCATGTAATCATTGTTACAGGAAAAAGAGTAGAAGCGTTTTGTTATGCATAATTACAAGCTTCTAAATCTTACACACTCGTAATGTAGCTATAACTTCAATTAAATAAACATATTCTGAATTGAAGAAGGAACCAATTTAATTCGAAAACTCTTAGAACGGTATTGTGAGCAAGCTTTGATTCCATTTCGGTGTCGGGAGGCCTACTTTTGCTTGGAATTTTATGATTCTGAGTAGACGTCAGAAGCACTTAAAGTGATTTTATTATCTGAGAAGTTCAATTATACAGTCGTCTGTATGTTCAACTGTAATAAAATAATGTTTTACGAACATTAAGAAATATATCCTTCCGTTTTAAAATTATGTCCTACTTCCTTATTATTTCCGTACCGTTGCACTATAGCCTAATCTTCATCGATACCGATAGAATTATAGCCATATATATATATATATATATATATATATATATATATATATATAATGGCCAAGCGTGAGCTGTAGGCAAGGACAATCTGTGCAGAGTTACAAAATTATAATCACGGTTGGAAATAAATTCTACTTTGTGGCATCTTTATTCTTATTATTACTATTTTCATTATTATTATTATTATTATTATTATTATTATCAGTATCACCATCATCATCGTTATCATATTCTCTTTTGCTATTATTCCGTGTTTCGTACAGAGGATCTATACTTGGGCCAAGGGGTCTATTCTTGGATAAGGGATTTATTCTTGGGCCAGTTCTTTCTCTTTTTATCTTCTTTTCATATATTTTTATCTACTAATGTTGCGGTTTACAATGTTCCTTCTTTGGCAGTTTTGTATTTGATCTTGATGAACTTAAAATGTTTTAAATTGTTACCATACAGTGTTTTGTTTTCAACAGATTGTTGCCAACTACGAAGATAAAAAAGTTTTTAATTACTATTCTAACCACAAACAGAATTAAAATGTTTTAAAATTTTCTATTCAAAATAACACAAATCGTCTACAATATAGGCTTACGACTGTTATAAAGAACTCAATTTGCTCACACCATTATCAAAACGAGCGATCTCATGTTAAGTTCTATATAATGGTCTTACATCGCAAGTTGAACTTCATAGTTAATCCAATGTGGGTGGAATTTAGTATATTGTTTGTTGGGCCACCTTATATCCTCATTAAATTTAAAAGTAGAAACCAACTAGAAGAGTATGCATAGCTTACAAACTTATCGATTTATTTATAATATTGGCAAATTTACATTATAAATATAAATTAATTATCTTCTATATAAACTATTGGTTTTTACCTTAAAACTGTACTATGATATAACCTAGAATTTGTAAATTCTATAGGCCTACAGTAGTATTAGAAACATAAATTACCGTAATTGAGAATAGTTGTCTCTTAATATCTACTTAATAGTTCATTAGTTGACTACATGATAGTGGCACACGGGGTAACTTATTCTTACGAATGAGTTTGATGGCCTGTAAGTAGTAAAAAGAAAATGTCATCCCGTTGTACTACCAACCATGAGGATAAAATTCCTGTGCTCTACCTATTTAGTCCCACCATGACCTTAGATGTTGACGGGCCTCTAAACTCCAACTCTCTCTCTCTCTCTCACTATATCTCACTCTCTTTCACTCTCTTTCACTCTCTCTCCCTCTCTTCCCCCTACAGTCTGTGTGTACACAGTATATCAGAACGGAACTTCATACTATTCGAATTCCTTTATAGTAACAGCTGTTCGCTTCTGGAACTCATTGCCTAGCTATCTCAGGAGCTGCCAAGACAATCATAGTTCAAGCAAAACTTAAGTTACTATGCTATGTTGACAAAGTTAGTAAATAGGAATGTTTAGGCCTAGCAGCAGGCTACGAATGATGCTAACAAGTAAATATTTTATAATTTTTCTTTATTTGTAGTAGTTAGCATTGAAATAATTTCATGTATTATTTAGTTTTACTTTTTGGTGGGTTGGTTGTGGTTATTTAACGACAGGGATGTACTGCTACTTTGGGCTGTGAGCGTCGCCGATATGCTGGAATTTTATCCCGCAAGAGTTCTTTTACATGTCTGTAAATCTACAGACGTAGGCCTGTCACATTTATGCACACATAAATGCCATCGAGCTGGGCCGGGATCGAACCGGCAACCTTGGGCACAGAAATACGGGAAGCCAACGCGATATTGATTGAGTTAACGAGGCCGACAGTTCTTCATTTTTTCCCTTTAGTCATTTGTTATCTATTCTAATTTCGTTGCATTATTCTTGTATTTCATGTTTTCCACCTCGGTGAGTGGTAGAGAAGGTCTTATGGCCTTAACTTCGCCAGGTTAGATAAATAAAATAAAAATTAAATAGCTTTGAACAAATAGATTTCCTTATCAAATAAACGTTTTAGTATTATCTTTTAAGAGGAAATTTCATGTTCAGTTATCAGTCAAACTACTGAAACAATTTTCAACATCTCGTATCTAAATTTTGTGTTATGTGATAGAAGTTGGGATAACTGTAAGTTCCAGACATAGCTTACCTAGGAGCATTTCATAACTTGTTCTGTTTAACACACGATGAAACTAGACAGCTTAAGCATCATCACAACCCACGCTTAAAGGCAGAAATTGCGGCAAGTTCGTTTGCAAATTAATCTGGTACCTTTGAAGAGCCTGATATGAGAGAACCTGAAGATGAGAATGACGTACACTACTGCACTTCAAGTTCTCTTAACATGACATAGGCTTATTAAGTCACATTCTTATGCGTCAAATTGTTTATTTCACCTCATTTTCAAAGTAGGCTTTATACTATTGGATTTTATGTAGACCTATGCAAGCGTGAATTACATTTTGATTAATTCACATTACGATTTTTGAAGTAAAACTTCTTTTCTCGCGGTTGGGGTAAATCGGAAAATCAGTCACACTAAAACCGTAACGAAATCAGTCACAAAATCAGTCACACTCAAAACTACGTGTTTCGGAGCGGACTGCACAGAAAACAATCAACTCAATGATTAGGAGTAATCAAAGGAAATTTTTCAGACATTACTTCCTCAATGGCAATAGACAATTCCTAAGCAATCTAAAGGTATATTATCTATTTTATGGAACCCGGAGGTTGATACCCGCGCAAATCCAAAATTAAAAATCCAAAATTAAAAAATACAAATTTCCAAAACTAAAAAAAAAATTTAAAACATCCAAAAATTAAAACAATAAACTCAATGATTCAACTCAATGATTAAGCTTATCCAAAATTTAAATAAATTATCCGACATTGGTAAAGTGTGTTAAAACCACCGCCTTCTCGAGAATTACACTGAATCTTTCTTTTCGTTTGACTGTGTACATTTTTAAAAAAGTTGAACAGCACTAGCCACCGCCTTCTCGAGAATTACACTGCATCTTTCTTTTCGTTTGACTGTGTACATTTTGAAAAAAGTTGAACAGCACTATAATCAACAAAGTCGTAGCAGAAAACGCATACGATTTTAAATGAAGTGCATGATAGAACTGATACGTATGAACCTATATTAAAATCTATTTTGCCTTATGCAAACTATAAATCTCATAAAAAGGCACACACAGACTTAAAAAACCGAAATCAATTGAAGAAAGAGCAAGAGGATACCGTGAGAGGATGAAAGTGACAAAGAAAAGGAAAACTGAAGAAAATGCATAAATAAATAAAGTTTTACTTCTGTCGCGTGGCGTTCCACGCACTCTTTTTTTTTTTTTTTTTTTTTTAGAAAGTACATTATTATAACTTTGCCTAGTAAGATCTCATATATATTAATTTTTATTATTATTCATTAATGTCATGTCCAACAAGGGTATATTGGTTTGCTCTAAATTGCAATTTAATGTGTATCACTCATAATATTCCATCTAAAACAAGTACAGTACAGTAAGCAAAGTGTTCCATACACACGGCTGTCGAGGCCCTTAGGGTACCAAAGTTGAGACTCCCACTGCACGTGAAGGTGGTAAGATTTCAGTCTTACTCAAAAGCCCCCTTTATCCCTATGATAACCCTGATACTCATTTATGTTAGAGGCTGAGTCAATCCCAGGGCCATAGTGCCACCAGAAGGATTAGGCCAATTGAAAAATCCCAATAACCTCATCGGGGATCAATCTGACAGTGGAACCTGAGAATACTTATTACACTGTCCTGCTAAATTATTTAACACATTGTCTTCGCAAGGATTTATTCTAGAAAGAGCTGTATTTGCACAATTGTAGCAATTCGCCGAGCTTAACTGGTGATTTACTTTCTTCCTTTCTTCTTTCTTTGACCGGTTTACCTCCTCTTTAGAAACTTTAACACTCCAATACTTGCAGGGGAGGGGGAAAGGGCTTTGGATCAAACATATATTCAGACAATACAAAAAGGGGATTCCTGTTGTGTGATCAGCACGAGGCAGGCACTCCCTTCTAAGACAACACAAACATGTAAAGATAATAGAAAGGGAACGTTCGTGGTTGGTGTAGGTATTATGATCCTCTATTTGATTTTCAATGAGGAAATTCCTCACAAGAACCCAAACTCAAATTGGCCAGTGATGGATATGGAACCTGCGACTACCGAATATCAGTCCGCGATGTACCGCCTCGGCTACTGAAAAGTCTGTTATTTATGTCATCGTTAATAATTGTATCTACTGACGGTAGACTTCCTGTCCTTGAATTTATTGAATGAATCTTTTCCCGTCTTCTGTTCTGTTTAAGTCGTACATAGACTCCATGGACTGATAAAATGCATTTGACCCTTCCTGGTTTGCACCCTTATCAGTTTTCACTAATCCCCATAACTTTTGCTGTTTTTATCTAAACCCGAAGAATCTGTTTTGGCACAATAAATAGGCTGAGGTAAGGTCTATAAAATATAAGATAAAATGAAAAGATTAAGAAAATAGTTAATATCTCCATTTTGTCAGTTTTTGTGTGGGAATTCTGTACTTAATACTATTGATTTTCTTTATTTAAAACGAATTACAACGATAACATTATATTATACCGTCATTCAATCTAGCAGTTTATTCAAACTTATTTAGTAATAGGCTACGCTATGCCTATAGTTAATTCGAAAATGAAACTTAGCCTAAGAACCTTATGCAATTACCGGGCAATTTACATTCTTACAACATTAAATAAGTGTTTTTTTTAATTCTAGGATCAATATAAAGTAATAACATATTACGATTCGAGTGTGCCGCAAGTGCATCATTGAAGAATCGAGAAAAAGTTTCAAAAGGCAAGCCGAAGAAGAATCTTTTTAAAATTTCCGAGATTACCCAATGCAATTTTAAGGCTTGTGTTTAGCAGATAATTTATTCTATGATAAATATTTACCCGATAGTAAAAATGTTAATTACATTAAAATTTTTATACCTAATCACATCAAACAGTTGTCAAGATACATGAGTAGGTCTACCAACTTGCTCCATATATCGATTACTTCAAAGCAGATAGTGCGCAGGCGCACCATACCAAGATTTAGATTGCAGAAGAGGCTTTAGAAAGTTTCGTATGGAAATCAGCTTAAAACAATATTAAGAAATAAAAAGGAAGTAGAGACAGGTACGATTGAAATCGTAAACTTCAACTAGCAAATATGATTACATTCCATGTCTAGGTTTGATGATGATGCACCTGTGTGGTAAGTAGTGCAGTTTGGAGTGTGGTAAGTTAGGTTTTCCGGCAAATATGCTGGAATTTCGAGTTTTTCCTGTATAGAAGGAACGTGAAATTGACGAATTAGAAAAAAATATTTCAATTCATCATAATAATATTACATTTCCAATGACTAGCCTATTGCTGAAGTAGCAATTAAGTTAATGTATGAGCTACGTCATTCGTTCATCTTGCAAATGGTGTTATCATAGGTACCGTAATTCACGAGAGATTACGAATTTTTCGATATATTTTCGAGAACGAAGTTCCAGCAAATTCATCTGATGAAACTCGTATTCTCGTGTAAGATTTATTAAGACTATTCCATGAATAAAATGTAACGGATTTTGTAAATAATTTTCTTACTTTGTTGTCAATATTCTGTCAACTGTGAGATCTCGGCATAATTACTAAATGAATGGACAGTTGATAAATCGATTAGGTGCGTACCACATGATAGAGAGTGTCGTCGTAGATTGCTAAAATCAAAACGCTATAAAAGCACACGAACTGGCTTGCTCCGAATTGAATTTGTTTTGAATCAATATACTTTTACATTATTAGATTTCTAAATAAGTTATGTTGAATAAAATAACGTGTTTTTATTCTGTTCACTGGCAGCATTTAACATATTAGTCACTGCTCGTTGATGCCTTACGTGTCCAGTTTTATCACATAAAATTGTACCCTTGCGACTTTAGGAAGCATATTATAAGAAAAACGATCTTGATTGGTCTATTTCCGAGGAGTTGGTAACCATTATTAGCCAATATCAAACACATGAAGGGAATAGTCATAGGAAACATTTATTAGCTAGGCACTGCAATTATTAATGACACAGATTACAATTTCAGCTGAAATTCTGGAAATAACAGCATGAAGTGTGCTCATCTTTAAGTATGGGAAGATATTAGAAAAACTTGTAGATGAAATTAAATCCTTCGTACTTTACAAGAATAGCTCGAGAGTGAGGATAAATACTTTCATGCATCGCCAAATTCTCACGCAGTGGAAACAGCGAGATTTCCTCCGTGGAGAATAATGAGTGGGCTAGAAAATGCAGATATATCTGAAAGAAAATCTCTTGCCTTCTCGGAAGTCAATCCTGCCTATTTGTTTGCTAACAAGCTAATTCGGATTAAACTTCTATGCTCGTTAAGGAGTCAATGGCCCAATAATAATAATAATAATAATAATAATAATAATAATAATAGTAATAATAATAATAATAATAACAATAATAATAACAACATCATTGTTAGTATAAAAAATCATAATCATCATCTATTCACATTTAGCCTCTTCTTCTTAATGCATCTTTAAAATATGAACATTTTTTTTATACATTATTTTATGTGCTAAGAAGGCATTGCTGCACATCTTGTGTGCGCTCTTACAGTGTTTGTGAATTTCTTTTGACAGTGTTTAGACCTTAAATAAAACAAGGATATTTTACTTACTTTTCTTCTGTCAAAGTCTTATAATACCGGTAATTACATTTTTTCACGTAAGATCAATAGCTGTTATTGTTTCATTGAAATTATATACAGTGCGTTTCACGTAGGAGTTGGACAATCATGCGGGTTTCTGCGTCGCGGCGGCCACAGTACTAACTCCCGAGCGATCGGGTGGAATATTTACTCAAATAAAGCCGCTACCGGTATAATGAATCAGGTTCTCACGATTACAGTTAAAATTACAATGAAAATAACCAAGTACCTCATCACAAGAGGTGTTGGAAATGTCCTCCTCTTGCATCCACACAACACTGGCACCATTTTAGGAAATTTTCTTTCACGCGCGTAGGCCTAGGTTCAGCTTCCAAGATAGAGTTCATTTTTTTTTTTGTGATATTGTCCTTAAATTCTTCAAATGTATGGGAGTGTGACCTATAGGCCTATACTTTATTCTTCAATTTTCCCCATAAATAATAATTATGTACTGTTAGAAGAACTTAAAGACAATATCGCAAGAGAAATGAACTCTGTCTCGGAAGCTGAACTTAGGAGCGTGAAAGAAAATTCCTAAAAAGCTGCCAGTGTTGTGTAGATGCAAGAGGAGGACATTCCCAACATCTCTTGTGACGCGATTCTTTATTATTTTCATTGCAATTTTAACTGTGATCATGAGAACCTGATCCATTTCACCGTTAGCCGCTTTATTTGCATGGATAGGTTATTTCACTCGATCGCTCGGGAGTTAGAGCAGTGGCCGCCGCAACGCAGAAACCCGCACGATTGGCCAACTATATATATTATATCTTCTTAATGCAACTTAAAAATTTGATAATTAACTTACTACTAAAACCTTTTTTAATGCCTTAAAAGCCTTTTGGCCTATCTCCGAAGTGTTCTTACGATGACTATGAATTTATTTTGCCGATGTTTATGCCGTTATTAATATATATATATGTATGTGTGTGTGTGTTTGTGTTCATGTACATAAATAACGGCATAAACATCGCAAAATAAATTCATAGTCATCGTAAGAACACTTCGGAGATAGGCCAAAAGGCTTTCAAGGCATTAAAAAAGGTTTTAGTAGTAAGTTAATTATCATATTTTTAAGTTGCATTAATAAGATGATACTAAATTTTATTAAGCTATAATGGTGATAATGATAATGATGACCAGGGCCCGGATTCTGATGACCTAAAATTGTTTGAAAAATGACCTATAAAATGACCTTAAATTTGAAAGAAAATGACTTAATAATTATAAAAAGTTACCTAAAAACTGATATTTTATTTATAAAAAGTTATTATTGTACACACAAAGTTATAGACTAGTTTGTACATAATTGTAAAAACTGTAAATAACTGTAATGTCGTGAATGTTCTTTTCTCACGGAAATTTATACTGGCACTGAGGCACTGAGGCACTGGTGAGTCAAAATTCGGCACATCCTTCTGTGGCAGGGTTGCCAGATCAGAAACATAAAACAGTCGTACCAACAACTGAAAATAGTCGTACGCTAGTTAAAATCGTCGTACACTTTGCGAATTGTCAGGATGAAGATGATGATGATGATGATGATGATGATAATAATAATAATAATAATAATAATAATAATAATAATAATAATAATAATAATAATGTACAGACATTTTCTCTATAAATGGTGGCTAAAATTTGCTTTTGTAAGTTCTATAACGTGCTACTGCTCCACTCACGCATGCTGACTTTATTGTTCACCGCTACTACTCAGATAACTGGTCTCTCGTAACTGTATACATATACCCATTCTTGTTGGTACTCTTTGTCTCATCGGCTACCTGCAGATGTTGCAGGAAGAAATAAAATATTAACAATAAAATTACATTACAAACCATAAGAAAGTAAGATTTCCAAATATTATTTAAAGTATACAGTCACTTTTGATATGAACGTGTCAACATATTATACTATTAATAATAACAATCATATGATTATTATGTTTGGTCAAAATAAAAGAAAAACAATAAGACCAGCTGCTCTTTATCGGTATAATTTCTTTAGAGGTTTGGATTGCTTCGTTTAGCACACGTGCGGCTAAAATATATAGTATATTGCGATACAAGTGCCGTAAGGCACGTTTACGGGTCGAGGAAGCAGATTGAAAACCCGAGGCGCAGCCGAGGGTTTTTAAGTTTTCGAGACCCGTAAATGCCTTTACGGCCCGTGTGTTGCATGCTATTTTTTGCACGATGATTATTTATATCAATTTAATTATATTAATTGTGATATTACCTGAAAATATTATCTATATACAGTCTTGAAGAATGGTGCTTATTTCAGAAAGGGATTCGCATTTGTTATTGTTTATGGCAACCGAATATTTGTCCTGGGGGCCGTGTCCATAAAGGCTTGTATTATGAAGTGTATCGTAATGAATTATGACGTGGCGCTTGGACCGTAAGTAATTTAACCTCATCGCAACGCCCTTAGCAACACGATTGTGTGGGAATGTCAACTTACGATCCATGTAAACAACTTTCGTAAGTAACACTTACTAGCTAAGGAGTGCAAAAAAATATTTGGAGAAGAATGAGAGAAGTAGCAATAACAAGACAACAAAACAACCTAAGCGTGGTGCGGCACGTAATAAATAAATGGACTGAGTTTTATTTGACAATGGCTATTATAACATTCCGCCATTCATTTAGCGATATGTAGGCATATACAAAATAAACTACGAAAAAACAAAAAAAACTTCATGTTTATCCAAATTGAAAATTCTGCAGTATATTGTTTGTAGGCTAGTGTGCCTAACAGAATTTGCAATAGGATTTTCGGAGGACCACTGGGAGAACCCAGAAAATATATAAGTTTATAAGTGTAGGACTATTGAAGGAAGCAGGAATAATGGAGAGAGAGAATTGTTACTTTATTCTTCTTTTCTTGAAGACTACTGCTTCTCTTCTTTCTTGGAGTTGTATTTGGTATAGACCAATATTGAATAGTGCTTGCTATTTTCACTAGGTATACTTCAGGAATGACTTAAGGTTCATTTGCTGTGAGAATACACCATGTTTTGTGATCTACAACAATAATATAAGTTCTTTATTTTATTCTCAAAATTACAAACTTCTGGAATAATGGAGCTGTATTGGCTCAAAATACTACTGCAGTATACTCTATCTGCAAGTAGGAAAAGTGAAGCTGCAATTGCTTGCCAAAACTTCTTATCTTGATAAATGCTGAATTACTATTTGTAAAATACTAATTTGCTAGACCATTCCTTGGTCTTTGTGAGATTACTATGTCCTGTTCAAACTACTACTGCAGCATATTTGGCTTGCAAGTAGAGAAAAAGAGGAGCTGCAAGGATGCCAAAACTCCCTACAATTATATAAGCAGTATTTACTTTTAGCTGCATAAAGATGCTAAGCCTTACTTGGCTTTGTGTGTTAATACAATTTGCTTTATTTTACTTAACTTGTATTGCGACTACATCTGATGAGAATGTGACTGCATTTAGCCGGACTGTAGCTAAAGAGAGGATGTACAGTTATCGATGCTGAAGATCTATGATGCTGTAGATCATCCTGAACGGTGGCTAGTAGCGAGTCCTTCCATGGCTACGAGCTACGCCCACGAAGTTCTAGAGATGTCCTCTAATCCACCTCCTGGTTGATTAAGTGGTGGCTGCTGATGCTGGTTCCATGTAGAAACTGTACAATAGTATATTCAGACTTGTGGTCTGTTGCTAAATTTGGGGCTGTGCCCTTACGAAGCGACGATCGGTGAGAGAGTGAATGAAGTCTAACGGCTACAAAATGCGTTCACATAATCATCTTACAAAGGAGTCGTTCATAAATTCGATGGAAAGCTGATCTCGACTTTTCTAGATGCTTCCATCCTAAAGTAGGCTTTTATTAAACAAGATAACATGCGGTACTCTTTCTGTAACACACAAAAAGATATATGAGAGAATTTGCTTTATTAAATAATATGCCCTTGTAGAGAAATAAATGAATTTCTTATGGAAAGTAATATATCTTTTAAGTATACTGTCCTTAAGGACAAGTGTAAAAATCGATAGTCCGCTTGAAGTGCTCTACGCTATTCTGTCCATAGGGACAAGTAAGAGTATTATCGGTTATCAGGCTGGCAATCGATATTAGATCGATGCCGGTAAAACAGCATTCTGTTGCTAGTTAACATTAATTACTGAATTCAATGATAACAGTTAATAATAACTGGAATAAATGTGCAAACTATTCCTTAGCTAATATCATTATAGCTCATAATAGATATTTTCTTTATCTAAATGTAAATAAAGAGATACAAGTGTGCCAAGAATTCTGTTTGCTAGTAACTGGCATTAGTGCCATCTAGTGACTTGTATGAATACTTCATTACTAGTATTTGCTATAAAAGTATAATAAATGATCTCTAAGCTCCACGAGCTTACACTGTTAAAAAATTAACAGAAAATGGTAGTAGGCCGATAAAATGCTAATATTAAAAATAGCCGTATGAATAGGCATACGACACATGGTTGCGTCGTACGTCGTACAAATCTATGAAATAGTCGTATGTGTACGACTATAGTCGTACGTATGGCAACACTGTTCTGTGGTCTGCCGGGTTATATTGTTGTTTATTGAGGGTAAACAGTAGTTTGCATTCTCAAATCCAAGCAGGTGGCAGACTCTGGTGCCAAGTCAATCTAATAATAATAGTAATATAATACAGGACTGGGTGTTAGGTTAAGTCTTAGGTTAAGATAATGCACATTGTGCGCGATTCCTAAAATTATTTAATATAATACCTAATTTTTGGCGTTTCTTTGAGTCTCATTTCCGACTTGAGACATTATCAACACTTTAACGACGAATTTTTCCTTCTTGCATTAAACAAACAACACTTCAAAGACAGCACCGCTAGTGACGAAAAAAAGTTAATATACTCAATGTAAATGCATGAAAATGACTATATAAGGAAGCAAATGGCACGAAAATTACAAAATAATGACCTAAAATTGAAGTAAATGCCCTAAAAATAAAAAATTGCATAAAATTACATAAAATGACCTAATAAAAATGCATTTCTATAATAAAGAGGCCATGATTAGGATTTATCCACAAGTTGGCAATGTCTATGCAGCGTCAATAAAAAGATGACATGTCATTAGAATCCGGGCCCTGAAGTGACGATTATTGTTACTGCAATCGTTATTAATCTATTATTATGCTTTTTTATTTATTATTATTTATTTATTTATTTTACACAAGATTCTACTATATAAAGGGTTCGATAGCACAATACCTACCTACACTTTCTCTAGTTAATCCCTGGCATTCCTTCATTCTCAGAATCATTTTAGTTCGTTCTTTTCTGAAAATACTCGTATTGTTTTTTGTTTCTCTTCAGACAGACCCTTGACCTGAGAAATTTTCTTCTTGAACAACTCTATATTCTATGTTTTTCTTACTAGTCTCATATGTTTATTAAAAATCTTTACAAGCATCCTTTGCCTATGAGATTTGTGACTTCCTTTTCTCTTGGTTAATGAGGACTTTATTTGCTAGTCTGTTTTTATTCTTTTGATGTGTTCATAGAAGGCTAATCGTTTCTTTTTTTATTGCATCTGAGATGTTCTAAAATTTTCATACAACTCATGATTTTATCTTGAACTAAGGGTAAACTCACTTCTTGTAAATCTTTTGGATCCCAAAATCTTCCTTAGAAATTTCTTTCTTTTCTATTTTCAAAAATAATTTTCTAGCTAACGTTTCTGCTTCATACAAATTTTCTGGTTTATTACTACATTGGGCCTATAATGTTTTAGTGCGGCTAGATATCATAAAAAAAATTAGATTTATAAAAATCTTGATATAGTCTAAGTGCTGTTTCCATCTTCCTCGCTCTTTCTTCAACTGCTTGTTTACTTACTCAATGGCAGTGGACAATCCTAAGCAAGCTAAAGGAATATTATCTATTTTATGGAACCCGAAGGTTCATTGCCGCGCTTACCTGAGCCCGCCATTGAACCCTATTCTGTGCTAACTCCATCCAGCTATCCCTTTCAAATCCACTTCTCTCAAATCTATCCTAATATTATCCTCCCACCTACGTCTAGGTCTTCCAAATGGTCTTTTCCCTTCGGGTCTCCAAGTCAATATTTTTGAAATGTGTCTTTTCTCCCCCATGCGCGCAACATGTCTAGCCTATTTCTTTTCATTAATGTTTGAAGTAAACATGTCTTCTAAGTACTTAAAGATTTGGACTCTTTGTATGTCGCCATATTTAGTTTTCATTGTATTTGTTGAATCTCCATAGATATATATTCATATAACTTATTGTGTCTTTTCAAAAGAATTTGTTGTCCTTTCTTCTCTTTCTCTTTTGTCTATGACTTCTAATTGGGTCTATTATTATTACTATTATTATTATCATTATTGCGTTAAGTTACAGTATCCTTAACGAGTATAGGAGTTTAATTCCAGTTGGTTTG
Organism: Ectobius pallidus; assembly: GCA_964059195.1. Taxonomy (NCBI): domain Eukaryota; kingdom Metazoa; phylum Arthropoda; class Insecta; order Blattodea; family Ectobiidae; genus Ectobius; species Ectobius pallidus. Next base: position 23,608,410 of record CAXKWD010000010.1, on the reverse strand, counting down.
TAAACGAAGTATTAGGCTGGATTACAGTACCAACCTTAAAAATTAATTTAATATAATAATAGTATTAACAATTTATTGAACTGAGTACATAAATGTAGATAAATGTAGAAACATTTCACACTAAAGTGATTTTCAGCTGCCCATATGACCTTATTCCAAAGACACTACTCTTTTTGTAGGCCAAAGTATTGTGGTCCAAAAGTATGCCATTGTAATTAAGAACTGTCTATACTGTGAGATATTCTGTTTTAGCATAATAACACCCCACTTTCTTTATCCAGTCTTTTATTTGTTTCTTTACTTTTTCAATATTGATTTCACCACTTATTTTCCAGTATGTTGTCCCTTGTTATGTTATTTCTTTCTGATGGTATTCTCTTCAGTTATAGGCTATATATATATTATTAATTTTATTATCGTTATTGTTTCTTCTATGTAGTGTTTCCTAAGTTTTACTTTTCTTCCCAATAGCTTTCACTTTTTAAAACATTTGTCTTATAATATGGCCTATTAATTTTATGTTCCTTTCCTCCAAAGTTTTAATTAATTTTCCTTCTCCGCTTTAGCTTGCAAGGTTTCTTGACTTGATTTAATTTATTTTCTGTCCAATTCAGTTTAACATTTCCGTTTCCTTCAAGACGATTATCATTTTGTTTTGCTTACAAATAAATGTAAGCTTTAAAATAAGCTTGTATTTGAAAACATCTTCCTGTTGTTACAGACTTGTCGGTTGGTCTCATCAGTGTCCTCACAGATATCGTGTGGAGAGCGACTGTAGCGTGGTATGCTGGAAATGCTGCTTGTAAGATCATTAAATTCCTGCAGGTAAATATTTACATGATTTTCTACCGTAAAGTACCTATTTTTGTATCATATTAGTAGATCAACGTTAAGAAAATATCAAAAAATGCACTTCTAAATAACTATTGGAATTCTTGTGTTGGGAGTTTGAAATTAGGATAACCTCACATTAATTTGGATCGGAATGTTCATGCCACAAATATCAGGATTTTACTGAACTTTATCATTGATAACATGATTCTTGGAGCTTCCTCCCGTTCAGTACTGCTTTGCTTTTTTTTTCTTCTTTCTTCTATTTTCTTAATTTATAAATACGTCTATCCCCCATGTAGCCGTCCAGGTTTTAAAACAGTAAAATGTAGTGACGTAGTAAATAAAAATTATCTTTTAAAATATTCCACTGAATTTAATTTACTTTAATTGAAGTGTTTCCTCTGACTCTGGCAAAAGTGATATGTAATAGTAGGTTGGGTTAAATAATCAGAAAACTCCATAATTATGTTAACGTCAAGTTTGTTATTTATAAAGTACCGTAATGAAATATAAGCAGTAATTGCTTCAAAGACTAAATTTTATTTCTGGTCACAACTACTTTCATGATTCCTACTTTTCTATTTGTCTATAAAATTTATGACTTCTGTGATAATCTTAGTAATGTGCTATGTTTCGTTCGATTATTTTCAATAATTGTACTTTTTCGTATCTCTTAGTCAATACATTGTTATTCACTGTGTTTTATAATGTACTGCTCCTAGTTATAAGCATTATTGCTCTTTGAGGTCGTTATTGATAATTAAATGAATAGATAAAAAATAAATACAAATTCAAACAAAGAAAACAATAGTTAACTTCTCTACTAATTTGAAACAATTCTGAAGGTTTCTTTTTCTGTGTGTAAAGAGTAGCTTTATGAATTTACTATGAGTTATTTGTTAGAGAGGAAGAACTTTTAATAAATGACTCCTAACCCTCGTAATTAATACTTGTTTCAGGCAACTGTGACGTATTCCTCCACCTACGTGCTGGTGGCACTGAGCATAGATCGGTACGATGCCATCACACACCCCATGAATTTCTCCGGAAGTTGTAAGTAGGCCTGCATATAACTTTTCATATTACAGAAGGTTTAACCAATTTAAATGCATTCATTTGGAAATCACTTTATAGGATCAATAAATTAATTTGTAGGAGTCAGATTTGTTTTCATCATATGAGGAAGTATGATAGTAAATCAACAATCTTTAGCTTTGAGACGAGAAATTTACAAGATTTAAATAAGTAAATTGAAATTTTTGCTTCTTTGAATATAATACTAATTTAATAATTCAGCTTCATAAAATGATTTTTAAAAAATTACAATCAATTTTGTTTCGAACAGTGAAAAAATGGAAACACAAGCCGACAGGCTGGAAATTAGACAAAAAATAAAAATAACAACTATATAATTAATATGTTACTAGAATCTCGGAAAACTAGCTAAGCTCAACTCTGCTCGTGGGCAATCTGATGCCTTTGAAATTGTACAATAGCCTACATACTCGTTTTCTGATATTTCACTAGATTGCTATACGTCTCACGCTATAAAAGGAAAATGGTGTGCGCCAATCCCTTTCGGTTCTTCGTTCGTTGTTGCCGCACTTGGAAGGAAGAAAAAGAGCGTAAATTTTCTGGTACTACTTTCGGGAGATGCGCAATTGCTCAACAATCTTATTTGTAATGATAATTCTTTCACACTGGCCGTGTGTAGGCTAAAATGGAAAGGTGAAGTCAGAATGAATGCAATAGCCGGGATTTGAACCAGGATCTTCGGCTCTCCGTGCCGATGCTCTAACCAACTGAGCTACCATGGCAACGTGCCGGTACAACATTAAATTCTCCAACTGACTCACAATCCCAGTATACCACCAGTATACAACCTGTAAGTACTTTAAGACCTGGGCTTCATAGTAAACCACTAGTAGGTCACAGTGGAATGATAATTCTTTCACACTGGCCAAGTGTAGGCTAAGATGGAAAGGTGAAGTCAGAATGAAAGTGTCAGGCTTTCATCGATATGGCTTTCATCGCTCACACAGGACTTATAATTTTGCAACTCATTGCTTCTTCACACCAAGCCTGGTAGGGGTTGAAATAAGAAGAAACAGAACTTCCGCTAACATAACATTTTACTGTTTATTCTCCATTTACATATTGCCCTACAACCGATTCGGAGCTAAAATCAAAAGAAAATCAGTATCACTTTCACACTTTCTTCCTTAAAACCTGAGACATCCTACTTCAGGAAAAGTAAACTAAAAATTCAGTATCATTTTCTTCATACGGATTGAAAGAGAATGTTTTTAAGAAATGATATTCACTGTTAGAAATGTTTTACACCTTCACATTTAATCACAAAACGAATCTATTTATTGTAACGCGATGGGCGCGTGACGTCACGCTTGACGAAGGCTTGGCTCAGTCTCGCCCGGTGAAAGACATTTCACAGCATTCTGTCTACTGTTACAGTTTTTTAGTGAGTATCTGTTCAAACAATGGTTTATTGTTGTGTTGTGGGGTGTACAAACTCATCGTCGAAGAGTGATAACACACTTAAAATATCTTTCCATCGATTTCCCAACAGAGATAAGTCACCCGAACGTAAATAAGCAATGGCTGATAAAAATAAAAAGAGAAAAATTTGTTCCTACTAAATACAGTACGGTTTGTTCACAACATTTTGAAGAAAATGATACCGAGCTTTTGGAACAGTACGAACACAGTTATCTGGAGAAACCCCCCAATCTGTTTAAAAAAGAAGTGCTGTGCCATCACTTCTTTTGCGTGGGAAATCTGAAACACCGCCAATGAAGAAAAGAAAATCGTCGTACTCGAGGAAGAAGGAAATGAGAGAGTTGTTGCAAGATTTGAATAGTAATCCTTCAGTATCCGGGAATGGACACATCATGAATGTGGAATCTATGACGAAAATTCAGTTTCTAACAGAGTAGGCGTTCAGCGTGAACTAGGAAACGAAACTTATGTCAATGTTTGCACAGATTCATTGAATGTTTCTTCTAGAAATTGTGATTTAGATAGCTCTTTTAGCATTTCAGAAATTTCTACTACCGCAAAAGATGATTCTGAATCTGAAAGTGACTCTGTTCGTATCTCGAAAAATGTTTCGTTTTTGAACTGTATTAGCTCTAAGTATTAACTGATAACGCCTGGCAACTAGTGTATCTTTATTTATAATAACGCTATCGAATGAGCAATGTCGTGTTATACAGTCTACAACCCCCTTCTGTTCACAAATTACTTCACGGTCCCAACAACACACACTTTCGTGGCCCGTTTTCGTATGTACACACAGCCCACATTTACACCATTCCGTATTTTCTTTTCTTCCTTGCAACTCTTTACATAATTCCTTGTCATTTTCTTTTCGTGTGATATTAATTTGTGAATACCGAGATTTGTCCTTAGAAGGTAACATTGCAGGCATCTCTATCAACAACAAACACAAATGAGACTTTGTGGTGTATTAGAAACACAGGCGCGAGCATTACAGTAGCTGTTGTCCTGCCAGCGAGTTAGTCAGAAGTGACGTCACACGAGCGTTTTACTTCACCCGTACAAGGCGTAATATTGGGCACCTGAAGTTCACGAGATCACCATTCGTTTCGTAATTCAAAGCTCCGTGCGATGAGATTAAAATTAGAAAATGGTATTTTTTTAGTTTACCCTTCCTTTAAGCGGTTCTTTGCATCTTCCCCTACATGTGATGAACGCACAATCAACTCCACCTATTAGGCAAGACAGTATACAATTGTGAGATTAATTGTCATAGCAACCTGGAAAAAGAGCATTGAATGATTTAAACTATTTTTTTGGGGGGGGGGGGCTATGGCACTCGAATCTGAGGTCGTCTTTTTCCCCAGGCATCGCACTTTAATTTAGAAAAATACGTCGAAACCAGGATTTTAATTTTTATGTATTATCAATTGTTTTATTTGTTTTTTCATTATTTCAATAGTTGTAATTGTTTACTCATTATTTGGGTAAGGTTCATGAGTCTGTGGTACGTTTTAATAGTTTCATTTCGAATCTTTATGCCCATACGGAAGCACAAGATTCGTTTTATTCATTTAATTATTTATATTTGTTACGGAAAAACAATATAATTAAGAATAAAAATATGTAATTCATGAAATATTTATAAAAACGATGTAAGTGTTAATAAATGTAATGTTATTTTTATTTTTCTATTAAATAAATTATTTAAATAAAACATGTAGCAGTTGGGTAAGTAATCGCGGGCGAAGCCGCGGGCACATTCTTGTCCTCCACCTCCTCCTTCTTAAGGCGGTGTTTTGCGTCTGCCCTACCCACGCTCTCATGACAACAGTATTGTTTGCAGTGATCATATACGGCTTTAAAAGAAGCAATACACTGGGCTTACGAGTTTCATCAGATAAATTCTACCTTTCCATCTATCGTTAAACTTGTAATCTCTCGTGACAAAATGACAAAACGTGTCAATAGACAAAATTGAAATTTCAACCCTAACTTCTCTCTACTGACAATCATGAAGCTTTTATATCAGAAGAGTGAGAATCCATTAACTTCACTTGTAGGTTTTATAGATTTCATGATGAGGCAAAACTTTTAATCCGAACACCAAAGTGGACTTAACAATCTGTAATCGAGTGCTGACAGTGAGAGGGCTTGGTGTACAAAAACTCCTCTTATGAGCCTCATTTAATGATCACTACATAGTCATACTATAAGTTGTCCCTTTGATATCTGCTCTTCACAGCAACCACCATAGATTCTGGAATGGTATTTGTTGAAAATGTGAAAAAACTGAAACACCAATAAACAAATTTTATGGTTACACAAGAGTCTTTCAATATAAAAGCAGATATACGATCCACTGATAAACTAGAGAGTGCTCAAATTCAAGCATCTACAATTTAAAAAAATATATTTAATTATAAATATAATAATTGGGGGTACGCCGTAGCGTAGTGGTTGGAGTTTTTCAATTGGCCTAATCCTTCCGGTTGCAATATGACCCTGGGGTCAACTCAGCCTCCAACAGAAATGAGTACCAGGAGCAATCCTGGGGGTAAAGGCGGCCGGTGCGTAAGGCTGACAACCTAACCACCTTCACGTTCCGAATGTCCAAAATCTGGGAGCCTCAACCACCTGGAACCCTCTGTGCCTCCATGGCCTGTATAGGGATCACTTTACCTTTACCTTATACACTAATTATATTATATTACACACACACACACACAACGCAACTTTAATACCACCCATGTTAAAATATTATAGTGCAATTTTCAAAACTCATAGCAACATAATTCCATTTCTGTTTTTAAAGGTCTGTAAGAAAAAGTTAAAGATTGTCTCATTTGTTTCATAATATACTTTTTGTTCGACCATAATAAGCTCATTACATGTGATGTAGCATCATCATATTGATATCCATTAAAGTAAAGAATTTTATTATAATTCTTGTGGTACCGGTAATTTAACGCCTTGAAAGCAGCAAATCCAACTTCATAATAACAACCTGTATATAAAATAAAATAAATTATGTTTGTTTTAATTTTATTATTATCCTAACTTGAGCTCATTTCGTGTTTTAAAGTCCGTTGGTTTGAGATTAAATTGACAAAAGAAGCTTCGAGTTCTCCGCACGCCATCACCTGCCATCTATAGCAAAAGACGAGAACTTATTAACAGTGTTGTTCGCTGAGACAGTCGACTCGTTTGTTTTATGATTATAAAAGCTCAGAACATTTAATTATGGTCGAACAAAAACAGTGGTAAGCAACTTGCCTATAATGGTAATTAAGACACTCGTATGAAAATAGGACTAGCTTTGCTCATTTCATAAACAATATACTCGTGTCTTCATAAATGCCATTTTAGGTTCATTGCGTAATGTACACATTACCTTTAAATTGGATAGATGAAAACATGATGTTCCAATTACTGGTGGTTAAAACAAAATTCATCTTAAAAATTAATTATCTACTGGTCTAAATAATAAGTAAAGCTGACCCAAGCATGATTTAACGTGGAAGTAGCACAATGAAGATGTGAGCGTATGAGAAGGAACATATTTAATATTGCACTCTCAATTATTTTCACCAAAATTGAACTAAAGTCTTTGACTCTCGGGAGTACCTACCACCGTCTTTAGACTTCATTGGTAGCAGCACGTGGTGAACATGCCAACTTCCTCGGATGTTTTCTCTGATAGGAGGTGCTAATTCTTTATGAAGCTGCTCTGCCTGACAGTTGCATTGCTTCCACCTTGCAATATTATTAGAGAACAGAAAATATATTAAAATCATTAAGGCCCGGTTGCATAAAAGCTCCAGATATCTTCTAGACTGCTAATGGTTCTATACATCTTATATACTCGATAAATACCTTCCCATTTCCGAAAGCGAATACGCTCAGTAAATAGCCATATGTCAGATAAATGAGTTGAGCACTCTGTCAATAGATGGAGACACGGTGAATACTGTAATATCAAATTGGCCGTGATTGAGTAGCAAGCAATGGGAGCGCTTCTAGCTATTGTATTCAAAATGGCTGAATATTCTGTCTGCTGTTTCTCTGGTAAAATGAATGTAAAACGTGAGAGAAACTTCGGCAATGTCGACTTCGGGACTTGTACATTCGAGAAAATGTCACCCATCTCAATCTGACAACGTAATGCCTAAAACGTAACACATTAATTAAGTTATAGCTGATTTACCACTGAGAAAGGAATCTTTCGATTTGTTCCCATTTCTAATGATGAGCTATTTAACGCTGAAAAAGGCATGCTTGCAGTTCTTTCTTATTGCATATGATGGCTTATATGATAGCTCATTGCTTTGACAGCGTGATTCTTTTCCGAAACTCAATATCGTCAAAGATCGAATTCTTTCAGGGAATATTTTTGCTTTACACACCTCTAGGCCTAATTATCGTTTCAGGTTGAAGATGACGAGAAAGAAGATGATTAGGCCTATGTATTAATATTCGTACTATAAAAACGCAATATTTTCTTCATAAAGTGTTGCGCCGGAAAATAAAATAAATATACTTAAGCTACATTTTTTCCCGAATCTGAATATCATCGTACTTTTTGAAAGGATTGCTGTATTTCTTTCAGGGAATATTTACTTCTGTATAGACCTAGGTCTTATACGATCTAACATTGAAGATGACCAGCAAGAAAATATGATGTGAATTAATATTCGCGATGTGTTCCTAAAAGTATTACAACAGAAAATGAAATTAATGCAAATAAACGATGGATACATTAATAGCCTAGGCTATTACAAAGGTCATCTAACCGATAATATACAATTTTTCTAGTATTATGAATTATTTCACACACAAATTAATAACCAATGCCAGCTTCATTACTACTTTTCATTATAATACCATAACAAGCTAGTAACATCATGTGGGATAAAATGCTAACATAATAACGAAACATACATCAACATAAATGTATCGCACGTCCGCCATATTGAATGTTTAGGCCTATCTGGAGTTTCATGAGATATCTAGTGATCTTCTACCGATAATTTATCGAGTGTTTCATTGAATGGATAACCGTCATCTGACGTTTCAGAAATACTTATCGATCAATTAATGCAATCTAATAGATATCTAACGTTTCAGAAACCCGGCATAAGTCAGATATCTCGACCTGATAAGGTCGCCCCCATGGCCGAGTGGCTAGATCGCTCGCCTTCCACCGCTGTCACCCGGGATCGAATCCTTATGGATCCATGTGGAATTTGTTGTGGACAAAACGATGTTGGGACACGTTTTCTCGGAGTGCGCCTGTTTCCCCTGTCGTATATCATTCGACCGTTGCTCCATTCATCACAGTATGACATTTGGTTGGGATGAAGGAATTATTATGAAATAAGATATGTCAACTTTTTATAATTATCAGTTCATGTATTTGCCGCTGTTAAGAAGTCGTAATATAGTCTGTTATTCATAATTTTAGAATACTCACGCATTTAATATTACATTTAGTCATAGTTTTCCACAGAGCCGACCTGTGTGGCGCAGTTAGTTTCGCGCTGGCTGTCTGTGCCCAAGATTGCGGGTTCGACCCTGGCCCAGGTCGATGTCATTTATGTGTGCATAAATGTGACAGGCCCATGTCAGTAGGTTTACTGGCATGTAAAAGAACTCCTGCGGGACAAAAGTCCGGCACACCGGCGACGGTCACAGGCCTAAGTTGCAGTACATCCCCGTCGTTAAATAACCATATACCAATCAACTTACAGAGAATGGCGTTTAAGATGGATACAGTCAGCGTTTCTCAAGAGCTATTTGCCATCTCAGAATTACTTCATTACTTCCATATTTTACCCACCCGTGAAGTGTACGATAGGTTTCATTTTTTATTGTTCTCTTTCTCTTCCTTCTCCTTCTTTATATGGTCGTTATGGTTTCGAGCTTCGGCAAATCGAGCTATTCCGTGCTGCATGTCTTCCCTGCACTAATTAATCATTATTGCCAGGAAACATGGGCCACAAACTGAAGAATGTTGAGGCTGCGACACAACATGAAACAAAAATAGAAATTATCTGGAGAATAAGGATAAATAAGTTCTGATCACCAGAAGTTAAACTACAATATACACCTCACTAACATAATTAGAAATGAAATCAGGTAATATAATCTGATACAGTCTGTTCGATAAGAATCCTTGTTAATTTACTTGATATTTTCACGATACGAAAACACGACAAACCCCTCCGTGGAAAATGACAGACGGTGATAACATAAATGAATTTTCATCATTATCGTATCTCAGGTCTATAATGTGACGAGGATGAATTTATCTTGAGAAAATCCTAATCTAGGGTAATTTTATTATAACCATGTAGCGAAAATTCAGAATTAAACGTGTAATGAATAATTTAAACCACAAAATGAATAAAGCACAATGTTATTTGTGTCATTGTAAGTGAGATGGCCTGTGGCGTAAAAGTCTATATATTGCCATAGGCGATAGTCGCGCTGCGTGCGGTTGTTACCAATATATTTCCTCACATTTTATTTTTTGGATTAACCTTCTGGATATACCTAATAATCGTATTTATTATTGTACAAGATTTATAATACTTCATCACATATAACATTACACATTATTTTCATATCTCTTATTGCTCATGTGCGGCTTATATACCCAATCACTGTGTTCAATGATTAATTGCTTTTGGTCAAAGAAGCTGTGAAGATGTTTCAGGGTTCAATCCTTATCAGTTTACATAGATACAAATGCACATAGTAGCGATAAAGCGAAAGTGATAAAAATAGACTAGGTAGCGAAATTTCAGGTAGCCAGATCGCCATTTATAACTAAATGACTAAGAAATCAAATATAATAGGCCTATTTTCACATCCAGTTATTTTTTTACATAAACAAGTTTAAATTTCTTAATATTCGTATTTACTGGGAAAAGTTTGGAAATAGCGGAAAGTTTCGATATGATTTGGATTTCCTGCGTGACTTTCGTTGATTTCGGTTCATTGCCTTTTAACCAATAGTTGCTCTAGCTCCTCTAGTAACAAGCAATGTAGTTTATTTGCTTGGCTGTTGTTTGGCACACCAGTTAATTCTTACAATCAGTTCAAGTACTTTCAAAGTACGGCATTTCGTTTGTCATAACATTCCAATATAACATTTGAGCTGGTGTTTCGGTGTAGATCGTATTAAATTGTGTAATTAGGCCTAATTGAAGGTGGCCTTGCTGGGTTGCCATTACAATTTTTTTTTTACCTAAGTGGTTGGAAGGGGGAATGTAGGCATAAATAAAAAAGCATTGAATGATGTGGACGAAACTCACTATGCGGGGGTTTCTTGAACTACGGAACTTTAATCTGAGGTCGTTTTCTTCCTGGGTGAAATAAATGTACCTCAAATCCGGATTTTTAGTTTTAATTGTTTATGCATGATTTGTGTGTAAGCAGAAGGTTCATGAATCTGTAGTTTGTTTTAATCGTTTCATTTCGGATCTGTATGCCCACAGCCTAGGGCATAAAACATTAAGGACATAGGGCATACAGCATAGGGCATACAGCATAGGGCATGTGTACAATTCCCCCACAACATTATTTATATTTACTACGTCAAACAATACAATTAAATATTACATTACGAAATTAATTCAGTTTATGTAAAAACGATGTTGGTCTATTGTTAATAAATATAATGTTCTAATTATTTTTATGTAAATAAATAATTTAGATAATACATTTAGCAGTTGAATAAATAATTGCGGGCGAAGCCGCGGGCACCTGCTAGTTTGTTAAAATTAGTTTGTGCTATGCAAAAAATGCAAACTAGAATTTAGTATTTTTTTAAAATGAGGGGATGGTTCAGTTCAAGTATATTTATTTATTAAGTGCCAGAATAGTAATTTCTGAGATTGTATGGTGGACGGGAAAGTCTCTGTCCGTCTATCTGTCCGTGTGTCTGTGCGCTCGATAATTTGAATACGGGTTATCAGATTCTTATGATACTTGTTTTGGGGTCTTATAACGCCCATGGGACGAAATCGGTTGAGCGGTACCGAAGTAACGACTAATTAACGGTCACATGCTTTTTTAAATAGCAAATCATCAATATACTACAAAGCCGCGATGCACAGCCTCCTTTTGATAACCATAACCACGGCCTCCCACCTCGGTTATGACGTCATAATGTACACATCATCTATAGCAGGTCGGGTTTGCGAGCGAAAATGCAGGAGTCAGCCATCAAAAATACGTTATGCTGGATTAAAATTGTATTTTTATACAGAAATAGGTAAAATGCCTAATACGTTTTGTGTTTATGGCTGTACTATAGTAATAATGCCTACAGAGAGTCTGTCCAAGTATCAAATTCCCCATAAATGAACCCATACGGCTATTCAATTCTGCAATTCACAGAGAAAATGTTATACCATCAGATAATTCATGGTAGGTAAACACTTGTTAATGATAAATATTTGTCAGAATTTTGTTATTAAACCCATACGGTGGTAGTAATAATTGTGAATATAGGGGAATTGTGATTATAGTGTGGGAAGGGTATTTATTTAAATTACTAATGAATTGCTTACTAAACGTCTTATTTTAATATTTATGTTTCAGATAGGCCTATATAACAATATTAATAATACAAAGTCTGTGCCATGTTTATCAGAAGAATGTGAGATATTGCCTTTTAACTCTATCACTTTTTATATCAGTTTAACTGATGTAATTATTTTTCTGGAAAGAAATAATTTAGATAAAACATTTGGCAGTTGAATAAATATTTGCGGGCGAAGCGGTGAGCACCTGGTAATTTGTTAAAATTAGTTGATGCCATGCAAAAATACAAACCCAATCTAACATAAATATTTTTTTTTTAAATAAGGAGATAGTTCAGTTAAAGTGTATTTATTTATTTATTTAATTTTGCGTATTTAGAACGGTTATATGATGCAATATTTCACATTAAAGAACAAATAGAAGGCGGGGAGTTCTTCATAATTCACAAAGGCTGTAATTCTATACCGGTACCATTAAGTAACAGTATTGGCGACCAAAATTCAGCCTTCTGATTTGCTATTCATATGTAACAATAATTGCGACTAAATTTCTTCGTTTGGCTACTGCCTTCAGACTTGAAATTTTGGCTCTGCTTTAGACACTTGCAACTGGTTGAAATTCCACATGTTCTTATACTGGATCATTGGTTGCCGTTTCATGAACTGAAAAGTCAATATAAATTATTTTAAAAATATGAGTTTAATTTCCCTACAAGTTTATTTACTACAGAACACTCAGATGATCATTCAGTGCAGAATCAAAAAGAGGAATATAAGAGAACCGTTCAAAGATAAAGCACGGAAGAATTTCTGTATCACAGATAAATTTATTTATGTATCATCGAGATTATTCCTAGTTCTACAGAAAATTGAAGCGATGCTATCCGGATTGTACAAAACAAAAATTGTAACAATCAGGTTAATTCTGTATTTTTATGCCCCATGCACTCCTCACTTAAGTGAATATAGAAATAGATTATAAATTATAATAGATTGTAATAGATAATAGATAAATTACAGAGTAAGAACCTTTAAGTTGACAAACCAATATCTGAAATTACTCCAATTTACGACCGAGCACATACTACACATATAATTAAGTATATTAAAGAACTCACTATCGATCCTTCGTTACCATTTATATTGTAACTTCTAGAAGTTTAAAAAGGATCCTGCTAACGTGTCCCTTCCTTTTGTAAGAGTGTAATCTTTAATAATAGTTATAATTTTGTATGTTTTATATTCTGCGCCCAAGTGGTCAGCCGCGGATGGAGGCCAGACGTCCGTTTGTAATGGAAATAATAACAATTGAATTCCAGAGGCGTCGACTTGAAAATATTGTTGGGGGAGTCAAGAATCCGATTTTTAGAAGTTACACAAAGGCTTCGTCATCTTCACACACTAAATGCTCCCTGAGATGTGTGTTTGTTTGTGTGCTCGCTTAAGTTACTCCTCCTAGACCCCAAGGTCTGAAACTTTCCCAATATCTGGGCATATCTATCCCATATTTCATCCCGATTGGATTGGTCAAAATGTAATTTTTAATTTTGATTAAGCTTATTTGTTGTGATTTATGCAGTCCTGCACAGTCACTGCAGGCTTATGGACTGCGTACAACGTACTCTTGTGGTGATGGACATTTCTTACAGGATACTCTAGCGGTGTTATAGGTTATTTTGCATCAGGGAGCCGCAGCGAAAATAATATAGATGCATTGGCTCAAATGGGAGTTTCTGAGCTTTATAATATATATTTACATCAGAAGGCAACCATTAAGAATAGAAAATAATTCGAAAGGCTTGGGCCCCCCTGAGGCCATCAACAGATCACAAGGTCAGTCGCTAAGAAATATTGGAATATTCTTGCCAGAACATGTTTTCGAACAAATGACTAGTTGTATGTAGATTTACAAGAGCTACTACAAGAGGTAATGTCAAAGTCTGTATTATTAATACAGGGAAAAAAGGAAAACTTATTTCTGGGAACCAAAGGATTTTTATGTCTTATACCGTGTTATCTTATTAAATGAATTAATTGTGGACTTAATACCAACAAGATGTAATTCAATGTGTTGAACCGATCAATGAATATTTACTGTTCGATTTTTAAATTTCTACTGCTATAGGCCTATTGGTAAAATTAACTTGATGGTAAAATTATTATTTTCCCAGCCTATGTAACGGGCTTAATCATCTCGTATGACGAAAAGTTAAATGTTAGAGGGAGGGCAGAAAGTACCGCGCCCGCTTCTCCCAAAGTCGGCGCCTACGTTGAGTTTGTATCTGTTCAAAGTCCTATAGCGTCTTCTCGATACTTGTAGCCCGTTAAATTAAATTAAAATAAATATTCTTTTCTCAGTCCTAACTGTATTATGACTTAAAATTCGGCAACTGACAGACCTACATGAACCAACGAAATAAATCTGATGAAACAGATTCCTGCAGAGGGACCACTTGGCATATTATTTCTACAGTAGGCCTATTGTCCACATACAGTTAAAGAATAATAGACTGCAGAGTTAGAGTTTTCATAGAAAAAAACACATAGGCGTAATATTTTTTTTAGTAAATATCACCAAAATATAATTTACAACAAATTCACTTGAACCTTTATAAAATTAATAATTTTTTTATTGCATGAGGTGCTACAATTTAGTTTTGAGGAGAGAACAATGGCCTATGAAAATATGAATCCTATTTTATTTTTAATCTTGCATGCAATACGCATTTCAGGAAGTAAAACAACAACAATAAAGAACTAAAAAAGACTATACAAAGTCAGGACACCTCACCAACCTGTTACAGAGATAAGCATATTATTTATCTGCCTGTTACATAATGTAATGTACGCTTGTGATAGAAAATTAACTGGATGGTACGAAAAAATTATTAATTATAATCACGTTTAGATATACTGAGATAGCAGACAAGTGCGAACATTGTTTAGTGTGGGATTGAAAGTTTGCCAAACAACGAGCGAATTGTTTGCATAGCTGTTGTAGTGCGGGCACGTTCAATATCTGCTTTAATATGCAGTGCCGACAGATGCTCTGAAACAAACCATGAGATTCAAGAGACGGACATCCATTAACGCTGCATATTCAAGTTCTTGGGCTAAACATTTTTTTAAGTAGGCCTACTTAAATTGTTACATTTCTTTCTTCTTACGAAGATCATAACATTTCTACACAGCACCGTTCTCCTTAGACTCCTGGAATGTTATTAGTTTCCATGCCAAGTGAGTTGATCGAGTCGGTAATATTTGCAGATTCGAATTCGGGATGTCGCAGGTTCGAATCCAGTAGCGTCAAACTGAGTGTGTTTACTGGGGGGTTTTCCTTATTCGGAAAGGCGAGGGCGTTGCTGGACTACACCTGCCCCGAACATCCCCTGTCCATTGTTTTAACAAATTTGTGTTATTTGAAAAGGAGGACCTGCGACATGTTGATCCCGGTTCTGGTAACTTAGACAGAGTTCTTATGTCTAATCTAAATTCATTATGTGATCCAAAGATTTGTTGTCCATGGACATTGGAGTATGAGACGTATAAAACATCAATTGCTGGAGGTAGATAGAAAGAGAGAAGAATTTAAAGAAAGAAATGTTGCTGCGTGACTGTGCCTGGAACTGAGCCCCGAATCTCGCACAGATTTCTTGCGCCCGCTCTGCATATACAGAGTGTTTCAAAAATAATTTTACAAACTTCGGTCATGGGTTCCTTACGCCAAAAGAAGGAAAAAAGTTCAAGTGAACATGTGTCCCATAATCCTTTTCATCGACGTGTCATGGAAGCCTGCGAAACCATTCGACACCATCCCGGAGTATTTGAAAGGGTGCGACAGTCCATGATTCGACGCGTGCATTCATGTCTAGAAGCAAGAGGGGGGGGGGGGGCATTTCGAACATTTGTTATGAATTTTGTGTGTCGACGTGTTATGAGTGTACCAATGTGTGGAACAGTTCCAAACGAGAAAACAAGGATTATGGGACATATGTTCATATGAACTTTTTCCTTCTTTTGGTGTAAGGAACCCATGCCAGAAGTTTGTTAAAGTATTTTTGAAACATCCTGTATATGTACAGGGATGCCATTTTATGCGGAAACTTTTTAACAGCGTTGCCCCTGCTCATACTTTCCCCGCTGTTGTGCTTGCACCGGCGGGGACCGTGTTCCGTTACTACCGGCAAATCAATTTACTATCAAAATAGGCCTACATGTAGAGGCTTATTGCTCACCATTTATTTGAGATACTGTTGACAATGACCCCCGTCAGCAGTAAGACATGCCTCACATCGTTTAAACAAATTATTTTCCACTTTCTGTAATTCCGCTTCGGTAATACACTGCACTGCACGTGTTATTTCGGCCTTAAGTTCTTCTAAGGTATGCCTTTCACGCTTCTTCGGTATGTCACAAACTGAACCTGTTGTAGGCCTACGCCACTTTTTCATCAACTTCGAAAGACACGATTTTGTAGGGATAGTACAGTCAGGATATTTACGAGAAAATCTCCGAACGCGTCTTCTATGGTTATTTCTCAATAAGTAACATTCCACCAAATAAATTCGCTGTTCAACCATATACATTTTCGATTATTGTGTTATGTAACACACGACAACAATAGACAAGCAGCTCACTACAACACACCGAAGCAATTAACCGCTTGTATGCTTTGTACAACTGCGATGCAATGCGATGCTAGCGCGGCAATGCGGCAGGGATGCGAGGTTTCCTCATAAAATGGACTCACTGCATATGTGTGTGTATATATTGCTCTCTGCTTCGATGACACTTTTCTTTTCTTTCTTACACAAGGACTGTATGGGGACAATTCTATGATGTTAACCTTATTCGAACAATCTGTCTTCTGTACCATAAATTTGCTGACACCCAGTCAGGATTTGTACTTGGGCAATCAAGACAATCTTGCTTCATGACTGTCTTCTTTAATGTTAATATTAATTATATAAGGGTAGGCCTAAATTCAGTGACATGTTGATTAGGCCCATACGTTTAAAACAGTCGTATAGGTTATGAATGAATTAAATTTAATGTGAAAACAATCTATCAGGAATTAAATTAGGTCTATTACTTACACAGGAACGTTTAAACTGAAAAATACATTAAAATACAATGCAGATATTGGTAGCCGTACATTTCGCTAGAATGTAGAATATTCTATCAATAGCAGCTGCGTTAAATTATTCAACGGCTACATTTTTTTTTAAATCTTTTATTTATATTTAATAACACTGACATCGTTATAAAGAAATGAATTGCACATAGAGGACTACATTACCAAAGCGATCGACAATTTGGTACGTCATATTGAATGGGCCATGCAATATTATTGCACTACATTGCCCAATATAAAAAGTATTAATTAAAGTTTATATGCTGTAAAGTGGACAAATAATAAGGTTTTTGTAAAAATACCAGGTGGATAGAACTTCTGCAAATGAAAGTTTGCTGTTTAGCAGGTAACTTCATCTATTATCTCTACTGAGAGAAACTGATACATCTTAGCTTTTCTTGTTTACCGTTATTACGAATAGGCTACTAATGTTTGTGGCGGCTCGTTAGCTGATTGGCTGTCCTCTAGAGCCAATGAAAATGCTTCGGGTCTACGGACACCGCACTGTAGAATATATAATAGATGGTGTTATTAATTATAGGGAAACGTACATAATTTCGGGAACTAATAACTAGGGACCGGATTCTTGGGTTTTTACCTATTTTTTTCCTTACTTCCAAAACAAAAATCGCTCATACACTTTTTCGAATCATGTCCATAGGATTCACCCACATTAATTCTGTGGTACCTAAAAATACCTAAATGGGGTATAAAAACCTAAATACACCTAAACGGGATATAAAACCTAAAATATCTAATTTAGGCTCCTTTTTTGTCTTTCTTGTTTGTTAGTTGAGAAATCGATATTTTGCGAGGAGAGAATAATTTTTGTCGGGTAGAAATTAATACCACCAAGCGTTTCATTCAACCCATTGTCGTCTGGGATGGACAGTATCAAGAGAGGAAAAGAGTACCGGCGTATTCCTTTTAAAATATTAATACGAACAATCATTGTTGCCGTGTAAGAACAAGGCTACAGATTTATGTGTTTTAAAGCCCTTTTTTGCCTTTATTACTTCCCTGTTATTCATACTGAGCGGATACACTGTGAGTTTTAAGAAGACGTGTTAATTATGCCGAAACAAATAAAATCGAGTTTATTACGGCAGTGGATTGGCGACGACCTGAATTTCACTACAGATGGCAAAGTAATATTTTGTCAAGCCTACCAGAAACGGGGGAAGTTTTCGTCCCTAGTTGATCTGTTGTGCGGTTAGCATGCGTAACAACCGAAGAAAGGAAAATAATCAGTTTCACATTATCCACATCCAACAATAAAGTATTTTACTCACTAAATTAGAAGAATCGGATTCGAATCCTGAGAAGGGTAGTGTCTAGATACAGTATTAACTATTAACTAAGAGATGACAGGAAGAACTTCACAGTTGAGAATCTTGAAAGATATTTAGTGATATACTGTAACCAGGAAATGTGAGGCAATCTTATTATTTTCACTGCTTCTTTTGAGTGTTTATGCTTTCTTTCTGCAATTGTATAATATTGTCCTAAAGCAAGTTTACACAAATTTAAGTCAATTTTGTTAAGTTAAACTTTACAAGTATGTAGCACATTCAAATTCATTAAACCAATTATTCTACCCGAAAACGATATTTTGGACAAAAAACCTAAAAAAAAAAACTATTTCACCTAATGGAAAACCTAAAACAGTGTTTTTAAAAACCTAAAAATCCGGTCCCTACTAATAACCGATATAATGTTATTCGCTAAAAAAATCGTCCTGTTTAGGGAGAAAACAATGTGCGCTTTTATTTGCTTGTACATTTACTAGCATAACATTAAAAAACAATGTTGTTTATTCAACTTGAGAAATAGTTTAATCTTACCTGAATGAATGTGATACAATTGAATCCATTATTGTGACAATACACTGCATTTGATACGCATTTTCAACCATGCTTTCTCTGCTACATTACTAGGAATTACGAAGTGATTTTTTTTTTAAGAAAAATGTCACTCTGTAGCATTTGCGAATAGGGCACATGTTGATTTAAGCTTTTTATGGAAATTTCCCAGCTTTCATTGCTCCTGATTGCGGAAAAACTTGTGTATCACTTATAGGCCTATATACATGCATACATACGAACATCTATTTATAATATGAACATTTTCAAGTTTATTGAGGAAAACGTAATAGGCTGTAATTGAAAATTTACTAGTGATATTAAATCGGGAGTAATTCTATCCTGTTTACAAAAATATGATAATATATAATTTTCTAAGACCTCAATAAAAACACATTACGTTCATTACTGTTTTAATACTGTTTTAATACTGAATACTGCTTTATTGTAATTGAGGCACAGTGTTACTATCCGGAATGTCACGGATTCGACGCCAGATGAGGTCATTCGGATATTTTATTCACCCTAATTCTTCATCTGGCACAATGAACCTGGGGTTGACTCAGACACCAACATAAATAAGAAGGCCTACCAGGTAATTCTGAGGGTAAAGGCGCCCGGCCTATAAGACTGCTATTTGCACCAACTTTCTTTCCGATTGTCTAAAAAATTCACATGCCTTGTTCTCCAATGACACTCTATTGTTGTTTTCGAATAATTTCAATTAATATAGTATTATGAATATATGAATTCATGAACCACAGATTAGTATCTCTCTTGGACATTACATGATTGCATCAGTTGAGTTAAACATTCAAACTTACTGATTAATAAGTAACCCATATGAGCTTCCATGCTCCATTTGTCTTATGTTGATATTGATTTATTTCTTCAGGAATGCTTTCATAAAATAGTAATATCTAACCTACAATCCGTAATCCGACAAAATGTATTTACTCGATAAGAGCTTGCAGTACGATTTATTGCTTCAGGATGCGGAGATGGCTATTTATCAATCGAGCAAAAAAAGACACAAGTTTTTTCTGTGTTATTGATTTAATACATCAAATACCAAATACCAGCGTCTTGAAAACAGTGAGTTGACTAAACGAACAAGAGTCATGGGATTGTTACATAGGCTAGGCCTAAATGGAAGAACATATAAAGGAAATCCATTTCTTATTATCAGGGCCCGGATTTTGATGACATGTCATCTTTTAACTGGTACATCATAGACGTTGCCCAGTAGTGCATATATCCTGATCATGACTCCTAGATCTTTTTTTCCTAATTGTTTAGTTATTTCCAAAATTTATTGTCCTTATTGGCTCATTTCCTGACCATTTTACGGTATTTTATCCTCCATTTCATGTTTTTAGGTTTTCTTTAATTTAAAATTATTATCTTCTCATTTTGTTTTGTTTCTTGCATTATGTAGAGTGTTTGTGAATTTACTTACATTCAGTAGCCTACTATCGACACTCTAAAAAAGTATAAATAATTAAATCTTGTTATAATTTTAATTTGTATGTAGAAAGACTATGTTTGCTGTTTGCATTTAACCTTATGTAATTAACTATTTACAAGTCTACAATTAAATCAAGAACATAAAAATAGATTAGACACAGATCTGACGAATAAAATGAATATTTTCATAAACATCTTTTGTCTTTTTTGGGGGGGGGGTTCTTCTTTTTTTACTTTTTATGTCCTTGTTGTATTTTTACGGTCATTTTATAGCTAATTTTTAGAGTATTTTTGGTAATCAAAATCCGAATCCTGCTTATTATTATTCATAACAGTTTACGTTAGAACTACAGTAACGATACTTGACAACAAATAGATATATTTTTAGGTCATATTGTATTACAATGACCACCTGGGTGGTTTCAGGATTAGCGTCGCTCGGTACCTCTTCTTCTGTCGTGATAAATTATTGATCGTGATATTCACGAATCTGTACACTCCAAGTACGAATTATAACAAGTGAACCGTATGGGGTGTCATGCTGAAATCTACCCTCAAATTTTGCATATCGATAGGTCTTCATTTTCAGAATAGGCCCATGCAAAAAATTAGCTGCTCATACGAACTGTAAGTGGGTGAAAACGTGCTGATATTGTTCCATAAGAAAACAATGGCGGGGACTTGTAGAGCTCGCTTGAGCAGCTTGCATGCTGGGATCGTAAGCGAGGCGTGGTGTGAGGTAGAGGAAGAAGCCACGTCGTTATTCGTTGAATGTGATAGATCATTCCCATTTAATCACTTCTTAATCTTCTTATCATTTCCACATTTTGAAACTAGGCCTAAATAATCTGTCAGACATTGAGAGGTTGTTTATGATCGTTAGAGAGTATGGGTGTTAAAGGCTAGATGCGTGACCACTCAAAACGAGTGATTAAAACAAAGATTTTTTCGCCATGCGCAGCGAATCACAATACGAGGGATGTTCCGAAAGTACGTTTTGTAATTTTTTTTATAGTGAAGATGGTACAACAGTTGATACAAACAATCGCAATAAGAATTCACACCCGTTGCTGGTTCAACGACAGAAGGAGCTTCAGCGGAGGAGGAACGACGTATGCGTAGAGCGCCGAAGAGAGAGCAGCAGCAGACCGGTGTGCCCAGTTCACCAGTGAGGGAAAAAATTAAACGTGTCACCCTCCGCAGGGAAGGTTATAGCGTGCACTCAGCCTCGATGGTCAATGGACCATCACTGCAACATGCTACTGCGACACCGTCACCAAACTCAGGTCCGCCATTCGACGAAAGAGACCAGGGCTCTTGAGTGAAGGTGTTGTGCTCTTGGACAACAACGCACTCTCGGCACGTCACTTCCAAAACAATGCTCAGGTGGAGCAGACTGTTTCTTGCATCGCAGAACACCGAGTTTTACCAAAGTGGTTTCTTCAAACTGGTTACACGCTACGACAAATGTCGGTGTCGACTATGTCGAAAAATAGTACAAGGTGTATAGTTCATGATGCCATGGTTTTTTTGTTTGTTTGTTTGTTTGTTTGTTTGTTTGTTTTTTTTTTTTGCAATGAAGTTTCGGTGTGAAGAAAAATGACGAAACGTACTTTCGGAACGTTTTCAATGTTGACATTTATTGTACATACAAACCTCTTTAAATATTAAGAACTCGGACTATCATACTTACTGATCGATATTATAGGCCAAAGTAAAATAAAATAATTGAACTAATTTAAACAGTACACGAAATTCATTTGCTAATCCTAAACACTGTCAGGTACCGGTACTAAGTATTTCACGACACCTACTGGAATACAATCGTGTATCAGAAGAGTGTTTTATTCATTATCACAATATTAGCCTATTTAGTTCCCATAGTGAAAAGGAAAGGGAGAGATAAAGCTAACTATACGTATAGCCCAGTCAAATGTTACATCGGAACTTACATTAAATGGGGTATTAATGATTTTTGGAGGGGAGTTTCGGACCATTGCTGGGATCACAAATCCAGATTTTCAACCCTCAGAAATCTGTGCTCGCTGAATGGCGGTCGAAATAAACCGGTTTTTTCGGACGTTTTTCGGTTTTTCGACAATATCTCCTAAACTATGCTTTTTTTGGAAAGCATTTCCCTTAGCTTTTTTAAAGTACATTAAATTTTCTAAAACATGAAATCAAAATCGTTTTAGTATGTTATATAGTTACCGAGATACGGCTTTTCAAAGATTGGCCTTTTTTCCAAAAAGTTAAGATTTTAAGTTTTCTTCGTGTTTCGAACCGAATACCAGCAGAATGACACATCCTACAGAAAAGTCAAGACAACAAAAGTTGTAGGCAATTTAAAAAGCTTTAATTTGAGCTATAACTGGTTCATATAACTCAGATAGTCTCGTCATAAATGACAAAAACCGAAAATATGAAAGAATGCTTTTTTGGGTGAAAGTTGAATAACATCGTTTCCTCCACCAACACCTTAATTTTTTTGGTAACATGTTGGCGGATAATGTCTTATAACTGTGTATAGAAACTATTTGTGTGTATATGTGTCTATGGGAGATGGATTTTGTCACAAAAAATATTTAAACAGAATATTTCATAAAAATGTATTTACTTTTAAACCAACAGGCATATTTAAACCATGTGTGAGGTTCCTAGTAGGGGATGGTATGGGACCTGGGAAGTCGAGGGTGGAGTGATGTCTTCATCCTCGCTTGAAGAACTGTCATTCTGAGGTGTGGGCACATTACGGCAGAATTTTTCCCTTGCAGAAAGGGCACAAAACTGAGCATTTCAGCCCAGTTTTGCGGCAGCTGCAGCTCCCAGCGCAGCCCATCTTGCACTTACACGAGATCAGTTCCCCGTTACTGACAAAATAGTTTCTATTAGCAGTGGGATTGTTGGAGGCTATGGAATCAATTGTTAAATTGTCAAGGAACTGGGAACAGAAGGCATGGTTAACATAGAAAACCAGACATTTGGGAAAGTTGAATTCAAACGTAAAGACAAAGTTGTTACCTTCGTTGCAAGTTGATACCTTGGCAAGCGTCAATAATTCCATACAAGTCACTAATATGAAGATTGAAGTTGACCTTCTCACAATATTTCAGTGAGTTAGCATTACCATAAAAATCCGACGCAGAGTTGAAAGCCCACTGCAAGTATGAATTGCCCCCTTACCCAATGTCTCTTTTCAACGAAGCTGGAGTGAAGAAGGGAACTAAGACAGCTCTATATTCGTGTTTCACATCCCTCACTACCAACATCTCCCAAGACGCCAATCCTCACTTCGTGCTCGATGGTGGCTACTTGCTCCACAAATGTGTGTGGCATCAAAACACATCAGTGAAGACCATCATTGATGGCTACATTCATTTTGTGAAAAAACCATTTTGGAACAGATGTAATCCACTGTCTTCGATGGATATCCGGAGGACGCCTCTCAAAAAAGTACCAAAAGTCCCGAAGGTCTCAGATGATACTCCGCCCTCAACTGCAGTGACATTGTCCTATCAGCTTCAACTACCATCAACATCACACAAGAGAAGTTCTTATCGAACGACACTAAGAAGCATAGGCTGATAGAGCTACTGAAAACTAGATTTGAGCAGCATGGTGTTGAGGTGACAGAAGACGACACTGACGCTGACATTCTTAGAGCTGCCATCACCAAAGCTGACTCTTCTGAGAAGGTTGTAATCATCGTGGAAGATGTGAACCTGCTTGTGTTATTAGTTGGTTTGAGTTCCAAAAAATACATCTACTTTCAGAAGAGGTGAGCCAGACGTCCAATATTCATCTACATCGTTCACCACCGGAAATTCTTATTACTCTCCCGGGCCCCTTTCAAGCAGGGGAAAACCAAATTTGTCAAACCTTCCTCAAGACCCCAGC
Organism: Ectobius pallidus; assembly: GCA_964059195.1. NCBI lineage: Eukaryota > Metazoa > Arthropoda > Insecta > Blattodea > Ectobiidae > Ectobius > Ectobius pallidus. The sequence goes on along the minus strand of CAXKWD010000010.1, from coordinate 23,584,147 downwards.
ACTATTCAAGCAAGCAGAAGTCTTCCTCCACCCAGATGTGAGTCACGATGAAATAGCTGCAGCTGAGGAGAAGTATCTCGTCGCAGTTTATGAAGGAGCGACTGACACCACCCTCAACGACCTGTCAGCCAAAGTCAACCTCGTCCGTTTGTCACCAACCACAGATGCTGCAAAATATCATGCTTATTGTATGTATCACCAGGTATGTCCATATACATTTCCTATCATTATGTTCTTAAATTTCGTTGTTCACTTATACACTTTTATTGACACCGTGTGTATGCTTTGAAATATTATAGAATAACTAATTTTCATTCTACTTTTTCGCAGGTACAAAAGCGGTTGGGGTGGAAAAAACTCACGGATTGGGGTGGAAGTTGGACGAGTTGGGCTTACTCCAATTGCAATGGAAGTTAAACCAGTCCCTCAAACCCCTCTGCAACTGATCTCGTGCAAGTGCAAGATGGGCTGCGCTGTGGGCTGCAGCTGCCGCAAAACTGAGCTGAAATGCAATGTGCCCACACCCCAGAATGACAGTTCTTCAAGTGAAGATGAATACATCACCCCACCCTCGACTTCCCATACCATCCCATACCAGGAACCTCACACATGGTTTAAATATGCCTGTTGGTTTAAAGTAAATACATTTTTTATTAAATATTCTGCTTAAATATTTTTTTCTGGCAAAATCCATCTCCCGTAGGCACATATACACACAAATAGTTTCTATACACAGTTATAAGACATTATCCGCCAACATGTTACAAAAAAATTAAGTTGTTGGTGGAGGAAACGATGTTATTCAACTTTCACCCAAAAAAGCATTTTTTCATATTTTCGGTTTTTGTCATTTATGACGAGACTATCTGAGCCACATTAAAGCTTATTAAATTTCCTACAACTTTTGTTCTCTTGACTTTTCTGTAGGACGTGTTATTTTCTCGGTATTCAGTTCGAAACACGAAGAAAACTTAAAATTTTAACTTTCTGGAAAAAAAGGATAATCTTTGAAAAGCCATATCTCGGTAACTATATAACTTACAAAAACGATTTTGATCTCATATTTTAGGAAATTTAATTTACTTTTAAAAAGATAACAAATAATATTTTCAACAAACGCATATTTTAGGAGATATTGTCGAAAAACCGAAAAAATCCCGAAAAAACCGGTTTAATTCGACCGCCATTCAGCGAGCACAGGTTTCTGAGGGTTGCAAATTTGGATTTATGATCCCAGTAATGGTCCGAAACTCCCCTCCAAAAATCATTAATACCCCATTTAATGTAAGTTCACGCATTTTTTTTGTAACATTTGACTGGGCTAGTAGGCTTATGCGAGAAGCGTGCTTTGCAACACTGCAACAGCTGACGCGCGCGTTAGTAGGGAAGGTCCCAACTCTCACCGACAGCTGTGCAAGGCTACTCAATATTTGGAATTTACGAGAGTCTCAATTAATGTTCACTCACTTAAAGTTATATGAGCAGCTAATTTTGAGCATGTGTCTATCTGCAATGAAGACCTACCGATATGCTAAATTTGAGGGTAGGTTTCGACATGACAACCCGTCCGGTTCCATGTGAGTTTTAAATTGTGTGTGTGAGCATAGAACTTACTACTTCCAATAGACTCCTAAGATATTTTTGTACTCGAGTTTTTTTAAAGACGTTCTTCCAATTTATATCCAGATTTTTCCCAGGGACATTTTATTCTAGGGTATTTGTTCTTTAAGACCGCCGGCGTGGTCTTGTGGTTAGCGTCGCTGACTACGGATTTTTGTGAGGTAGGGAGGTCTGGTAGGGGTGCACTCAGCCTCGTTATTCAAATTGAGGAGCTACTTGATAGAGAAGTAGCGGCTCCGGTCGTGGAAACCATCATTAACGGTTGTGGGTGTCGGCATGCTGAGCCCATGCCCCCAATTCTTCCGTCTGCCTATGGTGGATGACGCAGCGGTCGGGTGGTAGGCCTTGTCCCTTCTGGGATGTTAGCGCTACGGAGTTATGTGTTCTTTAAGCTAAAAAAAATTGACTTTTTATTCTCGAAATAATTCTTGCTCTCATTCACGGTTGAACCCACGAATCAAGAGTATTAATTATTAATCACTCGAACACTGAGGACACTTAGTCTGTTTTGCTTATTATCTGGGCATACAGTGGTAGGCCTATTAATCAGAGGCGAGATGCGCGTGAGGGGAAGTTACGCATGTGGGAGGAAGAATGTTGTTCTGCACTACCGAGAGAAGAAGCGGTTATTTCAAGGTATCTTATTTCTTAACTACATTATACGGTCTTAACGCACTGGAATCAACGACACAACTGTCCCATACACTTCTCGACGCAAAATGAATATTTAATGGACTCGTCTGCATCTAGTGCGCATCCATGTTTGGACGGTCACCTCTGATTAATACCACTGTATAATAATTCATTAAACGGGATGAGAATGTGTCCCATATGTAAGTGGAAGGAACTTTGGGTTTATATCCTGCGAACTGTGAGGGTTTGGAAGAATGGAGGGAGAAATATCGACCGCGATATTTTGCTGTGTCAATAGGGATCGGTGGGCATGTTGGTGTTACTGGTACGCAAAGAAGGGAAGGCAGGGAAATTTCTAATAAAGCGAGACAGCTCATGTACGAAAAAGCAACAATTTGGGAAGAGTCTAAAATTATAAGTAACAGAAATAATCAGTCGAACTGGGAAATGTGCAAGTACTTTCGCATTTTAAAGAGTAGGCATAGTGTGTTTGTGTTTGTTATTTTATTTTCCTCTCTTGTGTTCTTGTATATTACTAGAAGATAGCCCGTGGCTTTGCTACGGTTAAAATGATGCTTAAATACGAAGCTTACAGGTCTAGAATCCTGAGGGCACTGACAATACATTTACAAAAGTCTGCGCTGGCTTCATCAATTTTTATTTAAAATATCTCATTTTATACTATCGCTTTTTCCTTTAGAATATAATTCGTTCCTACCAGTACGTAGATTTCAGAAATTAATTATACCGTAAGTTTTATGCAGTTCCAAAGCTACCTGTGAACACCGATAATACGTATTGTTTCTCAACTGTTTGTTGACAGATGAATATGATGTGAATTTTATTTGATAAATTCAGTGCAATTTTTATAAATTATATAATTTTTCAAGGGAAGGGGTGTTTTTTTTTATTGTCCGCGATATTGACAATATATTATAGCTGGTGCCCGCGGCTTCGCCCGCCATTATTAATTGACTCCAGGATTTTTAAGAAATTTACACTAGCAGTTTATTAAAAATGTTTGTGGTTCAGATTTATGAAAATTGTAAGTAAAAATAAAATCAGAATATTTGTTCATTGTGTTCATTTCACTTAGGCCTTATATAATAAGGAAACGGTTTTCCTAATGTTGTACTCTTCGTGAAAGTTTAGACTGCGAGAGAGGAACACCGCCGAGTATACCCGATGTCTCACGAAGTTAGGGAGTGGGAACGCTATTTAGGGCCGTTGAATTGTATAAGAGTAGATGAAAGCACCTATCATCCATGCGGACCCGAAGAATGTTTATTTTGTACTATGAGAAGTTGCCTAATATAATAAGTACGTCGGCCTGGGTGGCACAGTTAGTGTCGCGAAGGTTTTCTGTGTCCAAGGTTGCGGGTTCGTTCCCGATCCAGGTCGATGGCATTTATGTGTGCTTAAATTTTACAGGCCAATATCTGTAGATTTACAGGCATGCAAAGGCACCTGCGGGACAAAAGTCATGCACACCGGCGACGGTCACAGGCCTAAGTCGCAATATATCCCCGTCGTTAAACAACCATACAACCACAGTATACGTATTAATACAGTAACGAAATTCTGTCCGTTTTTTCTGCCAGACGAATATGTGCGCGCATACACGCATACACCTAGCGATCGTAGCGGGTATAAACGAACACTACAGTAACTATTGCAGGAAGTATGTAAATAAATATTTATTAGAAAAAGCGTGTTTCAAAAGAACCGTATTATACTGCTGCAAATTGCAGTAATAATAAAGGAAGAAGTCCTGAATTGCATTTGTTCACTTTCTCAAAAGATCCAGAAAGGTAAGAACAAAAAAAATACGTAATATTTATAAGGCCGGGAAAATCCAAATATAAGTCGCACCTTATGAATGTGTCCCGCCCAACCCACCCTCAGAGATGCAGTTTCTTTTATACCACGATCTAGCGAATTCTTCTGTCCTCGTATTATGAAGAAACTCGTGATTGGACGTTGGAGGTGTGACGTCATACCGCTAGACGGAGGTGACAGGCTGACAAACATCCGGGAGATATAATATGCCACATTTTCGAAACCTACAAACTGTATATAGTAAATTATTCGAAAATGCAAGGGAGCTTCGCTACGGCTACCGCCTCCGCTTCGCGCACTTAACTATGTGGTTAGTATTATGCATTATTTAGCTATATGTAGAGGTGGATACAAGGCATTTGCAACAATATACAAGGACAGTTGGTCACTTTGCTTCGCTCAGAAACAAAATACATCACACAGTCCGAGCAAATGTGAATATCGAATAAGCGGAGCTTAAGGGGTGACTTATATTTGAATTTCGCTATTAGGCCTACTGCCTTACTCGTGACATGTACTCAGGTGCTGTTATGTTTCAACTTACTTTAATGCAATATGTTTATATTTTATTCTGTTATAATAATTTCTGGTGTAAAAAATGGGTAATTAATTGCCGACGAGAAGACCTACTAATAGACATATAAAATATTTGAGTGAAAATTGCCGTCTTTGCTTTGAACGCACAGAAAACAGCCAGTTTATGAATTCCTATAAGAACTCCATAATTAAAACTGCTGTACTGACGGTGTTCTCAATTCCACATGATCCAGGATTTATTGTTTTGTTTAATGGAGTTCATCCTGCTGCAGTCTAATTGAGGGTAGATAGACCTACAATTGAAGTCGTATAACATAGAGAAACAAAATACACTCTCAGTATTGAAGTGCAGGATGAACAGCGTGACAGACCTATATTCAAAGACTACCCTCTAATAACTTTAAAATTTAAATGATGATTTTAATGGCAAAATACTAGGCTGTTCTTAACTAGAATATAACAGCCTACTTGTTTTATTATTTCTTAAATTTAAAATTAAGATTTACAATAAAGAAGAATATTGTGCATTTTTCTCTCTTAATATAACGTATGTTGTGGTGTGTTCATGTATTTTCCCAAGTTATGTGATATGATGAGAATGTAGTTTTTTTTTAATGTTTCATGGAGCGCTACTGTCGTCCAGTTAACATGTTGTCGTAGGACATACAGTTTTTCTACTGTATTAATACCTATACTGTGATACAACAAACCAATATAATAAATACAACTACATTACATGATATATTAATTTATTAGGACATATGGTTAAGAATGTTGTTACATAACAAAAAAATATCACTCAATTTTTTGGCTCACTTTCGGGAGTTCTAATCCGATGTATCTGGTTCTTTCCCTCACATGCAGAAATCAATCCCCTGTTGTGAGGTACAGACTAATAGAACGGCAGGATATTCTAAAAGTCCAGTATTATTATAGGTTAACGCGCATGCTCAGTCAGAAAAGTTACTTCACTAGAAGTTCTGTGAACAGTGGACCTCGCATTAAAAATTTGGGCCCAGCCCTATCTTCTTAGCATTACAATTTTAATTTTTACTCAACGAAACAATGTTAAAACTGTGTCCCTAGGTGGAAGGATTATAATTAGGTGCGAAATTTATTAATATCTAAGAATACATCCTGAATTCCCGTACCTTAAAACACGTAATTCATGATAAAATGTTGCAACTGACGGCCATATTACCTGGGTAAACAGGTTGACCAACACGACAAACCTAACAGGAGACTTAATACAGCACATTTTCAAAACGTGTGAATTCAGTATTCCCTACTAAGCTAATATCACTGTTCATAACCTAACCTAACATAACCAACCTAGCCTAACCTAACCTAACTTCCACTAAATTAGAATCTACTTGCCACTACTTACCTTAATGCAAGAATGACAGTTGGTCATCCTGCTTCGTAGTTGGTCTTTCTTCTTTGCTCAGAACCTTAATATGGCTGACGTCTTTCAAGCGTAATAAAAATGAATGGATTGAAATGGGTAAAAATAAGATCAAGTTCTAAAAACGACTAATTTCACCCCTTAATCAATTCCTTGAATAAAAGTAAGTATATTTAACGATGTTTCCAGCTCCAGGAAGGAAAATTGTAATGCTAAGAAGATAGTGCTCTACATAAAAAATTTAATATCTTCTCTTCATTTTTAAATTGAATAAAAAATAAAATAAAATCCTTTCACTTCAACATGTATAACCTTCTAACTGTTGTGGCTGTGATCCTGATCGTGAGGGAAATTTGCTTAAATGTTCCCACATTGAGTCGACAGTTATTGCTTGATCCGTGAATTCGGATCATGTCGCGTGACTGCTGTTTGGTGAGATTATTCCATTTTCTTACTATAGCAATATGATTTCAAATTTTCTGTAATTCAGACATCTCATCCTTTTGGCTCATCTAAATTTCGTTGTTTGTAATAAATATTGGTTTGGTAAATTCTCTTCATTTTTTTTTTAATGTTACGTGCTTGTGGCTATTTGAAATTTCGCCCCCCTTCTTTTCTTTTGGTAGTTCAGTATGTTTTCAATTTCGTTTAATTCCGTTCAGCCGTTTTTCTATTCTCCAGTTCTCTTGAAGCGGAACCGTTTTACTTCTGGTAACCAACCGTTATAATTTAAATTAATAGTTTTGACCAGCATCTTACTTCAAATTTAATTTATTAATTTTAAAAGTAGAAGATTTTCAGGATTGAAAAGGGCGTAGATTAAGATACAGATCGTAGGCCTTCTCATGCACAAATCTCGTGTTCTGAAAAGGTTGTAATCCAGGGATTGTAAGCATAGATTATCATATCTGATAATTGGGATTTTAATACTTGCGATTTGGATGACTATAAATTGGTACAGAAAGATAGCATAAATGCAGGGAGATTAGTATCTATTGTTCAGTATAATGGACTGATTGTAATTACATACCGTAATTGGTGGTTTAGTGATCAGAAAGAATAAATACAGGGAGATTAGTATCTTTCGTCAGAATATTACAATAGTTTCCTAATTGAAATTTTAGGTTTCAGAAAAAAGAAATACAGAGTGATTAACAAGTATTGTCAAAAATTATGATGAACAGATTATAATTATTTCCTGTGATTAGGGCTTTAAGTAATTAAATATAGTGAATCAGTTTTAAATAACTAGATAGTGAAACAATTTTGTGCGCTGATTATATACAGCGTGATCTGCTGTCACATGAAGATGACCTTGCTGGAATAAATCCAAAATTAGATTTTTGATAGACTTATGTATTCAGAGTGTATGTACTGTAAATAATTTTATGGTAATATCTGCGCACCTGTTTAGATCGCGTGAATTCTAATTTGTACATATTTGAATTTTTAATTAATTTATTAAGAGTTGTTATATTATTGGTCTTTATTGGATGCTGAAATTTATGCAGTTATGAGCTATTAAACTTAAATTAGGAATTTCAAATAATAAAATTGTTACCAAAACTTCACTTGTATTTTATGGTAGAAATTGTGGCCTATTTTTCCTTCAATTCACATTGCAAGGTTTTCATGATTATCTCAGGGATTAGGGGGTACCAGCGTAAACTTGTAGCAGAGTGTTTACTAAATTTAGTTAAGAATGTTCAAAATCAAGATCTACTTCACAAGTCTACGTTACCTTCCAGGGTACGCAATAACGTCCTTCATTAAGTAGGGGCGCAACATGCTTCATATTTAAAAATGCATTTCGTTATCCTTGTGTTACAAACATCACTCGTAAAACAACTATTTTTGTGAATTTTTCCGCAGTGTTTTAAAATTATCTTCTGCCTTCCAATAACGGCCACAGCAATTTAAAGGTTAATGACTTCAAAGAACAAACAAATTTAGAAAAGCAGACAAAATGCCAAACTGTCGAATTAGGTCCTCGCTTCACTCGGCCAACAATAGGGGTTCTAATTACTATTGTTACAATTTTTTCTTTAGTAAAACCATAACTACTGTGTTTATGTAATATATGAAACTATACTTCGAAATGTTAAGTAGGACTAAATTGGTTATTGTAAATCTCCAGTATAAACGTTGTGTTCAATGTGTGTTGTCAAGTGTTCTATTGAACTTTAGCTTAGAAACCTGGTTATTCCTTACCTGCTAATTTCTTTTGTCTCTAAATGTATTGTGTTCCAAAGCAAAGAACTTCTCTGTGAGGAATGCGAGGAATGTGGCCGTTACGTTACGAGTCGGAACCGTGCCGTGCTATTATTAACATTGTAGTACAGTACACTATCTGTTATGAAAACATTCTCCTCCTAGACCATGGGCCACTAATATGAAACACTCCCCCCCCCCGTGGGAATTTCCGACACATATTTTTTTGTTGGTATTGCCATCTAGTTTAAGTTTTTAGTTGTTTGCCTCTTGTCAATTACAGCATTTACCCGGAAAATCCGGAAAACCACGGAAATCCGGAGAAAATGAATTTGTTTTAATTTTTCATTGTTCTTTGCTCCTAATATTCCCAGGGAATTTCTGACTCACACATTTTGTTGATATTGGCATCTAGTTTAAGGTTTCAGTTGTTTGCCCCTTACAAATTACAACATATCCCCGGAAAACCACGTATATACGGAGAAAATGACTTTGTTTTATTTTTTAAATCTCTGTTCTTTGCTCCTAATTAGTGATGAGCAAATGCAAGACCAAGACCAAGACTAAGGCGGTCTTGGTCTTGGTCTTGGTCTCGCACACTCAGTCTTGGTCTTGGTCTCGCATCGGTAACCCTGGTCTTGGTCTTGGTCTTGGTCTTGCATACTCGGTCTTGGTCTTGGTCTCGGTCTTGCATACTCGGTCTTGGTCTTGTTGCAAGAGTCTTGCATTTTTCTTTTACGCATTTTACTGTGATTGATGGCGTTTACGTGATTTACAGTTACACCGATTACATGTGTGTTATTGCTTGCGAAAGTAACGAAAGCTAATTGCTTTTAGTTGCTTGAACCGTGAACACAGTAACAAAACAACTGAAAGCTATTTCATCTTTAGCCATTAGTTATTAAGTGACAGAATGGTACTTTATGAAATTTGTGTGGGGGACGGGAAAATGTCTGTCCGTCTGTCTGTCTGTCCATGTGTCTGTACTCGCGATAACTCAAATGCGCTTTATTGGATTTTCATGAAACTTGGTATACGCACTTACAACATCCATAGGAAGAAGTCTATTTATTTTCGCTGTTGCGTTTCTACTGGCTGCAACCCCTGCAAGTGATAGCAAAATACACGTTTTCATTCCTTAGAAAGTAGAAACAGCTATCGTTTCGTTGTGTTGTTGATTGTTGTAACGTAGTGTTTCAACATGAAACAAAAACGAGCAACCGTAACAAAACAAGGTCTGTGTGGCGTTACTTTACATATAAGAGATCAATTTTATAAAATAACTGTAAATGGATATACCATTAAAATGGTTTGTGTCCCGTTCTTATTTTAAAATTTGAAGATTTCAGACTACAGTGTAGTAGGATTAAGCCACCCACACAGCAAGGCCCATTTAATGTCCCGGTCAAGTACATATTTAGAAATCAGTTTCCCGGGGGTCCCAAACTGATGAACCAGAAATTACTGACATCTTCTCTTCCTAAGTAATACAAAAAATATTTTTTTAACTAATACTTTAAAAATCTCATATTTGGGTAGGGGGGGGGGGTGCGGTCCGGACCCACGTCCTTGCCTCCTGTCTATTTTAAATTCATAAAAAATTGTTGGTCTATACCTATCAAATTTTGCTGTTTTATTGCCATTGATATGCATATTTTAGAATTTAAAAAATGTTTAATTGGGAATAGGTGGAGCAGTTGATTTTATACAAGCATTAAAACTATCCGTCGACCGGTGTCTGAAATTTCTTATATATAAATATTAACAATAACAAGTTATGTCCAAAAAATTAAGTACAATGTCATTTGAAACGTAATATATATTTTTTGGGTAAAACTTAAAAAGGTATTAACAGTACCGAATGCATTTAAAACGTGTTGGATTTTTACTTTGCATTTTATTTCCTTATAGAGACTTGTTCTTTTTCTGTTACATGTTCACATTAATTTAGGTATTGGTTAAGAATTTCAATGTATTTAACTTTTTTATTAAGTAATTTCATTTAAAGTACTAATCAAGAAGATTCATTATTATGCTTGTATCAATGTGAGAAAACATTTTAACAGTTTTTCCAAGTTAAGGTAATTAGAAAGACCGCAAAGGAATATGGGCTGTGTGGTTATGTTGGCACTGAAGTCATAAAACTACCCTGCCACTATTCAGCAGGTAGCCAAAAGTTAGTTACTCACTCCACTATCCCACTGGTTGGAGTAGGGTGTATAGAAAAAATGGGGGAAAACCAGAATTTCGAGGTTTAAATAATCGCCAGATGTGTTTAAGCAGTCATATTGTCGTTTAGGAAAGAGACGTGGCGGCTTCTTACTGTAAATGGTGTTTATGTTAAGTCCTGATTATACAAATTCGTGGAGTGAGTAACCTTTCATAATAGTATGTTTCTATCTCTTTCTGTTCAATTACTGACTTCTGCCAAACATCTTCTGTCTCAATTTTCTGATCCGTGCCAACTTACAACAAACAGACTTTAGTGTTACCATGTCATAAATTTCTCAAGGGTCGGCGTAGCATATCTTTCAAATGAAGGAATGTGATTTACAAATGTCCTTGGAGACAATTTTCCTCTTTGCTATTTCTTACTATGAGGGAGGAATGTATTGTTCCTACCCCAAGAAGTAGTTTAAAACAAGTTCTCTGCAGGGCCGTGGAGAGAAAGCAAAGGACCTCAGTAAAAAATTTCCCGGGCCCCGTCAAATATTAATTTCACCACTGAAACCCAAAGTATGCAGCAAAAAGATTGTATAAAAATATTACATAATTATTATATAATGTATGTAATGGTATGTAAGTATCCTATTACTTGAAGACATATGATATTTTTGTTAATCACTAAAAAGTTAGTCATATTTTACAAACAATAAAACCATGTAAGTTTAAAAGCTTTTCAGTTGTACACACAGAGGTAATAATACGTGTTTTGACAAAATGCTATCAATAATCATAAAAACTAATCACTGTACAACTAGTGTCTTACTTTTCAACTATAAATAACAACATTTAAATTATATATCGGTACCCAACTATGTTTAATCACTATGAAAAATTTGCTTGTTTTGAACAACATAAACTGAAGATAAGATAAACATATACGATTGACAATAAAACTTGACACAATGACATAAGAACTCTTATTAAGTACCAGAATGGTACTTTCTGAGATCATGTGGGGGACGGGAAAATGGCTGTCCGTCCGTGTCTCTCCGTCAGTCTGTCCGTGTGCCTGTATGCGCGATAACTCAAATACGCTTTATCGGATTTTCATGAAATTTGATATACATATTTATAACGTCCATAGAAAGAAGCCTATTAATTTTGTACCAAATCGCTTGACCGGTACCGGAGTAACGACTAATTAACGGCCACATGCTTATTAAATGGCAAATCATCACTATACTACAAAGCCGCTTAGCTAATCACTGAGGGCCTTCACCACAATGCAGTCAGATGTTTGTAAATTTATTATATCACATCTTGCTTTAGATGTGAGGCATTCGTTCTGTTGTTATCCCACTTATTCCTTCACATGTGTTTAACGAACTTTCTCAAGAGTTCGGTCTAAAACTATATAGTTTCTGAAAAAAAAGACCAATTAACTACATCTGGCACTTTTTTGTATCAGTTTACCTGATTTTTTATTATATTATGGCACAGTCTATCTTATGCCGATATCAGACAAAGGTTGAGCTAATAAAGTATTCAAAAGGAAAAATGTTATTGTTACTGAGACATGTAATAGGCTATACTACAAAGTAATTATTAAAAGAATGTCTTAAGAATCCACCCTCTTAAAAAATAGCTTTCCTAGCTTTTTACTTTGCAAAAGTATCAATAATACTATTATAATTCATTTGTCTAGCAAAGATATCTCCAAAAACGTCAATGCTATAAGAGGTCATGTATTTCCTAGGAATCCCGGGTATAATTTTGCAGAGATTTGTACCAATTTTATATGTATTATATGTATCAAAATTAATCATTTGAAAATTATTATTTTAAATGCCGAACGTTAGTGAGGCCTACTGTTGAGTCCAAAAGGATTTCTGCTTCTACTTTTTAAAAAATAATTTTTCTCCAAGAATAATCCGCTTCAGATTACCTAAATTAATTCCGTGTCACCGTTATGCGACAGGACAATGCAGATAAAAAATAAACACATAAAACATAGCTTAAGCTGTTTGTTGACTTATAAAACATTTAATTTTAGAGTAAATTAGAAAGTAAAAAATAAAACCTGGTCGGCCGGGCCGGGGCCCCAAGTCTTTAGTCTCGGCTGCTCCCCCTCTCGTCCTTGCCAGCCTAGCCGAAACAGTTCCAACAAAAATGCAAGTGAAACCGGTCTTTTGCAACCGTTTCATAAAACTGTTATGTGCGCGTAACAGTTTCGGCTACAACCTTTATCTAGAAACAGCTTATTTTCCCACCTCTACCGGTAACGGTAACGGCACCTTTCAGTAGTGGTTGCTGGCTTGCTGCGTACACAATCGAGCATTTAAAACATTTTCAATATAGCAAGACAGCAAGAGTCTTGCAGTTCGGTCTTGGTCTTGCCCGAGTCTTGCAGACTTGGTCTTGGTCTTGGTCTTGGTCTTGCACACTCGGTCTTGGTCTTGGTCTTGCTAACGCAGATGCGGTCTTGGTCTTGGTCTTGGTCTTGCATTTTCTGCAAGACCAAGACCAAGACTGCAAGACCAAGACTGGTCTCGCTCATCACTACTCCTAATATTCAAAGCGAATTTGTGACTCATGTTTTTTATTGGCATTACCACCTACATTAAGGTTTGAGTTGTTTGCCACTTATCAATTACAGCATAAGCCCGGAAAACTCCGAAAACCACTGACATCCGGAGAAAATGGCTTCGTTTAATTTTTTTTAAATTTTTGTTCTTTCCTCCTAGTATTCAAAGGGAATTGGTGAATCATATGTTTTTGTGTTGGTATTGCCATCTAGATTAAGGTTTCAGTTATTTTCCCCTTGCCAATTACAGCATACACCCGGAAAACCCCGAAAACCACGTATAGTCGGAGAAAATGACTGTTTTATTTTTAAATCTTTGTTCTTTACTCCTAATATTCAAAGGGAATTTCTGGTTCGTATGTTTTTTCTTGGTATTGCCATCTAGATTAAGGTTTCAGTTGTTTGCCCCTTATGAATTATAGCATATCTCCAGAAAACTCCTAAAACCACGGCAATCCAGAGAAATTGATTTTTTTTTTAATTTCTTTAAATTCTTTGTTCTTTGCTCCTAATATTCCAAGGGATTTTTGTTTGTTGGTATTGCCATCTAGTTCTAGGTTTCAGTTGTTTGCCCTTATCAATTACATCTTATCTCCGGAAAACTCCGAAAACCACGAAAATCCGGAGAAAATGAGTTTGCTTTAATTTTTTTAAATCGTAGTTCTTTGCTCCTAATATTCAAAGAGAATGTGTGACTCATATGCTTTTGTGTTGGTATTGCCATCTATATTAAGGGGTTAGTTGTTTCCCCCTTATCAATTACATCTTATCTCCGGAAAACCCCGAAAACCACGAAAATCCGGAGAAAATGAGTTTGTTTTAATATCTTTTAAATTTTTTTTAATCTTTGCTCTTTGATACCAATATTCCCAGGGAATTTCTGAATTACATAATTTTTGTTTTTATTGCCATATAGTTTAAGGTTTCAGTTGTTTCCCCCTCACCAATTACAGCATGACAAAGAATACTGGAAAAAATCCTGATGCTGAAGGGATGAAAGCGATTGAAAACCTGGCAGAACACCCTTCATATTCAAATTTGAAATCTGTGAATGATAATTTATCTTGTCAAACCTTCCACAGTCACTACCCTACTTTCTTGACTGAAGTTAGAGAAGGGACATTGGGTAAAACAGCACAATTTTGGATTGGTAATATGGACAAATTAGTGTCATTGATTTTAAGATTTCAGCGAGCAACTAAGAAAAAGAACTTTAACTTACACTTGGCATGTTTAGAAGTTATGATTCCCCTTTTCTTTGCATGTGACCATCACAATTATGGCAGATATCTCGTAGTCCACATACTCACCCTTTTGTAACTGCAAAGGACACACCTGAAGCAGAAGAATTATTTCGCAATAACGGTTACAGTGACTGTACATCACAAGTTTCGAGTTCTAGAAATTCTGTGGATTTCCGTGGTTTTCCGGGTTTTACGGGGATATGCTGTAATTGATAACGGACAGACAACTAAAACCTTAATCTAGATGACAATGCCAACAAACAAATATGTAAGTCAGACATTCCCTGGGAATATTAGGAGCAAACAACTAAGGTAAAAAAATTAAAACAAAGTCATTTTCTGCGGATTTCCGTGGTTTTCCGAGTTTTATGGAGATATACTGTAATTGATAAGAGGCAAACAACTGGAACCTTAATCTAGATTGCAATACTAACACAAAACCATATGAGTCGCCAATTCCCTTTGAATACTAGGAGCAAAGAACAAAGATAAAAAAAATTGTCATTTTCTCCGTATATACGTGGTTTTCCGGAGATATGTTGTAATTGGTAAGAGGCAAACAACTGAAACCTTAAACTATGTGACAATACCAACAAAAAATATGTGAGTCAGAAATTCTCTGGGCATATCAGGAGCAAAGAACAAAGAAAAACTCATTTTCTCCGGATTTCCGTAGTTTTTCGGGGTTTCCGGGTAAATGCTGTAATTGATAAGGGGCAAAAAACAGAAAACTGAAACAAGATGATAATACCAACAAAAAAATCTATGAGTCGGAAATTATAATAAAACTAATTGCACAGAAATTATAAGAAAAGTAAAATAAAACTGCACAGAAATTATAAGCAACTGAAGTGCTTGCCAAATATTTTTAACTTTGCTAATAGAGCATTTCGGCACGTGCGGCGGCAACAATCACGCGCACGGCAGCCAATAAGCAATCGTTTAGCCACCTGTGATTGCAGCCCTCACCGCCTCCTCTACTACCACCTCCTCTTGCCCCTCTAATTAGCAGTGCACCCCGCAGAGAAGTTCTCTGCTTTGGCCAACTATACTTGCCATTCGCATCAAACGTTTAACCTCGTTGTCTTCGATACATGCTGTTGAGTGTTTCTATATTTGATCCAAGATGTGTACAGATCAAAAGTAAACAACCTAATGTGAAAGTACAAAGTACAGTTCACAAGAGTTCGTTTGTGAGACTGTTTAGTCCATTACAATTGAGCTTTTCTTTTTTAGATTAAGCGCCAAGGGTACCGGGTTCGATTCCCAATGTTTTGTATATATTTACACTCTGTATCTCCTCACCGACAAACCTTTCCTCGCACGTTTCTTTATTGGTGACGTAAGATCTGAAGGCTGTGGCTCGCAATAATCTTCTATAAAATTAGAGCTACACTTACTTATGTGTACTTCATCACACTTTATGTGAATGAAAAGTACAACGAATTAATTTATTATGTTATAAAATACTTCTTGTATTTAGTAATTTTTGTCACTTGTTTTTCTTCAGAATCAACAAAATGCCAAGGCAACGATAAAACAAATGAAATCTTGTTTGCTAGATATACAGTATGTTGTGAAACATGTAAGCCTATGATATTAATGTCAAAGCAAGCAGCTTACTTAACAGAATGTATGTTTTCACGATTACATAAGATATAAATAATTTTACGATGTGTGCGGAATGGAAGTAAACATCTGACTGAGCTTGTCGCACTATCGTGAAGTATGCGCCGGTGCGATTAACCAATGAAACGACGGGACACAGCCGAGGCAAGTCCGTTGTTTACTTTTTCTCCGTACAAGTGTAGTAATAAAGCTTCTTGTGAAACGCAGATTAGAACTTGTTGATTTTCTGCTTGCTCATTAGTTTTGTCCCTAAATGTAGCATACTTGCGACTTACATGAAACGTTTCACTACGTTATATTTAGTATGTGATGTAGTATGTTTCATTCCAATATTTTATGGTACAATAGCAGTCTGTGATAAGGAGAAATATTTCTGTTGAAGCTTTTTATATTTAATGGAAGTACCTATTTCAAATATGAAAAACTCCCTTTAGGCAGACCTACAGGCTGAGGTAGATTTCGAAGTGCTAAATCTCGCCTTATATGACAGCTACCGAGAAACCAGTTATTGATTTGTAGAGTACTCATCAAGAGCTTTTCAACGATACCCCACAAGACGTGGTTTCAAAAATTTCGAATTTCCGTCCCCCCACCAACCACCCCCACTCGTAGGCCTACCCCCAAAACCTCCGAATCGTTGGTGTCACTGTGAACTCCAATTTATTCAAACAAAGTTTCCCTCTATACTTCATAGGGGCCGAGATATAAATTTTTCTAAACTTCAACCCCCTCCCCCGTCCTTCCCCTTGGGCCAATTTTGCTCTTTAACAAACTTTTCCGAACTATTGGGCCTAGAAATAACATAGGAAAATTTGGTTCAAATATCTTCAAAATTACGGCCGCTAGCATGTAAAGATATATATATACATAAATATCACATTTTGTTTTATTTATTTATTTTATTTTTTGAACGGGTGGTGGTTTCGTACTTAGGGAGGCATGAAACGTAAAGATATGAAGGAATTCTTCGAAAGTCATGACATGGTATCGATTGTAATAGGTAGATTTTTCTTCGAAATCTACCTGAAAAAAGAGAGTCAATAGTATAATACGTGATATCTCTAGTGTGTCCCGTATATGGTACGTGTATTTGATTTTCTGATCAGCATAATCCTTTATCAACGCTCCTTTCTTTTACTCTGTTGGATGGTCTACTTTTTCCCGAGTCGTTCAAGTGGACGTGAAGGATCTCCTGCTTTGTCTCGCAGATATCATTCCCTCTGAAGTACAGAGCTCTCGAGTTTCTCTGTGATTCACAGTCAGCATCAGCGACAGGAATACAGTAACGTGTGCCAATTCTTTGGTGGACGGACTATGGCTGGGAGAGAAGAGTTAAACTGAATGCCATATCCAGTCAGATATATAAGACCTACATCGGATAGAATAGTTAATGAAAGGTAATGTTTATCATCACAATCATTATCTGGGTCATTGTCGTCAATGTCATCTATATCGGAATAGACCTAATTATAATCAACAAAGGCAACATGAAGGAGTAGAAAAGATTTAATTCAGTATTTTCACTCCTTCTGTAGCTATTAGGTTATTTTAGTGTCTACGACATAACATCTAAAGCCTTTTTTTTTACTGGCTACAATTAAGTATTTATTTTATATTTATTTCGTGTTTACATAGAACAGTGCCCTAGGAGGCATTGAAAATAATTTTCATTATTTATATTTGTTCATGAAATTAAACACACATAGCCCACGGGGGGGGGGGCTGGTTAAGATGCAGACTGCGTCATTGAAATTTCTGGGGGGAAAAATATTATCGTTTTATGAATTTTCTGGGGGGGGGGTTGAAAATTGTTGCAAAATTAGCGTTTTATATGTTAAAAATTAAAACGGTCAAGTTTTATAACTTCAAAAGGTCTCTTCTAATTCTTTAGAAGTTAATAGTCAATAAATTAGCGAAACGCATTTGCTTGTAAACAGCTGCCGCGCCAACGAAATCGATCACTCTGTGCCTATAGCGGCGACTGCGAACTGAACCATTGTTGGTATAGTGCAGTTACTCATTGGATGGCCAGTCGGCTTCAAAGGTTTCGGTGTTTCTTTATGTTAACTGATCTGACTAAATCGGTCTTGGGCTTCCGCTTTCCAAAACAAAAGCAACGTTGCAATATTCTCTCATTGTTATCACTGACCTCAGTTCTTCCTTCGCTTTATTCAATTCACACGTGTTACCGTTTACTGTAACTTGATCTTGCAACCATGCATTTCACTCCACGCGGAGTAGACGAGTAGCTGTCAAAATCGCCACAGGACATTCTTAGACTTTGATTGGCTGGGGTAACTAGCTGATTGGTGCGGTAAAACAAAGAACATGGGTTGAGCTGTCGGCAAACTTTTCCTCCTAACGAAAGGAAGCCGCCTGGGTATGCAATGAGTAACTGGACTATAGAATTATTGGAGTATTAGTTCTTACTGGGTTATTAGTCCTTGTACAATGCCGCCTGCAAGAATAATATTATTCTCGGAAGTGATTTTACTGCACCCAAAAGCACGTGCCACCTTATAAGAACGGGAGGGAAGGTGTGGAAAAATCTGTCTATAACCAATGCTGCATTCTTAATTTGAAACTTGAGGTTACGGCTACCTGTTTCAGTCCATCTCGGCATCCCGAAAATGCCGAAAAAACAACAGCAATTTAAATATAAGTGTTTAGAATTATTGTGCAATGCCATTATTAGGCATGACAAATGGCAAGATCACTGCAGAAAGAAACATCCGTATAAACTGAAACATAATTTAGATATAAAATACAAGATTACTGAAAGTAAAAGCAGTGGCGAAGATAAATGGAAACCGTATATTGATGTAAATCCTAAGCAGAATTTTCAAGATAAAGATGAAGAACTTCGACAGCCATGGGCGCCCATACCCGGGGGCGGGGGGGGGGCGCAAGGAAAAAATGTATATTAATAATTATTATAGTCAGGTGTTTTTCTTTTAAGACAATTATTTGAAAGTCAGTTAAGACATAAAAAGTTTGCAGAAGTTTCACCAAATCGACAACATGGAAACAGAATCTACAGTGGATTAGGAAAGGGGGTCCAGGGGGTTTGGACCCCCAAAAGTCAAAAACTAAAATTCTATATTTGTATTTTTAAAAAGTATTTATTTAATTAAACAAGATTTGTTGGTGAGTGAAACATGATATAGCAGTTATTTTCTTTTCATAACATATTGAGTAGGCCTACTATGTCCACTGTTCGATGTGTTATTAAACTTTTCTTATAAATAGTAATAAATATTATAACTTAGGTAACAATATATTGTTTAAGTTGCCATGTCTTAGAGTATAGTAAACAAATTTTCTAAGTAGTTTTTCAGTGCTAAAATAGGGTAAAATGTGATTTTCATTAGTTCAACATTTAAAAATTTCCCGGGGGTAAACACCCGACTTAGGTAACATTTTCTTGTTTACATTGGCATGTCTTAGAGTATGGTAAACAAATTTTCAATCTAGTTTTTGAGTGCTAAAATAGCGTAAAATGTGATTTTCATTAGTTCAATATTTAAAAATTTTCCGGGGGTGGACCCCCCACTTAGGTAATGATTTCTTATTTACATTGGCATGTCTTAAGAGTATGGTAAACAAATTTCCTAACTAGTTTTTCAGTGCTAAAATAGAGTAAAATGTGATTTTCATTAGTTCAATATTTAAAAATTTCCCGAGGGTGGACACCCGACTTAGGTAACAATTTCTTGTTTACATTGGCATGTCTTAGAGTATGGTAAAAAAAATTCCTAACTAGTTTTTGAGTGCTAAAACAGCGTAAAATGTTATTTACATTAGTTCAATATTTAAACATTTTCTGGGGATGAACCCCCGACCCCGTTTTGGGGGGTATTCCAAACCCCCCCTACATTTTCGACCCTCCCCGCAATTATTTTCTGGCTACGTCATTGTTGCACTTATTATATTATTTACATAATGTTACAAAGTGGCCCAAGAAGTTAAAGCGACAAAAAATAAATTAATTTAAACAAATTTCCCCCTATAAAATATCATATGGGTGCCCTTATCGACAACCAATCAGGTTGGGGGGTGCGCAATTAAGTTTCGGAGTGAGCAATGAAGTTTGCGGGGGGGGGGAGTCATGAAGTTTGGGGGGTGGGACCCCTTGAGATAATTTTTGAGACTCATAGATTTTTGGTAAAATTGTATATTGATGTCTATTCACTGAAAAGCTCAAATAGAAGTTGCTGAGATAACTAATCTATTTTTGAGACTCATAGATATTTTGGTAAAATTGTAGATTGATGTCTATTCACCGAAAAGCTTAAATAGAAGTTGCTCAGTTCACTATACTAATAATGAAAATGTATCTTTAACTTATTTGCAGTGTGTCGTCCAATATTTCAATGAATTCTTAACCCATTGTAAAGAACTATTTTTAAGCACCCATAGTATTTCTCAAGCAAGTCATTAAAAATATTAAGTTATATTTTTAATCCTTCTTAATAAATTTAATTTGAGACTTACGCAAAGTATACTGCCACTGACATAATGCAGTTCAAAGTTAGTCTTATAGGCCTATGTCATTCTTCAGTTGGTCTCTTCTAGCATGAAAAAGAAGGCTGATCAATCATCCCTCTTAATACTGTGCGATCTCTTTTACTTTCCACCGTAGTGTTTAACTATGGGCGAGTGCGCCTCTCGTTTGCCGATTAGTTAGTTCGCTGGGTTTCGATGATTAGCAGGAAGAAAAAATTAAAAAGAAAAGTATATTTCAATACACAAACAAATTTGAGAAGCACATTAATTCCCAAATTATGAAATGAAATGTTGAAACTGAGCCTTCACTCTCCATACAATTTTGGCTTCTCGTTAGGATATTATTCATCACTGTTTTACTATCTGGAGCGTCTATACTCGGGAATCTTTTTTGAAATTGTCTTGGAATTCACGAGCTGAAAAGTAAATGTAGACGTGCTATGCCGTTGCAAACTCACGAGGTAAAATGCATCTTATGTCGAACGAACACAACACAACACAGGCCAAGGAACAGCTGCGCTACGACTGCGACAGCTCAATGGTTTGCTACTCCCTCCAGTGCGCGGGAAACGAATGGGGACTCGCCAACAGGAAACCCCCTGCGACGCCGGGTGATCGCACTGTATATGGGGGATAGTTTTTTTCCACTTTTGGTCACAGTCAGCCTATTTTGAATGTAAAACATTCGAAATGAAGAAAAATAGATTGTATCTTAATATCGGAGAGAAAATTCCTAACGTGACGTTTGATAACAAAAATTAAGATATCAGATATAATTATACCGTGTTTAGTTTCCCCACTTTCCTGGAAACCAATCCATTAGACCTAATAGTAGTAAACTCCTGTACATTTTCCATATCTCCTTTCTCCTGCAAAATTTGTTGACACTCTGCACTTAAATTGAATTAATACGATTAATACGATTTGATTAACATTTATTACGAAACAGTTTTTATGGTGTATTATTGGTTTTGAAATGGAATTGGCCATAACTAAATTGAATTAAATGCACTTATATCCCTTCCATTCAGTATTTCATTATAATTATTACTTTTTAATCATTTGCCGTCCACATTTATCTACAAAGAGGAATGATATATAAATAATTCGGAATTGGGAGTTAGGTTATATGGTTCGCGACTCTTTAATAAGTTATCAAGTTGTGTCTATGTTAAAATAAATGTTGTTTGATTGAATGCAATAGTGGTTCTAAAATTACATGTAGCCTACCTATAAAATTATCATTCATTTTTCATGACAGATTAGATCAACAGGTACATTAAAATACGTCAATATATTATTCAGAAAGGTTGCTCGCAAATATTACATGGCCTGCGGGACTATGACAATTTGTTTCCTCTTCTGCCTTCCAGCCCATAATGGAAGTAATAAATACAACGAGGGTGGATCGAAAAGTAACGCACTAGGCCTATATATATATATATATATATATATATATATATATATATATATATATATTGTACAGGGTATTTTGAAACTGGCATGACGATGGAAGAAATATATATATATAACTCTTTGTAAAAAAATATTTTTTTCCGTTATTTTTCGATCCACCCTCGTACATTTATTTATATTATTATTATCATTATTATTATTATTATTATTATTATTATTATTATTATTATTATTATTACTATTACTATTACAGCAGCAGATATGCTACATTCCTTAACTATTAAAAAGTTAGAGGAAAAGCAGATGCCACTGTCGACAAAACCAAACTAGTTTTCCTACCAAAACAACAAGGAAGGTGAAGAAACACTTTTACCAATCACATAAAACCGGAAAAATAAAGTATTCTCGTGTATGCATTAGGCCTACTACTAAAGCACTCGGCTTCCATTCGGAGTGCCTATGGGCCTAATTAAAGCTAAGGACACTCGTGAGACTTTTATTCCGGTAACAGCTTCACTGCATACATAGGTAGTTGTGGTTTATAGAGATGCGTTCAGTTGGGTGACATTCTTGTTCCCTCACTGGGGAGGGCGACAGAAGTGTCGCCATGTACACTGGAGTACAAGGAAACTTTCCGATGCTTCTGGTTTCTTTTAGTGTTTTTCTTTATTTAATTTTTGCAATGAATCACCTTCTCATTTGTGTTCCACAACATGTATTCGAACACATGCATTAACCTATGAACAACGCCTAGACCTAGGTATGAGCGGTGAAAAGGGCTGGAAGGTTTGTCACAACGAATGTTTAGACCGAGTCCGAGTCCGAGTCCGATTCGTGGTTTCAGCATGATGGATCCTGCTCATTACGAAAATATATTCAGAGCAAAGTACAATAGACGTTGTATGGGTGGAGGCAATATGTTGGACTGCTGGATCTCCTGACCTTACAACCCCAGAATGTTTGCTGGGATTTCCTTGGGAATAAAGGCGATACTGACGTGCAAAGGACTCCAGAAAACGCAGAAAACAATATTGTATAAAATCGTGAAAGAAGTACTTTGATAAACACATCATTTTTTCTTCTAAAAAAATTGAAAGTGCATCCCCTAAACAAGAGCGTTGCTCATATAGGGGCACGTTTGTTTTAGTTGTTTTTACTTGTATTAAATATGTAATAATGATAATAATGTAATGCAAGTAAGTAATGTTAATAAAAAATAAATAAATAAAATAGAAGAGCATCGCTTTGAGCGTTCATTAACGTTGTTTGAGTTCGGTGAACTTTTTAGAGAAATTGCACGCTGTGTTTCTAGTTGTCGTTTATTGTAAATTTCTTAACCGTAGTGGTTCTACAATACCTACCAGCCTTACACGTTTGTGCTCTGGATTAGAATGAATATATAATATTAACTTATTGTTTTTTGGTTCTGTGCATTTTTTTAATTTATTTATTTTTTTACTTATGCGTTTGTTATAATTTAACCCAGTGTTGCGGGATATTTAATATTATTTTCACGAATTATTAAAACAATATTAAGGAAAAACTGCATTGTCAATATATGGAAATATAACATTATATTAAAATCCCTCGCTTGAAATGTTTTGACATATAGCAGATGTCGCGTACTCTTCCTATTGACAGAAGTGTAGAGTTCTTTTAATACCAACGTCCATGTCATTTATCTGCCATATTTTTCTGACTTCAAATATTTCTCGGAACTATTGAGAGTGACTTGGTGTAATGCTGTTCATTGCATTAACTGTAGGTTTAGCCTGTTCTACGAACTTCAGTATGGCATCCTCGGAAGTCAGGTAGTTAGAATGTTTGCTATTACATTCAAGATTCGCTGTTTTTAAACCGAAAAGTCTCGGGTTCTTCGAGAGTCAATATATGTAGTACAGACTAATTTACCTACATTTAGAAGGGGAGTTGTTCGGTTAGTCCCAGGTCATATATTTACGAAATAAGTTTACTAAATAAGTTTACTAAATAACGTCACTCCCTGGGACTTGTAAGCGACCCACGCCGCCACGCGATAATAGGCTTAACCAAATGTAGGTAAATTATTTTTAGCATATAGATAATTAAAAATAAATATAGTATATATTACTTTATATTATACGTAGATATTGTAACGAACTGGGAACATATTGTAAAAAAGTGTAATGTGATGAATGACTAATCACAAAACAACAGGAAAACCATATTGAGGAGTGGGGGCGAATGACGCTTTGTCAAGTGTCAGGGCATTGTAGAAAAAAATGTGTAGATAATTATATGCTAAATCTCAAGTCTCAAAGAAGACACATTTTTCTTTCACGTTACTTTTCTTTACATTTTCCCTAAAAGAATTTCCTCAATTGAGAGTAGTATCTAAATATTATCAATGAATTTCCTTAGTTTCCTTGTAACCGTTCTTCTCTCATGCTGAAAGTTCCAAGATGTAGTATGCTCTAAAATTGTTTATGGACTTTTTAAAAAGTATATTTAAAGTCTATATATAAGTTGTTATTATTAACAACATCCGCTATTTATGCATAATTACAGGATGTCTGTGTCTGAAGTTTCTTCTTCTTCTTCTTCTTCTTCTTCTTCTTATTATTATTATTATTATTAAAACTTACTTACTTACTTACTCAATGGCAATAGACAGTTCCTCACCAAGCTAATGGAATATTATCTACCTTATGGAACCCGAAGGTTCATTGCCGCGCTTACCTGAGTCCGCCATTCAACCCTATTCTGTGCTAACTTCATCCAGTCATCCCTAGCAAATACTACTTCCCTTAAATCCATTTTAAGATTGTCCTCCCACCTACGTCTAGGTCTTCCGCGTGGTCTTATCCCTTCGGGTCTCCCAGTCAATACTGTCGAGATATGTCTTTCCTCCCCGTGCCGTGCGTGCAACATGTCCATCCCATTTCATCCTTCGAGATTTAATTACCCTTACTGCATCCGGTGAAGCGTACAGGTCATGAAGCTCGTCGTTATGCAATTTTCTCCAGTCCCCATTTTCATCCCTCTTGGGCTCAAATATTTTCCTAAGCACCCTGTTTTGGAACACTTTATTATTATTATCATTATTATTATTATTATTATTATTATTATTATTATTATTCATAAACTGTTATATGTTCCATATGATTTGGCTTAATTTTTAGATTGTCTTGTTAAATTAATTGTAGTTATTGTAAATCATTTATGTATTTTTTTCTTTATCCTCACACATTCGTTCATTTATTGTATTGTATTTTTATACTGTACAACATGTATTGGCGAAACTACGCCAACTGTAATTGGGATTTATTCCTGTAGTTGGTAGAATAAAATAAATAAATATTATTATTTGTATTATTTAAATTAACAGCATGACGTACCTGCATAAAGGCCTATTCATTCTTTCAAGTTGCGATATTACGGAATTATGCTTTCTTTTCGATTTTCCTCTGACGTTTCGCTGGAAAAGTAAACAGGCTGTCCAGTAGTGCGAGTGTCTACGTGACTGAGGAATGTTTTTGTATTGGTGGTAGAACATGTCTGATAGGGGGAAGACTAACAGATCTTAAGCTTCCCACGTCACCAAGCTTGATTGGAAAGCACCCTAACTTATTGATTTTACAGAATCTTCAGTTCTGATACGATCAACAATCATATCTTTAATATTATTAGCTCGTCTAGTGTGGATCCGATACTATTGACGTAGTTTTATTTCACTGCTAGTAATTTAGAGTGTAGACTTTCTGTGTGGTCTCGTGTTATCGTCGCTGGCTACGGATTCACAGGCATTTAGCACTTACTCTCGTGATTCAAACTAAGGAGCTATTTGATTAAGAAGTCGCGGCTCCGAGCACAGAAACTGTCATTAACGGCCAGGGGTTTCGGCTTACTGATCATGTGCCCCCTCCAATCTTGTCATCTAAAGGCAGATGACGCAGTGACCGGATGGTAGACCTAGTCCCTTCAGGGATGCAGCGCCATAGAGTTACATAAGAGTTTTACTGGTATTTCCGCTCAGAAAAAACAGCCTGTGAATTAGGAAGAGCTTAAATAAGCCCCTGAAAGACTCCTAGATCATCTAATTTTGCTGTCGATGTATTTTAGCTCAGAGAAAAACACAGCCTGTGAATTAGGAAGAGCTTAAATAACCCCCTGAAAGACTCCTAGATCGTCTAATTTTGCTGTTGATGTACAAACATTAGGATAACAAATGACAAAACAAAAGCCTGCTTGTACTAAGTCTCGGTGGAAATAATAAAAAAAAAAAAACCTTGTGAAGTAAGCATAAATAAATAATTTAAAAGAGATCTACCAGTGAAGACGAATGATGTGGATAAATAAGGTAGCGTTCACATGGTGAACCCCAACCATCCGTCAGATGCAGTGCCATGGAATTTTGTTTTCTTTCATGCCAAGTGATGTTTCAATTAAGGTTATTTAATTTATTTCAGCAGAGACAGAATTGTCAGAATGTAATCAGCTTAGTGGGGTATGCCGTAGTGGAGTTGTTAAGGCACTGCGCTACAAACCGGAAGGTCGCGGGTCCGGTTCCAGATGAGGTTGTTGAGATTTTTCAATTGGCCTAATCCTTCTGGTGGCATTTTGGCCCTGGGGTCGACTCAGTCTCTTACAGAGATTAGTACCAGGAGTATTCCTGGTGGTAAAATAACGGCCGGTGCGTAGGGCTGACAACCTTACCACCTTCATATGCCGTATGTCACAATTTAAGAGCCTTAACCTCCAGGAAACCCTACGGGTCTCCATGACCCATACAGGAATCACTTTAACATTCTTTAATCAGATTAGTAGGGACTATATCCACTTTTATGATAGTCTAAGGTCAGCAACTTCGTTCCGTCTGGAAGCAATGTAGATTTGCTGCTATAACATAAAGATATTTATTTGTAGAATGAATATTATATAATTATTACGAATGGGATTTCTTGGTATGTATTTTTGCTACATTTTAAGGTTTCCAAACTTACGGAAGTTCAAGCTATGACCATATTATGTTTCAAAATATCCATTTCCATATATATGAACTGAAGCATTACAGTTCACGTCATTTATTCCATCACCTGATATCAAATAATTCCTTGAGTCAAGGAAAACACGTCCCTGTCTTGAGCAATTCTATTTTCGAGTCTTCGATTCTTTTGAAACAAAAAACGTCATTTAACCAAAAGACTCAATGTTATTTCCTTAGTATTCCACAACTACGAGTATAAAATTTGCAGGACAGAAAAATAACATTGCCCAAAATATTTGTTTCAGCTAGAATTATATAGACTACTTAAACCCAAAACTAAAACTAATACTAGTTAATTAAAGAGCAGAGGAAAGATAGCACAGTAACGCTATTTTAATAATTAATTCCACTTA
The DNA here is from genome assembly GCA_964059195.1 of Ectobius pallidus. Classification (NCBI taxonomy): domain Eukaryota; kingdom Metazoa; phylum Arthropoda; class Insecta; order Blattodea; family Ectobiidae; genus Ectobius; species Ectobius pallidus. Next base: position 23,556,978 of record CAXKWD010000010.1, on the reverse strand, counting down.
GCACAATATCAGGTTCAAATATGAAACTCACTAGATGGCCGATGAAAAAATACAGTTTTCAACTACTTCAATGCACAAAACTTTGAAAACACCTCCACTTATAAAATAAGGTGGTCCCTATACATGCCATGAAGGTCCGTAGGGTTCAAGGAAGTTGAAGCTCCCAGATAGTCGGTCCAAAAAATGGTAAGGTTGTCGGCTGTCTTTACCCCAGGATTTTTCCTTTAACTCATTTCTATTAGAGGCTGAGACTGGGCCATGGTGCTACCAGAAAGATTAGGCCAGATCTCAGTGATCTCAATGGGGATCGAATCCTCGACCTTCTGGTTTCTAGCGCATCGGCGTATTCAAACACCTCCACCTATATCTTGCTAATTACATTAGCCTACATTATAAATTATTATTATTACTTATTATTAATTATTAACTGGTAACATGAAAAACAGCGTTCAATTTAAATTAAGTAGCATAAGAACAGTATAAACTAACAGTATAAATGAAATGAAACTTTTATTTATGGGCTTATTGCTTGATCAAGTCCATTATGTAAAAGAAATGGCAAGAATTTGCTATGGTTAATATTTAAGTGCGCAGTAATTATCTCGACTTCCTGATTAATCTACTGTATATTCTATATAAGTTAGTTTATTTTGCTAGCCTTAGCAAGTGGATGTGCTGGGAAAATAACTCCAGAGAAAGGCCTACACTAAGTCTGTGTTGTTCTCTTTGATCTTTTAACCCTAACGGATTCCCTATTTATACAAGTCTTCTTTGGATCATTGTTCCTGAGTCCTATGTGAAAGGAAGAGAAACATATGATGGCAAGGAGTAAAAGTCCATTATAGTTTGTGGGCATAAGCCATTAACAAAATTAAACTTTACGTTACAAACATTTGGAAGGAGGAAGTTTACCACAAGCCTTTTTCAGATAAAAACTACTTTGTCATGTATGTGACTTGCTCTGATTTAGTTATCGGATGAGTTAATTATCTTTTATATAGGGTGTTAATGAATAACACCGAAATATTTTTCCCGTGTATAGAGGGGACATAGACAAGCAATTTTTATTAAGAGAATTTTTCTCTATGACGTAAAATATGTATGCTACAGGTCATTAAGTCATTACAGTTTGGTTCTCATAAGTAAATATTTAAGCAAAATTGGATTAAAATTTTCATTAAATTGACTTCATGCCTTCTTAGTTGTCGATAAATATCTGATTATTATCATTCATCAACAGCTATATCATAATTTAGTGTTTCCATAATCTGCAAAATTTACAAACTAATCACATGACTGGCCGCCACTGCATTAGTTTTTTATTCATAACTTCAGTGTTAACAGCGAATTTCCTTCGTTTCGCATTTTTTCAAATGCTATAAGTCAGTGGCGGCCATGCCCTGGGAGATTTTTATAACAGGAAAATTTATATCCATAGAGCAAAAACATTCTAATATAACATGCTTGACTATGTCTCCTCTATACACAAGTAAAATATTTCGGTGCTATTCAGTAACACCCTGTGTAATAAATTATATGATGTCATATTATCGGGATCACCTTTATTTTTAAGCTAGATTATTGCTTATTTCGTATACTTTGTTTATTGGAAGAGAAGACCTTAAGGCCTTAACTGTACTAAGGGACTAAGGGAGATAAATTAATAAATTATATTGTAGTTAAAATTATTTTTCATAGTTTTAAGATGCCCTTTTTCTTCTTTTTCAGGGAGAAGAGCAAGGCTTCTAGTCGCAAGCGCATGGTTTCTCAGTGTGGTTTTCTCCATTCCTATCATAGTCATGTACAGAGAAGAAGAAGTACAAGGTAATACATCAAATTAGCGTTTTGTCTTAATGTACGACTTAACATAATAGTTCACTCGTATATACGCCGGGGATTAGTGAATTTTACTGCATACGTTTTATGAGTAACAGAGGGAATAAAAAGAATTTGACATCGGGAAATTAGGGCCTAGGAGGCTATAATTATAATTTCAGAGTTTCAAGCTAATTTCCAAAAAATTAGTAGGTAAACCAAATTTTATAAAAAATGTGGAGGCATCAAATAGCTGCATGCCAATGTTTAAAAAAAAAAAATTAAGTTTAATGGATTAGATGGCAGACTTATAGGCCTATTCTGAATTACCAAGAATCGTAAATTATCTAATATGGCGGATAAGTGTAATGGATGTAAGTTCCTTACTTACAAAAAGATCATATGCCGATGCCATACAAATCTGAGTCTGCAAAGTGCAGAGTAACCACAAATAACTGGTCTGAGGTCACTCAATCATGCCTACTATTTTATGCAGTGTTCTTAATTATACCCTTAGCAAACAGGGATGGCGTGTGGGGCCAGGTAGGTTCCTTCACCCGCCAGCACCCTCACATTTACAATCGCAGGGGATTAGGACCGACTGTAATTTCCGCCCCATGAGTCACCTAGTCTACTTCAATCAGTCAATCTTAGATTTTTTTAATATGTCATATTATCTTAAAATGTTTGTTATATATCAATTCTACACATAATTACAAGAAAAATTACACCAAACAATGTATAATTTACTTTAATAGGAACATTTCTAACAAATGATGAAGTAAGGCACTAAGCCGACTCGTAAGTGTGAATCATAATTAAGTTATAAATTAATTATAATTATAATTCATTATAGGCTAATTAATTATAAAAACGAAAATTCAGTACTCTCTTAGTAAACACAATATAGAGCACATTCATAATAATTGTAATTCTTCTAAATACTAGACCAAAATATTTAGTCTCAAGCTTTTTATAACGCTGCATCACATAGCACCAGGGCGAAAACATTTTATAATGCTTAGCTTCGAAATCTTTCTACGCCTGTAGGCTTAGCCGAAAGGAAGTACTGTATTTGTTCGTAGGGTTTTTTTCACTATAGCATAGTGTCTCTCAACCAAACAATACATAACATTTATAGATTCCAATTATTATTAATTAATTTCGCTCCTTCACTATCGTTTTCCATCGCATATTCATCTTTTAGTCCTGTACTATCATACTCACTCGTGCATCATCCACCCAGGTATCGGTCGGTCTTCTTTTCCTTCTTCCATCAGGTTCCCAACTCATCATCGCCTTTGGCAGTCTTCCACCATTCATCCCTGTCGTGCGCTTTACCATCTCAATTTTGTTTTTTCATCAATTTCTGCAATACATTTATTTTTATTTCTCTCTCCTTGCTTATCTTACTGATCTTCTGCAGTAATCCACTTCTGTGGCTCCTAATTCTTTTTAGCCTAATGTCCAATTTTCCGCTCCAGTTACCTTCACTATTGGTTTGTATGTATATATATTATATATAATTATATACAGTGAGTCCCACGCAAGAGTTGGCCAATGACGCGGGTTCCTGCGGCGCGGCGGGCACAGCTCCAACTCCCGAGCAATCGGGTGAAATATCTACGTTAATAAAGCCGCGATTGGTGTAATGATTCAGGTTCTCACATTTACAGTTAAAATTACAATGAAAATAAACACGTACCTCATTACAAGAGATGTTGGAAATGTTCTCTCATTGCATCCACACAATACTGGCACCATTTTAGGAAATTTTCTTTCACGCGTGTAAGTTCAGCTTTCGAGATAGAGTTAATTTATCTTCTAATGTTCTATTGTGCGGGGAATTGACCAATGCAATTTATTTTTCAAGTTTCCCCATAAATGATATTCACATGCTGTTAGAAGAACTTAAAGACAATACCACATAGGCCTATCACAAGAGAAATGAACTCTGTCTCGGAAGCTGAACTTATGCGTGTGAAAGAAAATTTCTTAAAAAGGTGTCAGTATTGTGTGCAGGCAAGAGGAGAACATTTCCAACATCTCTTGTGATGAGGTGCGTGTTTATTTTCATTGCAATTTTAACTGTTAATGTGAGAACCTGAATCATTACACCGATCGCCGCTTTATTAGCGTAGATATTTCACCCGATCGCTCGGGAGTTGGAGCTGTGCCCACCGAGCCGCAGGAACCCGCGTCATTGGCCAACTTTTGCGTGGAACTCACTGTATAATGATGATGATAATATTAATAATAATAATAATAATAATAATAATAATAATAATAATAATAATAATAATAATAATAATAATAATAATAATAATAATAATAAAGTGTTCATTTCAGGTGCGGTTCAGTGTTGGCTGGACTTCCCGGAACAATGGCACTGGCAACTGTACGTGACAATAGTGGCTGTAACGATATTTGTGATACCAGCCCTCATCATCACAGCGTGCTACACAGTCATCGTTTACACGATATGGAGCAAGAGCAAACTACTTACGCCCTCCTCCAGGAAGGTCAGACATATGAAAAGTAAGTTAACTCTATTAAGATTTAATTTTCTGGCGTAAAGAGTAGAATGATTCAGCCAATTACTCTCATATATCTTCATAATTCGTCTCTATTGTAGTTAAAAGAATTGTGGACTGCAGCTTAGTATGTGGTATAAGAAAAGCAGACGTTATGGAATAATGTATTTTACTTTCTCTACACATATAGACTATAAGGCAGAGAAGTTACGATCCACGGCAATAATATTCGTAAGTACCACTAATTAGTTACGTCGTGCAAAAACGTATTAAAGACCTGCGAACTTTCAGCCGACCTATATTTCTAGTAATAGTGGAAAATAAAACAACCCTTATACTTACATACATTGATTAATTCTTTCAAAACATTCAACATCTTCAACTTCTGAAAGTTACCCTGTGCATTAAGTGACTGATGTGTGTATTCATATTTTTATCCTTTCTTGTATTGACGTCTAATATAAGACGCATTTTTCATGAATAAGTTACATATTATTTTTCTTGTAGATGGTGACCATGTATCTGTAGATGACCAAGACTCCAGGAGGGCGAGTTCCAGAGGTCTAATTCCCAAAGCCAAGATCAAGACTGTCAAGATGACATTCGTCATTGTATTCGGTAAGATACATTCTTATGGATTTCACTCACGGAGATGATGTTTTAGACTTTAATATCAACCAGTTTCAGCTGATAATTATATAATAAGCCTCGAATCATAAAATGAAATGAAATTTTCAACTATTCCATAGTGTCCATATAATGTTTATATAAAAACTTTTTTCAAAAACATAGTAAAATTACGGAATAAATTTAAAAAAATCATATTCAAAATTAAGTAAACAATAAAATTTCCCTTTGACTTATCCTAAATGAGAAGGGAACAAGGTACTCTGAAATGATAAAAAATAAAAATTTAAAAAAAATAGCGGAAAAAATTATCTGAATCTTCCTGAACAAGTATATACTGTATAATTTCAGATAATATTTTCCCACTTAAAAATACATTTAAATAAAATTTTGGAATTTCCATCAATTTAAAATAAGAGAAAACATTTCAACTGATCGACAAGAACTGCACACACCATGCACAAGGAACTGCACAGACAAGTACAAAGGAAGCTAAGAGGAAAATAATTCAATGTGAGATGAAAAAAGTGGCAGAGATTGAAGGTAATTCATATGATCTTTGAATGCATTGATCGAAGTCATTTCTTTTTAACTCAAAAGTATCAAAAGGAAATTTTCATTATACGTCTGTAACCTCAACTCAAAACGTATTACTCCTTTAACATATCAGTATTGAAGAAATGGTAGCAGATTTACTTTAAGACCATATTTATTATAAGATTTAGGGGCATTTTATGTTGTAAATTTCACTATTTTTTGTGTGACGATATCTATACAAGTGTTATATATATATATATATATATATATATATATATATATATATATATATATATATATATATATTTTTTTACTTATCCAATTACGTTAGGTTCATAGGCTAATTCTATTAAAGAAGTTAGGTAATTATGTGCAGAATATACATGGAAAGATTTTAGTTTCTGTTTGAAATAGTTTCCGAGATCAGAGTACATAAATGTTCTCATTTTTTACAAGGTTTCCTTTCATTTTTTTGTATATATATATGTGTGTGTGTGTGTGTGTATATATATAATTCTTTTAACTAATGAAGTCACTGTCATAAACGAATAAGCAATATAATTATGAAAGTATCCAGATTAACATGTACAAAATTGAGTTCATTACCCGTTATAGCTTATTTTAATAACAGCCATTTAAAGTTAGTATTGTCCAGAAACAAAATGTCCACTTTACTCTGTTCCCTTATGATTTCTTCAATTTCTTCTGTTGACTAATGTATTCAAAACAAATTTTTAATTAAAAAAATGATCCCTACTTGTCTAAAATAAATAAACATTTCAGTCATACATGTAGCGTAAATTTTAAAATATCATAGTGTCATCATTTTTCTTTAGAACTCTTGGAGTTAAAGAACTTAGGCTATATTTCCAACAGAATTTCCACTGACAATTACTAGGAAATGTTACTGCTAGAATTGCTACATTCATAGATTTATTAATGTTTGTAAACAAATGTAATAGAGTACCTAACAGGTATTATCCCATACTCGAACACATTCATACACAATATTTCATGCTACTAATGTAAAGAAAAAAGATTTTTAAACCCGCATAATCCTGTTGACCGGAGTGACTTTCGGAGATAAGAGGTGGGAAATGCGAGGCATCAGCTGCAGGGCCTAAAGAACTTGGGCGATACTACTTACGTAAATTATTTAAAAATACGAAATATCATCCTCTAAGGATAAGTACTTTAGGCATATGGGATTATTTAAAAAGTAACTCGTAGACTACTGTTCAAATCTCTACTTCTGTCTCAAATGTATCGAACGTGGAAAATATGATTTATTAATTCAAGTAGGCCTACATAAAAATGCATTTAAATGTTATAAGACCTCAGCGATCAGCTGTTAATAACTTATCTTCTTTCTCATCTTTTGCGATTGATAGCAGCTCATGGCCTGCGGGAAACTCGAAGCTTCTCCTGACGTTTTAACCTCAAACCAACGGATTTTAAAAAACGAAGTGAACTCAATTTAATGTATTAAAATTAACGCGAGGAGAATTTATATTACTTGAAATACAGGTTGTTTATTATGCCGTTTGACTTGCTGCTCTAAAAGGCTTCAAGATTGCCCCGTGTTCGATATTAATAGTCACATATAATTAGCGTATTATACCTATAGTATGGTAAAAAAAAATTATTTGAAAATGATTACTTGATGATAGAAAGAAAACTATGCATACTACTCCTAGTAAGATTATTGACAGAAACCATAAACTCATCTAACCTGTAGAACCGTTATCATTTTGAATATGAGGAAACTCGTCTAAAATTTACAACAGGGATGAAGTGAACAAATAATTTCCGTTACATAAAGAGTGAGTGTAGCAAATCTTACGAGAAAAAATCATTTTATCATGTCTATCATGCATTATTTTAGATAGCCGTTAGTTATTGTGAAATAATGATAAATATTATATATTATATTCTACTGAAATACGTATCGGGTAGCCATATTGGAGTCTCGAGATGCCCTGGCATCGCATATACACATGCAAATGCTCAGACAGAGGTTATTGATTTTCTGGTGCATGGCTGCTAACACAAGAAATGGAGTTGTAAACTTTTTCAGCCAACCAACTATGACGATTTTTGTGATCATCAACATTTTCACTGCTACTAACTTATAAATTCGTCACCTAAAAAAATGTATAAAAGCAGAGATATAAAAATAATGGGTAATATAGTGGATTCAAAAGGCAGCTTTCATTTCCACCATTGAAAGGGTAAAGAATGATTATGGAACAAACCCTTAATGCTGATGTAGCTTTGAATGTAGATGGCGATGGTATAAAAATGCGACTAAAATCAAAGTTGGTTACAGCGGATTTTTAACACTAATGTGACAACGTGCAACTTTTATTTCATGTGTTTTGTGATAGAAATATAATTTTATTTCAAGATATATAAAATATTTGTTTTATGTTTTAAAACTTTAAAAAGACTTCAGTATGACAAGCGCCCTTGGTATTGAAATTTGCAGGCTTTACCAACGTTTTTAGTTAAAATCGTCAACTTTCCTCTCCCCATTACCTCATTTTATAGGTAGACAATTCAAGAATATGCTTTATGAGTTCCCTTGTACAGATATATGCTACACCCATCCCACGTACCATGGTACTTATACTTTGGTCAGAGTTTTTTGAAAGAGTGGAATGGGTAGATATTGTACGCCCTAGAGCCTAGAACCAGCCCTAAAGTAAATAAGTAAATCTGTCTGACTCGTACGTAGATATGAGCATTGTGTTAGAGTGAGACAGACGTACTTGTTTACTATAGAGTCTCAAAAGACTCTGACCAAAGTATATGTTCAGTTTGTCATGAAGTTGAAGATAAAGTAATTATCAATTAACATGTTTAATGAGATTACGAAACGAGACATTTTTGTAGTAATTTATTTGTTATATTTAGTTGTAAAGGTATAGGACCAATTTTATACCGTATAAACTTTATAGTAGGCTAATATGAAATTTACTAATATGAGTAAATATAAATTCACTAATATGAGTTTACTAATAGGAAATTCGGCAATCTCCATTTTAAAACAAGATGGAGATGCTAACTTCTAATGAAAGTTTAATGCATTTCCTGCTACATATTTAGTGTTTGTGTTACAAATCCGACTTTCCACATAAGGGAGGAACTCAGATTTGCAAACACATACAATAAAAATGTACCAGGAAATGCATTACATTTTCATTATAAGTTAGCATTTCTATCTTTCATCAAAATGAAGATTACCGGGTTTGCTAATAGACCCCCTCATACGTAAATGTGTAGAACCCATTGTAGCAGATGGTAATACTTATTACTGAATCCCCACACTATGTATGTGTTTACAGTTTTCATACTGTGCTGGAGCCCGTACATCGTATTTGACTTGCTCCAAGTTTTCGGGTACTTCTCGAAAACACAGACAGCCATTGCAGTGGCGTCGTTCATCCAAAGCTTAGCTCCTCTCAACTCGGCAGCGAACCCTCTCATCTACTGCCTCTTCTCCACACACATATGCAGGAGCCTCAGGTAAGGGTGTTGTGGTTGGTTAGTTTCGTTATATTATGATTAGGCTTCGAATGTTCATACAAGGAACGGTCAGGTTCACTACATTTTGCTTTTATAACGAAAACATGATGAAATAATTTATCTCCGATTTATACAGGGTGTTTCAAAAATAATTTTACAAACTTCGGGCATGGGTTCCTTGTTTTATCGTTAGGAACTGTTCAACACATTGGTACACTCATAACACGTCAACACACATAACAATGCTCGAAATGTCCTCCTCTTGCTTCTAGACATGCATGCACTCGTCGAATCATGGACTGTCGCACCCTTTCAAATACTCCGGGATGGTGTCGAATGGTTTCGCAGGCTTCCATGACACGTCGGTGAAAAGGATTATGGGACATTTTATGTTCATATGAACTTTTTTCCTTCTTTTGGTGTAAGGAACCCATGCCCGAAGTTTGTAAAAGTATTTTTGAAACACCCTGTATGTGGTGACCAGTGATGTTTATGAATGTAAATAAATTGTCCTTTTTATAATCTTCGTTTAGACAACTGCATAAAATGCTTATGCTGTGGAGTGACTGTCCATACATAGTGACGTCATGCTGGGTACATGTCACACTAAACTTGAGCCATCAATCCCTTTATGAATTTTCGAAGCCTTATTACGATTTTTAAATGACAGGGGTGTACTGCTACTTAGGCCTGTGACCGTGGCTGGTTTGTCGGAATTTTGTCCCGCAGGAGTTTTTTTACAAGCATGTAAATCCACTGATATGGGACTGTCAAATTTATACTCACATACAAGCCAGATGCCATCGATCTGGGATGGGATCGAACCCACGATGTTGGGAATAGAAAATAAGTGAGATGCTGGCGTTGCATTATAATAAAGGCTAGAGTACCGTACATAACCTGCTAATACGCATAAAAAATAACTTTTAAGAACTCGCCAGTAAATACTGAAATAAAAAATGTATTGCGGTAGTTTGAAAGCATGAATGCACATATGCGCATTCCATGATCTCTTAAAGATCGGTAGGGATCGACATTATTACCAAAAGCTTCCATCAACTCCTTGTGGTATTCTCTGGCATTTTCCCCTCAAATAGTGACTATTTTGACGTAAGAATGTTATTCACATCTGGCTGTCCCAACTGTATTTCCATCGCTGCTATTCGTATTACCGTACAACACAATCTATATACTAGAGATGCCATACTCTTGCGTGACATAGCGGACAACATCCCATGGTACCATCGCCTTCCTTTGATAAAAAAAAGTTGCCATGACTTCCTCTGTATGTGTATATATATATCTGACATTACACCTCGACAGAAAACCTCTCAGAAAGAGGGTATATTCTGATTAGAATTTCAGTCAAGGCGACCAAACCTTCAAAATCAAAACGGGTCATTTCTGTTAGATTAACAAAAAGGAATGAGAACAATAATTTGTGTTTTCTTAACAGAAAGCATGATTAAACCACTAATTTTCAACGTAACGACTGGAATAACAATATTTTGATCCTGCCTCATTTACTGAGTACATTCAACTCCCGCTTAAAGACATAATAAGAAACGAGCGAGGAGCAGAAATAAAATTTCTTCGAGAAAGAAGCGCAGGGTGATAACTTGGGAGACTTAATGTCATTATTACTTTAAGAATGAGAATATCTTTTCCAATATCTCTCATTTTCTTTCCACGCTATTTTTCGTGTTGTAAATTCCGCTTGCCTGCACATAAAAACTACCTAGTGTAAGGTTATAATGCCACAGACTCTTCCAACACAGGCAGATATTTGTAATAAGTTACATTTAAGAATTATATTATCTAATGCATGGGTCTTCAACCCGCGGCCCACCGAGCCGTTTATTTTGCCCTCGGAGATTTGTTGTAGCTGTTTTTTTAACTAGAAATTATATTGAATAAATTCAGTAATAAGATTTCAGATTTTAAATCAGTTGAAAAATCAATTGATAGAAACGGATCCCTTCAGTGTGACCACTGATGACGTTCCTGGTGAAATGCAAATGGAAGGAATAGATCTGCAGTGTAATTGTGTGCAAAAATAAAAAATCATTTATGTCCTATATACAGTACTTGGATAAGGCCTGTTTTCCACAACGTATTCTCATGCTCTTGAGATGATACCTCTTCTTGGAAGTATCTTATTCCTACGTGAGCAACTATTTTAAAAAACGAACGAAGACTGTTCAATGTAACACTAGATCCGAATGATTAACACCCATCCACAGACAACTCATTAGGAATTGCTTCGTCACAGATAAAACCATATTTAGACAAATTGTTGAAAAACAAACAGTGGCAGATGTCTCACTAAAGAGGATCTGCGTAAACATGATTATGTTCCTTTTAATAGGAATGCAATTTCATGTTCATATTTTATGAGGAAATTTTCTCTATTTGTTTGTATTCAGAAAAAAAAAATCTGTTCATGGGTATATAGGGTTCAAACAAAATTCGTTTTCGAATGATAATTCTTTCACACTGGCCGTGTATAGGCTAGGGTGGAAAGGTAGATTCGGACTGAAAAATTCAATACTATAGTCGGGATTTGAACCACGATCTTCTGCTTCCCGTGCCGTTGCTCTTACCAATTAGGCCACCATGGCAACATGCCGGTACAACAATACATTCTACAACTGACTCCCATATCCTGGTATACTACCAGGCGATCTCAATATGAGATAACGACTACGGCCAGCGTGAACTAATTACTCCACTGAGACCTACTAGTGGTTTACTATGAAGCTCGGACCTTAAAGCACTTATGAGTTTGTAAGTCGTCACTGGATTGTTATCTCATATTGAAAACGCTTTGTGGTATACCGGGATATGTGTCAGTTGGAGAATTTAATGTTGGACCGGCATGTTGACATGGTAGCTCAACTGGCAGAGCAGCAATATGGAGAGTCGAAGATCTTGATTCAAATCCGGGCTGTGGCATTTAATTTTTCAGTCTGACTCTACCTCTCCAACATTAATTTTCTTCCATACGGCCCTCGAAATTTTCTGTATTTTAACTGTGGCCCTTGAACAACAAGTTTTGTGTCCTGCTAGTGCCACATGAGAAAAATTAGCGTCAATTCCCTTTTATGACTATATAACTAATGTCGAAATTATTACTGCCAAGATATTAGTAGGCTATTATATTAGTTAATAATATTACAATTAATAATATTACTTATTAGTTAACAAGTCTTGTTTCCTAGAGATATAGAAAATGGTTATAAGTTTATTTTATTTTCCTAAAGGAAACAGTGTACTGCAAACTGTAAAATACCACCTGTTCTATTTGGTATAGTAGGCTACCGTCGAATGAGTTTATATGTACTTCTACTTTGACTAAAATATATTATCATACAATTTCATCAGCCAGTTAATGCGAATACATTATAATTATATTTGACAATAAAATAAAATACAATATGACATAGCAAATTTAATCGTTCCTTTCATGCAGCAGGTCCGATTCCTGTACCGGGTTTTCCCTCACTTGTAAGACGGATGTCGGGTAACTTTAGGCCCTTGTGATCCGCGGATATCATTTTCATCCTGACCGCGCCTTGTTCGGAAAAATCGTCTATGCGATTGGTCCTGGTGTATCTCATCTTATATGTGTTCGTGTTGCCTCGGAGGAGACCCGGCATTGGGCTGAACACTCATTCAGAGAGGCCCTCTATGTAATTGATTGATCAAAAAAGTATATTTGTGATCCAAAGATCTCCCTCTCCCGAAAGTCGCGGTCCTGTAAGTACCTGGTGGCGTGGGCCGCATAAACTTCCCTACAACGGGAGAGGTTAAACTGAGAGAAAGAAGAAGAGGCAAAGAATTTCGGCCTACAATTATATAACATTGTTAATAGGCCTTGACCATGGTGGTGCAGAAGTAGTATGCCCGCAACTGGACATGAAGTTCGTACGTTTAAACCCTGCTGTAGCGACGGAACCCTGGCAAGAAGTCCTATATGAGGAACGTGTCCTAGATTTGTGGCATAGGGCCTATTAAAAAATTATATGCCGAAATTGTCAACCCATTTCACGTTTTAATAATATGTAACTTCCTCCTAGAGGGATGTCGAGTCGATATATGCCTACCGCCTATCAGTCTGTACTACATTTAAAATAAGTTTCACTAACCTCGTCTTCTAGACAGGGATTATAGGTTGATGGATTAATAGATCACGCTAAAGTTACAGCCAGTTCTCTTGACACCTATAATTGACATCATAGACGTAGATTAATATTTCTGAGTAAAAGGGGCAGGAGATAACATTAAAATCAATATAAAGGCTATTTTGTGATTAAAAAGATAATTAGGTTATTGGACTCCGCAGAGTAGCAACAGCGCACAGCCAGGTCGCTTTCCCATTGACAGTGACCTGCCTGTAACTAATACGAAAACCAACCCACTGCGTGACCAACACACTTGTCTTAACGTTGCCATATTGCATGGAGTAAACCTATGTAGATACATAAATTATTGTATGAAAATTTCCGACTTATTGAAAACACTCAAAGGGAAAATGTATTCCTTATTCTTTTCTCCCCTTTTGTGAAAAAAAGATAACAGTACGGGAAATACTTATCATGTGTACGAGGTATCATTTAGAGACAAAACTTTTTTCTGAGAAAAGTACTCTGGACAAACATGATATTGGAATTATTTGTTTGATTTTACCTTCTCTTTCTCTTACATCAGTTTAACCTACCCCATTGTAGGAAGTTTGTTTTTACCGAAGTAATAAATCTTCACAATTATATTACTTCCATCCTGTGCTTTCAGAAATGTGTTTATGTTGATTTTTCAGAGCAGGAGCCGGAAACGGCGAATATATTTTCCGTTTATTACCATATAGATCAAAGATTAAATTGTGTGCATCTATAAAGTTTATGATGTAATTTTGATCGTAGCACTCTTTATAAATTATTCTTCCTTGCCATAATATAGGTAAAATCAACAGGCTAGAACATCCTTTTTATATATTTTATTTATAGTTTAAAAACAAAAGAGAGATACATCAAATAATTGAGCAAGTGCTCGTGTTTGGGTACAGTTCAGTTATATACATTACACAATACACAATTAAATACAAATACATAAAATAACATATGACTCTAACTTGAAATCAATTACCTAGAATAAAAGTAATAAAGAATAAATGCAAAATCGGAAGAACAAATTTAAAATCCTGTAGTATAACTAATGAAATGGTTATACTAATTACAGGATGATGTACATTATAACCTATGAAATAAGATATTTTATATACTTATCGAATTTTTTACTGTTCGTATTTACTATTTCTGTATAAGACCTCATTATGGAGTTACAGAGCCTTTTATCATAATAATTTCTACGTTTAAAGCCAGAAGAGGTGAAGAATTTTGGTTTATTAAAGCCAGGGTTTTATTTCTTCTTGTATTGTAGCTGCGTGGATCAGGTACGTGTACGCTTCGCTATTTGTGAATGTATTTTAGAAGTATGAGCTTATAAATCTGTTCTATTATCACAACATTAAATTCAGGAAATAACAATCCTGATGGATACTCTATAGGCTTTTATAAACAAACTTTTATTATTCTCTTCTGCATTAGATTCAGAGGAGTCAATACAGAAGTGCCACTTCCTCTCCAGCCAGTGGTACAATATTGGATGTCAGATTAGGGCTAAGTAAATTTCCTATATCATCAATATGCAGAATTAAAAAAAGGCATTGAAGTCAAAATTTGCCTAAGATAGGGTGTCCATTCGTCCCATTTTTCCAGGGACAATCCCGTTTTTAACCAAGTGTCCCGTTGTCCCGAAAGTTTTATTGGGATACTCAAATGTCCTGTTTTTACGGTGATTGTGATTGGCCAGTGTGTTTCACGCTACATTAATAAAAGTTACGACAGAGAAGGTCTTGCTCATTGTCAAAACATAGGCTACTTGAATGGAGTAACGTGTGCTGACTTTTATGATAAATTATAAGGAAAAACGCACATCTTGATAGAATACATAAAAGTAAAATGTTCAGTGACAATGAGGCATCTATTTCTGTGAAATAAATTACCTACACCAGTATGCAGAAGAAATTTAAGAAGTTATTTGGGATCATTTTTGTGCATGAGACAAAGGTAATTTTTAAATATTCCCTAAATCTTGTGAATCAAATATTTGTCCTCTTTTTTCCTTAATTATCCCAGATTTTTTACAAAAAAATAAAATAAAATATCCCGTTTTTATTTAAACTTTATTTGGACACCC
The DNA here is from genome assembly GCA_964059195.1 of Ectobius pallidus. Lineage (NCBI taxonomy): Eukaryota > Metazoa > Arthropoda > Insecta > Blattodea > Ectobiidae > Ectobius > Ectobius pallidus. The sequence continues at coordinate 23,541,679 of CAXKWD010000010.1, read as the reverse complement.
TAGCCTAAGACATTCTGACTACACCGCTTAGTAAAAAAATTATGTTCAAAATCTGGGAGAATCAAATGCAGTTCAGCACAGAAAACATATTATGATGGTACTAAACTACTTTTTTTCATTGTGCAGTGTGTAAGAGACACCATAAGATACATATCACTTCTTCAATCGACATGTACACCTACGTTGCTGTTATGAACCACAACATCTTCTCTCTCATCGGCTAGCAACATAGTGCCATGTTGTTCAACTTCCATTTTGATCATGATGATAACCTTGAATGTCAGCGTAGATTATATAGACTTTGCCGTATTTTGGAAGCATTGATCTGTAGGTTAAATTAGCTGCCACTACACGCAAAACTCGCTTCTCGTTGCCAGAGCAACCGAATCCCCTCGGTGTTTATCTACGACAGCCATGACCTAAAATTCAGGCATTGGCTTCCTCCGCGATTCTAAATCTCTCGTCTTCACAGGATTCCTAGTCGTTCTATATCCCTTCCTTCGCATTTATTTGTTTCTGCGTTCTGTGACACGTTTTCTTTTTCATTATTTCCTTGACTGTTACTAAATTGATTTCTTTAATCCCTTCGCAAATTTCGTTTCTTCTGTCATTCTTTTTTATTTTTCTCTTTATTTTTTTTTCTTCCTTCCCGACCTTTAGTCATATAATATTAAATGACATGCCTGACACCTTGCATGATATACTATTATCATGTTCAAGTGCTTGCTGATTTCGTCGGACCAAAGAGGAACTATGGTTACTGAAACAGTTGGCTAGTAATATATGCTGATCATTCTAACACTAATGTATTTTTTATTTATTTCATTACTCACATACTTACATAAAACATACAAGATGCATAATACATAAAATGATCCCCTGTTACGTCACTGCATTTCTAGTAGAGCATTTCACAATACACACATACCATTAACAAGATCTTATTTCTATTCTTCCACAAACCTTGAAAGTTCACTAACACTTCTAGCTCTGCGAAGCTCATCCAAAAAGCAAGAATATGACGTCAACTGATACATGTTAGACTTCACATAACCTACCATTGTACTAAATAACTTAGAGTTACTATATTCTTCTTTCTTTTTTTCTTCTAATTTTTTTTTATTATTTTTAATTGATGCCCTGAACTAACATTGGTTTACATAAATTTAAACACTATTCATGCTATCTTTCCTTCTATTTGCGCTTCCCATTTTTTCTAGACAGTGAAAACAAACTTCCTTGTTTTTTTCAGAATTGTAAGGCCTATATTTATTGAATTGCACAATCTCTTATATGCTATGTATTTATTAATTTTAATATCTATATTCTATTCTCAATTAAGATTTCTCACCAATAGTTTGTTACTGGACATTCTAATGTAATATGCCTTTCCTTTACAATTGTAGAGCTAGCAAAAACCTTTCATTGTATTCCCCCTCTTATTCCTTAATTTCCAAATTCCCACTTTCCACCACGAAAACCCTTCCCGTTCTTCTCTGGTATTTCTTAATAAATTAATTCTTAATCTCCACCTCGTTTTCATTTCCAAATAATTATCTAAACACTTATAATTGCTTAATTCACTATATAAATCTTGTCCCTTTATTTCATTGCAACGGTTTTTATTATCTTGCACGTTATTACTAAACTCATTTTACTGTTTCTTTGCCATAATCAAACTAAACCAATTTTATTGAGGTTTCCTTCAACGTTTCTCCACCAATTATTTACTAAATTAATCGTTTTCAAAAACTTTAAATACTATTTTTGAATAATTAAGTTGTCATTTTCTATAATATTTATTATATATTTTTTTCATTAAAATAACATCCATTCTACTATCCATACCCATTTCGAATCTGTCTGCCAAATTTGAAGAATTTCTTGGGATTCTTAAAATCATTTTGCAATACCTTGCTATTAATCTGTCCATGTTTTCACGTTTCCTCGTCTCCCCATATTTTCACTGCATATAATAATTTAGACTCAACAATTGCATTGTAAATCTTGTATAAGCTTTTTATTTTTATTTTCGCGAATTAGAATAAATATTTATAAGTTGCTGTTAGCCCTGCATTTCCTTGATTTTTAACCAGTTTTATGTGATATTTCCAGTTTGTACTCCCACTTAGCATTACCCTAAATATTTAAATTTTTTACCACTTCGTGGAGTTTCATGCTTATTCTTGACTACGCCCTTTTTCCATATTAATATTTTTTGTTTTATAAGTGTTTATTGATGGATTTTTTTATGCACATGGTGAACATGAACCGATTCAGAGCATTTTTCGAATGGATCTATTGTATTTTTTATTTATGTATCCTTACTCAAACTATTTAAAATATTTGCATTACTGAAAACACAGGTAATATCAGGAACTTGTACTAAATAATCGGCTATGCTCGTATGCTCCTGTAGCTCCGCAGGGAACGTAGGGCCTCCTAGCGGAGTTTTCAGTACCGTACCTATGACGAATTTAGTTACATCTATTTTTAGATAGAGGGCAGAGAGACAGATGGTAAGCCCATCTCCTCAACAACCCAAGACAGAAAAGGGAAGTACCGGTACGCTAATACTTAGATGTGAAAGGGCAGAGGAATTTTTGACTTGGGGTTTTTCAATGTGTCGTAAGTCTACGAAACAGGCCCCTCAGCTTAAATCCCCTTCCGAGGACTCCATGCTGAAAAATTTGACGTTCTGGAAAATTGAAATCTATCGACCGCGACTGGGTTTGAACCCGCGGCTTCGGATCTAGAAGCGGACACAATACTTTACACCACCACGGCCGACATTAATCAGTTATGGTGTATTGTACATGTCGATAGGGGAAAGTTCTGGGTTGTGTAATTACACTGAATAAGGTGGAATATCGTATATTAATGTAATGGCAACAGATAAATAATAATCTGTGAAATTACATATATCTCTCCATCGTGTATAATATTGGAAGTGTTCAATATTCAGTAGAAACTAGTCGCAAATCACTATAAAATAGTCTGCCTCATAAGAGGTGCTGTATGACTTAAGCACTTTATCATTATCATTAATGATATTGAGGGAAGAAAGAGTCGATTTGCCTTCTTATCACGACTCGAAGTAGATCTGTTGATTGAATATCACCACAGAAAGCTGAAGGTAACGGAATCGAGTCCTGGTATCAGCATATTTCCCTCGTCATAATTTTCACCCTAACTGTCTCATGCAACCCTAAGTATGTCTAATGACTTGGACATGTCCATGAGTGTAAGAAAAATTAGCACCTTACTAACAGTATAATCCCAAAACGCAAACGAAAGAAACCCATTAGGCCTAATAATGATTTATAGCCAAATTCATAGCTTTTTACCTTAATTTACTGATTCTTGGAATTAACAATAAAGCCTTACATGAAATTAATATTTATAGGCAGTTAGTGGTAAACAGATAGCATGTTTGCCAGTAGACTTAACGAATTCTGGTTAAAATTCGGCTATTTCCAGACGTAGAACCGGCAGCATGCCTATAGGTGTCGCTTCCTTGCCACATACGCATATATTATCTCCATTTTATATGGTACTACCTCTCAATGTACTGTGAGAACTTGGTGAGAAAACATTGTGCCTCATAATCCGTACTCCATTACTTTAAGGTCTTTGAACAGGTAGATAATTTATTTATTTATTTATTTAACCTGGCGGAGTTAAGGCCATAAGGCCTTCTCTACCACTCAGCCAGGGCAAAAACATGAAATACATAACGATAATAATCATTAAGGATAATAAAAGAAGTAAGATTATATTTTCTATAGTATCTCGATACTGAGTAGCTCTGTTGGTAGAGCGTCAGCACTGAAATCTTAGAGCCGGTTCTAGACCGGGCAACACCTACCCCACACTGTCTAAAACATTTGCGCGCCGACATGGTATGTAGTGTACTATACGCACGTTACGCGGAGTTACTTTCCAGGTGTTCATGTGGTTGATTGGAGTTCGCATCTTTAATTCTTTCTCCTGTGAATCATTATTCTATTATTCTTACAACTTTGTATGTAGGAGATTACAAAACATAAGGAATTATTGGATCATGTATTGCATTATATTTGGATCCAAAGCTTTATATAGGTCTAGGTTAGTAGAAACATTTCTTTGTAAAGAAAAGCTCAAATAATATTATTGATATAATAATATAATTATAATACCTATAATAAAATACACTTATATTTTTTTTTAAATCATATGTAAGTAAGCAATAGACCCTACATCTTTATTGTGGTCAAATTGTTTTAACCAACTCTTTCAAACTGTTTTATATTTAATCCAGATGTGATATCTGAACTAACAACGTAAGTGCCGCTAGAATCATTATAACCTCTTGACTATAACTCAGGCTGTTATTAATTGTATTCATTTTTAACTAAAAATGTAGGACAGTAAAGTTATGAAAAGAAACCTTGAAAGCTTTTCCTGAAAGTTACATTTTTAATGCATATACACCTTTTTCTCAGAAACTATTCAAGATAAATGCATGAAACTGTGCACACTTATTGATAACAAATGAGTGAGTATTTACTTAAAAGATAATTCTGATATAGCCGTTTGTTCATTTTTCGCGTTAGTAAGAGGACTGATTTTAACACATAATTTGGTATCGAAACTTAAATTTCTTAAAAGAAAATAATGGAAGGCAATATTTTAAATATCTCCATGAAAAGTTGTAATGATCCTTTCCAAGTAAGCAGGTTAAGTTAAAGAGTGATCCATTAAGTGGTTTCTAAAGAAAAGGTACTTAAATATAAAATATAAAAAAATGAAAATACTAATAGCACAAAAACTTTTTAGAAATGTGTAGGTCTATTAAGCCTATTACATAGTATATAAAGTATGATTAAACAACGTAATGTATGTATATATTATTTAAAAATGTAATAACTATGACTGTAATACTTTAGGAGGTACGATCGATTTTCTAAAACTGCGTTCTGACTTACATCTACCTTTTAAAGCAGTAAGTATTCCTGATAAGCCGTAACTTCTTATAGGAACATAATTCAATTCAATTAATGTTTTCTTAAAACTATCCCTTTTCATTTAAATGTTTAGTCACTCCATTATAATAAGACAGAAATATAGGGCAAACTCAACTTTAAAACCACTTTTTTCCTATTGTGCTCTCGGTTCTGTTCCTTTTATTCGCAGTTCGGTTTCAGTTGTTGACAAATCGATTTTATAATGATCAAGTTGATTGATATTTTAAGAAAAAACTATTAAATTATTACTAATTATTAAATTATTCAGGAATATTAATCATTCACCAAGGGATTATTTGTGAACTGTACGTACTATTTAAAGAATAATAGTTTGATGTTTTGATACAAACTTTAATGTTGTTCTTTTTTATTTATTTTTCAGGAAAATTCCACCTTTCGCTTGGTTATCATGCTGTTGGCCGAACGAAGTTCGAATGACTGATCACTCAGGTCGCTGCTTGAGATATACCCATGCAAACACAGATTCGAGTAGTGTTACGGATACTTTCACGTCGACATCGGCCCGGCGTATGAATACTTTGCACAGTTCATCTGTACCTTCAATAAGGCACGTCCAGCTGAGACTGCCTACCACTACGAACTCAGCCGTTCACAATGTACAAACGACTTCTTCAATATTATAAATTTATTATTTTTGTATGTGTTTGTGTGTGAAGTGCAGTATACCCTCCTTTCTCACAATGAATTTGACTGTGCTGTTTCGGTGTTGTGCACTGTTATCTGTGGTACAAATCTAAGTGATTAAAATGGAACGAAAATGACATTGAAAATCTATTTATTGATATATTTATTCAGCAAGGTATGTATATAATGAAACACAATCATATGATCTCTTCTATTTTTTGGTGTGGAATCCGTTTGCCTACTAAGAGAAAAAAAGTTTGTTGTAAAATCGGAACTGTGATTGTTTCCAAAGGAAAGAAGAATACATTTTAACAGTCATGTCAAATAAAAGAATATGAACTTGGATGAAAATCTATATTAAGCTGGCTTCATGTGGGTATATTTTCCAAACTTGTGTCGATAATTTTCAGGTATTTTCATGTAATTGTCGTGATATCCTTTTCAGTATTATCGGATCGAAGTTTTCCGGACGTGTTCCATGGTCTGGTCTTTTTCTTTGGTGTAGTCCTAATGAAGAGGGCCCCATCTGGCGATATGCAGGTTCACACGGATGCTGCGATGTTTTTTTTTTTGTTTTCCATCGTTGCAGGATGACCAACCTACTATGCTTCTTGCATCTTGCTTAGCAGTACAGTGGCATTAAGGTAAGTAGTGACAGCTAGATTCTAGGTTAGTGACAGTTAGATTAGGAATAGCGAAATGAGTATTGCAGGGCATACTGAATTTATTGCGTTTTGTAATGTGCCTAATCTTGGTGACGTCACACCACCAACATCTGATCACGAGTTTCTTGTTGGTTCTGCTTAATTTAGGGCGGGCGGGTTTTACAAAATCATTCGTCAAGACACCTTCTCTCCACAGAATGAGGCATAACGAAATAGGTGTGATTTTAGATGATTTGTGAAGAGAATCTCTGGTACACTTTTGCCTCGCACTATATACCAGCTTAGGTTAGGTTAGGAATTATGATATTAGTGGTAGTGACACTTAGAGATAGGTTTGTTGCAATTAAGTTAGTAATATTGATATTAAAATAAGTGACATTAGAGCTAGGATGGTGGTAGTTAGGTTAGGAACTGTGATATTAGTGTTAGTGACATGTAGAGCTAGGATGGCAGTTAAGTTAAGTTAGGAACAGTGATATTAGTGTTTATCGCCATCAAGTTTACAATCTCAGCCTTGTTTTTGGATCATATAACCCATGCGTAACTCATTGCCAGTCGTAATTCTCTGCTTCCAACAGCAATTTTCTGTTCAGAGACTGTCATTTATAGATTAGAAAAGAGAGATCTTCATTTTCATTTTCCCGTATTTGGGACACTTTCCAGAAAAACTAAATTACAATATGGTTTCACCCTTTCACTTTTTTATTTAATGCTTTACTAATACTATAATAAGTTACTAATATAAGCTATTCTTGAAATAAACATACATTGTTAATTCATACACTAACCTAACTGCTGAAGTTAAATAATTAAAAACAAAAAGTAACATAATATAAGGGGTCCCGGAACAGCTGGAGAATTCGACAGCTAGCCCAACCGCCAGAAAAAGACGACAGGATATCCGAAACGTTAGATACAGACTATAACTAACAATTCGGCGCGGCCCAACACGAACGGCCAACACAACCAGTATATAAGTGGGATAGGTAGGTTTTATTTGCTCTAGAACCGGACCTAAAGTAAACAACTAAGTCAGTCTCATTTTAGCACATTACTCGTATCTACCGTACTTAAGATAAGACAGATACGTGTTTACTTTAGGGCCGGTACCAGAGCAGACAGTACTGTCCCCCAAGCAAAGAGAGTCTCCGGGGAATGCGGCGCAGGTGGGAAATTCCTGTTTTTACAAGGGTCTGTAACGCCTATAATCTGTTTATGGTACACGGGATAGCTCATCCCACCGGTTTCGGTTTACAGCCCATTCAAAAACATCTGGTCCAAGTCTGGTGTCACATTGAAAATTCCGCACGCAGCGGGACGCATGTTTTTTTTATTATTATTATTCTGTAGAATGTTTTCTTTGTCGCACACGTCCTCTGTCCTTCTCGCACGGGCACCAGTCCACATATTCCTCCCACGGTCTTACTCTTTGTTGGCGGACAGTACCTCCCATCCCACTGTCTAAAACAAATCCGCGCCAACTATATTTTCTAGTTAGCGAAGGCTTCATTATTTGTATTCACGTCATGCTTTTTTTCCCTAGGTTACCTATTATTTTCTGATACTCTTATTCGAGAGGTTAGATCAGTGTGTGTACAACAATGAATCTTTCTTCAAGAGTTTTTAAATAAAAAAATGTAGACTAGAGTAGACTCTAGATTTTGAAAACCGTCTCGTCTTGGTAATTTTCCAAGAAATGCACATCGAGTGTAATGATGTCTCAGTCGATGGTGTCATAACGCAACTTAAATAAAGATCATTACTAGGGCTGAGATTTAATGTAATTACATATTTTACGTTTTATTTTTAGAGTGTAGAAAACCATAAATGTCCATAGTACACTACATGACTATTGTTTTAGTGAAGTTTCATTGTACATATTTTTACATATTTATAGTATTTTAAATAATTTGTGATATTGCATGTAATATCACATATTTAACCATTTTATAACATTAAATATGGCTTAATTGATGCAGGAAAATTCCCTTGTACCAAATTATAAAAACCGATTCTTGCGTTAGAACTCATGAAATCCCCCTAACATAACTCTAATATACGAAAGCTTCCAGCAGTGCTCAACATTCACTCGTAGCGTAGTGGTCAAGACTCCTATAGTCCTTTCGCATTCGCCAGAGGTTTCAAGGCCAAACGTAGCACGGCTATGGTACCCCCACTTACCGTGCTCATATGACATCATACCCCTCCAATGCCAGTCACATGACAAGCCAGTAGGGAGTTCCCCCTTGGTGTCGTATGAGTGTGTGCGACAGCGCAGCTCCTCTGCGCAAAGGGGAATACTGTTGACTGCTATCAGTGGGGCATATTAGACGTGAGAAGTTGTGGCCTTGAAACCCCTGGCGAACGTGAAAGCACTATAGCTATAATGCTATAATGCTATGGGTCCGTTAGTTCGAATCCCGGTCAATCCAAAATTTACTATTAGGAATATGTCTCAAATAGGTAGGTAGGGTGAAGAGGAAGAGAGGAAGGAGACGGGAAAGGAAGAGAAGAAGACAATAATGAAGAAACAAATTATTTTTTGTTTCATCAATTCATTAAGAGATGGTGCTACCGTCGCTGCTAGTAGTTCAAATGCCGCCGCTAGGGAGGGATTGAGAGTAGGGGTGGGGGACTCGGGTGAGTCGCAATATACCATTTTCCCAAATTATGTGATATTACATATTTTTATTATTTAAAATGTTTTTCAACATATTCCATCATTTTTCACTAGACTACATATTTATGTATAGCCTATATTTTCCAAATGATACCACAAAAAATCATAGCTCTAGTCATATTACACTGGAGTTCTGGGTATACTTGTGGTTAGTATTTATTTTATACAGTAACTTACTGTTTTTGTAACAGTCTAATCCATACGGTGTTAGTAAGGTTCATGTACTAGCCGCTCTTATAAGTGCTAATATTATTAGATTACTCATTATTAAGTATAACTTCTCGATTTTGCACCTAGATCAGAAGGGTTTCACTCAAGGTTTTGGTAACATACTCAAATGCCATCATCAGGAGACTTGCCGGCAAAATCCGAAAGGAATATGCTGGTGATAACTTGGGGAAAATTCCTCTGACCAAGATACAAGCCCGAAAAGTTTTTCTTTGTTAACACTGTTTATAAATTTGCGTGAGAAGTTTAGTCGCGTGCATTTAACGGTTATACCGGAATATTTCATTAAGACTTTTAGTCTACCTAAAAATATTAATATTACAAACCGAAGGGAAGCAAGAATACCGTACGATTAAGGGAAGGCTTTATTTTTTATTTCTTATCCCTAATTTACTCCCTGTTTGCAATTTAGATAATTATATTTACGGACAACTATAAAACTTTTTATGAAGCGTGCATTATGAATTTCAATAATCGGCTTTCCCCTTTGATCTGATTCCTTAGTACCTAAATAGGCTGATCACGTAGCCTGAATGAATGTAAAATTCGTTTCACTTTCTTTGAACAGTATCGTTTTTCTAATAGGTTACCCGTCCTGTCCAATTGACCAATCGTTGTCTATTTTATTATCTGCAACAAAAATTTAATTTGCTTCAATTCGTGTTGATATAGTAAGATATCTACTCCAGTTTACTCTTGTGTGCCTGTTGCAGAAGTGCGATTTGTCTTCTGTACGTGTCTTAATTTGTGTAGGACTTTTCCAACTTTCATTACCGGTATAGATAGATTAGTCAGTTGGTTTGGTATTTTATTTGGGAATGAACATTTTAAAGGATATTTTTTCTCCTCCCCCGGCACATGTAATGCCGTGGGTAAGACGGAAATACCGAAGATCGAATTCTGGTCCATTTATGGTCAGGGAAATTATGTAAGTAGGAATTTACATAAAACATAAGAATATTAAAGAAAATAATATCAAGGGTGTTTTAAGAACTTTTTAAATTTTTAGTGATATTCATTAAAATGACGCCAATGGTAAACAGTATTATTCCTCATAAAATATTTACACTTCCAAACAAGATGCCATGATATGGTACAGTGAAACCGAACGGCCTAGGCACATAGCCTACATAATCCTAAGTTGAGAAAAGAGTTATTATGCTTATTTTATTTCAGTAAAATATATTAACTGTAATAAAAGAGAGGAATAAAAGTGGGAACTAAAACTACAGTATCTTCCCCCCCCCCCCGCATTAGTCCTATATTGAACTATACCATTAAAACATCCGATATGCTTCTGAACCTGGTATTAATCGGTTTCAACTGTCCTTTCATTCACTATTTAAAGTTATTCATACCGGAACTAATCGCAAAAAATAACTAATGTAGACCTATATGAAAAACATCTGAAGTGTTCCAAAATGGCAGAAAATTAGTTTCAGAATCGTCACAAGATGACAGAATATACTAATATTTACTAATTAATGCATCAGATTACTACTGTGTATCTATCGATATATTATGCTCAAGTTTGAAGTTCAATTAAAAAAAGAAACTATAACTATCACATTGAGGGTTTATTTGCTGCTGGTTACTCCCTTCCACCATATATTCCCAGTATCCGCTGGCAAGAAGAATATATTTGTTCTCGCTATTAGTTAAATTTCTGCATTAGGTCTACAAGTATTAAAGTTATTAAATATATTATTTTGTTACAGTGTTTTGTTATCGTACCTAGGTGAGATTTTTCCGGGGTTTTTTCTCACCTGTGAGACAAATGTCGGGTAAATTTAGGCCCTTATGGTCCCCGGATATCATCTGGTCGTCATTATCATCTTCATCCCATCCTCGCCTTGTTTGGAATGAGGGGGGTGTGCGTGTGCGTGTGCGTGTGTGTGTGTGCATGTGCGTGCGTGTGTGTGCGTGTGCGTGCGTGCGTGCGTGTGTGTGCGTGTGTGTGTGTGTGAATGGTGTTAGTCGTCCTATGTGATCGTGTTGTCTCGGAGGTGGCCCCGGCATTGGGCTGATCACTCATCCGGGGAGGCCCTCCATTACCTTGTCTGGTCAAAAAAGTATGTATGTGATCCAAAGATAATCCCTCTCCCGACAGGTCGCGGCCCTGTAAGGCCCGGGCGGCTTGGGTCGCTTAAATGTCCCTCAAAGGGAGAGTTGAAACTCAGGTGAAGATAGATAATTTTGTTATCGTAAAAGTTTGAAAAGGCATAGTTTTAATTAGTGTGCCTAACTAAATTCGTGGCGCAGTATCATATGGATGATCAAGGCCTCCCACCAAACCGTTGCATCGCTCGTCGTTGGCAGCTTGGGTTCATGTGGTTGCATGTGGTGATGATCTTTGTGAATTTGTGTTGCTCCATATGCTGATATAACATACCTAAAATATTTTCATGATATAATTAGTACAGCTCATCCTGTAAGGATAAGTTATTTACAGTACATAGTAGTAATCTTTATTATTAAAGATGTTCCGAAGATGGTTGTAATAACACCATTAACAAATGAAACACATTTGAAATATCTTGTCCAGTGGTTAAAACAGCTTGCGTTTCCCGGAAATTACCCACACTCTTCTCCAGCGCCATCTCTATTTCAATCTTATCTACTAAATAGGCCTAATAATTTCAAATTACAACCAGCATATAATTTTCTCACGGGAAGTATGGAGACTCATGGCATAATCGTAACCACTATACTATCAACACATATTAACAAGCCACAGCCAAAAAGAATTGCGTAACTGCTATCGAGTTACGTGGAGTGATTTGTATTTGGACTGTTTACAATTGAATGACAAAAGATGGCATTAGCATCTAGGGACACGACACTAAAAGAGGAACCGTACATTTCTACTTTTGTTGTGAGCTTGGTGTGGTGTATCGGTGTGTCAGACTCACGCATTAGTTGAGTGTTTTTTTTTTTTTGTTCTGTGGGAAGTGTTTGTTATGTGTCGATAGCAGAATAGAATATCCTAAATCTTCCAGTTACTATCAGTATAAAGACAACTTAATGATGAACGAAAAGCTAGGCTACTTAGAAAACGACAGTCAAGTATATTCAGATTACGTCTTCACTGCAGCCATTAACATACACGGGAGATACGACATTCTTACGGTGAGTTCACAATACCGTGATGCAACTTAGGATAAGACTTGCTTGAGTAATTGATATTATACCTCACTTCCTTATATAACTACATAATTCCTTTTAATTAACTACATGCAGGCTTCCTTTGCTGAACATTCTCTACTCGTTACATATTGACAACTTGGACTACGCTGTACTTTGGCTATTGCAGTGCAAGCTCACTGTTTACATAACCACAATTCGACGTGCAAATAATATTGTAGTTTGGCCTTAACTTCTAAAGATAGTACAGTATGTTCCTTGATACTGGTGAGGCTGTGGCAATTGCTGTAAGTTTGCATGTCGCTCCCGTCTCCAATAAATCTTACCAGCATAATCTATAGTAATGACTGTAGATGACTGTAAAACAAAAACATACAGTGTTTGTATCTCACATGCCAATTACCTTGCCGATCATCTTGGTAGCTAATATAGAGGAAAGTGGTGTAATTTTTCAGACAATTATCATGAAAGCAAATCAGCATGAAAGGAGACACCAGTTGGGAATTATATGATCCATAAATTATATTGAAACTCACTCGACATCGTGCGCTTTGGTACGTAGTTTTGAGGATTGTGGAGGGATCTATGTAGCCTAGAAATAACTTAATTTCCGGAATTTCAGAAATCCCATAGAACGGTTAAAATGTTGTATAGCTCATAAATCTTTGACCAGTTCAGTATAAGAATATGTAACATTTTAACCAATCGCAAGTCATTTTATCGTTTTATTTTTGTCGATTTCATTTTATCGCACCTATGTGCGTGCATATGTTTGTTTTTTGGGGGCGGGGGATAAATTCACAAAGACTAAACATGAAACATTTTCATACCGGTAGCTTCTGAAACAAAAAAAAAAAAATTTGAACCCAGCTTTTGTCTATATATATAAAGCTTTAAATGAGGAAAGGGATATATGAAAATAATGTATTAATTATGTGTGTCATGAAGCGTTTTAAATGTCATAATAATTACAATATTAATGACACGATACTATTATAGCGATGAGGATAATAAAAAATAAAATAGCTGATCTTAAAGGAAAAGTATCGTTACAATGGCAGAAATGTATTTTGTTCGTTTTTTGTGGCTTCAGTTATTCAATACATGCTTAGTTATGTGTTATAAAATCCGAATCTCTCAAAGGTAGCCTATCTATGTTAAGAATGCGAATTTTTAACGAAACTCTCTATGCTTGTAATCTAGCTCGCTGTTTTCATAGCTACTAAGGGTGGTCGGCAAACGCATACAATACAAGAAATACTAATCCTACAAACAGTTCGCGGGTTTGATTCTGGCTCAGGTCCAAGGATAAATGAGACTACCTCATGTGTGTAGACTTAGAGGCACTTAAATAAATTCCTGCGTGAGAAAATTCCGGCACACCATCTGCGGTTCAAGCCCTAAGTAGTAATGCAAAACCATAATTAAATAGCCATAAGGATCAAACGGGTTCAGCCCTATCTCCTTAGCATTACAGTTTTAATTTTTACTAAACGAAACTTTAAAAATGTGTCCCTAGGTGCAAGGATTATATTTAGGCCCAAACTTTTTCATATATAAGAATAGACTACATCCTCTAATTCTCTTACCGTAAAATACGTAATTAATATAATGTAATTCATATAATACGAGTATAATTAATAGCATTTAATTGACGGCCATTTTATCTGGGTAAACAGGTTGACCAACACGACAAACCTCACGGGAGATATAATATGACATATTTTCGAAACGTGTGAATTCGGTATGCCCTACAAATCTTAATATCACCGTCCATAACCTAACCTAACCTAACCTAACTGCCACTAATGTAGAATCTACCTGCCACTAGTTACCTTAATGTAAGGAGGACAGTTGGTCATTCTGCTTCGCAGTTGCTCATCCTGCTTTGCCCAGAACCATAATATGGCTGGCGTATTTTAGGAGTAATAAAAATGAACTGATTGAAATGGGTAAAAATACAAGATCAAGTTCTAAAAACTACTAATTTCACCCCTTAATCAATTTCTTGAACAAAGGTTAGTTCATTTAATGAAGTTTCCAGTTCCAGGAAGGAAAATTGCAATGCTAAGGATCTAGTGCTCTACCCGAAATGAACAATAATGCTACAAACGTTTATTAAATTGGCTACTATACTTTTCGAAAAAAATATCGTTCTGCTGCATTGTAATAGGGGCCTGAAAACTTAAAAATAGCATTGCGGATTAATATCGCCCACTACTGTGTTCTGTTAAAGTAAGTTAAGTAGCTATCGCAGCGTCAGGTGTGTCTCGTCCAAGGGCTGCGAAATAAGTGTAATGAAATAAAATTAACCTGGTTGAATAGGTTACTATTCCGAGCATAATACAATAACGAGGACAAATGTCATCAGTACCAAGATATTATTTTCGCCCCTTTTGTCTTTACTTCTTTCTCATAGCGAGAATGTAACAAGTCTAGAGAAGCATGAACTGTGAATGCAAAAATAAACATTGTCCGTGACTAGAAGCCATACTTAACAAATAATGTCCGGTGTGATAATATAATACCAGGTTTGTAGAGAATACCACATTATCATAAGGAGGTCAACACTCTGTGAACGTAATTAAGATAAAGTGATGGATCTTATGACATGCTCATAATAACACCGAGATAATTCTAAATCACGCTCAATTAACAGACTTGCTCTTCTGTTTCCTCGTTTTCCTGGGACAGTCGTCTCCCTGTAGAGATAAGCTCTACGACACAAAAAAGCATTATCAGCTTATCCATAAAGCTGAGAGCTTGCACCTAATACCGCTTCCCATAGACCTTTTTAACCAAAACGATTAAACAGTTTATTTTCTCCCAAGGTCTGTAATAATAATAGGGAGACGACCCTTGCATTCGGATGGACCAAAAAGACTAAACATGTTGGGATAGAAATGCAATTAATTTTTCTGCGAGACCTGCTTAGGATATAACTTAGGTTTTCTTTACTTACCGTAAGTGTATGGTGCCTAATCTGTGTTTTGAACCAGTAGGTTGCTTGGTAGTAAAAGGTTTGCCCAGGTTAGTAGAATACTATAAATTTTAGCATCCATAAACTTGACAATTTGTTGACCGCCATGCAGCGAGGCCGCAGCGATTCGTACCTAAAGTCTGGCCGTTCTAAGAAGGATACCTGAAGTAAACAAAAACCAGTATATCTATCTCACTCTAGCACATTACTCGTATGCCATAAGAGTGAGACAGACATGCCTGCTGCTGTTTACTTCAGGCTTCCTTCTCAGCTCGTCTCGGGTATAGTGAAAAATGTCAACATCACAGACATAACTACCTGCATAGAGTAATCTACAGATTATAGGCTAAACGAAAATCCGGTATAATATTTCATATGGGATGATGGTAAATACAGAATGACGAATAAATTCAGTGTTAGTAAGAGGTACTTTAGGAAATTATTAGACACAAAGGCATCTGATTTGTAAGTGTAATGAAGTTTTGAAAAAGATGTGAAAGGGTAACAAATGTGCTGCATTAAGTTAAGTAGCTGCAGCGAGATTCTAGGATGTGATATAATTATAGTGCCAGTGGTAAGTTAGGTTAGGTTAGGAACATTTATATTTGTTAAACAGTAGCATAATAGCGGCGTTTCTTGGTGTGGCGTATTGAATTTCTCCCTGCGCTCAAAACTTTCATTACATTCATGACTTTGGAAGGGAATGACTTCACACCTTGGGAGTAACTTACTATTCGACAAGCCTGGAATATATGCTCGCCACGGATATCCTACGAAGAAGTCTAAATACTTCAGTGGTTTCTCGTTACTTTTTATTTCGTGGATTGATGATAGCAATTAAAAGACAAGTAAATTCAATGTCATCTCGCAATAAAAAAGATTGAGGAATCAAAGAAAGATCTTTCCAAGAAAACTTCAAACCAGAAAATTAGACCCAGAGGGATTCGAACCATCATTCCATCCTACTGCTACTAAGTTACATAGATTATGCCTATTGCACGAAAGAGACACTACTCAAAAATAGTAATATCTGTTTGAAATCACTCCAGCAAAGCTTCACAGTTTCATAGCATAGGCTACTTTAGATTTCATTGCTGTGTCTTACATATTTTAGTATTTAAAATTTGGTTTTTAAGTGTAATCACAAGTAGCGCACGAATTTAAGGAACCCCTCCTTTATGACTGACGATCATAGATACTTAGGTTAATATCTGCGAATTTAACCTCATTTCACGGAGAGAAATCAGAGATATAGATTCGTAGCCATGTGGATGGATTAGATTCTGTAGCAGTCTAGAACTAATTCTTGCATTCGCCACTTTTTTTTAAGTGTCGTTCTTTAAGCAACGACCGAAAAGTCGAAGAAATCTTTAATGGAGTAATAATTGATGGTGGAGAGAGATACATAAAAAGCTTCTCCACGATCCCGTTGAGACCACAAATCTCGTAGATAACTCTAAATAGTCTACATTCCTTATAGGATTCCTGTTTGCTCTCGATGTTTCTAACACTGTATGTTAGCGAGCCTATATTATACTATATATTACACTGGAACTAGCCCAACTTCCAAGATAGTGACTGTGAGCAAGAGAAATAATATCCTCTTCATGAGATTGTCAACATGTTTTTTCTTTGTGCTCTTTCATAAAGAATTGCTAGACTTCTGGTGAAAGGAGGGAGAAACTTATAAAACATCTCGTAGCAAAGTTTGCCGAACTCAGATCCAATCACCCACTCATCCTTCAAAGTGGATCGAAGTTGCGACTTTATAAAAGAAAAAATGCCATCTTCATCCTGTAACAAAAAGTCAACAATTTAATTCTGTTGATATGAAAGAATAAATGGTAGTTCATATATTTTAAAGTTAATGAAAACACTGTAATTTATCTGTAGGCCTGGGTAAAAATTTATGGGACTGACTTTCTGTGCCACAGTTTGCGTGTTCGATCCTCCCAGATGGATGACATTTATGCATAGACTACATATGACAAGCTCATAGGCTATCTATAGATAGGCCTATACAGGTATGCAAGAAATCCCGCATGATAAAATTCCGGCACACCGGCGACGGTCAACTGCTTCAGTTTCAGTTCACACCCGTTGTTGAATAAGCACTCAAACTAACCACATAATTTATAGAAATTTTTATCTTAATATTAGCATTGTAGATCGTTCCATAGGACCAAAAACTTATTTTAGCTACCTCAAAAACTGTATGCTCGATGGTTGTCTAGACTTCAGATCTAAGAATTTATAACACATATTATTTACTATGTTAATACTAATATAGTTCTACAAGTTCAGTCTGGTTTGTGGCTTATGCGACCATGATGAGAAGAGCCGGCGACGCCAGGCAAGCTAGTCCAGTAGGCCACTGTACGGGCAAGCTGAGAGCAAGCGGACTGTATGACAAGATTCATAGACGTAGCACTTCTTGAAATTGAGACTTAAACTATAAATAGATAAGCCAAACTTGCCCAATACATTTTAGATAAATTTCTCTGGTATGTAACAATTTATTGTCACAACAACAATACATACATCATGCTCAGTTCATAAATTCTTGATTTCTTGGACGTGTATAATATTATTATTCATAAACACTGATGAACTTGTAGATATCACAATGTTTAATACAAATTCCTTTGTTAAAGGTCATAAATATCTTTGAGATGGCTTAATCAGTTTGATCAAAACCACAAATATATTAGTTCAATGATGCAATTACGTCCAAATTGTTCCTCAAATAAATTAAGTAGTAAATGACGTACCTTTGAATTGATTAATACCACCTTTTGATAGTTGATACAGATGTTAGCCTGAGATCTTGCAACGCCAACACCAAAATGAAGAAGACCCGATGAATCTCACGATGGGTGATAATAGTCCTTAAATCGTTCGAAGTCTTCAGAATCAATAAGGCATATGAAACCTTAATGTGAATCGAAGAGCTGATTGCTTCAGTTATTGAAAGTAAACCACCAGATCTATCTGATAGGTAAAGAATGGCATTGATAAGCCAAGAAGAAAACTCATGTCCTTATGAGTATTAGTTGAATTGATTACAACGAAGAATAGGCATTTAAAGCCTAGAAAAACTAATGTCTTTATGAGACACAGTTAACTTGAATCGATGAAGAAGGAGAATGAAGCTAAAGATAAACCTTATTGGCTATCAAAAACAATATAATAAAAATCTCCAGTCTCTGATTGGATGCAAGACATAAAAAGAATAATTTTGATATTACAATACCCATACATAACAACTATTTGAAATTCATTTGTTCAATAAATAAAAAACAAGATAGCAAGCAAGGCCTGCTAAAAACGAATTACAGAAGCATGACCTACTAAACTAAAACATAACGGAACATATTGCCCGCAAATTATGACACTTGAGGCATAATTTAAAATTACATGTGGAGTTATGTTTAAAAAATAAATAAAGAAGAGAGGAAAAAGAAATAAAAAATAAAACAAATATGAGAACAAATAGTTAAAATGAATTGAAAAATATGAAAGCAGAGAATGACTGAATCATTCGTCATCTTCTGAGAACGGCATTGGTGCCAAATTGACAATTGGTTGCACATAAAGATTCGTGGCAGTACGAACCTTTGCAACTTGAACCAGACTGACCCCGCCAGGGTGAATTTGTCATGGTGTTTGAAGTCCTTAACGCTGGGTGGTAAGTTTTGATGTAGTCGGAATTCTCGTTGGAACCCTGACCAACGGATTCCATATGTCCCAATTTCAAGTGCTTGGACATAGAATTCCTGTAAGCCTTAGCTAATACAGGATTAGAAAGAGAATGTCTCTTAAGAGACGTCAATCTTGAACTCGCTTGGCGAGATGCATTAGAAACCCTTTGCAGGTTTGAACTTACTAAGGCTGAATAATGCATATCTAAGGTATTAGATTGGCAGGATAAATCATTAGGAAGTCCATTGCTAAAGTCCTTAGATTTATGAAGTGTAAGTTTGTTGGACCTACGAACAGACAACCTAGGAGAGGAAGGTTGGGGCAGCTTGCCCGCAAAGTACCAACCCAGTTGAGAGTTATGAATGATGGGTAGGTTAGGAGCAGAAATGTTACCCACACAATTGATTTGCGAGAAAACCTCAACACCCAACACCAAATCTACAGAATTAGGTGTGTTGAAATCAGGATTGGCTAGTTGAAGGTTAGGCGGAATGTTCCAGTTAGTGATATTAATAGGAGATCTTGGAAGTTTCGACTCTGAAATCTCCGGAACAACAAGAGCAACAGTATTACAAAACCAACGAGTTGTTCGAGACCTGATTTCTATAGAAGCAAGCTTATGGGTGCTTACTTTAGACGATAGTATTCCAGTCAGCCTTGCTTGCTGCTGACAAGGGGATAGTTTTAAATGTTTAAATAGCCTTTCACTGATTAAGTTGCAATCAGAGCCGCTATCTAAGAGGGCAGTGGCCTCTACGGGTTGACCATACTTGTTTATCACAAACACATTTGCAGTAGGAAGTAAGCAGCCTTGATGATTATGAGAGGCTGACATAATCCCTGCAGTATTAGATGTTTGTGACTCGTTCTGAGCACTATAATCGTGAAGAAGAGTACTATGTTTCTCTCCACACACTCTGCAAGAGAACGAGCTGCAAGCCTTGGTATGTCCTCTTGAAGAGTAACATACACGACATAAATGGTTAGTCCTGACAAAATTGCTACGGCTTGCAAGACTCATTGCTTTGAAAACATCACATTGGTAGACTTGATGTGAATCCTTTTTGCAACAAATACATTTGTTGACAAACTGAGCTGATTTGCTCTTAGCCGATATAGGTTGCGAATTCTGTGAAGTTGAAGGCTGATTTTTTAGAGCTGAATCCGTCATTTGCAAGACTCGGACTCTAGTCTCCAGAAACTTAAGTAGTTCCTTGAGTTCAGGCAGTCTGTCTGATTTCAGCGATGATTCCCATTCTCTAATAATATGAACTGGGAGTTTGTCTAAGATCATTTTAGAAATAATTAAGTCGGATAAATCGACATTAGTATTTAAAGAGTGCAATGCATGCACCGTGCTTATGAAATGATCTATAAATCTTTGCAGAGAGTCTGCAGAATTCTTTTCAAGAAAGGGTGGTGAAAATAATTTGTCAATGTGACTATTAGCAATCAGACGATTGTTGTCAAATCTTTCTGACAACGTTTCCCAGGCTACATCAAATGTAGCTGAGGATACAGGAATATTCTGTATTACAGTCATGACTTCTGGCGATAAGCATGATTTTAGATATTGGAACTTGTCCATGTTAGAAATATGCTTATGTTGAATGACAAGGGAATAGAATGTATCCCTGAACTCAATCCACAAGGCAGGATCGCCTGTGAATTGAGGAAGACGGATCTCGGGAAGCTTTGGGAGTGAAGGAGTCAATTCTGTAGATGACTGGTGGAGTACAGAAGCTGAGACCTGATCAGGGTCGTAGAACTGTTTATTTTTGGCAATAGCACCATTTAGACGACCTATTGCCTCATGAAAAGTCGCTTCAACTTCTCGTCTTTGAAGCTTAATGACTTCCGTCACTTCCTTAAGACTGAGTTGAGCATATGTACTCTTATATTCACTAAATATGGTTTCAAATGCATTACGCATACTGAGAGCCTTGAAATATGAAGCTTCGTCTCGTATAACTAACGTTTGAATAGCTTCAACGAAATCAATGAACTGAATTCTTGCAAAATCAATGGAATCTAGTTTAGCTATAGATTCAGCTTGAGCAGCTCTTTGCTCTGCTTCTGCCCTTTCTTGTCTGGCCCTAGCTTCTGATTCTGCTAATTCTAATTTAGTCCTAGCTTCTATTTCTGCAATTTCTAGTCTAGTCCTAGCTTCTGCTTCTACAGCTTCTTGCCTAGCCCTAGCTTCTGTCTCTGCAATTTCTAGTCTAGTCCTAGCTTCTGCTTCTGCAGCTTCTTGCCTAAGTTTAGCATCTGCTTCTGCAGCTTCTTGTCTAAGTTTAGCATCTGCTTCTTGTTTAAGTTTAGCCTCATAGGCTACAATTAAGGAGTCAATATGAGATATGGCTGAAAAGACAGATTGCTCAATATCTTCTCTATAATCTGCTTCAGCTTCTGAATACTCTACTTGGTCAATCAGAGACTGAATATCTTCATATTTGATCAGGACTTCATTAAACTTAGCCTTACGGGCTATAATTTCTTTATGCGATTTATCATCGAGATCTGTAAATGATAGAAAGGTATTGACGTGGCGAGTGATCTGAGCCTTTATAGGAGTTCTCTTGGCTTTAAGAGCATTAATGTTTAACTCCTGATTAGCCATCTCTTTAGATTTACAGCACAGATTACAATGAATATCAATAATTGCCCGCTCTTAGGGCCAAAATAACAATAAATACAATGCCCGATTACGGGTTAAGACAAATCAGTACATAAACGTCCAATGCAATGGACGTTGAAACAATACAATATCAGGTGTGATATGTGTACTAGTGTAAGTGTTGCTGTCTGTGTAGGTTTTACAAGCATGAAACTTATAACACTAGTTTAACAATAGATCCTCCAGCCTTCACCTCAAACATGCAGAAGACATGGAGGCAGTAACAATATTAATTATTGTTTAGTTATTGTTATGATGAGAACAAATTCTGGTATATATTACAGTTCAATTCACCAGATAATAGTCCAGTTATGATTCAAGATTCGGCAATAGGAGTCCAATAAATGGTCCGGTAATGATTCAATTATCCGGCAATAGGAGGACCAATAAAATGGTCCGGAAATGATTCAATTATCCGGAAACCGGAGGACCATTAAAATGTACGGGCAAGCTGAGAGCAAGCGGACTGTATGACAAGATTCATAGACGTAGCACTTCTTGAAATTGAGACTTAAACTATAAATAGATAAGCCAAACTTGCCCAATACATTTTAGATAAATTTCTCTGGTATGTAACAATTTATTGTCACAACAACAATACATACATCATGCTCAGTTCATAAATTCTTGATTTCTTGGACGTGTATAATATTATTATTCATAAACACTGATGAACTTGTAGATATCACAATGTTTAATACAAATTCCTTTGTTAAAGGTCATAAATATCTTTGAGATGGCTTAATCAGTTTGATCAAAACCACAAATATATTAGTTCAATGATGCAATTACGTCCAAATTGTTCCTCAAATAAATTAAGTAGTAAATGACGTACCTTTGAATTGATTAATACCACCTTTTGATAGTTGATACAGATGTTAGCCTGAGATCTTGCAACGCCAACACCAAAATGAAGAAGACCCGATGAATCTCACGATGGGTGATAATAGTCCTTAAATCGTTCGAAGTCTTCAGAATCAATAAGGCATATGAAACCTTAATGTGAATCGAAGAGCTGATTGCTTCAGTTATTGAAAGTAAACCACCAGATCTATCTGATAGGTAAAGAATGGCATTGATAAGCCAAGAAGAAAACTCATGTCCTTATGAGTATTAGTTGAATTGATTACAACGAAGAATAGGCATTTAAAGCCTAGAAAAACTAATGTCTTTATGAGACACAGTTAACTTGAATCGATGAAGAAGGAGAATGAAGCTAAAGATAAACCTTATTGGCTATCAAAAACAATATAATAAAAATCTCCAGTCTCTGATTGGATGCAAGACATAAAAAGAATAATTTTGATATTACAATACCCATACATAACAACTATTTGAAATTCATTTGTTCAATAAATAAAAAACAAGATAGCAAGCAAGGCCTGCTAAAAACGAATTACAGAAGCATGACCTACTAAACTAAAACATAACGGAACAGCCACTAAGTCCATTTTCTAGTCCAAATCAGAAGCAGAGCTCATTAAAGAGCTCTCTGACTCCTCCCTTCATTTACATAATCAAGTATAACGTATTTTATTTCAAATGCACTCTATTTTCCTATTTAAAATTCGATACATTACAAATAAAATTGCTCCTTTTTTTAATGGCCGACCACAAATACTTACAAACCATTTTTAAAGCAAAGTTTCCGCCTTGGATGACAATCTAGGTGATAAATTCACTTAAAATGTTTCGGAAATGGAAGGATAACATAATAGAATGAATTCCCTTATTCGTGTAGGAAAAACACGACAAATTATTATGGAAATGTGTCATGTAGTCTAGTTGTTTATAGGCAATATATCATCAAGCAGCGATTAAAAACAACGCTTTATTAATATTTTCTCCGCTAAAAACAGTATTTGTGCTCAGATTTTTTTTTCTAAATAGTTACAGGCCAGGAGCAAGTTCAGATATCAAATAGAGCAGACCGAGCAGTTCAGATCAGTATGGGAATTCAAGATGTGACGACGGTTCATGATACCGGACGACACCATCCCTGCAGCAGTAGGTACGAAATGCCATATGAGCGGGATCTGTTTATATTCCTTGGATCCGCAGGCATGGATTGAGGGGATCGCGTGAGATTTTTGAATCTTAATTTATAAAGCACTCGTACCAATAACACCCGCTATTTCTGCGAACAAAAATGTTCTTTCTTATTACAAATGTGTAGGTGGCGGATGCATATTTTTTTAGGGGTCCGCAATGACAACATTAATAATTAAAGGGGTTCTCGAATAAAGGAAGTTTGAGAACCCCTACCCTACACCACTACTTTCTTCCAATTGGATTCTACCTGACCTTCTTGTTTTGAGAAGAATATAAAGAAGGTAGGGGAAAACCCAATTTCGAATTACCTCAATAATGGGGTTCAGTGGTTTTCAAACATTCTATCCCGAGTGCCATCATTTAAATGTAGAAGGTCAGAAGTATCATTTCACAGGGTAGATGGGTTATCACTTAGGGGGAAACGGAATTAATTTATGGATGAAAATTGTGATTTTCTCTATTTTGTTGTATTTTATTATCTGGAATTTCCTCTTTAAAATGGTGTACCGTACATATATGGAAGGTACTTTTTCTGAACTTCTACTTAACCTACAAACTTGAAATGTTCAGGATTTGTTTACTCAGATGTCTTGTATAGGCCTACCTACACTGAAAAAGCATTTTTTGAATCGGTTGATGTATGAATTATCATGAATTCTGATAAACATTTATTATGAAGAAAAAATCACAGTTCAGTAAATACGAAAAAATATCGTATTAGTAAATAAGTATATTTATGAAGAATCCTTTTTTCAGCCCTAACATGGGGTAGGCCTATATCTAGAAGCTGTAAAAGTATAAAGTGCCTAGATTTAGTAGTTTTTGAGAAAAGGAATATTGCATTTAACATTTTAAAGACAGGCTATTACGTTTACCCTTATGTGCTAATTTGTAAAAGCTCATATAGTAGCCACTGAACATTATTTCTGTTTTATAAAATTTTAATAATTTTGCAGAAATGACAGAAATGTTGCAACTCAATCTACCTGTAAATACCATTAATTTGGTATCGGCATATAAAACTTTTAATCATTACCTAGATCATTTACAATTTTAATTCTTCTTAAATATTCATCCATTCAGCATATCTCCTAAAGTGAAGAAACTGTCAATTACAACTGCGTAGCTTACATCTGAGATCATATTCAAAACAGATACGATATTCATTTAGATCCATACTTATTAGAGTATGATTTCAGGTACAGTATAAGACTAAAAATCGTTATTGGCAAAAACTTCCTCACTTTAAACGATGAGTTATCATGATTTCTAATGGACGATATATTTTTAAAATGTCAAAATATAAGTTATACATATAGACAGTTAAACAGATTTATTATACCAGTAAATCGAATTAAAGTCACTTATATAAAGCAAATGGCCAACATTTTAAGAAAACCTGTTCAGCCTAAGTTAAATTATTCAATATTTTGTTAAAGAAAAAATGGGTCTGCTACCCTAAGAGCTCCTTATGAAAACTTTTTTTGTATTATTATTATTTTTGGTATGTTCGGCTTTTGTCATACTAAATCACTACTTGTAACTGCTCATAACAGTTGTAATTACAATCTGAGTAATAATAAATTAACTGCAATTTGAAACACATTATCAACGAAAAGTACATTTAAAGAAGATTTAAAATCATTTTAAGTATTTTAAAATCTACAAAAAGAAAGAATAAAAATGATATTGATGTTCATATTGGAAATTCAATTACAAATGTGGATGAGCTTACATATTTTATGAAAGATTGTAAAAAAAAAATAATCAAGCAATGTCAGAAACTCAACAATGGAATACAAACCGCTAGGATATTATCAACAATTCGACCAGTGTTGCCATGGCAAATGCTAAATGTGAAATGAGGACTTAAACGAAACGGTGTACTCTTTTTTTTTTTTTTTTAATAATAATTTTGTCTCAGTATTGTAAATTATGAGCTAATAAGTCACGTTTTAAGTCAAGCTACAGATTGTCGTGGTTGCAGATTTATTCGACCTTCTGAAATCGGACTGTATTAAATTATTAAACTTTTCATAACTTTATGACGTACAGAAGGACTGCCGACCTTACCAGGCACGCGTGCCACATTTTGAAAACCCCTGATGTATTTTTAATAATTCTAAATCTTTACTATTGTAGGGATCGTATTCGTTGAAATTGTTCGTTTTTATTTCATCATGTGGCTCCGGTTTCAAAATTTCTAATTGTAAATTCCCAACGCTAGGTGTTTTATGATTGTAGACCATTTGACAGATGTTTTCAGCACAATACGCATTGAATCAATTTTCGCTTAGAAAAGGGATAGTAAGGCATGCATGATATATTAAATTTTATTGTTATATTTAAAAAATACCCTCTACACATTAGGAATTATAGCTCTATAGGTTATCCTGTTACACTTATAGCTAGCCCATATGAATAACGAAAACATGAAATACAGGTTCTTGAATATTTTACAATTAGCTTAGGCTTTCACGGAAACCACTACCTTAGATCAGTGGTTTTCAAATTTCAACACGTGGTCCGTGGCTTCATATTTGGCGGCCCGCAAACAAATGACTTACTGGTTTTAACTATAATGAGGCCTGTTGTTTAAGTACTGATGGCCTGCAAACAAATATTAGTTAAATATTAGTTAAAACTTACTTACTCACTTACTCAGTGGCAATAGATAATTTCTAAACATGCTAAAGAAATATATATATTTTGTGGAACCCGAAGGTTCATTGCCGCGCTTACCTGAGCCCGCCGCTCAACCCTATTCTGTGCTAACTCCATCCAACCATCCATCTCAAATCCTACTTCTCTTAAATCTATCCTAATATTGTCCTCCCATCTACATCTACGTCTTCCAACTCGGGTCTCCCAGTCAATATTTTTGAGATAGGTCTTTCCTTCCCCATGCGCGCAGCATGTCCAGCCTATTTCATCTTCCGTGATTTGATAACCTTACTAGCCTATATCCGGTGACGAGTACAGGGTAATGAAGCTCGTCATTATGCAGTTTTCTCCAGTCCCCATTTTCATCTCTTTTAGGCCCAAATATTTTCCTAAGCATTCTGTTTTCTCAGGTTAAGTTCTTCTTAGTTAAAACTAGCGTTATTATTTAATACCGTATTGCAAAATGGAATACAAAATAAACATATATATATATATATATATCCTATTGGCCGATGTTAAGTAACCGCTATAGTTATTGTAATATGATATCTTTGTGTTACGCAGCCTATCATGTTATTAATAAATCAATGCGGCCTGCTAATCTTTCACCAAAAAGAAAATGCTCCTTTATTTTCAAAAAAGTTGAAACTGCCTTAGATCAACACAGCCTCGAATAAAAAATAACCATGTATATTCCATGCGCCATCTCTGGAGAAGGCTGGTGAAGGCAATCAACTAAATGAAAACACGGAAGTGGGAATTCGGTCAAACAAACTAGAATCATGAACTAGAAAAATCTGTCAAACTTTTAGAATCATGCTGTGATGTGAGATAGTGTCAAATTACATTACGAAGTTAGAACATTACTTGGAATACTTCCAGTCGTTGACCACTGCAAACAAACTCTGTGAACTCTCTGTAAAGCAGAGCGATTGATCTAACATACAACTTCAGTCACCTGTGTAGGAAAAACACATCTAGAAGTCACAAATGTGATTTGTGTGTGAAAACGCCCTTTCCATTTCTGCTAAGTTTATCGCACGTTCACAGTTTTATTACGTTATTATGAATTATCAATAATTACAAAATAAAACGGTGTTTAAAATAGCCATATACTTCAATGAGATGGCTTTCAGTCTTTTCTTATTGAGGAATTATTGCAAAACTGTCGTGTGTAAAATTAATTTTAATATTTATTTTTATCTTAATGGCTGAAATTGAAGTCTTATATTCCTACAAAAATAATATATGATTTGCCCTATAATTTTTAAGAGTAGCCTATCTGTAACAAGTTTTGATTCAAATTAAATAAAATTAAAAGATGCTTATTCGACGATTTAATAAAAATAAAAATGTAAAATAATACAAAATTAAAGGAAAATATAATAAAAAGTAAATGTATTCCATACCTCAAAGACAGAGTAGGCCTAACTTTTATATTTTCGTCCATTTTTACTTTCTTGCATATACGTAGTATAGAGAAAGTATTGTGATCGTGACAAAAAATCGAAGTCGAGATAACACCGGGAGAGCATGTTTCATGAAGCCTAAAAACCGAAAAAAGTATTTTTGGAATGACGTCTGTCCGTCAGCGGGTAAACGGTTCATTGTAATCCTATTTACTTCATTTTTGAATTAAGGACTTTTCGAAATGTTGTCGAACCGCCCAAAAATTTAGTTTTACAACTGAAATATTAAGGAGACTTTTCATGAAAACTTTTTACAAATATTTGACTTTTGAAAAAATGGCTCTAACGATTTTAATAAAAATTTAAAATCGGAAACTCTTATCTATGACTAATAAAATGGCTATATCTGTATTTCTGCAAAAATGACTTAAGGGGTACTTTACTCATATCCATTTTCAATTTCTCTAGATTAGATCCATTACAGTAGGCGATACATGAAAACCTACCACAGTAAAGTTGTAGAGAGAATTAAAATGAACATTGTTTGTTTAACACATTTCTTTATAAATTTAATAGATATCAAGATAAAAACGAAATAAGTAGGGCTTAAATGCGAATTTCAGAATATACATGTCAATTAAAATATGAATGACATTTTGTTGCCCCTAGTAACAAGAAAACTATAGGCCTAATGCACTTATTGTTCTGAAATGCAATCAGTTTAGCTCAGTCGCAATGAACACATCAAAACCAATTACAGCGAGGTGATATAGGCTAACAGGGAAGAGGTCCTGAGTTCAAATCAAACCTCGTGGCCGCCCAAATTGACTTGGGCTCTTCATAGTTTCCTCGTTCGCAAAGGCAAACGCCGGGTTTGTAGGACTTGCTATTTTCCGTTAACTCATCGCCGCTATGTCACTGGATATTATAATCGTTTAAACTGAATGCCAGAAGACATCACTAAACAATAGTGACAGATGACGCGAATGAGTTGTTAATATAGACAGTCGTTTCTCAACCTCTGGTCCGCGGACCACTGGTGGTCCGCGAAGATGGTGCAGATGGTCCGCAGACATAATTAATTAAAAAATATCATAAAGCAAGTGGGAAGTAAAGTAGTAGAAATTTTTACATAAAATGGACACTAGATGTCACAGTTTTTAAAATCTTAAAAAATACAGGTCCTATTGCAAGTTTCCTTACTTTTTCAGTTACGAACCACAGTTTCAAACCCCTGAGGCACTGACGTCTATGGTTCCCTCTTTCATTCAAAACCCTAAAAAATAAGATTTTTTCGGAATTTGTTATTGGAGGCGCCATGCAGTTTTCAACAACCTATCTTTGTGAGAAGGGATTTTCATCGCTCGTTTAACTAAAAACATAATACTGAAACCGACTTAATGTATCAGCTGATCTTCGACTAAATTTGACTAATATTGAGCAAAATATCCAGGAACTCTGCAAGAGGCGACAAGCTCAACCGTCTCATTAAAATTGAGTAACAACATAATTATATTATTAAATTGGTAATACATATTAAAGTGTGTTCAAAATATAATTTTACTGTCAATAGTTTCATTCCAATTCAATAACTTTTTCGAATAATGTACGATACACTGTTTGTAGGTTTCGAAAATGTGGCATATTATATCTCCCGCAAGGTTTGTCAGCCTGCCACCTCTCGTCTAGTGGTAAGACGTCACACCTCCGTCCAATCACGAGTTTCTTCATAATACGAGGAAAGAAGAATTCGCTAGATCGTGGTATAAAAGAAACTGTATCGGTGAGGATGGGTTGGGTGGGACCGATTCTTCCCAAGGTGCGACTTATATTTGAATTTTCCCGTAGTAGTACTAATAAAATGCAGTTTTACTGCCATTGATTATTATTGTTGTTGTTATTATTATTATTATTATTATTATTATTTCACGGTAAAAGCATTGAACATAAAGATCGACCGTGATGCTTTCCGTTCTAGGTGCTTGTTAGTTTTATGAAAATGTAATAAGTAAAATTTAATTTTTTCTGTGCTAGCCTTTAACACGTATATGCGAGAAAGTTTGTGCAACATATTTTTGCACCATTTATTTATTACAGTGTTGGATTAGAAAAGGAGTCCAGTTATTCCACTATAGTACTCCGTCAAGACCAATTATGCCCCAAAATGGCATAAATTACTCAAAACTGAATTGTTCCTAGGTGTCCCCTGTTGCACATTAGGCTAATTAATTCATTCATTCAGATTTATTTGTCAGATTGCCATTACAAAAAAAAGGATTGGATAGCCTGCATTGTCTTGTTATTAGCGTTGCTGTCTACGGATCATCAGGTCTGGGTTCGATCCCCGGTATCTCCTTGGAATTTTCTGAGGTACGGAGGTCTGGAACGGAGTCAGCCTTATGTCACTAACCGTAGAGCTACAGAAGTAATGGCTCCGATAAAGAGAGTCAACAATAACTGCTGTGGTAGTCTTTATGCTGACCATATGTCTCGAAACCTGCCATCTGTCTGTGGTTGTTGACGCAGCGGTCGGATGACCGGCTTGGTCCCACAAGGGAGGTAGCGCAACGGATTTCTTTTTTTATCACATTGTCACTTCAAATGTGACATTGACAATTATTACAATTTAAAATACAAATGATAATTAAAATTAATGATATAGTCTATACAAGTACAATGATCATGAAATTCCATGAAAAAATTAGAAGTTTCCCCGGTGTCAGTGATTACTCATGAGACAAACAATTTATCATAGATAATACTACGAGAGTTTACGAGTATATCGTTGTCGCTAATGCGCACCAGGAGCGAATTTATCTCATGAAACTCGTAAACTCGAGTTGGATTTATTAGGACTATTCCATGAATAAGAATGTAACGGATTACGCATAAAATATTTACTTTCGTTCTTTGTTATATAAAAAAAACTAACAGCCGCGAGATCACGGCATACTATGAATCAGCCATCCATAAATCGGTTCGAGTTACCATGTTGTGACCAATGCTAACAACAATGATGCATATAAGATATAGTTAACTTACTTCAGGTAAACTAACAGCAGAAAAGAATAAAATCACACGAACTGCCTTGCACCGAATCGAAATTTTGTCTTTAATCAATGGATATTTATAGCCTATTATTTCAATTTCCAAACAAGTTATAGTTGTATAAAATGTTTCATTTTGCTGAATGGCAGCATGTGACATATTAATCACCCCACGTTGGTACCTTACGTGTCCAGTAACGAGCTGACGTTTTATCACATAAAAATGTATCCTTGCTATCCGAGGAAAGATAAGATAAACTATCGTGATTGGTCTATATCCGAGGAATTGCTAATCGTTATTCGTCAATATCAAACACGCGGTGTATGAGTGGAACAGTCTAAAACTTCCGCTACATTTTATTCTTGGAATAGTCTTAATAAATCTTATTCGAGATTACGAGTTTAATCAGATTAATTTGCTTTAACTTCTTTTCAAGACTCACATCTACTAAGAAAGTGATTTTCTTAAAAACATATTCTTCCATCCTTCAGAATTGAATGCTACGTAATAACCATTAACACAGCCTATTTCTTCTCTCGAAATAAACTTCATTACTTTATTTAAAGCATAATTATTTTTTTAATTTTCACCCCCCACCGGAGCCTTTGTGATATGCTTATTTCGTGATTTAATCAGTAATTCATTGCACATATTATTAAAATTACTTACTATGTATATTTTCGTACTATAATTTATTAATTATGTTGTCGTTATTCTTTGGGGGAAATGTTCAAAATGGGAGATAATTTGAAGATTCAAACAGGAGCTGTGAGTGACATAACATCTGCTAAACTTAATGAACACAGTAGATCAAAATTCATGAAATTAAGAAATACGGCAGTAGTTAATCTATTTCTTTCTTTTGTGTACATGATTGTTTATAATATTGAGGTATCAGATCTGACAAAACTGAAAATTGACTTATTGCTAAAGTTTTCTGTGAAAAGAAAGATATTTTAAAGTTAACTTGAGCCCTGTTTTGATTTTATGTAGAGGTAAGTGCAATATCACTTGCAAGTCTCGAACACAGCTCCAATTTTGGTCCATGATTATTCCATTCCATTGTTAAAATAACCATGAATTAATTAATCTGAACAATAATTATTACAAATTTAAGAAAATCAGTAAGTTTATTATATAAATATGTATTTTGCATATTTCTTTCTTTTTAAATTCTCCTTCCTATTATTGATGTAAATTATTATAATTGATTGCATTTTTAGTTTAAATATTTTATTATTTCATGCATTTACATCCATTTTTTTACTCTCTCCCGACCACGAGCTTGTGTTATACGGGAGGCGTCTTGATGAAAAACCAGTATACTCAATAAACCAGTATACTAATTTGAGTGAATTGTCAATCTTCTAATAAACCAAGCCAATTTATACTATCTAACTTAATAAGCCGTTAAGTGAATGATTATGTATGCTTATATTTTATGATTATGATTATAATTATGATTTGTTGGTTACTTTCACTATCTTTAAGAAATTCGTAATTTCAATAAAGAGATGTTTAGGCTTATCATTCAGTATCACTCGGCATCTATTTATCCAATTTTTGTGCAATCAAAATAAGTCTATTGATAACAGGAAAGTAAGTGAAGAATTTATTATTCTCGTGCAGACGAGCTAGCATTAACAGTGCCATCTCGTAGCCATTCACTGAGCTTGCTGGGGTTACTACCGGCATTAGAGACATCTCGTGCAAATATCCGGAAACTCAACGTTTTACTATTCTCTTCTTTTTCGTATAGCATAGAATAAAACAACAATGAAATCAATATAAACTTTCGTTCCTTAGTATTCCAAACTAACAAAGTCCTGAGGGACGGCATTGAAAATAGCCAAGGCCCCATGTTAAATCAAGTAGAATGAATAGATTTTATTTGAGAACTAGCTTAAAAGACCCGGCGTCGCCCGGGTTTTGTATTTTGTAATTGGAAATTAGCTTATGAAGGATTTTCAATTTTAAATACTAGGTCCTTATATAGGCATTTATAATTTGAAATAGGAAGAACGACTTATTACACTCAAACTATTCCCTCAGAAAACGCTTGATATAGTTTTTTATGCCTCATAGAGGATCTAGAATTTTGCATCCCATCGCTTGTACAGTGCACAGCAAGCCTGGTAGAGGTTTAAATAAGAAGAAACAAAAATTCCTGTAACATAAAATTGTAATATCGAGGCGGGAAATTTCCCACTCTTATGTTACCATAAAGCCTTCATACTTTTCTCTCCAAAAACCTGCGATATAATATAATAATATACACATTACCATACCTCGTTTTGTTTTCTCTATGTCCAGGGTAGAGAAAGTTATGTGATTCCATTATTTTAGTGGATTTCATTCTGTAATATTTATTTATAACATGAATTATTTTGATAACTTCTCTTATTTGTCAAAAGTGCATTTCATTTGTTTCTTCCAAGCCCACCTGATACCATTTGGCAACAATATATTCTGTGATTTGGAATTGATAATTCTATGTAAAAAGGGATTAAGTATTTTCAAAAACATTTAATTTTTGGCATTTAGAATCAGAATTTTTCAAAATCCTTTCTTAGTGAGCACCTGCATTATAAAACGAAGGTACTGTCAAAATTCCAAGTCTCTACCTGTTATAGTTTAGGCTGTACGTTGATTCCTGTCATTCAGTCAATCAGTCAGTCAGTCTTTCATTCAGTCAGTCAGGACAAAGCCTTTTATATATATAGAGATAATAGTAATTTGTCATAGGCGTCTTATCAACTATTTATCAAAAGCAAAGCATGTCTCACCTATGAGTTCAACATGACGTTCCTACCGGATTTATTTGCAAAACATATACAAGTGGTTCCTGTGTCTGTAATTTGACTTGAAAAGGTATGAAATAATAAATCGTCTACTTAGCTAGAACTGAATAAAACTTCTGTGATTTTCAGCTACCGTGTCTGACATGACGAAGCGGCTGCTCATAAATAAACGAAAACACATATTCTGAATTTTCAAACTCCCGAAAATATTTTATTCTGCATTTCGTAATTAATTTATCACAGAA
The DNA here is from genome assembly GCA_964059195.1 of Ectobius pallidus. Lineage (NCBI taxonomy): Eukaryota > Metazoa > Arthropoda > Insecta > Blattodea > Ectobiidae > Ectobius > Ectobius pallidus. The sequence continues at coordinate 23,507,733 of CAXKWD010000010.1, read as the reverse complement.
TGTTTTTGTTAGAATGTTATTCTAACAGAGTTTCGGTCACTTCAAATCGGTTTCTTGTAACTCAACAAAAGTTAGTATTTTGAATTTGTAAACGGCTAAGGATTTACTATGGTGTAATTCAGACTATATTAAAAAATTATCAAATGTTAAAAAATCATTCATAATATGTATTTTCTTTGAAAGCCCCAGATGCGATAAATTCGTATTTAGGGTCTTGCAGTTATAATAATTTCTATTAATAAGGTAAATTTACAAATATATAGGCCTACAAAATTGATTATATAAGTTAAAAACAGCTAAGCAATTTTTAAAAACGGCATTTAAATTAGGAAATTCAGAATTACAAAAAAAAATCAGAATTCCATCTTACAAATAAGTTTATATTTAGAAATGGAAATAGGTGGAAGAAATTAGAATTAAAAAAAAATGAAAGGCAGAATTTTTTTTTTTTTACTTTTCATCTTAATTTGGTTGACACCATAGTTTATCAAATCAGGATTCTCATCAAAGTCGCAAACCATTATTAAGTCATGTCATTGCCCACTTGTAGTCCTGAATTTTTTCCGCAAAACAAAACATTTTGTACATTCTTGTACATATAAATAATAAATAAATAAATAAATATTGATCGGTTCTTATGGTAAGATTAAAAGAGATCTTACTAAAACCAAGCTGCTTGTTTTTTACAGGGTGCCTTATGACTAGACCTGGGATTTTAAGGCAAATGCCTATTTTGTTCCTTATGAAATAACTTGAAAATGTTTAAATATATTGACGTTTCATGATAAATCACTACTTCCATGCTCTAAAATGCCTATTTGGACCTTGAGAGACTGTTTTTACTCTTTTAGTGCCTAACATGCCAATTTTGTACATTTAAAATAAAATTCAACTTCTATAAATTTTTACAATCCTTTAATGGATATCCCTAAAGGAAGAGGACAACAGCAGAGGGTGGGTTTTTCAGAGAAACTTTATTTTCCCAAACAATTGTCGCCAAAGGAATGCTGACTGACGGGGGAGGGGGAGGACTAACTCAAAAATCAAGTAGCAGGTATATAGTAAGAAGGGACGTACTGTGTCAAGTCGCCAGTGATAGACCATCTGTTTACGTGAATATAGTTCGTGAAGTCTAAAAACGAAATCTAGGAGTTCGCTTTTACAACAATGGCTCATACAATTTCCAGGGATGACTGTCGATGGCAGGATTATTTTCTGTGAGTAGTGCAGTAAACAGGTATGTGCATTTTTTCAAATTAATCTAAAACTAAGGTTTTGCTATTGGCTCCTCTAATTGAATTTAGAGACCTCTTCCAGGTTCGATTTCCAGTACTGGCAGTAATTTAGAAAGCTATGCGGTCTGAAACGGCGTTGACCCAGCGTTGTGAGGACAATTGGGAAGCTTCAGTGAGTAGCGGTCACGGAGGCAGCGCAATACGGCTGAGGGATGTGTCATGTTGGCCACACAACCACCCAATATCTGCAGGCCAGTAGCCAAGGCCCTTAAAGGCCTGTAGTGTTCTAATTTTACATATAATCCAAAACTGTTTTTAATAAATGTCTTTTTAATTGTCTTCATTTTCAGTTTTTTCTTACAGTAAAAAAAGATCACATTACAGTTTAAGAGCATATTGTAGTATTTTAAAGTCCATTTCCTTTCTTTTTACACATTTTTAAAACATATTTTAAGTACATATTTTCTCTTTTAAAAGCCTATTTACTAGTTTTAAAAGCCTATTTTAAATGCCTCAAACTAATTTTTATAGAGCCTAAAATCCCAGGTCTACATATGACAGAGCCTACCAGTCAAACCTTTTTTGTTATACAATTTTAAAACTTGTTAATAATAATAATAATAATAATAATAATAATAATAATAATAATAATAACACCAACGTATCGTAATTATAAAAATCGATGTAAAATGTAAGTTTTAAACACTCAATTCAAACTTATGAAGCTGTTCGATTTTCATAACCCTGAATTCAAAGTATAAAATTGTTTAGGCTTTTTAAAACCTATTTTTATAATTTTTTTAAGTAAAATTAGTTTGAAACAAAATACGGTCTTAGATACGCTACCCCAGCCAATAATTTCATATTGGATTGTCGACTCTAATAGAGTAGAGTAGAGTATATTGTCCTTAAAGTAGAATTTGGAAGAAATTTACGGACGACAAATTTGTAGATAGTTTATTTATATCATTATTAATAAAGCAAAATGCTTGTGCCATTTTAGAGGCTTATTAATAAAATCCATAAACATGGCGAACACTCCTTTAATCTGAGAATTTATTTAATTAAATAAAGCTGTGATTATCTTAATCAGTTCCCTTCCCCCGTATTTTAACAGATCCAAATTAATTCCTCCAGGACCACAAAATTGAAATAGATAAAAAGTACTACAACAACATTGCTATTCATTCTTGTCGTTGGATCGATACGTGCAAAGTTATGGAATAGAAAAGTTATCGGTATTTAAAAAAAAAAAAAAACTCTCCATTTATTGGGGATTCATAATTACATTTAAAGAAAATTACGTTTAGTTATGTAAATTTATCTTAATAACCTACATTCCAGCTTTTAACAAAAATACGTTGTCTTTTTGTTTGTGCGTCTGTGATGAGAACTAAAAATCGTGTAAAAGCAACATTTTTTATTGGGGTCGGTTAACTTCTGGGGATGTAACATGAAGGTTGGCGACGACTTTCTCTTACTTTTAATGCCACTTTACATAGAAAATGTCATTTTCGCGATTTCCTCGAAGCTAGCTTTGACTTTTGTTTAAAATTTGTACATGGCGTACTTATACTAAAGACTCAGTCTTGACTGATGTAACAGATTGAAACAAATGAATAAGCATTGCTTGCAATATGGCCTCTTATTCTTTATCAGACTGTGAAGTGAGAAAGTTGTAGGCCAATATCCTATGCTTGGCTAATGAAAGTTACGTGAGAGCAATATCTTATTTTATTTTGGTTGTGTGTCCTTCGGGGATGCGGTTCGAAATGTGGTAACGACATTCTCTTTATTTTTACATTTTCCTTTGTCAAGAAGTGAATATCATTTTCGCGGATTTTCTCGAAAATGTTTTAACAGTTTTGCTTACATTTCCTAAAAGAATTCCATAATTTTCATAATATTTTATAAGGTATTTATCCATTATAGTTTGTTATACTAAGAACCAAAACTTTTATTTGGGTAGAGGAAGTTATATGTTTCACATAAGATTATCTTTAGTGTAGTGCATTCAGTTTATTTTTCCGAGTAGTCAGCTTACTGTGAACATTTTCCTTTTCGGGAATCGAAAATTAATGCACGTAGTGTTCTCCTTTCTACTAATGATTTCAAACACATCTATTATTTTGGAAACTGCTCAGATGTTTTATTTTATGTTACTTTTAACCACCCACAAATCATAGTTGAATTCGGGACAGGAAGTTCTTTCATACATAGGCCTACTTTATTTAATTTTCGGTTCCAATTAAATAAGTAGGCCTATTCCCAAGTACGTACGAGAACTTGTCTAGCAAATAACCTTGAAGATATAAATCCTACGACAAAAATGAAAAAAAAATGCAGGAAATTATACAGACTACACTTTAAATGGAATAATTGGATTGATAGTTACGGACCTGCATAAACAGTAGAAACCCCACCTTGAAAAAGCTCTCCCACCCCCTCTCATTCCAGGATTTTAGGATTTTCGTACGTACCTACGAACGACCATGCCAAATTTCATAACTCCGGGATCACCCGATCACCATCTTTTTGTCTAATTTGATTGGGCTAATAGTATCAACTTAAACACAAACCTAATCCTTTAGTACGCTCTAACAATAAAACTTCACTCTTACTTAATATTGTAAGAATAATTATTCTTCAACATATTGATTTTGAAGAATGAGAAATGAGAACTAAAAGCAACATATCCTAGTGCTCATGAAGCGCAGTACTCTAAAGGAGTAACTTTTTATTCAGTAAGTAATTAAACTGATTCCCGCTATAGCAGCTCACACTTTTTTGTCTTCAAGTGAACATTAAAGTGATATGCTTTTTCTTAAGACGCAAATGACTTTGACATTCGTTGTACCTTTAAAGGCACCGACAATGCCGTTATGCGACCTCTGTGTTTCTTCAATCTGTCTGAATATAAAAAAATAAAACTACTGCACTTTTATGCAAGTGACTTTAAACGATAAATATCAGCATTCTAATAAATTTTTATTCATTTAGGATAAACTTCCTTTATTATATCGATGGAATTTATTTAAGTAAATAATTTTCCACGAAATGATGGAATAAGTAGAATAAAATACAACATGGCCCATAAGTAGACACGCTTCACAAACAGATCTTTATGGCCGCAGTTTCACGGAACAATTGCCCCTTTCGAGCTTACAGTTTGAATAAATCGAGCATTTTTAAATTTTCCCGGCAAATATTATAAAGAATAACCTCTCGGAATTGCACCCTGTTCAGAGATATTTCACCCAAGAACTCAGCAACGCACTCCGTTGTCATCATCAAGGAATTTCCCCACTTCCCATCATATTTCGTCATGAACTCTCCTAATGATGATACCTGAGTGCATTGCTGAAAAATGAATTATCTCTGACCAGGATGCAAGCTCGAAAAAATTATTCTTAAACCAACCATTGTTTGTAGTCGACAGTGGGCCTACTAATCAGTGAATTCAAGCGGTGGTGTGAGAGTTGGTCGTGTTTCGTCCACAAGAATAGGCCTATCTAGCCTATTTGAATTAAGAAATCTTAATCCGATGACCCACAATCTAATTTTTGGCCTATCAAACTAGATCGACGACTGTCATGGCATACAATTTCATTCTATAATTTTCAAGTATTTAGGCTACCCATTGGATTCGACGGAATAGTAACAATTCCAATTATTTATCCCTGGTTGAAATCAACCAACGAGATTAAGTCTCTCCGATTCCCTGCGCTGCAGTTAACGGAACATTAACCAAAAGGATAAAATTAACTACTATCTGTAACCTGTACCTGGCTAATCGTATTCAGTATTTATCCTCAAATCACTCATTAAATACCAGATCACAACATGACTCTCTGCTTTCGATACCTATCCATAGAACATCCATATATTCCCGGTCTTTTACTGTAACTTCTGCACGTTCCTGGAATCTTCTTCCCTCCAGCATCAGGGTCTGTTGTACGCTGTCAACATTTAAAACTAGCCTAAATGAATATCTCTCCAAAAACGGTAATTTTTTTTAGGTATAAAGCATTTGCGTTTTATTGTTTCTTGTATATTGTAGATCTAAGTTAAGTTACTTCGTTTTTCTAGTGTAACACACTTTGCTAAAATAGTTTTATTTCATGTAACATAGACTCAGTTATCTACTGTGTATGTATATAATTAATGTATTCTTACTACTTATAGAACTATGTTAGTGTATTTGTTCGTTCCTTTTTTCTGGCTCTGCTTGGGTGTAAGAGAAGACCTTAAGGCCTTAACTCTGCCAGATTAAATAAAGATTTTATTTTTTTATTTTATTTATTTTTTTATTTATTTATTACAATCGGCATCAACTTTGAGGTGCTCTGGAAATAAGACTCGGCAAGTGTAGCATATTCAAATCACTAGCTATGTCGGTGGTAATAGTGATCACTTTTCGTTTCAGGTAAACAGCTAACAGTATATTGGACCAAAACGCTCTCTCGTGTGCACAGCTATAAATAATAAATACTACTTCATACCATTTCTGATATCAAGAATCCTCAGCTTTACATGAAAAAATACAAAAATAATATTGTATACGCCTATACGTAATCAGTATAATAGTCTAACATAATCAGTGTTACGTAATTGGATTTGGAAACCACACTATTATATTCTTTTGTAAAAAAATAATAATAAATAAATAAAAAAAATTAAAAAGTGGCATGGGGCTAGATCATCTTAAAATGACCAGCAAAGTCCTGAGTATACAACCATTCTTTGTTATAATACTCACGTAAAAAATTATTTTGCAAAAAGTAATTAGAGTTACGAACGAAGAATAGGCTCATCTACTAGTTTAAAAATGAATTTATCTATTTAAAGGCAAAGTTATTACCAGGTAGTACTTATAAAAAGTACTGAAGGCTTCACAATCTCATTTTAAACCGGATTAGAAAGCCTGAGGCCATTGATGATCTGCGATAAGTCCATTCTCACATCATTACCGTTCTCTGTGCTTGTGATTCTACTATAGAATTGACATCAATGTATGTGTTGAGAGATAACTTTATTACACGGTCTGATACGATGCTGAGGTAAAATAAAAAAGCAATAGCGTAAGTGTGTTGGTTTAGAAACTTGCTATAAGGGGCGCGAGCTTATGGGTTGGCTTCGCTTTTAAAGTGAGTAGGCGTGGTAGGAAATTTAGATAAAGATCTGCTCCATTGTTTTGAAGCTCCCTTTTGATAATTGACATGATAAAGTCTCTATTAAAGTTTGACAAATGAGCTGTTGTTTCTTGTGTTAAGGATAATCCCACAACCATACGACTTTATTACAGTCGCTTCCACTGAAAAATCGAGACACTTTCATTATGATGCAAGGAATAATCCAGTAAATGAGCAATTAATGCAAAGGTTGAAATGGAAGTTACGAAGTGTTACTTCAAACAAATTTAGGTTACATCTTCCTTGCCATATTACATCTACAATAAATTCTAACCTCAAAATTCCGTGTTGCAGCTATTATCTAGATTCGATGAAATGCACCCTGTAGGAAAGGAGAAAAGGACAGATTGTGATTTCGACAAAACCAGTAAAATTAGAAAATCTGAAATATACATACATACATACAAAATGAAATTATGATACGTTTGTAGGGTCTTATAAGTTGTTCTCAGCTTCAATAACTAAAATTGTATTAGGCCTATAGGCTACATCCCAAAGATGCATTTGGAGTCATAATTACGAATTTCTAGGAGGACAAAAAATCTCTTGGCTTAGGTGCAACACTTTCCTTCAGCTTAATACATTGAGGTTTTACACGATATTAAAATTTTACCAAACGTATGGTGCCTGTTAGTACTTTGATTTTTTAGCAGTTCCCAGTCTACAATGGAAATTGACGTGTCTGTTGCTGTCGTAGTCTACGATGAATGTGGTAAAAAGAGCTCAACTCCAGTATGATGCTTCATTTAGTAAGCCTATCCAATGCCTAGAGTTAAATAGCATACCGGTATAAAGTTTCTTTAAAAAGTGCAGGTTGAAATTAGCTGATGCCTCAATGGTATATCGGCATATACTGGATTATTTTTGAATCCTGGAGTAACGACGAATGAATTTAGTTTGTGTTAGGTCAATTTATTTAAACTGAATGAAGGAAACTTCATGCTTATTAAGGTACTCCATCCTTAAGGAATATAGGCAAAATTCAAATTTCTGCTTTTTCAGCATTATCAAAGGGTTTTAAATTCTACAGCTGAAAATAGACAAATAAGTCATTGCACTAGTAAATAATCACATTGATAAATGCAGTCAAAGATGCTAGCTTTGAAGAATAAAGTGTATTTTTATTATACTCGCATAGCAAAATATTTATGGCTACTAGGTACTGCTGTCTTTAAATTTGCATTACCTACTGAATTCTTGATATCCTAAATATACTCATATCGCACAACTTTCGGTTATTTCTGCATAATAACGTAGTTTGGAACCATGAGGTAGACATTAAGTCGTTCAAGGAGTTTTCGAAGAAAGCAAACTGAAAACTATCCGCACACACAGTCAAAAGTCAAAAGTCAAATCTAGGCTCTCAGATCTACACTTTGGTTAAAAATGAAAGTATTATTCTGCGGATTTCTTTGCTCTTAAAAACACAACCATTATTGTGAACTAATTGTTTAACATCATGATACATTTTCTTCGTAAATTTTATTGCTCTTAAAAGTGTGCAAAGCAATATCAAGACGTGTACGTTTAAGTTGCATTCTAAACTTTGAATATCTTCGTGACAATATAAGTTACACTTCTTATTTGATACCGGCAATTTGTAATTCCAAAGTGATTTTCTAAATTCGAAATTGTACTTTCCAAAGTTAAATTAGGCTTCTTAAAAGTAAGAAAACTAATTACCGTTAATATTGATACCATAACTTATACCTCTCCGAAGATGTAAATGTCCTGCGCAAATGCACTTTTTATCCCACGCGCAAATATTCTTCGCACTCTGGTCGCGGGGTTCACGCTATCATGCGGTCTTGTCAGCTGAGGAGTAACGCTCCGCTCATACTAGTGACCACGGCTAGTTATTAATTTGGAGAACTTTAGTAACATAAAACATACTCTAGTCTACCGGTATCTTCTGAATATCCAGCTGTTCTTGAAAAGAAGCAACGTCATCTTCTTACAACAACTACACAAATATTTACTCTTAACAGTGTCATAAAATAGAATACACAGGATATATTTTCCTACGTTTATGGACAAAACAGGTCTAAGTTAGGCATTGGCTTTCTGTTCCGAAGTTCGCTGGTTCGTTACCAGCCCAAATCGATGGCATTCATGTGTGCTTAAAGGCGTCACTAGCGACGGTTGCAGATCTAAGTTCAGTAGCAGCAGACAACTGTCATAAATAATTATAGCAACAGTCAAATAACTTGCATTGATCTTTCTATACAACGCAAATGTAAGTTACTAGCCTTCTATGCTCCTTAAAAATGTATATATATATTTTAAACTGCCGCAAATAATTAAATAAATGATTGCTAGATAAATTAAAGTTCATTCATTGTATTTTCCATGAGATGTAGGCTATAAGATTATTTGTGTTAACCTATATCAACTAAAAATACTTTATTTCTACGAAACTGATTCATTTATGTCTTCTCTCAATACATAAAAATTATATGTACTGTACCGTATTTTACGGACCAAAGACTCACTTTTTTACTTAGAAAACAGAGCCTTGAATGTTTGGTGCGTCTAATGGTCCGAAGTACAAAAAAAAAAAGTTTTGGTAAATATTGCCAGAATACCATAGTTATAAACAAGGTGTTGTAAACAATAAGATAGTTAAAAATTTTGGCACAGATTGCACATCACTGCACTTGTCACAATCTCAAAATAAGGGTAGCTGAAAACCAGGTATTGAATGCGAAAAGAAAGGAATGTTGAGTTCTTTTATACGAAAGGAGTTGTCTCTGCCGAGTGGTTTAGATGAAGGCAACGACCTCTAAACAGCCTTGTTGCACTTAGGCTACGTATGCTAAATTAAGGGTTAGAGGGTGTAAAAGTATTTTCAGTCTTTCATGAGAAATCAATTAAGTTAAAATTTACGGGTTATGTCATGTACAGAAGAGAGTTTTGTACAATGCAGGTTTTAAGTTAGAAGAGATTTACACTGATTCCATTGTACAAGACTATAATTTGTTTATCCAATGAAGCTTAGGCCTATTATTCCCTTTAAAATGTTTCGTTTAGAATCACATTTAATTTATTTTCCTTTAAATTTTCATCCTAAAATCAAGGTGCGTCCTATGGTAGCGCCTTATAGTCCTTATATATATAATCATTAACATTCAAAGAATCCGCGTGAAGTCTCATTGAGTGAACGAATGTTGCAATAAAATCTGTGTGTACCTACTCACATATTCATCACCACTGTTTTCACGCTTACTTGGGTTCGCTAACATATCGATTGTTACCATGCCGATAATTTTCTTTTATTTTGCTCTGCTCTTATTATCTGATTATAGTCTCTTATCAGCAATTTATGTAAGAAATTGAGTTTAATATACAGAAACGGTAGGCAGTATTAATTTTAACGGACTATTGTTTATAAACAGGATGTGGTTTAATGACTCATCGCTTACCGAACGAAGTTTTAAAATGTCATGTCGTCTATGGTGATTACAGCCAACTTTTTTTTTTATTTCAGCAGCAATTATTATACTGTCATTTATTGCAATTGAATCTTGCAAAGACATACGTGGTGACCAAAACATAATTTTTTTTTCATTTCTATTTTTATTTTGTGTTTTCTTTTCTTTTCGTTAATAGATAATGTTGTAATAATAAGTAAAATAAAAAAAGACACAAGTTTCATATATTCAGGTGAACGAAGGGTCTCTGGATTTAAATTGCATTCGAGTATTCAAAATATTTCGAATCTGTCAATAATACAATTATTTGTTTGATCTTTAGGAATTGCCACTTTTATTATTATTATTATTATTATTATTATTATTATTATTATTATTATCATCATCATAATCACCATCATCACCACCATCAATATCATTATCATGTTCATCAAAGTACCACAACATTTTGAAGCACAAGCAAATATACAAATCTGTAGATCTTTTTAATAAAATACTTTTAGCAAAAGAGCAACTGTTATTGACTATTCAGAATTATTAACTTGAGAGCTGTTAGTGTGTGTGTCTCAGTTTGATTCTTCTTGAAGAATATGATAGTGTCTTTCATAACCATAGTAATACAAATTAGAATTTAAAAAATAAGTTGGAAGGAATGATGCTTCGAGGAAATGTCAGTTTTCAATCCAATTTTTCAGCAACCTTTTTAAATTCCTTATTTGCAATAAGCTATGGCCATTCAGGTGCTTTGAAAACACGATTTTTCTATAGTTGTGATTCTTCCATTCCTTCATATTGAGGCTTTATTTGTGAAATTGTTATTTTGTATTTTTGTAACATTATGTTATTTTTTTACTTTTATTGCAGCCCCTCTTGTCGGTAAAGCTGAAAGATGTTTCTTTCCAAATAAATCCAACTTAATATTTAAGCTAGTGTTTCCCTTTAGACCTAATTAAATTGTGAAATTAATTGGAGGTGACCTTGCTCGATTGCCTTAGCAAACTGTGTAAGGAAGAGCATCGCTGAAATAGATCATGGTAAAAAAAAGTCGAAAAGGACGTTGAAAGAGAGAGAGAGGGAGAGATAGATAGATAGAGAAATAGTAGTGTTGAGAATAAAGTTAATAAAAGTAAGAACAAAAACGTGAGTGAAGTAAGAACATAAACTTGATTGAAGGTTGAACAGTCGGATTAAACAATTACCTGGGGCAAACGAACGTGAATTAGCAGATGCTTCTGTTATTTTTTCATAAATTGTCATTTAATCTAGAAGCCCGGAATTCTGTGACGGGCCCACTAAGCAAGCTCCGGTAGGCTGTATAATATTTGAATGCAAATAAAGAAATACTAACTTATTCATATTTGTTTAGTAAATAATTCGCTTGCCCTTGTATATTTGTGCTGCGATTTCTGTATAAGGTAGTGATAAATAGAATATCCTACATTCTTAACAAGAACAATTCTTCGTAGCGTGATCTTGACTGCTTTTTCAATATTTAGAAACGAATATAATATATTATAACATATTATGTTGTTGAACCAACTGTCTTAAATTCTGAATCCTTATATTGACCCTTGCTGAAGGGAAAAAACATAATAATTATTTCATAATATATTTATATATAATATATATATATATAAGCCTCTTTGTATAATATATTATGTATGGCATTCTCTTCATCTAAATTGGTTGTAAAAATGAACAGAATATACTATTTACCACATCACATCTCTGATTAAATCTCTGATTGTAGCTTCCTTGACTTCAACATGGCCAATACATCTTTCTCATTTTATATTATTATATAGAACAAGAGGCCATATTGCAAAGAGCGCGTATTCAGAGTGGGTGACTTATAACTACCCTTCAGAGAATTTTTCGACAAATGTTTCAATTAGAAGTTTTAGCTCTTACTATAAGCGCCCATGTGTAAAATTTATCCTTATGTTCACCCTTGCTGAAGGTAGAACAGTCGGATCAAACAATTACCTGGGGCAAACGGACTTGTTAATGTTTTTTTCTTCAACCTAACATATATATATATATATATATATATATTCAAGTTAGGTTGAAAACAGTAATTGACAACGAAACTTAGAAAAAACTTAGAAACTTTACAAAAAATATCTTGTGAAACTAACAATCATTAGAGCTATTTTCGAGAAAATCGCTACAAACGAAACTTGTTTAGTGTAAAGTCTACTTAAAAATAAGATAAAGCCGTCACCGAGTTTCGTGTCACATTCTCAAAAGGTACCGTACCTAATCCAAATACAAAATTTTGTTTTCATAAGATTTTCCATTCTGGATCTAGGCTGTTCACAATTACACACTTACACAGACACACACACAGCCATGTTTCCGAAAATAGTATTTTTGGATTCAGGGAACTTCAAAACGTCTATTTTTTTATTAAAAACTCATCTTTGAATTTGGGGGTCAAAACAATACTTCCTCTACCTATACGCCTGGTACCTATGGCAGGGGCTTCGTTCTCAGTTAGTAAGGACAGTACCAGTTATTAAATACCAGTATTGTACTTTATGAGATTGTGTTGTGGACGGGGAAATATCTGTCCGTCCGTCCGTGTGTCTGTATGCGTGATGACTCAAATACGCTTTATCGGATTTTAATGAAACTTAGTATACGCATTTATAATAACCCAATTTAGTGTCTATTTTAAAGGCGCGATAACTCAAATACGCTTTATCGGATTTTCATGAAACTTGGTATACGCATTTATAATGTCCATGGCAAGAAGGGTGTTTATTTTGGATCAAATTGGTTGACCGGTACCGGAGAAGCGACTAATTAAATTCATATCTTTTTTTTTTCTTCTTTCTTTTTTAAAATCATGTCTATACTACAATGCCGCATTTCCTATCATGAGGATTTGACTCCAATGCAGTCAGATGTTTATTTCGTTGATCAAGTTTAAATTGAGTACTACATGAATACTGTTAGGCCTATATACAGAAGGTATATTAGCTGAGTTCTTTGCTACTGAATTTTGTGAAATGTTGACATATTTTAAGAATTTCAAGTTGCAATACATTTAGCTTTGACAAATAACACTATTCCTTCACATATGGTTATCAAACTACATATTATGTAATTAGGCGTATATTATGAATCAACTCTTAGACATTTTCCGTATTGTATATGCTATGCATGGACCGGGCGGCGTGGTCTTGTGGTTAGCGTCGCTGACTACAGATCCGTCGGCCCGGGTTTGATCCCGGTACCTTTTCGGATTTTTCTGAGGTAGGGAGGTGCACTCAGCCTCGTGATTCAAATTGAGGAGCTACCTGATAGAGAAGTAGCGGCTCCGGTCATGGAAACCACCATTAACGGCCGTGGGTATCGACATGCTGACCACATTGCCCTCCAATCCTGCCTACCTATGGTAGATGATTCAGCGGTTGGGTGGTAGGCCTCGTCCCTTCTGGGATGTTAGCGCCACGGAGTTAGTTAGTTATAGGCTATGCATGTATGTGAGTGTCTGTGTATGTAGATTTATGTACAGAATGTGACATAAGAATTCCTCATAGCGTGCAGGTTCTTCTTAAAAGTTAATACTGTATTTTAAGACGCGTGTTTAAAATTGCGGTAATAGTGGACAAAATAATTCTAGACCTAAGCATGGGAATACTCAGAACTAACCATGAGATAGGAGGTTGGGGCGTCATTTTGAAGAAAGGGTATTCGAACAGGCTACTACTTGCTACGAAGGACAATTTCTTCTCTTACAGAAATTGTAAAATAGAGTATTATGACACTCGTGTTTTTTTTAATTTTATTCAGTAACACTGTTAGGTAAAAATATAACCCTTGCAATTGGGTAGATGGAACTGAAGAGAAGATATAAATGAAATCGAACTCTCTTCGTCCATAGGCCTACATACTACCTTCACAAAATTCTACTCTGTCCTGCCCCTACGTTAAAACCCATGAGAATCAACAGTATAATGAAACACTTTCAGAAATCGAACCATAAGACAGCTTGATGCCCATTAGCATTCGAATGAAAATATAAATAAAATCAGGTAAACTGATGTAATAAAGTGACAGAATGCTTTTGTTTAATCAGTGATAATTGCAATTAGCCTATGATGTGCAGAAAAAAGTTATTTTTTTAATCAATTTCCGAATTAAGCTCCAGATCAAATTATTAAGCAGGGCTTACGGAAGAACAAAGGTTTCAAGTTTGATAAGCATATGTGGAGGAATATGTGGTTAATGTTATTTGTCAAAGCAGTAAAACAATATGTTGTCATGAGAACTGATTTCCATTCGATAAAATCTGTATAATATATTACAATAAAATAGGCGCTAAATTGGGCATTACTTCGGTACCAATCAACCGATTTGGTCTCAAATCAGTAAGCTTCGTCCCATGGACGTTATAAATGCGTATACCAGGTTTCATGAAAATCCAATAAAACGTATTTGAGTTATTGAGCGTATAGGCAGACGGACAGACATTCTCCCGTCCCCCACACAATCTCATAAAGTACCATTCTGACACTCAATAAAATCAGGTAAAATGATGTAACAAAGTTTCGAATACTTTTATTTAATCAGTGATAATTTCAATTATGGTATGTAGAAAATATATATATTTTTAAATGATTTTCGATTTAAGCTCCAGATCGATTCATTAAGCAGGGCTTACGGAAGAACAAAGGTCTAGTTTGATAAGCATAGACTATGTGGAGAAATATATGGGTAGTGTTGTTTTTAAAGATAACTGTATAGCAACATCCAAAGCCGTATATGAACAGTGTAAAACAATATGTTGTCATGAGAACTGATTTGCATTTGATAGGTTCTTTCTTAAGGTATTACCATAAAATAGGCATTAAATTGGGCATTACTCCGGTACCGGTCAACCGATTTGATCCAATATCAATACGCTTCTTCCCATGGACGTCATAAATGCGTATACCAGGTTTCATGAAAATCCGGTAAAACGTATTTGAGTTGCACGCGTACAGACACACGGACACATAGACATTTTCCGGTCTACCACACAATTACAGTGCCTCATTCTGGCACTTAATAAAGAAAATGTATAAAAAGAAATGGCATAATAAAATAAGCTATATAGACTAAGCCTATATTGTTGGATTGTCATGTAATAAGTAGGCCTAGTTATGCAAATGATTAACGGAATGGGGTAGAGTAATGTACAATCAAATAGCCTACACAATAAATGATATAAATTATTATAGTTCCATTCCTTTTAGTTCCCCGAGTTCAAATATATAAATATTTTCAATTTGTATATCCATCTTTAGCCTTTATCGCTTTCCTTTTAATATTGTGTATGTTCCCTTTAATTCTGAAATAATTTAAAGTAAACATCTATTTCTTTATACATTACATTTTGGACTTAGGTACAATTTACTGAAGGAAGCTTGAACATAGTAGATCAATTTATGGTTCAACTGAATCTAGAATTCCTGTCATAAACTTGCTTGCAGTTAAAAATATATTTTATTTCTTCTCTCTTCTTTTACTTCTTAAACTGTCTGTGGTTTTTTCCTGTCAACTACTCGGCAAGTTCATTGAATTTGCCGTCAAGAGCGCCTCTTCTCAGATCAAATGGATCGAATTGCTCTTCTTTCGCTAAATCCTCGCGTTTAAGAAGCGATTGGAGATAATTCCCACTTCAGTTCAATAAAGTGTCCCTGTGGGTTCTTCATATTTCTTTCATACAACCAGTTTAAAGGAGTAGGCTAATAAGATACGGTATATAGAAGGGTGGTCAACTTAACGTGTATTATTAACCGATTACATTGCAGGGGATATTCTGGTAAAAATATTTTATTATCTATATTTTTTACTTACTATTGACACTGTGTCATAGCATCCTGCATATAATACCTGGAAGCTGAATATTGAATAGTCCATAAGATATTTTATTTTTTCTGTTTTTATAAAGAAATAATGTTAGCGCATAAAATATATAAGTTCACTGTAACAATTATAATAGCTTTTATATGTTCTTTAAATTAATTTAAACATACTGTGATATTTATTTTTAGTATGGTCCAATGTACCAAATGGCTTTTAAAACATCATGGATTAACACTTTTCCGGAACTCTCAAGGTATATGTGTGCAGAATTTCAGGGCAATAGGAAAAATTATTTTTAATAGAGCAATTTGATTGTAAAAGAGTATTTTCTCACGTTTAGGAAATAATTGAAAATTAAAGTAACCTACATAGCCTACAGCTGTACTTACACCGTGATTAAAAAATCGTAAACATTGACCTTCAGATTTTCTTAATACAAAAATTAACGATATCCCAAGAAAGACAATGTCCGAAGTTCTTAGTGTAGAATATAACTTTTTATTAGTTTGTCATTTTACCCCGATTTCTACTAGCTTGTCGGTTTATGAACATCTAATGACCCGTCAGAGGTTGCAATACTCACATTAACATGGAGATTTTAAATAGAAATTGTTATAAAAAAAAAAACACTTTTAAATAATAGCTTATAAATCGTGTTTCCCTCCGCCGCATTTGGTGAATCTGTAGCGGCTGCTTTCCACTATGGGAGCTCGAGTTCGAGTTCGATTCTATATGTTGTATGTATTTGTGTTATCTTAGGAGGAGATGATGGGTCGAGTTGATCTCTTACCAAAGAATCTTCCATGTCCCGTCTAGTGTTGATCCCGAATCTATTTTCTTATAGGCATCAATGTGTAAGCCCTAACAGGGAAGATTCAACATGAATTAAGAAAAAGAAATAAGGTATTCCATAGAATTGCGAATTATTTCAGAGTTAATATTTAATCGTATTTTATTAGCTAAAATATCCATAACGGCCTTCATATCTTTCATTGTAAAGTGGAGCTTAGCTAAACATCTCTCGTTACTTCTCTCTTCCTCCCTCACTCCCTTCGCCTTCCTCTCCCTCTCTCTCGCCCTCTTTCATTCTTCCTCCCTCTCTTTTCGTCTCGTAAATCAGTATGCTACATAATTTCCTTATAACACGTTTGTAACTAGTGACTTCGTCTTTAATAACCTTAGTTTCCTTAGAAGGTACAAGTTTATCAGTACATATACCCATAGTTTATATTCCACGTTATACCCTCCATTCTTGTTGGCCATCCTGTTAAAACAAGGATCACAACAAGGACAAAACTAATCGTCGAATTGCACATCCTCCACATGCGAACGGCTAAGAAAACCCTTGTTTTGCTCAAATCGCACACACAATACGTTTTATTTCTAATTTCTACATAACTTGACACTTTAAAATATATTTACTACATTAACTTTTATCCTTGACGCGTGTCAAAAAGATGTAAACATGAATATAAAACTTTTATCATTTAAACTTATGAAGACATTTATATGCTTTAGTGGAACATTATATAATGTGGAATCCAAATACAGTATCATAAATATTGTTTTTGCATTGCAAGCTGTGTAAATCGCTGTTTGCAAAAACACTTAAATGTTACTGCTGCTGCAAATATCAACCTTATGTACACAGAACTACTTCATAAATATAAACTTTTGAAGCGAGTATACTTTTGAGTGATCAGCACGTTGGGATTCTATAATTCCCTGTCGCCTGTGAACTTATTTAGTCACCTCACTGACATAGACCTAGATCAGAGACTGTGGAATGGGTAGACATTTTCCGCTCTAGAACCGGCCCTGCAGTAAACAAGTAAAGTCTGAGTAAAGTCTGTCTCACTCTTAGATACGAGTCAGTTTCGTAATTGAGGAAGGTTGGGCCCCACTGCAAAGTTTAATTTGGGCCTTGTAACAAAACATTCACACTCAATTCAGTTCAGTAGCATGACTTCGACAGTGGGAAATATAAGATTTGATAGGCTGAAGGAACCTCACAGTTATGAAACCTTCTTGTATTACTGTTACGGCATTATTATTACTGGTAGGTGGTATTATAATAATTATTACTAGTATTAGTTGTAGTGTGAATCCACCGCTGTGGCGTAGGGGACGCGTTCGCTCCTCTCACGCAGCGGGCCCGGGTTCGATTCCTGGTCGGGACAAATTACCTAGGTGGGGTTTTTTCTGGGGTTTTTCCTCACCTGTGAGACAAATGTTGGGTAACTTTAGGTCCTTGTGGTCCCCAGATATCATTATCATCTTCATCCCATCCTCGCCTTGTTTGGAGTGAGTGTATCTCGTCCTGGTATGTGTTTGTGCTGTCTCGGAGGTGGCCCCGGGATTGGGCTGATCACTCATCCGGGGAGGCCCTCCATGTCCTTGTCTGGTCAAAAAAGTACGTATGTGATCCAAAGATAATCCCTCTCCCGACAGGTCGTGGCCCTGTAAGGCCCGGGCGGTATAGGTCGCTTCAATCCTAAAAAAAGGGAGAGGCAAAACTAAGATTAAGAAGAAGAATTAGTTGTAGTGTAAGAAGTTAGGAAATAATGTACTGTAGTAGCCTATTATTTCCTAGTGCCTTTCCGAGACCGCTTACCTCTAAAATCTGCCATAGGCATCCTGTAATGCGTCATTGGAAGCGGCGAAGAATTATTAAACCCTACATATACAGTAGACTATAATACAGATGTAGCTTTAATGGTCTGCAGTTCACAACAGTATTTAGTCTAACTCAGTAT
Organism: Ectobius pallidus; assembly: GCA_964059195.1. Lineage (NCBI taxonomy): Eukaryota > Metazoa > Arthropoda > Insecta > Blattodea > Ectobiidae > Ectobius > Ectobius pallidus. Next base: position 23,489,260 of record CAXKWD010000010.1, on the reverse strand, counting down.
CACACCCAGGTAACTAATTTGATAGCAACAGAATCTAGCTCCTTTCCAAACAGTACAAGCTTTCTGTCCGGGTTTTTAACACTTGGTGAAAACTACTGCCCCCGGGTTGGCGGAGCCTTCAGTTGTGACACTAATACGTGTAATGTACTAGGATAAGACAGATTTGTTTACTTTAGGGCCGGTTCTAGGGCGAAAAATATCTACCCAATCCAATGTCTCAAAAGTCTCTGACCAAAGTATTTATGTTCGCATTTCTTGTCTTACAGGAATAACACTCTACTAGGCCTAACACATATCCAACTATAAGTTATGCAGAGTTGCATTATAGGCCAACGCATGAACAGTACCGTATAGGGGTTCCAAATAGAGGTTTCATCGCCGAATATTTATTATTTATTATTCTTTGCGTACGGAAGAGAGAGGGACGGGGTTTAGCCAATAGTCTGATTGATTACCTAAGGGAAATGAAGATATTATTGTGACTCTAATATAGGTTTGGAGTTCTTAAAAGTGGCGTAAATCTTCGACACGTGACTCAGGGTTCATAATCCTTCCCGAAGACTTCCTGAAAATCTCTCTACTACGGCCGGTAGAGAAACCGCGACAAAAGCGGCCCACTACTTCCGCACAACCGCGGCAGACTCTATACTCTGTTAGGTTTTTAATGTGATTTAAAATCTTTCCATTCAGAATTTGTTTAAAGACCTCTATAGCAAGATTACTTAATGCTCTGCAGTAGAGTATCAAGTGACCATGCCACGTTACTGCTAATGTGAACACGCTATGTTTTAAAAGCATCGCGAAGAAACAAGGAAGTAATGAGAAATATAACCGACAGAACTTATAAAAACTCATAATGTAGCTATTAAAGTATTGTCAACTGTTTCCGTGAATTTCTCTTAAAGAAGATAGCGTTCTGTCGTGACAAGAGCCCATAAAAACAGCATAAATTGAGTTTTTAATGCGTTTTTATAACATTATTATATTATAAGTCATGGGCAGTAAATTACTTGTGAAGTTATAAAACTACTCGTCACATCATCAAAAGGTTCCCATGCCGTTCAGCCACGCAGAGCTGTAACAACTTGAGTCACTGCTGGCATAAATATGCTCACTTCTTACGTTGATATTTTTACAAAGGTGCCCCCTCTGAGGTATCCTATGGCGTCACATAATCTGATTCTTACACATTGCCATAGTTTATTTTCCACGAAATTTTGTAATGCAGTTATCACAGGGTTGCAAAATTCATTTTTTGCATGATACTGCCACATTTTATTGTATTAAATATTACGTTTTGTTAACTTAATACAGTACACTGTGCTCCAGGTTTTGCTAGTAAGCTTTGTTTTGCCTCCTTTATTAAATTGTATATGGCTACATGAAGACGGATGTATATAACTTTTCTTGACAAAAATTTCATAATAGCCACTGTTGCCAACACTGATTTATAACACGTTTCCGTTCGTCAAGATCGCACAGTCTGTATGGTATTGGCTATCCGTGTCCAAGGTCGTGAGTTCGATCCTGACCCAGAAACGACAGCATTTATGTGTGCACAAATGCAACAGGAATTTATCTGTAGATTTACAAAAAATTTAAAAGAACTCCCGTAGAAGAAAATTGCATGCATGATGATAGCCTATAGGTCTATGGTGTCGGTCACAGCAGTACATCCGCAGCGTAACCACAAAACCAAACCTATAACACGCATCTCACAAATTTTACTACATACTTGTCACGCTGTTTCATACGGTGTTTTCTGCATGGTATCACAATACTTTTTTCACGGAATTTATAATATATTTCTCAAGTTGTATAGACCTAGCATTTTTGTCACGCTTCATATGGTTTTAACATAATTAGAGCTCTCTAAATTTTATAACATTTTTGTCACCCTATTTCATATGCTTTTCACTTAGTTTGTTATTAACTCCAAAATTTTAAAATACATTTGTTATGCTTTTCTATATTAGTCACCATACGGTTTCTTAACTTGAATTCCACAAATTTATGAAATCATTGTCCCACGGTTTCCTAGAAAGATTTCCCACTGTTTCATAATATGAATTGCGCAATGTTAGTAAGATAGAGCCATAGGCTATTGAATTTTTATTTTAACTCCTCGTCAATAAAAATTCTGTACAATGTTAAAAAATAAAATATAGCCTATTTCGACCAACTTGAGGTCGTCTCGAGTGAGTAATTTACTTAAAAATTAAAATCGTAGCCATGTCAAACCAATCTACAAAATATGTTAAAATGATAGTAAAATGTTCTATCTATGCATGGTAACTTGTGATGGATATGGGCCTATGATTACGCAATTTTCATGTTTTTGTCTCTCGGTTTTGCTGCTGTTTTCATTCGTATTCCATAATATGCTTGACATAATGCTATTTATCCGCAATATGGTAGTATAACACAGTTTCATAATCTTTTATTTGGATCCTTAATCCTTAATTAATTTCTTAATTTTTTTACAAAATTCTTTGTCGTATCTGCTAACTGGTCTATCTTTTTCTTTGTCCATTTTCTGTGCATTCTGGCTGGAATCGGAGCTATATTTCGGTGAAATTCACAGATTAACAGAAAGTCTCATTTTTAACAATTGAAACATATTCTTCCAACATTTTCCTAAAGTCACAAGTTTATCTACTGTGATAAAAGGAATTGTTCATTAAATGTTTTATCATAATTTTAATACACCGATGCGACGATTGAAAATCTGTACAAAAAAGAAAAGTTTTTTTTTTATGACTGTGAAAGAGTTTTGACCTTGTGCATGTTTATTTATCAACATAAGTGGACACTGCACGGTTGTCAGTGTCTCAGTAGAATGAGGTACAGCTTTTGTCATATAATGTAACTGGATAAACCAATTATCCGTCATCAGCATTTAATAAGCTATTATGCCTACTCTTAGCTATTATGTAGTTAAAATTCAGAGCTTGTAACACTCGAACTCAGTAGTTCACAATCCCTTGCAAAAAGCACGAAACCGGCACGCTACAATTTGATATTTCCAGCAAGACTGTGCCACTGCGCATACAGCTGATGAGACATTAAAGTTCATTCAAGAAATTTTTGAAGATCGAGTAATTTGTAGGAGTTTATGGCCCGCACAGTCCCCGCATATAACAGCATGTGACTATTATTTATGAACGAACTTGGAAAATAAAGTGTATAGGTAAACCCTCATACATTAAAAGAAGTTAAAGACAATATCACAAGATAAATTAACTCTATCTCGGAAGCTGAACTTATGCGCATGAAACAAAATTTCCTAAAACGGTGTCAAGGACAAGGTGGAGGACATTTTCAATATCTCTTGTTATGAGGTAAGTGGTTATTTCATTGTAATTGTGAGAGCCTGAATCATTTCACCGTTAGCGGCTTTATTTGCCTAGAGGTTTCATCCGATCGCTCGGGAGTTAGACCTGTGGCGCCGCGACGCAGAAACCCGCATGATTGGCCAAATAGTACGTGAAACACACTATATATGGAACTTTCGACTTTCTTGAAAATAAATAGTCTTGTGGACTAGTTGAATATCTCCACTCTAACTGCATACAGGTTATAACTTGGAAAAAATATATTATTATGGTTCCTATTGGACATAGCTTACTGCGTGACGTTACATCTCATGGAGGGACAAGACCTACTACTACGACCTATGACATTTATTTGAAAGATTTTTAACAATATAATACCTGAGAGAAAGTTGTCTTGTATGTCTTACTATCCTGATATCTGGAAAATCCAGAAAAAAACTATTAATTATCGCCTAAATTTTGTGATATAAGTACGCTGGATAAAGTGACTATTTCTAATATTGGTCATCATATAAGGGGTAGCTGCATATAAATACGAAGCATTAAAATTAATTGTATAAAATTACCTGACTTCATATTCTTTTTCTAGTTTCGTTTTACGTTTCATTCTTTTCCTTGCACCTTCAGAGTTTTCACCAACTACCAGCTCCATGTTTAGAGTAAATGACCGTTTCACGGTTTTAATACAACCACATAGCAGTGAAATAAGGTCGCATTTAGTTTAATTAATACCAATCCAACCATATATATGGTGTATGTATGTCAAGTATGTATGTAGATACGTATTTTTTATATTTATTTCCTGCATGTCCCAAACAGAGTGCTTGTCGAGTAATACTGCATGCAATATCGACATCTATTTACATTTTCATATTCTATTACACCTAAATTTATAAGTTTAAATCAGGAAAACAAGATGAAGAAATTATGTAATAGTTATATACTTTTTATGTTTTGTCAAGGGGACTAAAGTTTACGAATTTTAATAAATTTCTTAGAGCATGTGCTTATAAGTTCATATTTATCTATTTGCCAGTTTTCACTTTAGAACACTGAGTCCCTTTCTTTTTATATTAACTCACACCGAAATAATAAAATATGTTCCACAGTTTATTCACCTTTATTGCAAACACATTCTGGATTATCTAGAATTTTAAACCTTTTAAGATATGTTCTGAGTTTACCATGACCTGTAACTACATTTGTAAAATTTGATGATACATTTATTTTTAGTTTTAACTTGTCTTGTATATTTGTGAAGAACGCCTTGGTGACCGCACCCTTATGAGATTGGTTCCAGTCTATTTGCCACTTACCAAACTCTTCATCAATGTTATTATCCTGCTATTGGCCCTTGTTTTGGGATTTCTTGTAGATTATAACATATGTATGTATGTATGTATGTATGTATGTATGTATCTATGTATGTATGTATGTATGTATGTATGTATGTATGTATGTAGGCAGGCTATGTATGTATGTATGCATGCCTGTATTATATACTGTTTAAGTGTAGGGTAAGGTGGTACATTTTCGAACATGGTACAATTCTGAACGGACTAAGGTTTTTATCCACTTTTGGGTTTCAAATGTTAGCCAACCTGTTTTTAATTATATAGCCTCCAAACTGATTGTTTTGTTGACCTGTATCCGCGAGAATGATGTTTTGTGTTGTCTCATTCAGCCACAAAATATTATTGTCCAATATAAGAACTCCATGCTTGAAAAATGGTACGTTATAAAATTGCTTATAATTCCACGTTGTGTTACTGGAATATATTGTTGAGGGCAAATTTTTAACTCATACCAACAAATAGCGTAGTCTTTAATAAGTAAGTCAGTGGCAGAACAATGGTCATTCGTGAGCGGAATTTCAACAATGTAGTAATTTACAAAAACTAGCACGAGGTACAAATACGAACAGATTTTAAGTACAATTTCGAACAGTACTTTAACCCGCTATCGCTCGCTTAAGTCTTGCATGGAAAAGCTGTTTTGCTATCACAGCATTCTGCATGTTTATTATTATTAACTGTGCAAGTCAAATATAAAAGGATGGCATTGATGCATCTTTCAACAGTGATATTATTTCAACTAAGAGATATGAACTACATTTCTACTGCATTGTTATTACATCTCAGCAATTTATGCAATACAGAATAGCATGCAGCTGTTAAGTATTTTTATTATTGCTCTTGATGTTATGACAGACCGCCTTTATGGTCTATTGGTTCCTGACTACGGACCCGCAAGTCTGGGTTCGATCCCCGGTACCTCCTCGGATTTTTCTGAGATCTGGAACGGGGTGCATTCAGCCTCCTGACACCAACCGAAGAGCTAATTCATAAAGAAATAGCGGCTCCGGTTCAGTAAGCCATCAACAACTGTCGTAGGAGTCGGCATGCTGCCCACATGCCCCAATCCTGTCATCTGCCTATTCAAAACGTGACACTTCATTATTACGCTCATATTATTGATAAATAATGATAATAAAAAATAATATTTGGAGGAAAGCAGTTCGTTCGTTGAAAATGCCACTGTTCGAAATAGTACCCACTGGTGTTTAGAATTGTACCTACTGCGGTACATTTTCGAACGATATTCTGGAAATGAAAGATTGATTGCCATGACCAATTTTACAGCTGTTTGACTTTCATATTTTTGTGAAGGGTCAACTACATTGCTAACTTTGTGAATACAATAGAGTTGAACTTATCTTATGTTTATTGTGTTCGTAAAATAAGAATATTTGTGAAGTGTTCGAAAATGTACCACCTTACCCTATATGTGCATGTATATAGAAATGTGTATCGAAGTGTGTTGTAAGTGAAATGAGAAAAGTGCCTGCGGTGACCAAGATATGGGTTCATGAATACATGTCTATAGTTATTTTCCTAGTTTTATCAAAATTACCAGGCATTTCTCATGCCTTTTAATAAGTTATTGGAAAATTCTCCAAAATGAATTAAAGTCCTTAGAACAATTTTGTACATGCATATTGTACAAAGCTTAACAGAGGAAAGGAGCCTAATATCGGATAGAAATATATTAGCTATAGGAAGTGCTGCACCCTGATGTCTTCATGTGGGATCCACATAAAGACCTTATTGGGACGCCATTCTGGTGTGTTGAGCGCCAAACGGTCATTTGAAAATCTACTGCGTGAGAATTTTAGGCCTATTGTTGTTTTCTGGCGTTCTGAGTTTTTGCAGAGGAGAACATACCAGCCTGTACTGCATAGGCAGTATGTGTGGTAATTAATTTACTTATTTCACTAAAGTTGTAGGCTATTATATTGTAGTTTACGTGTGGTGTATTTCATAATGCTTGTGTGAACAAAATCTTTTATATCGGTGCAAATGCCTAATTTATCGGATACTGTCAACAACCTAATATCGGATATCCGATATTAGAAATCTAAAGTTTTGAAAGTGAGTTTGGTCAATTTCCACCGGTAATTTCATTAGGCTTATTTGCTGATGGCTCTTGTACAAACAAAACCATCTAAAAAAAATGGGACTCTAATTCAATGATGAGAGATATGGAAACAGTGAGAAATAATAATTGGACTATATTAAAGCTTTTAAAACCTTTAAATTTTCAAGATCAACTTTGGAATACTGTACTGACCATACAGGTAAAGGTGACCTGTGGTGCTCTAAACTGGGACAAAAGTCTGATTTGCCAGAAAGTCTAGAAAAGGAATTAGTGATGTATTCTTTAACAAAGTAGGAACGATAGACCTATTATGGCTTGCGTAGCAACTAGCCATAAAAATAATTTGAAGAACCCTTTGTCTCACAATTCAGGGAAAGTGGGTAAAAAATGACTAAGAATTTTTCGGCGAGGTCCAAATCTATCTTTTTGGAAGTTCCAAGCAGCCTTTCATAAACTCCGAGGAAACTTCAGACAGAGATGATGATGGTGAAGAAGAGAACGACGCTGAATGCTTTTCCTGTGATGAGCTGTTTACTAAGGACGAAAGTAAAGTGCCAAAGTCAGTGACTGGATAAACTTTACATGCGCTGGGTGTCTCAGTAGTTTACCTGAGGACATACAACACATGCATTAATAGTGTAGCCTTATATCGGATGGCATCCGATATTGGATCTACCTAGGTATATCCGATGTTAAGAAACCATTTTTCATTTGAGTGATGTGATGACACTTGACGATAATGCAATTTAAAGATTTCTTTTCATGCTTTCTTAAACTTGTAATTGATGTTTATTGTTAAATAACAATATTAATAATATCACAAGAAAAGTTTTATGTAAAAAAAATATTTGTTGTGGTTAGTATATTTATAAAGTATCCGACATAAGGATAGTTTCTTTTATACATAACATTACATGAAATGCTTAAACATAAACCTTCTTGTTTGAAACATTTATACATAATCATAAAGAACGGAATATATTTTTTATTGGCGTAATGGATCTCTTTAATGTTGAATGACTTATACTGTATAGAGGTGTTCATAAGTATGATTGTCAGTTTTTTTTTATGGAACCGTTGAGTTATTTAGTGTTATCTAATATGACGGCTTGGTTTATTAACATATGTAGCCACTACAATAAATAGCAGAAAGATTTACACCTCTCTTGAAATGAGAAGGCACACATACCGACATGCGGACTTTATTACCAAGCTCAGAGATCATGATAAGAAACTGGTAAAGTATCTTTCATTATTGTGTAGGGAGTTATGTTACTTGCAACTCATATATTATTGCAGTTACAATCTGATTTCTTTCGAATGGATACACGGAAGTGTTTCCATCAAAAGCACGTCCATTTGTACGATAACGATACAATAGGCCTATATGGTGGAAAACTATCCTAATACTCATCAAGAAATTATAGTTTTCACAAACGATGTGGTATTACAGTGTATAAGATACTGTTTAAGTATTCTAATTTTTTTTTATTTGCAAAAAAAAAAATATATATATATATATATAAATCTAGGTCTGGTGTGTGTGCGCACGCTGTCATATGTGGAGTGTGTCTACAGAGTGTGTGGGTGTAAGAGAGAGAGAGACACCTAACACAGTTTCCCCGCAGGCCTCTAATGGGACATTTTTAGCCAAAGCCAGACCAGGGTTCCCTCACTACCTCAGGCTTGTAGTAGATTGGTTCCTCTCTTATAGATGACCAGGAAAAAGAAGAGTAAGAAGAACATGAAAGAGTCTATAATATTACTCAAGGTCCCTTTAATGCGATATGTTAATGTGTTTGACACAAACTGTATTCAATATTGAAGGAAGGAATTAAATCATCGCCTTTAGCTGACTTTGAAAGGGGGGGGGGGAAGAAAGAAGAAAAAAAAAATGGATCCAATTGTATTCCTGTTAATAGGTCAGCTAGTGATGATATTAAATTAGTAAACAAAAATAGTCTACAGCTTTTAGACTAGGGCTGGAAAACTGAAACCCGCGGGCCATGTCCGGCCCGGCAAAGCTTTTTATTTGGCTCGCCTTAAAGCTGGTTTCAGCGAGATAAAAGATGAGGAAAGTTACGCAAACGTGAGGCCAAATAAAGTTTGTAGAATATCAGGCAGTTTTGTGCATCCTTACCCAGCAGAAGGGTATGAAACTAGCCGGTGCATTTCAATGTCTTGAACTTGGTACCACAAGGCAAAAATAAACTTATCAATGACTAGGAAAGGTGAAGTCAGACTGAAGTATTCAATGCCATAGCCGGGATTTGAACCAGATCAACGATGTTTAAACTGAAATGGGAAATGTCAAGAAACAAATTTATTTGCAGAATTAGGCATATTTTCCAACACTGGTTAAAAACCAGCATCCAGAAGCATGTTTCGACAGTAATTATTTTGAAAAGTTATCGAGAACATTGACGAATAGTTTGCAATTGAGTTCGCCGATTTTGTGTAGTTAGAATCAGAAGTTTCTCTTTTTTCGTCAACTTTCACTTTTGATGTTGATCACCAGAGCTGCTACAACTAAAGCTATTTGACTTTCAGAGTGGTAATCCAACAAAAGGAGCCTTCAGCCCTAAAGACCTTCTCAATTTCTACAAGTTATTGTCGGAAGAAAACTATCCAGCCCTGAAGAAAGAAGCCAGAAGTTTGATCTCAATGTTTGCAACAACATATATGTGAACAAACATATTTTTAGAAATGAGTATTCAAAAACACCACTAAAGAACAAGTTTGAGTGGTGGGCATCTCCAAAAGTATTGTTTCTGAACACATTGGAGCATTGGAGCAGTGCTGCAGCACACAACTTGTTTTCTGCTCGTCGTATAATGTTATTTTCAAACGCAATATTATATTTTCTTTATCGTAGATTTTGAACTTGGCGCGTCCACGCGAGAATTTCTTAGCTGGTAGCTTGGGAGTCAAGAGTCGGTAATGTGAATATTATCTTTTCCGCCTCGTGAATGCACTTTGCGAACAGCGCAGCGTTCGTAGGGTGTGACGTCATGCTCGACCTTGACTGCAGGGAGTATATGGGAGTTTTAACCTGCATAATGCGCTGCAGCAGCGGCAGCCAGAGTGGGATTCTCACCGTCTCACCGGCGGGCGCGCTGTGAGAAGATCTTCCACCATCTGACGGTAGGGGACCGTGATGTAGCGAGTAAGTAATGCTTTCCATCTTCACCGCCAAATTCGAATGTGTTAAATTCAGAAAAACCCGGATTCCACAACCCCGATTAAGTATTCTGTCGCACTGGGAACACTAAGCGACTTCCTCTACCTCGATCATTAAAAATACTATTTTCTCGTCTCTTATTCCATTTCGGGGAACTCTCACGCGATTTTCCCTGCCCTAATTATTATTATTATTTATTAATATTATTATTATCATTATTATTATTGTTATTATTAATTTTTATTTTAATTTTTGCTATTTTCTCTCGTCACACAACTCACACAACGTTCGACGAGACGAGAGAAATTAGCAAAAAAATAATTAGGGCAGAGAAAATCGCGTGAGAGTTCCCAGAGATGGATTAAGAGACGAGCAGTTTAGATATGCCTACTAATAATTTTTAAAAATATTTTAAGTATGCTGTATGAAATAGTATTTGCAGCACACTTTCGTTTTATTTATTTTTTATTTATTTATTTAATAATAACGAACATTACAGGTATAAAACCCAATTACAATGTCCATGCCAAAAATACAATGCATACATACAAAATAATTAAAACATAAGATACAAAAGATAAGAATACACAAAAGATAAAAGTAAAAAGTACACAAAAAAAAACTTTACAAGCAGAAAAAGAAATTCCTAGCTACTTCTGGGTTCCAGCAGTTGCCAGGTTATAATCACAGTACATAATGCCTTTGAGAATTAAGATAAGAAAGAAAGAAAGAAAGAGTGAGGAGAATGTTTGGCATGATACATTAAACCAATACACTAACTACAATTGATTGTAACTACGTTTAGTGATTTTAATTCAGTATTAAATCAACTTCAACTAAAGCTTTTTTGAATTCATTTTCGGACATGCTAAGTATATCAAAATTTAAAAAGTGAATTTTATTATACAAAGTGGTTACTTTATTTAAAGGTGAATTTTTATGAATATCAGTATTTACCCTGGGGGTAAAAAATAGCTTCCTGTGTCTACTTAGTTTACATGGCACGTAAAAATAAATCTTCTTAACAATATTATTATCATCAATTTTTGAATGCAATAATTTGTGAAGAAATATTAAACCTTGACTATTTCTTCTAAATTTTAAACTTTTAATATCATATAGTTCTAAAAGCTTTTGGTAATTCAAATATGTTGGATAATGGCCAGTACTTCTGAATATCAAAAATTTGTAAAACTTCGATTGTATTTTTTCTATTGAATCAGAAAGTTTAATAGTCATTGGATTCCATATGACTGTACCATATTCGAGGTTTTGTCTGACCAATGAATTATAAAGTCAGATTAATGTATTTTCGCTAAATGTGCATGAATTCCTTATAATAAAACCTAGATTTCTTAACGCTTTTAAAACTATTGTTTCAATGTGGCTGTTAAACCTGAGATCCTTGGTAAATGTTATCCCTAAATCTCTAGTTTCCATTACTTCATCAAGTTTAACATTATTTATATTATAGGCGTATGATATAGTCTTTTTACATCTATTGAATGTCATTTTAACACATTTCTTAATGTTAAATGGAAGTTTATATTTATTACTCCATGTATATAATTTATTTAAGTCGTTTTGGAGTTGAAAACAATCTGAAACTGAAGCAATAGATTTATATATTTTAATGTCATCAGCAAATAATAAAATATTGGAGTTGTTCACCACGTTCGGTAAATCATTTATGAAACATAGAAACAATAAAGGGCCTAAGTTTGATCCTTGAGGAATTCCAGAATTAACCACAAACTGATCAGATAAGTGATTTTGATAACTCACTACCTGTGTTCTATTTCTTAAGTATGAGCACATAATTTTCATAAAGTAAGTGGAAAAAGAAAGTTGAGCTAATTTGTTAAGTAAGAAGTCATGATCAACTTTATCAAATGCCTTTTGAAAATCTGTATATATTACGTCAACCTGTTTTATGTTGGTCTAATTCCAATGATACGTATTCAGTGAAGTTCCATAAGTTTGTAACAATTGATCTTTTTGGCATGAAGCCATGTTGAAGTGGAGAAATCGCTAACTTAATATGATTGAAAATGTGTGTGTAAAAAATACTTTCCAGAATTTTAGCTGGTGTAGATAGAATAGCAATGGGTCTATAATTTTGTACCATTTTCGAACTCCCCGATTTATGTATGGGGACTATTTTTGTCATTTTCCAAACATCCGGAAAAACGCCTTGAGCCACGAGCCGCTACTGATCAGCAACTTATTAAATTCAAAACACCAGTTCCACATTTCTCATTTAGAAATTTTCAATGCACTTTCACTCTTATAGCACACTCTGCAAAACTGGTTAATACACTGTTTAAAATATAATTCTATTTAATTATAATATTAAAAAGCTGGCTTGAGTTACTTTTTTGCCCAGTAAACTCAGAGACAATGCCATTGAAAACTTAATGCTATTTTCATACTTTGCCTTCTTTCATTCCCATTGTGTATGGCATTCTGCTGTGGGGGATTGAAACTAATACCACGCTAGTATTTAAGTGGCAGGAAAGAGCACTAGGATACATTTTGGGATTAAACCCGACAGAGTCATGTAGAGAGCATTTTGCTAACCTGAATATAATGACTGTTCCAGGACTCTATTCCAGACTATCCAAAACACATAATAGTCATCTTTATTTAAGCCTTCAACTAATTAACTCCCTAAGAGTTTACACTTAGTGACATTGAACAAATTTAAAACTGTTCTAGAATACTGGATTAAGAGTAAAAACATTTTATTCACTTGAAGAGTTTAACAACTGTAATATGTCCAATTTATTATTGTGACTGGTATTATTACTTATAGAATAGCTCAATTTGTATCTGCATACCTTAGTAGTAATAGTCAAGATATAAAGTAAAATGGCCGCCAGGCGACGCCGCCCCCAGCGTCGCGACGCCGCCCTTGAACCATGTCACGTCTGCACTAACGTGACGCTATTATACACGAATCGAAACAGTGAGAGACGCCCTATCACCCTGTGCTAACCCCGTCTCCTCCAGACGCCCCGTTTAAAAGTTAGGACCTTATGCCAACCGACGCCGCCCCCCGACGCCCACTTAGGTCCTTTGTTCCATGACGTAACGGGAATGTTTCAAACATGTGGATACGTTCTTACGCGTTATGGTAGTCCCATGTTCATCCCTACGGCCGCTCCCCGACGCACACTTAGGTCCTTTGCTCCATGACGTCATGGGTTAGAACACGTCCTTCGTTTATACCTTTTTACCATTAGGCCCTATGGCTAGTGTAATATGCCCCCTTGCCCGTAAGACCCCGAACCGAAGTCCTACCTCTCCCTATGGGTTAGAACACGTCCTTCGTTTATACCTTTTTACCCTATGTACAACATCATGGCTATGAGGAAATAAAATAAAAGAAATCCTTTTAAAATCTTATCGCTAGCGAAAACATACCAACACGGAAGTGTATCTCTGCAATACATCCCTAGGCTAGCTGAAGAATAACAATATGTTATACAATCCTTATCTGGAGAGAGAGTTTTTACAGATGTTGTCATTCGTGCCCGAGTTACCTGTATAAAAGAAGTTTCCTTACAAGCCTAAGTTAAGTTAAGTGAAGAGTGACCTCTTAGTGTGTAGAGCTAAGAATCTTTCAACTGTTCCTGTGGGTATGTAATAAACATTTTCATTTATTTACTAAGTGACATTTTATTTAAAAAAAAAATGATTGTGCTAGGATTTTATAGTGACAGATTATTTTAAAAAAAAATGCTAATATTTGTTCATTGTGTTAGTTTCACTTAGGCCGTATATTATTTCGTCAACTCAGTGTTATTAACAAATTGGCAACATATGTCTTAGGGTTCGCCAGTGTTTATTATAAGTGACAGTTTATTTAAAAAAAAAGTTTTGCTAATATTTGTTCATTGTGTTAGTTTCACTTAGGCCGTATATTATGTCATCAACTCAGTGTTATTAACAAATTGACAACATATGCCTTAGGTTTCGCCAATGTTTATTATAAGTGACAGTTTATTTAAAATAAAAAATGATTGTGCTAGGATTTTATAGTGACAGATTATTAAAAAAAAACAAATGCTAATATTTGTTCATTGTGTTAGTTTCACTTAGGCCGTATATTATTATTTCATCAACTCAGTGTTATTAACAACAATATTTCAAAGGACGTTCAATTGATACAATTGCTCAATAACACCGTACACTATTCTTGTGTGCTCCGAGGATTTTATAGTGACAGTTTATACAAATGCTAATATTTGTGCATTGTGCTAGTTTCACTTAGGCCCTATATTATTTCAACAACCTGGCGTATTAATTTTTTCGAATATATGTAATGGTCCAAGGGAGAATATTATTAACAACAATATTTCAAAGGTTAAAACAGGCACCTTTTTACAACATATGGCCTAGGTTTCGCCCCCTTTATTAATAGATTCTAAGATTTTATAATGATGCGTATGGATGCCAACATTAACACCTTTGTTTTGTGCCGAATGTCTCACATATCGGAGCCTCAACCTCCTGGCACCTTCAGTGCCTCCATACCTGTAATAAGGAACACTTTTTAATAGGTCTATATAAGAAATTAAATCCTGACTGTTCATTGTGATCACTTAGGCCATATAGTATTTCAACAATTCGGTGTATTATTTTTTTTTTTTTCGAAAATATGTAATGTTCCAAGGGAGATTATTAACAACAATATTTCAAAGGTTAAAACAGGCACCTTTTTACAACATATGGCCTAGGTTTCGCCCCCTTTATTATCAGACTCCAGGATTTTATAGTGATGCGTATGGATGACAACATTAACACTTTTTTTTGTGCCGAATGTCTAAAATCTGGGAGCCTCATCCTTCTGACACCTTCAGTGCCTCCATACTTGTAATAAGGAACACCTTTTTAATAGGTCTATATAATAAATTAAATCCTGACTGTTCATTGTGGTAGGTTCACCAAGGCCCTATATTATTGCATCAAATCTGTACAACAATATTTCAAAGGTAAAAACAGGCACCTTTTTACAACATATGGCCTAGGTTTCGCCCCCTTTATTAATAGACTTCAGGATTTTTAGTGATAAGTATGGATGACAACATTAACACCTTTTTGTGCCGAATGTCTAAAATCTGGGAGCCTCAACCTCCTGGCACCTTCAGTGCCTCCATGCCCTGAAATTAAATCCTGACATAGGAGCAGGATTGTGTGAGAGGAAGGGAATACATTAAATAAATAATAATACGATACAAAGTGAATCTGATTTTTTTATTAATATTATTACAATGTGACTTAGTTATATAGATATAGAGATACTTAATTATTCTGTTTACCACAAGTGTTTCTAATACATCAAAACGTAACAACAACATTTTATTACATTTGTCCTTTATGTATTTATACAAAAAAGCTACACATGTTGTCATGCATCAGCCATGTTTGTAAAGCTAACACATTCCTATATGAACACATTCCATAGGGAAAACTATGATATTCACAAGTTATGTTAGTTTTAGGAAGACACCTTAAGCTTGGACATTCATACTTCGTAAGATCCAGGATTTGAACATCTTTTGAAACTATAGTTTGTAAAAAACGTTGTTTTTCAAGGCCTTTTACAAATACATACATACAGTGTCCTAAATCATTTTGTAATAAACATGGCAAATGATCGTACTTCTCAAAACCTAACTCGTAGTGCAGTCCATGATAAAAATGTTCAAGAAAATGTTTAGTACCTTCGTCCACAATACAGTCTCTTGGTGATTCAAATAACAGGTGAAGCACACGAAAGGCAGTAGTACTAAGGTCAACTGAAGCATATTCTTTCAGTATGAAGCTTTTTGTACTATGTTCATAATATCCTTGCAAATCAACTATGCGACAGTCCCTGATGAAAGCAAAACAATAATTAATTACGTATAGTTATACGGTTTAGGAAACATTACATTCCTTTTTTTTTTTGATAATACCACCCATAAATAATAATACGATACAAAGTGAATCTGATTTTTTATTAATATTATTACAATGTGACTTAGTTATATAGATATAGAGATACATAATTATTCTGTTTACCACAAGTGTTTCTAATACATCAAAACGTAACAACAACATTTTATTACATTTGTCCTTTATGTATTTATACAAAAAAGCTACACATATTGTCATTCATCAGACATGTTTGTAAAGCTAACACATTCCTATATGAACACATTCCTTAGGGAAAACTATGATATTCACAAGTTATGTTAGTTTTAGGCCATCCATACATTCATTACACTATATCCTGAAGAAGAAGAATTATTTAATATCAGTAGTGTATATGGGAATGAATTAAACATTACAATATCCATTTGTTCAGTACATCAACACAAACACTTGAGAAGTGATAAACATTCATAGCAACAGTATCCATTCTATATTCCTTTGAGGGAGAAACATGTAACTAGGCATTAACCAAGGATAGGTTATATGCCTTAGAATTGGGGAAAGTTCCTTTATAAATCATATCAACACTCGTTTCACCACTGTTTATTCCACAGATCTCTGTTTCGCTAAATACATCTGTATATTTTTTAGGTAAGAATACCGATAACAGATCTATACTTTCGCTCTTTCGAATATGTAATAACACACAACGACCATATTTTGTTTCCTTTATGGTCGCATATACAATATTGTAAGGCACGTTCTCTACGAGCTCTGACATTCCTACACACCTTGGTAAAGACGGTGCTGAGTTAAATTTCGCAACTAGAGAGGACATCTGTAAAAAACAAGAACGAAGTCTGATTAACTACTTTATTAATATGAATAATAAAGGTACCACACAAAGCTGTAAAGGTTATATCATAAAATAGTGTAGATGTAGTCTTACCTTATAAGTGTTTAAAGTAGAAGAAGAAGAAGATGACTGAACAACTGTAGATCCGCTTACACACTTAACAGGACCCCGTAAATACTTGTCTTTTATACAAAACTCTCGAACAACACTATGACGTAGTAACAGAGACCTCGAGTTATTTTTTCATACTTTCTAAATAACTTTTCGGTGATGTAGTAACAGCTACCTTGAGATATCTTTAAGTAAGTAGACAGATAACGTAAACACAACAAATACGTTACGACACAGGAAAATCCCGATGCTTCATACTTTCTAAACAAAATAACATTTCGATAGCTAGTATAAATAGACCCATCTTACTTTCACTTCTCAGTGTACTACAACGCTTTCTACATATAAGGTGAGTGTTAGTGTGCTTTTAATTAGCATACATTTCTATGTTAATTATACTGTTACATATATGAATATTTCTACTGTTTCCAGATTCATTCTACACTTGTGTTTGTTGAGTTTTGATAATACCGATAATGTCTGCCCCTGTATATACTATCTCCTCGCAATCTGACAACGAGATGGACACTATTACGCTAGAAGATTCTGAACCCGTATATACTATCTCCTCGCAATCTGACGAGATGGACACTATTACGTTAGAAGATTCCGAACCCGAGGTATATACAGTGTCTAGTACGGAATCATCTAACGAGATGGAAACTATTACGTTAGATGATGCCGAGCCTGAGGTTTATAATGTATCTAGTTCAGAATCCGATAACGGGATTGGAACTGTCACGCTGTCAGATTCCGAAGAAGAAGAAGAAGAAGAAGAAGAAGAAGAACTAGCTTCAGACAACGAATTAGATATAATGGATGAAAATGAGGAGGAACACGTACCTGTAGCGTCGACGTCACGTAATACTGGCGAAAACGCTACGGTTAACGTCCCTACTCTGTTTTCAGTCCTTGAAAGTAGTCGTAAAGACTACAAGCGATTTAATTCCGTTGGATTGCAGCTAGTGATACAACTCAAAGAACCAGGTGCGAATGCAGGACCAAACCCCTTTGAACGTTCCCTTAAACAGGCTATAGACCATGCTTTAGTAGAAGCGAGAGACCATGATATGGTTGGCATTGCGATTTCCAACCAGGAAAACGAAATGGATAAGCCTATTGGTCTCTCGTACAGGCGTAAAGATCAAGTCAGTGTTGAAGTTATTAGCAGCGTCGTCCAGAAAGTATGCCAATCGAACGCCCGCTTCAATGCCACCGACCGTTTGCGTCTGGTTGTGGACATAGTTCACATGCCTAACGGAAACGGGCGAGATAGAGGTATAGCTACGAAGGGCCGTACGATTGATGTACTTGCCCATTTGAAGAGAAGCGTAGTCTTCGTGAAAGCAATCGTGAACTGTTTAGCATTTGCAATAATAATCGCTATTGCTAGACTTGGTGAACGCAAAATTTATAAATCATATATAGATAACAACATGACAAGCAAAAAACTCAAAGCAGAGGTGGATGACTTGATCAGAAACTCAGGTGTCGATCTCTCGCAAGGTGGAGGTATCCCTGAGCTGGAAAAGTTCCAGGCTTATTTAAAGGATAGTTACAGACTTGTGGTGTATAGCGGGTTTAATCTTGACTCTGTGATGTACGACGGTGGCAATATAGGGAAACAGATACTTTACCTACTGTACGACCAAGACACCCTCCATTACCATACCATCGTAAACCTCACCGGTGCTATGGCTAAACGTTTCGTTTGTCAAGGATGTCATAATGGGTTCAGTCATGGGGCGCAACATTCCTGCCATTACGTCTGCTTTTGTTGTAGAATCACACCTCCTTGCGACCCTACCAAGGACGTGGTGACTTGCGATGTTTGCCGTAGAGAATTTCGCGGACGCGCATGTTTCGATAATCATAAGAGCACCAAGATTCAAGGGCGCACTGTATGCATGGGTCTGCAGAAATGTTTAGACTGTGGAAAGTTTAAAACATTTCAGCAGAAACATGAATGTTTCAAAATTTATTGTAGCGTATGTAAAAGTTTTCAAGCAGAGACAGGACACGATTGTTACATGGCGCCTCTGAAAGAGGCTAGGAGTTCAAACAGGGTGATGTATTGTCATTACGATGCGGAGACAACCCAAGATACCCGTATTAAAGACAATACCTTTCTACACGTCCCTAATCTGATTTGTGCACAACAATCTTGCTCTCTCTGCGAGACGTCCAAGGACGAAGAGTGTGCACGATGCGGAAAACGCAGTCATTCTTTCTGGGAAGATCCCGTCCGTGATTTCATGGACTATCTGAGAATGGATAGACCTTTCGATAAGATTATCGTCATTGCTCACAATGCCAGAGCGTTCGACCTCCAATTCATTCTCGAGTACGCTATTAGGCAAAAGTGGGTTCCCGACTTGGTTATGTCTGGATGCAAGATTCTTTGCATGAAGCTCGAGCATCTCGTCTTTCTAGACAGCTTGAACTTCATTCCGCTGCCTCTGCGTAGTTTCCCCAAGACCTTCGATCTCAAAGATGCCGTTAAGGGGTATTTTCCTCATTTTCACAACAAAGCCGAGAACTTGGACAAGGTTTACCCCCGCCATCCAGATCGAGAGCTTTACGGGCCCGATACCATGTCTGTGAAAGACAGAGAGGCATTTATGACATGGTACGAGACCGTTAAGGATCTTCCTTTCAATACACGTGTAGAGCTCGAAAGGTATTGCCAGGCCGATGTTACGGTGTTGAGAGAAGCCTGCACTCTCTTTAAATCCCTTTTCAAACAGATTGCCAACATAGATATTTTCCTTGAGGCCATCACTATCGCATCGGCCTGTAATAGAATCTTTAGATTGATGTTTCTAAAACCTCAAACCATTGGCATTGCTCCCTCCTGCGGCTATAGAAAAGCAGACAGGCATTCCCGTAAATCCTTGATGTGGCTTATCCACGAAGCCCGGGAGAGGAACGTCGTCATACGTCATGCAGGTAACGGACGCGAGGTACGGCTTCCCGAACTTCCCCAATGGAAGGTGGACGGTTTCTGCGAAGAAACAGGAGAGGTTTTTGAATTTCTAGGCTGCTATTATCACGGCTGTCTCTGTCAACCAAACAGAGACGTACCCCTGATGGATTCTTCAGAATCCCTTGCCGAGAGGTACGAAAACACCATGGGCCGACTGGACATGATCCGATCAAAGGGTTATACCGTCCACGTGATGTGGGAATGCAAGTTCGACGTTGTTCTCGAACGGTTCCCCGCACTCAGAGACGATCCTTTGATCGGAGATGTCCCGTTGGTCCTTAGGGACTCTGTCTACGGAGGACGTACCGAAGCCATGCGTCTTTACCATAAGGCGGATGTGACGAAAAACGAAAAAATCCTGTACAGCGACATAATGTCATTATATCCATCCGTATGTAAATATAACAAGTTTCCTGTAGGTCACCCCACTGTTCACGTTAGCGACCAGTGTACAGATACGGCTAGCATGTTGAAGAAAGAAGGCCTCGTTAAATGTACAGTCCTGCCACCGCAAGGGCTCTACCATCACGTTTTACCTTTCAGGTGGAATGGTAGACTCTTGTTTCCCCTTTGCCGCACCTGTGTTATGACTATGGAACAAGGTAGCTGCAATCATGCGAACGAGGAAGAGAGAGTTCTCACTGGTACCTGGGTTGTGGACGAAGTGAGACTAGCACTAGAAAAAGGCTATAGAGTGATTAAAATCCACGAATTTCTCGAGTACGATGTTACGCAGTACTCGCGTGAAACCCATGAGGGAGGGTTATTCGTTGATTATATCAATCTATTCCTGAAGATTAAGACGGAATCCAGCGGATACCCTGCTTGGGTGAAAACCGAGGCCCAGAAACAGGAATATATCGATTTGTTTATAAACACGAAGGTGTTAAGCTAGACCCCGAACAAATCGTTAAGAACGCTGGAAAAAGGACCTTAAGCAAGCTTTGTTTGAATAGTTTTTGGGGCAAGCTCATTGAAGATCCATCAGAAGCAAAACAAAGCTTATTAAAGAACCAAAAGAGCTGTACAGGTTCCTCACGACACCTGGAATAGAAGTTAAAAGGCTGCTTTTTGCTAACGATGAAGTCGTGTGGGTTAATTGGATCTCTATAGAAGAGGAACAGGTCTCTCTTCCTCATACTAGTGTCGTTCACGGTACCTATGTAACAACGGGTGGTAGAATGGCCCTTTATGGCTACCTGGACAATTTGCAACGTAGAGCCTTGTACTGCGACACAGACAGCGTAATATACACAGAGACACCTGATGACGCTAAAAAGTACACTGTTCCCTTAGGTGATTATTTAGGCGACATGACTAGTGAACTCATCGACTATGGGGAGGACGCTTACATTTCGGAATTTGCAAGCGGGGGTCCTAAAAACTATGGGTTTAGGGTTACCGTTCCCTCAAACAACACCGCCGATACCTCTGTGTGTAAAGTCAGAGGTATCACTCTTAATTATAAAACGTTGAAGGATGTCAATTTCGACGCCATTAAAACCATGGTTTTAAACGGTGATCCTACAGCGACTATCTCTGTGAGAACGGAGAAGAAAATTAAGAGACGTCCCGGACCACAGATCATCTCTGAACCGGAAGATAAGACATACAGACTCTGTTTTCGAAAAAGACGCAGAGTCAGAGGAGGGTATGATTCCATGCCCTTCGGGTATAAATAGGGAAGGGACGACAACACCGGGTCAGTATGGACTCGTCCTCGTCTTTGGAGTGTATAGCTATTGCTTGGATGGACCTTCACCTATGATTAAATATTGTTATGGTTGTAATTCAATTTGACCACCCTTTCTCTTTGATAGTTTCAGGGCCATCTTTTTCGGGGAAAACAACATTCTGTGTTAAGCTTATTAATAATTTGCAACAATTGTGTAACGTGACTAAGTACGAAAGTATTCTGTGGTGTTTTAGTGAAAGTAACGCTGTCCCTCCCCAGACAAAATTCAATACTAACGTGACGTACCACGAAGGTCTTCCTGACTTTAAACAAGAACAATGCACTAAACCAAGACTAGTTATTTTAGACGATTTGCTAGACAAAGCTTATTCGACAGAAGTGAGTTCGTTATTTACAAAAGGCTGCCATCATAGAAACATTTCGGTTATTCTCATAACGCAAAACCTGTTTCACCAGTCTGCTCACAGCAGAGACATCTCTTTGAACACAAAGTATATGGTTTTGTTTAGAAACCTGAGAGATAAAAATCAAATTACTTTTCTAGCAAGACAAGTGTATCCCGAAGATTGGAGGTCCTTCTACAGAGCTTTCCTAGACGCAACAAAGAAACCTCACGGGTATTTACTGATAGACTTTTGTCAACGCACCAACGATTTACTTAGATTTAGAACTAAAATATTTCCCTCGGAAGTTACAAAGGTTTACGTCCCTGTAAAGGATGAAAAGGATAAAATCCAATTACCATATGTTACAAGTTCTTAAAAAGGCAACTCCCAAGGTACGAAACGTTATTCTAAAAAGTGCAAACAAAGACCTGATACTTGCTATTATAGACTGTGTTCTTAATGTTTTGAACGGTCAGTGTAAATTATCTACGTGTTCTAAACGTAAGCTGTTTAAACATAAACATTCCTTAAGACATCTTCTAGATAGGAACGTATCTTTGTCTAGGAAAAAGAAAACCTTGGTACAGAAAGGAGGATTTTTAATTCCTCTCTTGTCGTCCGTGTTATCCGTCTTGGGATCTTTAACATAATGTTACAGAAAATGTTTCTGGTTAGTGCTAAAGAGTACAAACGTTTAAAACGTTGTGTCGAAGGTTCAAACCCGGCAGTTGATGTCACGGATCCGTTCAAAGAGTTGGCTAAAATACGGGAGAGTGAGGATCCTATATTCAAGAGAAAACAGAACAGAATACTTGAACAGGAAGTAGCTGAATCGAGGAAAAGAGTTAGAGATTTATCACCCGAGAAAAAACCCATCTCCGAGGACGAAGCTAAACGTAACGTTATAGGTGATGTAGCAGGTAAATATTTATCGACTTATGTAACATCTCCAAAGATTGTAGACACACAGTTTGGAATCTATAAAAAGAAAGAGACAGGAGAGTACATGATTGGTAATTTTAAAATTCAATTGTTAAACAATAGTTTGATCATTAACGGTATCAAATACGATGCGAGTGCAGGTTTATGGGAGTTGCTTACTAGGAAGAAGGTGGATATGAATCTTGTTACGCAGGAAGACCTCGACACGTACAAAGACATTTTAACGAGGACCGAAGGACATAACAGCGTCGATAATAAAACCGGTAGAACAGTTAAATACAAACAAGTCATTTCAAAATTGTTTCCATCGAGAGAGCTTAGGTGGAGTACCTATAAACAACGGAGATGATGAAGGAAACATTACACAAGTTGTATTATGACCCTGAGGCATCTACGGGTTTTTCCACTATTGCTAAACTTTCACAAGCTTCTAGCATTACAGATAAAAATATCGAGCAATGGTTAGTTGAGCAGGATGTTTACTCCTTACATAAACCCATCAGGAGAAAGTTTCCTAGGAATCCGTATTCTGTAAATAACCTTTACGACGTGTTTGAACTTGATCTAGCCGATGTACAAAGCATTGCGAAACATAATGACAACGCAAGATATTTACTTGTTGTTATCGATGTGTTTTCCAAATACGTATGGGTTGTACCTTTAAAATCTAAAAGAGGTAAGGATGTGACAGAAGGATTTAAACAGGTGTTGGAGAAGTCCGCTAGGAATCCTGTTGCTGTAAGAACCGATAGGGGTAAAGAATTTCTAAACAAATCTTTTCAAGACTTGTTAAAGAAAGAGGAAATCGAGTTTCAAGTGTGTAGGAACCCGGATGTTAAATGTTCCGTCGTGGAAAGGTTTAATAGGACTCTAAAAACTAAAATGTACAAATATTTTACTTTCAAGAACAGTTACAGGTATCTCGAGGTGTTGGATAAGTTTGTGAAGGGTTACAACGATAGCGTACACAATACAACAGGAATGGCCCCTAATATGGTTAGCGATAAACATGTTTTGAAAATATGGAAGCGTATGACAAGGAAACAGATTCGTGTGAAACCGAGAGCTGTAAAGTTTTCGGTAGGGCAAACGGTAAGAATAGGTAGAGAGAAAATGAAATTTGCTAAAGGTTTCGAGCAAAACTATTCTACAGAAATATTCAGAATCGTCAAGGTCATTAAACATTCTCCTCAACCTGTATACGAACTAGAAGATCTCAAGGGCAGTCCTATTTTCGGACAGTTTTACAGTTATGAGCTCACACCAGTAACTATTGGGAAAGACACTGTTTACAAGATAGATAAAATTCTACGCACACGTAAAGTAAAGGGTAGTAGCGAACATCTCGTTCGCTGGAGAGGTTACGGTCCTGAGTTTGATTCTTGGGTTAAAGCTAAGGATTTAGCGTAATGGGAGAAGAAGAATTTTACGTTACTCTCCTGAGCGATGCATCGTACAAATCGTTTCCTAGTAACACCCTTGCTAGTTTCCAGGTGCAGTTGGCACAGAGCATAAAACTGGAGAGGAATCATTGGTATGTGGGCTTGTGCGAAATTAGTTACTCTCAAGGGAATGTATCGGAAACGAAAGCTTCGACATCTGAATCGAAATCTGTGAAAACAAATCTAAATAGGAAAGAACTTGTTTTTATATACTGTAATATAATAAAACCGCAACTTGTAGGAGATGCGTACGTTAAATGTCTTAGAATTATTCAGTTTCCTTTAAATACAGCAACTCATGTCTTTCCTGAAGTTTATTATGTTCCTGTCGAATCTTCCGAATTTCAGGTGATAGGTATAGAAATGACAACAAAACTAGGAGAACTAGCTAACATAACGGATAGCACTAAACCTACGATGCTCGTTTTACATTTTAAAAAGAGAAGGCAGATGGTGTTATGAATTAGTTTGCGATGGACCACCTTACAGCATACTACGTGAATCAGTCGGGAGGGCGTCTAGGCAATCTTGGTCCATTCTACAGCGGCAGCCCCTATGTTCAACACGGTAGTGGAATAGGTAGTTTCTTGGGAGGATTATTTAGAATGATAAAACCAATTCTCTTTTCGGGTGCTAAAGCGGTAGGTCGTGAAACTCTTTCGGCAGGAGCAAATATTTTAACCGATATAGCAAGTAGAAAGGAAGGTGATAAGGTAAAAGATATTATTGCTAATAGAGTAAACGAATCAACTCAGAAACTCGTGAATAAAATGAAGGGTAGGGGTAGAAAGAGAAAGAGGGCGTCTCCTAAGATGCGAGATATATTTAGCGATGTAAAGAGGAG
This sequence comes from Ectobius pallidus, assembly GCA_964059195.1. Taxonomy (NCBI): domain Eukaryota; kingdom Metazoa; phylum Arthropoda; class Insecta; order Blattodea; family Ectobiidae; genus Ectobius; species Ectobius pallidus. Next base: position 23,464,121 of record CAXKWD010000010.1, on the reverse strand, counting down.
AAAGTAGTCAGTCGTGTAAAGATGTTTGCCGTGACAAAGTCAGAGTTCGACCTTTTCGAGAGGAGCCCCATTCAAACATCGGTGGTGGGAAATGTTACTACATTATGCAAAGCCATTACTCCGGTGGAACAGAGCGTTCTCGAATTCGTAATTGCTGCGGACAGCGAACACTATACAGATTTAAACGTACAACTCATGGTGGAGGGAAAATTCGTTAATCGCGACGGGGCAGATATAGGTGAAGGGGATAAGGTTACAGGAGTAAACAACTTGCTTCATTCGCTTTTCAGTCATCTTAGCGTTTCCTTGAACGGGACATCAAGGAGGATTTGTACAATTACAGGTCTTACCTTGAAACATTGTTTGCATACGGTGAGGATGCTTCTAAAACTCATCTGACAAACGGTTTTTGGTATGCCGATAAAGCTATCGAAGGTTTGACAGAACCTAAAGAATTGGCTGCACTCAACGGAACGTTGGGACCTAATGTTAAAAACGACGGTTGGACCGAAAGATACAACAAGTCTAAGAATTCTAAAGTATTAGTCATGATAGGTAAAATACACGGTGATATTTTCAATCTGTCTAAACTTTTACTGCCTGGAGTAAACATGCATATAAGACTTACGAAAGCAAAGAGAGAGTTTTATCTCTTGGGTGAAAACGACAATTCAAAAGTCTTCTTTAAGTTTCTCGATGCAGGTCTGTACGTGAGGAAAATTAAAGCTTCGCCCAGCATTCTACTAGCACACATCAAAACTCTAGAGAAAGGTCATAATGCTCACTATCCTATCACAAGAGTGGATTTGAAAACATTTACGTTTAGTTCAGGAGCAAGCTCCATTTCTATAGATAATGCATACATTGGTACTCTACCTAAGCGTCTTCTCTTCTCCATGGTGAAAAATTCTTCTTTCTCCGGCACAGTGGAGTCCAATCCCTACGAGTTTCGACATTTTGCTTTGAGTTCTTTTGCTTTGTACGTTAATGGACAACAGATTCCATCAGAAGGATTACACATTTCCACAGATCATGAGAAGACTACTACTCTAGCTTACGATACACTATTTAAAGGTTCGGGGATTCATCATAGCAATAGCGGGATGCTAATCACTCACGACATGTATATAAATGGGTATTTCACACTGATGTATGATCTTACACCTGATGTTTCGGCATCGCATGGTCATAGAAGTTTGCCCGGTAGTGGGAACATTAGAATAGAAGCAAAGTTCGATAAGGCTTTAGAACAAGCCATCACTTGTATCCTCTACTCCGAATACGATAACTCTATCGAGATCACTAAAGATAGAAGAGTGATTACAGATTTTTAGAATAATGAATAGTAACCAAATATACTATGCTTTACGTCACGTAGAAACATTCGGTGGGGTTTACCCTAGCGATATGTTACCATCTGTTGTAACGCATAAGCCTAAGATTTATGTCATTAACTTTGATCCTCATTCTTCGCCTGGTTCTCATTGGGTTGCCGTGCTTTTCAAAAATCAGAATTTTGCCTATTACTTTGATTCTTTTGGCCTACCACCCATCATTCCCGGGATAACAAAATTTATAAAACAAAACTCTATACAATGGCTGTACAACACTCAAAGACTCCAGGGACCGACAACTGCAGTATGTGGACATTATGCCTGTTTGTTCACATACTTCACGAATAATGGCTGGACGATGCAGGAGTATGTAAACATGTTTACTACGTCTCCAGACATAGAGGTCGTCCGCATCTTCCACAAATTCCTTGGAACTCTCTGTGGAACGAGGAAGGTTGGAGGTCAGAGATGTTTTCCACGACATGTGCATTGTAAGTGTTTATCTAAATGGATTTATTGTTAGCTTAGAAAAGTAGGTTGCGCTCAAGTTAAAACTTTTACTTTCTGATTTCAGAACGAAAAGATATAAAACAGCTCGATTTCATCGGACTAGCTCAGTTTCGTTGCAGTGTCTGGAACGAGAGGTCCTCCTAGTTCTATCGTGATGTCTTCATCGTCAGAGACTGCTACTACTAGCAAGAGCAAAACCAGCAAATGTAAAAAGGTATGTATATTCATTACTCATATGCTTGTATTGTTTGTTTGTTTATTTGATTGTTTTGTTTTCAGGTTTCATCATCAGGCCCTGTATAAAATTAGATTTCTTACGGGTATTGTTTTATGTGTTTCAGGTTTCGTCATCAGGATCTGTAAAGAAACAGAAGAAGATGATGATCGACAAGGTTGTGAAGGAAGCTGTGTCGGCAACACTCCCAAGAGTTGCTCCTACAGTGCTAGCCCGCAGAACCTACTTCCTCAACAACAGAAAGGACCGATACATCAGTTTTGGATTCTACTCCATTGTGAATTACACTGGATGTGCCGAGATTGGAACTTCTAACGGTGCTTGTGTTATTTTGTCGCCCTACCTCCTCTCTTCGTTCTTGTTACATTTACCTAAAATGTGTGAAAATATGTGTTATTCTAAACCTTATCTGTTTAAAGAAGACTCTTTCAAATTACAGACACGTAGAGACTTGAAAGAATGTGTGATGCAATACGATAGTGCTCGTATTGTATTACGTAATGATGACATTACTTACCTCGTTATGAATTCTATCATAATAAATGACATTACGAATAAGTTTGTACTAATGCAAAGCGAAGTGTTTAAGTATATAAACAACAAACAAAGTGTTCCTGCAAGTTGTGAAATTCTGTCTTTATTAGACATGGTTACCGATGAAATAAATCATCCAGCTCTATTACTGTGAAGCCATTTGTTTATACACTTTATTTCATAGGAGTGTGACAACCTTATGTTACGGGATAAGGTTGTGACGCTCTGCAATGAAAAACATATTCCTAACCTTTTCCTAGTCATGACCTAGTCATTTTCAATTATTTGATAGTAAACACTGTTCACCTAGAAGGAGAAGAAGAAGAAGAAGAAGAAGAAGAAAGAGTTATGTAAGTATAAACTTTTTTTTATTTTTATTTTGTTGTTATTGATAACTAGAGATAGTCTAATAGGGAGAGGTAGGACTTCGGTTCGGGGTCTTACGGGCAAGGGGGCATATTACACTAGCCATAGGGCCTAATGGTAAAAAAGGTATAAACGAAGGACGTGTTCTAACCCATGACGTCATGGAGCAAAGGACCTAAGTGTGCGTCGGGGGGCGGCCGTAGGGATGAACATGGGACTACCATAACCCGTAAGAACGTATCCCAATGATTCCTATGACGTCATGGAGCAAAGGACCTAAGTGTGCGTCGGGGAGCGGCCGTAGGGATGAACATGGGACTACCATAACGCGTAAGAACGTATCCACATGTTTGAAACATTCCCGTTACGTCATGGAACAAAGGACCTAAGTGGGCGTCGGGGGGCGGCGTCGGTTGGCATAAGGTCCTAACTTTTAAACGGGGCGTCTGGAGGAGACGGGGTTAGCACAGGGTGATAGGGCGTCTCTCACTGTTTCGATTCGTGTATAATAGCGTCACGTTAATGCAGACGTGACATGGTTCAAGGGCGGCGTCGCGACGCTGGGGGCGGCGTCGCGACGCTGGGGGCGGCGTCGCCTGGCGGCCATTTTACTTTATATCTTGACTATTACTACTTACCTTCTTAAATTTTTTAAGATCTTTCACTATTGCATTATTCTGATGTAAATGTGTAGTAGAAATGTAACCATGTAGTAGAATCTTAGTGTTTTCAGTTAATGTATGTTATTTTTAAGTTGTGTATGGACAGGTAATTCAAAGAATTGTGCGTGTTAAAGCAGTTTATAGCAGGTGGTATGATGCTGTCCATTACAATTCCCTCTATGACTGTTCTTATACAGACACATAATTGTAAATTATCTTATCTTATCTTATCTTATCTTATCTTATCTTAAGGTAAACTCGAATTTTCCATTTTGACATTTCAAAAAATATTAATTTTTAAATATGGCCCGCGACCAAATTATTGATAAGTTAAATACTGGCCCTGCAATTAAAAAAAGTGTGAGCGTCCCTGTATTAAGACCATAGCTGATCAAGTATGCTTTACATGGTAATGGTAGCCTAAGTTAGAAAGAAACCTCCGCGGCCTTCGCGCTGCAGCAATCACAGCTTCGTTCCACGCAGTTTTTTTTCTTTCTTTCCTTCTAACTTGTAGCACTATAGCAATACCGATTGCCGCCCATATGTGAATATGAGTACATTAATTATTCCTTGGAACAACTATTAGGATATTTTTAACCATGAGCAGTATAATTATTGTACCTATAAGCGTGCTTTATGAAAATACTTCGGTGTGTGCATTCGAACGAAATCAGATTGTAGCTGCCATGAGAATGAACCCGCTCAAAGAAAGCTGTTCATAGTTGGTTCCCAAACAAAATATCAACATCGCGAGTAGGTTCCAAGGTTGTGTTGGATGGGGAAGAAATAATATTGTTATCCATACCTTTATTGCACCAACAAGTGAACATCCACTTCCAATATGGGCAAAGTTTATCTCTTCCTTGGAATGCAGTAGGCCTACCATCTGTTGTTAATATTTTAAAATAAACTTCTTGCACAATTTTGTTCACCACATCCAAATTTACATTTGGAGATGCTCCGAACGAGGTTCAGTGTCATTCTTGTAATAAGCATAAGAGTAAAATTAAATGTACTCTTAACAAAATGCAACAAAAAGTAACTTTTGTCGAAGGCTAGATGGAAAAACCTTCTAATGGGGCAGTGTTAGGTGGATATTCATTCCTGCGATAGGTTATTACAAATGTTTACCACTAGAGAAATAAAATTATGAAGCTATTTTACTCATCTTGTCCTTCTGGCACAAAAACGTTTTTAATTTACCTACTGTAGGCAATAGCTGACATCCTAAGTCTGTATAAAAAGGAGCGGAAATGTTTTCTGGCTTCGGATAGCATGGGAACCAATATTGCAGTAAAGTACATATTTTCGACTTCTCAGTTATGGTCGGTAGCCTGGACGAGTCTATTATCGAAATATTACCATTTGAAAGAGTGGCAGCTTATTCGTACACCATTCTTCAAGGAAGTCGCACCGCGCTAAGGTACAGTATCTTTTTCTTCCTGGCTCTGGGCAAACACATGTCAAGGGAAGGCCATTCAGAGGTGGGAGTTGAATTCAGAGAGACGAGCAATCTTTCTCTCCTGCCAGTCATGACAGCCGTAGCCGTACACCTCAGCCAAAACGATGTGACCCCCTGAAGACTAGCGTACGAATGAATCATCACCCCTTAAAATTACAACATTTCGTTGTGGACTAATCCATGCTACTGCGCATTTCTCTTAACAAGGCCAGATAGAAAACGAATTAACTGCATACGGCCATGAGTCATGACTGGCGGGAGGGGAATCGTAGCTTGTCTCTCTTAATTCACCTCCCACCTCTGAACAGCCTTCCTTTCACTCACGTTTTAGTAGTGTCAGATAAAAAAAAATACTCTGCTCAGATTAAATCAACATTATAGCTCTGGGATGAACCGGAAATCAATTTATAGATCAAGGTGTAAGGATGCCTACAGGAGCAGTTTTTTGGGGGGGAAAGCCGTTGTTTCATGGTCAGAACTGTAGCAGCTCTAGGGTAGAGCCGGTACAATAGTCTATAAATTCACGGATTTTAAGAATGGGTTCATGGAAAATGTAGGAGTAAACAGGCAATTGTATAGAAATTTAAATTATTTAAACAGTATTACTTTTTTTTTCTAACATTTTTAAAGCAATGAATTAGATTCAGACTGCAGACTTCTCAAGCAACCTTAATATGGGTTTCGCCTCAATATCCCGGGGATTTCTTAACTGAATAATTCCTTCGGTTGGCATTATGTTCTGAGTCTGACTCACTTAATAAAATAGCCTATACTACGGCTACTAAGCTATATCTTTTAAAACTTGCCAATGGATGGAGATAAATGCCTTATCGCCCTCATTGAATTTCATAGAATTTAATATCCTTTCTTTTATGTTAGACTATCAATAGATTCTTATGAAATTTTAATTCTTACTTTTTAAGAGTCCCCACGGAATAGTAATTGTTGTCATGATATAAGTCACTTAAGTCAGAACTAAACTCGGAAAAGAGTTTCACTGACTTCAATTCTGACTTCATTTTATAAAATATTTGGTTCAGATTCCATGTAAGGGTTCAGATTAATACGGGAACTTCTGTAAAGCCACCAACTAGCAATACACCATTATTGTATGAAACAGGTAGCTTGACACTACCAATAGCAGGGTAATAGTCTTATTTTTTTAAAATTCTTGATTTATTGACATTTAAACGTCACAAAGTTATTTTCACCTTTCACAACTTTTACCCGTTCCATTATACCAAACAATTCAGGAGCACCAAATTCGATTTCTTTGCAAGTTTTAATGCGTAAGCTGGTGCTCTTTCTTTTGCTTAAGAATACGAAGCCGCTCTTCATCAATCAAACAATTTAACAGTCTAGGGCGCTACAGCCTATTAGAGGTAACAAATTTCTACACATTCACTATCTCTCTGTTTTAAATTATTAGTCTTGAGAATATAAACCTTAACAGGTAGTCCGGCATTAAATGCTACCTATTCCTTTTGACGCCGCCTTTTTCATCTCTTAATAAGGGACCGAAGAATTCAGAACCCGGTAAACATAGGGCCAAACATTTCAAAAACCAGTTCATCGAACATATTTCAACATCGGAGCCGAACCTCATTGAATATTGAAATCAGTTCTAAATCCCTTATCACCTCTGACCAGTAGTAGTAGGAAAGAAGTTAATTTGTATAATTAATGGAGAACGGTGTTAAGACATTCATCTTGTTTCCACTGCAACACAGACGTTGTCAAGTTTCTGTTTTATTGCTTTCTGCAAACGTATTAGAGGTTAGACCGACAGCTTAACCACTATAAATCTTCATTACTAGTAATTATTATAAATATTCAAGGCTCACACTGAATAATGTAAGCGGTTGTACTGGGTCTGGTGTCGGCGCATTGAGACATAAGCTTGTATGAGATAATTAGGGCTAATAAATTATTTTTAAGTTTCCGAAATTGAAATTAGTTACAGTCAGGTTCACAACTGTTCGCTGATTTTAGGTAGCCGTAGACGATGGGATCGTCATATATATACTGTCGAAAATATAATGCGGCATAGATAAAATGAATAATTTGTCTTATTCAAAAAATGCAGTAGTCACGAATAGAGACATAGTTTGACTAAGAAAAAAAATAATTTTACCTATGCCGAATACTGTAAGGTTTAGACTGATGTATTTTATCTAATAGATGTTAGAATGTCAATAGCTATTCACCCAACGGCATTTTTTAACGAGCTTGTGAAACTAATGTGTTTTGGTAGGCCTATCTACTGCCATGTTTTAGATTAATTGAAGGGTCACACTTGCATTCATGCATTGTAGGCCTATATTAGATTGGACTCTGTAATTTCTATAACATTGCGCCTTTTGGGCTTGGACTGAACACGCTTATAGACAGTGTACTACAATTCTAAGATTTGGACACTACTTTAACGTTGCCAATTTATATAATTTAATATATCAATTTTACTTTCAATTGTAATTGGCACTCAACTCACAATAAATATTAGAAATTAAATATTCTCAGAAATTCACAGTGCGTTGAAATATTTTTGTAAGACTAGTTTATCTTAACTTATACATTGCGTAATCTATATGGAGGATAAAAGGAGAGAAACTTCTCAATATTTACTATATATGGCCCCTTAGGTCAGTATGAAATTCAATAATTTCTGTAGGCCTACCTGATCAGTTAAAGGCTCTCAAGATGAATACAGTTGATGAGACTGATTGCTCACATTTAAAGAAAAAATTAATTATTTCGATCATTAAAGAGAAAAGTAAAACGCTGGAGTCCTATAGTATACTCCAATGGAATATAGCGCCCTAGTAACAAAAAAATACAAGTATCATAAGTGACACAATAGTCAATACTGATAATATATTGAATTTTGACATATAGTGGCTACAATTTACTAAGAAGACTTGTTTAACGAATCCTTTCGACGAAATATTCCTGCGAACACAAGCGAGCTTTCAGTCCTTCACAATATAATCATTTTGTAGGCTGCAGTACCGAAATCCTAGGAGGAGTGGAAGTTTGTCCCTTCATAGACTGTCTAGTTAAGCATATATAGGCTAACTTATTCATTGGAAGTTGCAGCACCTCGTCACAAATCATATCAGTGAGCTGCAGCTTGTTGTGATTTCTGTAATGAGATCTACGATTGGCAGACATAGGCCTATCGTACTTGAGGTGTTCAATAAGAAGGATTCTGTGGCATGAAGAACGAGAGCAATGCCGTTTACTATTAAATTCTAATGTGATTATGGGCTACAAGAGATCGTTATGCAATTTGGTATACTTATTGTTTTTCCATAATATTTGTGTGATCTCTACTTAATTTGGTATGAGAACTGTATATTCATAAGAATTTATTCATAGTAAATTTGGTCCTATAGATTAATGCGATTTAATAATGTACGATTGAGCAGATATTGATATTTAGTACAATTGCTCAAATGCACCAATTTATATTTGATTTTTCTATAAAGTATAGACCCATGGTAATATGGAAACGAATAAAATGTCTACTGCCCTGAAATTTTATTATAACAGTGGTTTACATCAGAATTTAAAAGGTAGGAAGTTTCTCTCTGTCGCTCTCGCTCTCTCTCTCTCTCTCTCTCTCTCTCTCTCTCTCTCTCTCTCTCTCTCTCTCTGTTTGTCTCTCTCTCTCTGTCTCTCTCTCAGACTCTCTCTGTGTGTCTGTCTCTGTCTCACGAACCACGTATACAAAGGAAGAAATTGAATATCAGTTATTTTACATTTCAGCAGTGGTGTAGTGGCAAATTTTCCAGTGTGGGAACGCAAAAAATTCTAGTATGTATTTACTTATTAATTTATTTAAAATTAATTTGTAAAAGTGCTATGAAAACTTTTCAAACTACGTGGCATTTGTTTTAAAGTTATCTAATAATCAAAAACACTTTTGAATAAGATTGTTTTTTATTTAATTTTATTACATAAAAGTTTTTTGCTATGTAGGTTATTTTTAAAGAAAAAATATTTTAATTACAAGATTCTGAGTAGGCTTACTAGCCCAGTCAAATGTTACATCGGAACTTACATTAAATGGGGTACTAATGATTTTTGGAGGGGAGTTTCGAACCATTACTGGGATCACAAATCCAGATTTGCAACCCTCAGAAACCTGTGCTCGCTGAATGGCGGTCGAATTAAACCGGTTTTTTCGGACTTTTTTCGGTTTTTCGACAATATCTCCTAAACTATGCGTTTGTTGAAAATAATATTTATCAGCTTTTTAAAAGTAAATTAAATCTTCTAAAATATGAGATCAAAATCGTTTTTGTAAGTTATATAATTAACGAGATACGTCTTTTCAAAGATTAGCCGTTTTTTCCAAAAGGTTAAAATTTTAAGTTTTCTTCGTGTTTCTAACTGAATACCGACAAAATGACACGTCCTACAGAAAAGTCAAAAGAACAAACGTTGTAGGCAATTTAATAAGCTTCAATATGAGCTATAGCTCGTTCTTGTGGCTCAGATAGTCTCGTCATAAATGACAAAAACCGAAAATATGAAAAAATGCTTTTTTGGGTGAAAGTTGAATCGTTTCCTCCACCAACAACTTAATTTTTCTGTAACATGTTGGCGGATAATGTCTTATAACTGTGTATATAAACTATTTGTGTGTATATGTGCCTATGGGAGATGGATTTTGCCAGAAAAAAATATTTAAGCATAATATTTCATAAAAATGTATTTACTTTTAAACCAACAGGCATATTTAAACCATGTGTGAGGTTCCTGGTATGGGTGGTATGGGAAGTCGAGGGTGGGGTGATATCTTCATCCTCACTTGAAGAACTGTCATTCTGGGGTGTGGGCACATTGCGGCAGAACTTTTCTCTTGCAGAAAGTGCACAAAACTGAGCATTTCCGCCTAGTTTTGCGGCAGCTGCAGCTCCCAGCGCAGCCCATTTTGCACTTGCACGAGATCAGTTCCCCGTTACTGACAAAATAGTTTATATTAGCAGTGGGATTGTTGGAGGCTATGAAGTCAATTGTTAAATTTTCAAGGAACTGGGAACAGAAGGCGTGGTTAACATAGAAAACCAAACATTTGGGAAAGTTGGATACAAACGTAAAGACAAAGTTGTCACCTTCATTGCAAGTTGTTACCTTGGCAAGCGTCAATAATTCCATACAAGTCTCTAATAAGAAGATTGAAGTTGACACACTCACAATATTTCAGCGAGTTAGCATTACCATAAAAATCAGACGAAGAGTTGTAAGCCCGCTGCTAATATGAAGTGCCCCCTTACCCAATGTCTCTTTTCAACGAAACTGGAGTGAGGAAGGGAACTAAGGCAGCTCTATATTCGTGTTTCACATCCCTCACTACCAACATCTCCCAAGACGCCAATATCCACATCATGCTTGATGGTGGCTACTTGCTCCACAAATGTGTGTGGCATCAAAACGCATCAGTGAAGACCATCATTGACGGCTACATTCATTTTGTGAAAAAACCGTTTTGGGACAGATGTAATCCACTGTCTTCGATGGATATCCAGAGGACGCCTCTCAAAAAAGTACCAAAAGTGCCGAAGGTTTCAGATGATACTCCGCCCTCAATTGCAGTGACATTGTCCTATCAGCTTCAACTACCATCAACATCACACAAGAGAAGTTCTTATCGAACGACACTAAGAAGCATAGGCTGATAGAGCTACTGAAAACTAGATTTGAGCAGCATGGTGTTGAGGTGACAGAAGACGACACTGACGCTGACATTCTTAGAGCTGCCATCACCAAAGCTGACTCTTCTGAGAAGGTTGTAATCATCGTGGAAGATGTGGACCTGCTTGTGTTATTAGTTGGTTTGAGTTCAAAAAAATGCATCTACTTTCAGAAGAGGTGAGCCAGACGTCCAATATTCATCTACTCTGTTCACCACCGGAAATTCTTATTACTCTCCCGGGCTCCTTTCAAGCAGGGGAAAACCAAATTTTTAAAACCTTCCTCAAGACCCCAGCACTATTCAAGCAAGCAGAAGTCTTCCTCCACCCAGATGTGAGTCACTATGAAATAGCTGCAGCTGGGGAGAAGTATCTCGTCGCAGTTTATGAAGGAGCGACTGACACCACCCTCAACGACCTGTCAGCCAAAGTCAACCTCGCCCGTTTGTCACCAACCACAGATGCTGCAAAATATCATGCTTATTGTATGTATCTCCAGGTATGTCCATATACATTTCCTATCATTATGTTCTTAAATTTTGTTGTTCACTTATACACTTTTATTGACACCATGTGTATGCTTTGAAATATTATAGAATAACTAATTTTCATTCTACTTTTTCGCAGGTACAAAAGTGGTTGGGGTGGAAAAAACTCACGGATTGGGGTGGTACTTGGACGAGTTGGGCTTACTCCAATTGCAATGGAAGTTAAACCAGTCCCTCAAACCCTTCTGCAACTGATCTCGTGCAAGTGCAATATGGGCTGCGCTGTGGGCTGCAGCTGCCGCAAAACTGAGCTGAAATGCAATGTGCCCACACCCCAGAATGACAGTTCTTCAAGTGAAGATGAAGATATCACCCCACCCTCGACTTCCCATACCATCCCATACCAGGAACCTCACACATGGTTTAAATATGCCTGTTGGTATAAAGTAAATACATTTTTTATTAAATATTCTGCTTAAATACTTTTTTCTGGCAAAATCCATTTCCCATAGGCACATATACACACAAATAGTTTCTATACACAGTTATAAGACATTATCCGCCAACATGTTACAAAAAAATTAAGTTGTTGGTGGAGGAAACGATATTATTCAACTTTCACCCAAAAAAGCATTTTTTTCATATTTTCTGTTTTTGTCATTTATGACGAGACTATCTGAGCCACAAGAACGATCTATAGCTCACATTAAAGGTTATTTAATTGTCTACAACTTTCGTTCTCTTGACTTTTCTGTAGGACGTGCTATTTTGTCGGTATTCAGTTCGAAACACGAAGAAAACTTAAAATTTTAACTTTAAAGAAAAAAAGGCTTATCTTTGAAAAGCCATATCTCGGTAACTATATAACTTACAAAAACTATTTTGATCTCATACTTTAGGAAGTTTAATTTACTTTTAAAAAGATAAGAAATAATATTTTCAACAAACGCATAGTTTAGGAGATATTGTCGAAAAACCGAAAAAAGCCCGAAAAAAGCTGTTTAATTCAACCGCCATTCAGCGAGCACAGGTTTCTGAGGGTTGCAAATTTGGATTTATGATCCCAGTAATGGGCCGAAACTCCCCTCCAAAAATCATTAATACCCCATTTAATGTAAGTTCACACATTTTTTTTGTAACATTTGACTGGGCTATACACTTTCTTTTCAACGATATTTACAAGAATTTAGCAAATATGTCTTCATCCACATCGATGTTTTCAGCAGGCTCAGCTCAGCCTGCCAGCCTGAGCCAGCTGATCGGTGTTAGCGTAACCATATCCTCATGTAAGGCTCTGAATTCCATTTCTGGATGTTTGAACCGTTAAGCTTGATGCACATCGGGGCCGAAACGTGGGGAATTGGTACTTTGCTTATGTTATGATGATGTTATGGTGTTATGATGTTCATGGTGCTGAAACCACGCTCACATCCAATGGACTGCATGGTATAAGCATGGTGCGATTGATGCGTGGATTTAAGTCCTTTGAAACAACATAACTGTTTTCCAGATAATTTCTTTAGCTGTGTTTTATTTTATGTGCATTTTGTCTAAATCTGGCAAAAAAATTTCAATATCAGGCTCGCCGTATCTAAAGGCCATTTGTTACTTTTCAGCACTTTTAGCACGGAAAGAAGTGATGTACGAGTGCAATCTTCTAGACGAGGGTTGGTTGGGGGTCTGAAATTGATGTTTCCTTGCTACTTCTTGTAGTTAAGAGTCTTCTTTTGAGATTGTTTATTATTCTTGAAAGCAATTGCTGATTGTTTATAACTTGGATGAAATTTTGGCATTTTATTTTACGGGTATGACACAAAAATTGACTTCAATTGCTGCCCTTGTGGCCTTAAGATATTTGGTCTAGGTTTATCTTTAAGGACTTCAAAAATTGAATACTTCTTTTATTGATTTTGTCTGCATGGACAACCGTAAATGTGCTAGTAGCATAGGTTTAATTTTTAGTACTTTCTTTTTATTTTGTTTAACTTTATTGGCGGAACTAGTAAACATTTTTTTATTCAAAAAGCCTTTTTAAAAAATCAAAATTATAAATTACTTAAGTATTTATTAAAAATGCCGTTCCCTCCTACGTTCCCCGTTCCCTCGCCATTACACCCCCTGCATTTCAATACTTTTAGCTGTACCTTTTCCCTTAAGACAATAGGGCCAATAAACAACAGATTTAATATAAGGAATTTAATGGAGGACACATAGCATTGTTGTAGTTCCTAGGTAAAATGTAGCAACTACCATATTTCGCAGTTACTTTTAAACGTGACTCAACATGGCGGTAAAGTGTTGTGAAAGACATACTTTATTTCCGGTACCAGCCGTCTCATATTATTGCCCATTTATCATCTTTACTGAGCATAATGCTTCTTAAAAAAGAGGATGTTTGAATTTCGTAATTTCAAACAATAGCATATAAATTATCGGTTGTTTTCACACCATTGCATTCGATGTGCACGCTTGGTTGAAGTTTATTACACACCTTACATTACCGCCGTAACGACTTCCTACGCTTTAGTTCTCGATGGAAAAGCGTGTCATGTGCCTGGAGGGGAACTTACCCCATCTACATTGTTATAACTCGTATAAAACTTATTGGGCATTATTTTTGTACTATTTACCTCATGAATCTGTGATCAATCCGGTATGAAAATATGTGGAATTTCAACTAGTCCCAATTTTATCGTTTTGCATTTATTACTTTCATTTTATCGCACCTTCGTGAGAAAATTCACAAGGACAGAATATTGAAACTTCTTAATACCTGTAGCTTCTTTTATAAGCGATTGGGTATATGTAGGCTGTATATGAACCAAAAAAGGTATGGAAATAATTAGGAATATGTTTTGAAAAATTATTTTAAATATCGTATAATAATAAGTGTCATATTAATAAGAATATATTATTAGTACCAAGGAAGTTAATATCTAAAAATAAAACAGCTGTGAAATGTCACACCGAGTGTGAATGACAAAAATAGCTAGGCCTTTGTGTTTTATTCATTTTCGTAGTTTAATAATATTAACTACTATACCCGAGAGGAGCTAAGAAGGAAACTTGAAGTAAACAAAAACCAGTATGTCTTTCTTTCCCTCTTAGGTCATACTGTGGGTGCATGTAATCTGCGCCACGGCTGGCAATGAATTTGAAATAGAATAAAAATGAGATATATAAACTGCGGCACACAGATATGTAAACTGCGCCACGGAGATATGTAGGTTGCGCAGTAGTTATAGGAAAACAAAAGTTAGACCTAATATGTGAATGTTCGTTTCTACTCAGTAACAATTTTTTTGCACATGAGGTGATGGGACCATACTTGTCTTTAGGTTGGTGCCGTTCTATGTATGTTGGTAAAGAGTGCTTTATCTGCTCTATCTTTAGGTTGGTAACAACTTTTGTCTAGCGAAGCAAATCAAAACACAATGTCACTAACATTCACTTGTGTTTTACAGTCTTGGAGACATTGTGTACATTATCTTTTAGTGGTCGCAATTCATAGCCAGTCCTAAGTATGGGGAAATGGGAAGGAAAATGTTAGTGCGTTAGTATGACGGTGACGCCATTTAAATGTCCGTAGCGCAGTTTACATATGTCGGTGGCGCAGTTTACATATGTCGGTGACGCAGTTTACATCGTGTAGTTTGGGGAAAAGGTAGAAGTGGCGCAGATTACCTTTTCCCCATGCCGTTATTGTGCTAGGTGAGACAGGCATATTGGGTTTTGTTTACTTCAGGTTTCCTTCTTAGAACGGCCGGACTTACGGCTCTGAAGTTGGTGAAATACAGGATGGGACCTCACGGACAATGCAGGATATAGGCCTAGTATAAATTTGTTTCGCCTCAAGACGAAAAAAGTTATCCTAACTTGGTTTTGCACTTTGTTTACATTTTTCTACATTGTATTGTTTACTGGTCATTTTTTAGGAAATTTTCATTCTCTCGTTGGATTTTTTCCTACCGTATTTTATCTTTAGAGTGGACTTCTCCAACATTACAGACATTACATGATTGATTTGGACTTGAAGAGAAGTTTTTTTTATATCTATAGTAACTTTTTGTTCTGGCAACAGCACTAACAGGGCTCGTAATGAGGCGAGAGAATGTATCCAGTTCTCGAGAAAAGTGAAGTGTGAAACAGCATTCGGGACATTGGACAGGAAAAATTAGACAATATATTAGCGAGAAAATTAAAATTGTGCTGCAAAATAATATTGGTTACCAGGCAGTGTGCAAAATCGATAAAATTATGCATGGAGAAAATTTCGATTTTTGTCCATTTTTCGCCAGGGGACATTGCCCTTTTCAACAATGCACCCATGACGTCAGTTGACGTAGAAAGAAGTTTTTTGAAGGGCAGAAGTGTTCTTTAGGACAACCAGCGATTCTTGAAGTTTTGAGACACTAGGGTGGCTATAGTGCTTTACTGCATTGGTGAATTATTAGGTTTACAGTTTTCAGCACCTCCAGGCAGATAGGCCTAAGTGCGTATTGATTTTGCATACTTATCGTCAGACAAGAAAGTAGCCTACAAAATTCATTAATACATAACATAACAATCATAACAGAGAGCATAAGTAGTAGGCCTATAAAATACTTAAATCATGCCATTTTTATTAATATTTATTATTATACTATTTTGTATTCCCTTTTTAAAATACATATTTAGAAATATTTTTTTTTATTCATCGTGTCATATTTTCCTAAATTTGATTCCATTTTATAGGTCATTTTCAGGTCATCAACTTCTGAGCCCTCTTAATTGCCGCACATGCTTAATTCTGTCAAGATAAATTCCGACCTCTCGTCACATTAGCCTACGTATGATAAACTAATGGCTAGTAACGATGAATAGCTTCATGCTATGGCAGGGTACAACTAGTGGCTAATTGTACGACTGCACATGTATACTTTAAAACGTCTATAGTCTAATTATGAAGACTCTAAATAGAATCTCTGGGTCAAAAAAGGCTGTTATCAATGTTGCTGATAGGTCTATATGATAATTTAAAAAAATAGTCTTCGTTGAGATTAAAGAAATTAGACCGTGTCCCATAGCTACATAGTCGTGAGTGGCGCAGTCTGTAAGAATTGGCTTTCTGTGCCCAAGGCCCTGGGTTCGATCCCGACCCAGGGCGATAGCATTTATGTGTGCATAAATGTGACAGGCGCATGTCTGCAGAGTTACAAGCATGTAAAAGACCCTCTGTGGGACAAAATTCCACCACTCTGGCGATGATCACATGCTTAAGTTGCAGCACATCTCCTCCGCTGCATAAACATAAAACCAACCAACCATAGCTAATGAGAATATTTTAGGTGAACATTTCCTCTGACATCGGGATTCAAACCCATGGTCTCCGGCTTTCCATGCCGATACTCTACCAATTTACATAGCCTGGGTTCGATTCATGGCGCTAGATGGAATCTCTCTTACGCTCTTAGCCTTAGCGGTTGACCTAATTGAAAGACATTTAGTCATATGTCTGTACCGTATTGTGAGATACACTAATATAGGCTACATGCAACTACAGAATAATTTTTCTGTTGTACATTGCTTGAGTATATTTTAGAAGAATATAGCGTAGCTTGTATCTAACAAGCTGAACTGAATTTAGATAGCCTAGATGTCAGAAGTCATGTTCCAACAGTACTTTGTCCATAGTAATAAGTCCTCGGAAGCTAGTGATCGAAATGCCTGCCTGATTGATGGCATATATTAAGCCATTACAGCAATTGAAGCATAGGCTACATGTCCAAAGCTCATAGTCTGTATTGCAAGTCGCCTAATTGCTAATCACTTACATGTTAGAAATGAACTATGAGGAGAATATTGACCGCTGATGACTATTAACACTAGTTTTAATCAAGGATCGATGGCTCCACTATCACATCTTAGAAAGCATCAGACACACGAATCAAGCTTATGGTAAAATACCAAAGAAAAATCCGTACGGTACGTAGGCCCCACATAAACATGCAACAACAACAACAAAATATATATAGTCTATTGACTAGGCCTATATTATATATAAAATATAAATAAAGCTTTATGAGTTTGACCATCGATGATTTGTCACGATTCAGGTTCTGTGTGTATACCAGTAAGCCATATAACTGGTAATGTGCATTTGTTTTCTGTAAATTGTTGATGTATTATGCCGTCTGTTAATTTCAACTTAGGCTACATTAAATTTGTTTGAATGATCGTGGTACAGAACGATATAACTTAGCAGCGATGAGTCTTGAAAAGGAAGTATCTAATTGTCATTTGCCTTTACGACTGGGGAAACCATGAAATAACCTCCAGTCAATTGCGCGTCAACGAGGTTTGAACCCGGGACCTTCCGAATGCGAGTCCAAGACGCTATGACAGCGTATTATTAACGAGCAAATTGTTAGGTTATATCAACATATTTTATGAGGATTAGGCCCTACGGCAAAATATGTGTAGGCCTATCTGAATTCGGGTAGGCTTATAAGCTATAAAAAATAACAAATATAGTAATTAGGCTAGTATTAAAAACTTGGAATATAATGTTGCAAGTTATAATAAAATCTTCATTTGGTTTTTAACCAAAATATTTTAAGTTTGTCTATAGGCCTATATATTGACATATAACGACGAAGAAGAATACTTAAGAGTACATAGACTTATCCGAAAGCACCGAAATAAACTCCTACAATAAAACAGCTCGATAATTTTACTTTTACGTAACATAGGCTATCTTGTTATAAATAAATTCATCTTCATCTCTGAGTTAGTATAAGGTGAATCCGAAAGTAATTTATACATTTTTCTTTAAAGGTTTTTAAATACTAAATTCTTAATAGAGTAATAATTTCTTAAATATTTTTTCGAAATTTTGAAGTAACATAGAAAACTTCACACCAAAAAACTTTTTTACCCGTAACTGGTAGGGCGGGGTCAGGGGGACCCCAGTGAACTTTGATTATTATGTAAATTCAATGTTTGTCGCAATGTGATGACTTGGCTCTCGGTACCTTTCAGGCAGTAACTTATGCTTTGCGTTGTTGGGTACGGAGTTTGTGTTAGGCCTACAACCAGTGTGTATAGGCCTACGTCTTTAGTAATACTTTCTCATCAGTGCAGTGGTGACCACAACATATTGAAAAGTAACTAACTTATAATATGTATCCTTGCGTTATGTTTCAAAAGGAAATTTCATCATCCCTAGGAAAACAAGTGTATTATATCGTATGTCTGGTATGTTATTTTTATAAGTGGCATCAATTTATCGCAAAAGAATATTGAAAGATGGTGACTAAAAATTTGAAGAGTGGATGTTGTCGATTGTAAATGAGCTAGAGTGACATTATACAGAACACTGTCAGATCACTCAAATGGGAAATTTCCAAACCATTAGGAGGTATAGCAAAAGGGTTAGATGGCAAAGTGCCCTAGAACAAGAAACAGGAAAACAAAAGTAGGGCTAAATTGTGTATCTTACAGCCTACCAAAATGTAGTGAATGAACAATAACCAATTAGTATTTGTGAGGATTGTTTGTAAATATCTACTGCAGTTTTGTCCAGTTGTTAAATGTATTTAATTTTAAACAATTTTATTTGTTAATGTTGATGCTTCTTAATTCTTAGTTTATTTTTAAGATTCTTAGTAGGCCTATTTGACCGCCTGCGTGGTCTCGTGGTTAGCGTCGCCGGCCACGGATCCGTAGGCCCGGGTTCGATTCCCGGTACCTCCTCCGTCCTCGGATTTTTCTGAGGTAGGGAGGTCTGGAACGGGGTGCACTCAGCCTCGTGATACAAACTGAGGAGCTACTTGATAAAGAAGTAGCGGATCCGGTCACGTAAACCTCCATTAACGGCCGTTGGTGTCGGCATGCTGACCACATGCCCCAATCCTGCCATCTGCCTATGGCAGATGACGCAGCCTTCGGGTGGTAGGCCAAGTCCCTTCAGGGATGTAGCTCCACGGAGTTTAGTTTTTAGTAGGCCTATATTCCGAACAGAACGAAGAGGTACTTTCTTTTATGTTTATACTCCTAGATATCTAGAGTAAGCGTTGCTATTTTATCAGAATATGATAGTAGCCTAGACATAATAGTCCAGTCGATATCCACTTTTTACCTGGAAAACATTCCGAAGTTAATGAAATTTTTACAGGTTATTTGGGGGTACTCTAGGATGTCTATCCTAAGTTTTCGACCTCGAGGACCCTGTGCTAACTTGGGGGAGGGGGGAAAAACCTCAAAAATGTTGGACTTTTTCAGTTTTTCGCTTATATCTCGTAAAGTAAGCATATTTTGTGCACCATAGTTCAATACAAAGTTGTAGAGCATTCAATTTGCTAAACTTTGGTTGTTAAAACGAATTTGTGGACTCAATATTAACCGAGATACGGCCGATGAAACTTAGACAAAGTTTCTCGAAATGTTTCTCCGGAGGGGGGGGGGGTTCCGCTGACCAAGAGCCTATTGTTGTAATTTGCAGTTATTTAAATATTTTTGTGCCTGGTCATCACCCTACTGTGAATTCCTGTTAACCCGTAATCTTGATCAGGTAGTTTAAAATCAATATTTAGTAATCAAGAATTAAAGTAATTGAAATATAGAATTTATTTACAAAAATCATAACTTAGAGCATAACTATAAATAATTAAGATAATTGCAGGTGTTATGACCAACGTAGAAATAATTTCAAATAATTAATACATAGTGTATCAGGCTACGAAAACCTTAGAGCGCTTGGAGGCTGCTGGACCTTCCTCTTCGTCATCGTCGTCGTCGTCGTCGTCGCCGTCATCGTTGTCGGGGTCCATGGACACGTCTTCCTCATGCACCTTCTTCTTTGCAATTCCAAAGGGTGCTGAGGTGGTGTCACACCCACTTATCGCATGTGGTTCGTAAGTGGGGTGAATACAACACAGTTGGGCTGTTACCCTTTCCACTCTTCTGGAAATAGACTTCCTTTTTGGAAGAACCCAAAGCAGTGAGTAGCACCAGAAGATCTATGTCTTCCCCTGTTATGATGATACTATCATATTTGTCAGCAGCTAAGACAGCAGTATCCACAATCATGACATCGGTGGCTTCTACTGCCTGCTTCACTTGCATCCCCTTGGCTTCCATTTCACTCTTAAACATGGTTATGAAGTTCATCTTGAAGGTATCATTGGAAAAAAATCGCCTGCGAAATCGTGCTAGTCAAAGTTGTCTTGGGAAAGACAAACTTTGTTGAGGAATGCACCAAATAACGCCGATAACGTTCAGCTGCTTTTGTGCTTTGGTAGCTTATCCCAACAGGATAACCATCAAAAACCACTATGACATTGCTACCGAAGTGCCTATGGACGTAATCCACGTAGTTTTAGCAGACTACCTGAAATGTGGCTTCACTTGACTTGGTCCAAACAACTCTATGCAACAGAAACCCACCAACAATGACATTGCATTTTCTGGCACCAAAGTCTACGTCTTCACCCACGATAGGAAGGAATGCATCATACAGCATTGATTTTCGACCTTTATGCATTCCTTCTTCTGCGAAGAGAGACATGGGGATGGGGGCGAGTTCATACTTACACAAGTTCCTGAGGTCAGCCTCTGATTGTTTGCTTATGCACACTCGATGGAATAGGGTGAGTGGGTCTGCTGTGCACTTTTTGTCCTTGATTTTCAGAGAACAGGAAACATATGCCAGAGTAACCACCTTATCCTTCCTCTTCAACTTCAAGTTTTCAAAATTTCCTTTCTCCACGTAGGGCTTACATTACACTATGTAATATTAAAGGCCTTGAATATGGGCACAAATGTTGTTTTCGTTAAAATGAAATGTAGATTGTGCTTTTCCTCGTGTAGGCCTATTGAAGGCTAAGTATGCAAAATTTAATCGAGATTCGAATAAAACTGCAGAAGTTGTAAAGAAAGACGAACACACACATCTCTCTCTCTCTCTCTCTCTCTCTCTCTCTCTCTCTCTCTCTCCCTCTATATATATATATATTATAGAATTTGTAATGCTAATGCTGGGGGTGGGAAGAGGGGGTGGAGGAAGGGGGTCATAGATATTCCAAGATGTTGATATTAATGATTGATTAACATAATTAACATGGAAATGATGGTAATAAATAGTTATAGGGCCAAAACCTTCGTTTTTTCGGATTTTTTCTTTTACATTACATTTCGAGAAACTTTGTCTAACTTTGATCGGCCGTGTCTAGGTTAATATTGGGTCTACAAATTCGTTCTATCAACCAAATTTTAGAAAATTTAATGTTCTACAACTTTATATTGTACTATGGTGCAAAATATATGCTTAGTTTACGAGATTTGCGAAAAACTGAAAGAAGTCCAAACTTTTGAGGTTTTTGCCCCTCCCCCAAGTTAGCATAGGGTCCTCGAGGTCGAAAACTTAGGACAGACATCCTAGAATGCCCCCAAACATTTTCATTAACTTCGGAATATTTTCCATTATATATATATTTTTCATTACATCGACTGGACTATAATAGAGAAACTGTAACATAGGTTCTGTAGCTATAAAATCAGTTTGGAAGTATTTATGTTACAGTTTTCTCTGTCAGATTATTAAATTTTTGACGAGAGATAGGCCTTGAGTTTCATTACTTAAAATAATTTGATAGCCTATAATTGTACAATTTAGGCTGGTCCTAACGGTGGGCTATGGCTTGGAGTAGGCCTACTAACATAAGGAGTGTAAAAGAGCTAAAGAAAATTAAGCGCAATGGTGATTTTAACTTTTTAATGTGGACGAGTAAGCCACATAATGTGTCTTAGCCTATAGAAATAGGCAGGAAAAGTTCACCGAATATATTCCATAATAGTACAATATGACGAACTGAACCATAATGCTATGACGGATCAAAAGTTGGATATATGTTCTCGAATGATTATTCTTGTTATAGTTCTACAATAGCGTAGGCCTATGAAGATTCCAAATTAAAACCTTACTAATGATTTGAGTTTACAGACTGAAAACAAGCTGATTTCATTTCTTCGGAAGGGGCTATACCTATTTCGTAGATTTATGACTAGTTAAAGAACCCCATAGGCCTACTTTTAGGGAGACTCAATTCAGATCATAATGACTTAAAGGGATAAGACAGAGCAAGAAATTTCGAGCCTGAAGTCATTTGCTAAACCAAACAGTTTAGTCATTATTGTTACATATGGAGGTACAATGCAATAGGCTAGCCTAGGCTATAACCTTTTCGGAATTGTGAAGAATTACCCCCTCCCATATTTTTTCACATATAAAGTATAAATAGAATATTACAGTTTGTAAGTTAGCCTTTAAATATGCAAAATTGATCATGTAAATAATGGTACCAATTAATTCTTTAACGAATTATTAAAACAAACTAGGCTATATATTTTCTAGGTACGCCTATTTCAGTGAACGTAGGCCTAAGTTTTAATGGTGGAAACAAACATAGACCTACTTGCTTTTTACTAGTCGCGTCGAATCCGATATTCAGTTGATTTCGATCGTAAGAATATTTCCCAAAACTTGTGAGTAAATATGAATGTTCAGCCAAAAATTAGAGCCTACTGCTTGAGGCAATTACTATTAGATTTTATTTTTGCTGTAAAAGGTAAAGTGGTCCCTATACAGGCCATGGAGACCCAGAGGGTTCCAGGAGGTTGAGGCTCCCAGATTTTGAACATTCGGCACGTGAAGGTTGTCAGCCTTACGCACCGGCCGTCTTTACCCCCAGGATTGCTCCTGGTACTCATTTCTGTTGGAGGCTGAGTCGGCCCCAGGGCCATAGTGAAACCCGAAGGATTAGGCCGATTGAAAAATCTCAACGACCTCATCGGGAAGCGACCTTCCGGTTGGTAGCGCAGCGCCTCAACAACTACGCTACGGCGTGCCCCACTGATTTTTGTTGTGGAAACTAAAATAATAACACTAAATAAGTTAAAATAGCAGTTTTGAAAAATGAATACTAAGATAATATAGGCCTAATGGGAAATAAAATTGTAATTAATCAAAAACGAGTCTTTGTCGGTATTCTGATTTTCAACGCTGAGATGACGACTGGAAATTTCGCGCCCTGGTGTAAGCAACTCAGTACCTCTTACTGGGAGAACCCAGGGCCGGCTCTAGGTATTTTGGCACCCTAGGCGATAAATATTTTCAGCGCCCTCCGAAATAGTCACCTTAACATTCCAATTTTTACTACTCGATTTGGCTAAACATGGATTTTCATGTTCTCTAGCCTGGCATTGTTAGTGGTTAAAATAAATTGATTTGAATTTATCTAATTTGAGAAAGGCTTGTATTTATGAAGATGTTATAATTTAACTAGACAGAATGGGGATTAGATAAAAATACATTTAATTGAAATGGTTATAACTTTTTTATATTTGTATTAAACAAACAATAAACTACACCATAAGTAAGTATTTTTCCCCTTAGGAGGTAGGAGTGGAAAAGGCCTTGAATTTTGGCAAACTCTTGACGTTGGAAATTCAGCTTTTTAAAAAATCTAAGTGTTGCCGCCCCTAAATGTTTCTAAAAATTTCCCGCCCTTGGTGGTTGCCTGGTTCGCCTATATGGGAGCCTTTGGAGCACTAATTGGCTACCTTACTGACTCTGTAGCCTATATGAAACTCTTTTGGGCCAGCCTTGTATAGGCTACAATAATTAATAAATCCAAAACTGTTTGTGGCACGTTTAAGAAACCCTTATTCTCAGGAAGGCTCACTTCAAGGTTATAGGATATAGTCTAATGATTTCCTGTGTCTAAGGCAGGGCACGAATTAAGTAGCGTTTAAAAAATTATTTTTACCCTTTTCAATCTCTAATATTAATTCTGGTTCAATCATTTTTATTAAAAGGCATTATAGGCCTATAATTATTAATTCAACATAATTAATTATCGCAAAGATAGGATATGGTCAGAATGTGTTGAGTTTTCAGAATGTTTGGTTAGAAATAGAGGAATTTTTATTTCTTGGTTTAGGCTTGCCTTAAAAATTAAAAAATTAGGACATTTATTGGTGTAGGGTCCACGGAAACAATTTTCCATCTCAGGTTCAAATCCCGTGGCGGCCAATTTGAGATGGGTTTTTTCATGGTTTCACCAGTCGTTAAGGCAAATGCCGAATTGGGTAATTACTCACCATGACTCATTCTAGCTATTTCATCCTGTACTCTATTCATTTAACTTATTATCAGTTGAAATTTACTGATATAAAATACACCAAGAACAGAAAATAGTTGATGATAAATAGTTGACTGGCCTACTGGTATACTCACAGAACCTTAACTCCTGATATAGCCTCGTCGCTCAAACGAGCATAAAGTATACTCCTAAGGAGTTTAAAATTAAATTAAAAAACATAATAGAAAATGAAATAAGAATTTCCATCTTATTAGGATCATAAATAAGAAATTTTAAATTATCTACTATTTATTGAAGAATTATTTCTCTTAGTGACAACAACAGTTGACGCCTATTGTGTCATCAAGTTGATGTCCCTGCATTTCCCGGGAGGAATCATGCAGCGTGGCGTCATTGTGGGTTAGGACATTGTTGTTCACATGCTCGTTAAAAAGTCACACTTGTCACCGTTTAGTCAAGTCTTTATTAGACCCGAGACCACTCCTACTTCTAAATGATACATTAACTTTCTAACCAATGGAAATTACTTTCAGGGGAGGAGGTAAGATTTGACTAGAGAGGGGGGGAAGCCAATAGGAGGCCGAACTCGTTTATGATGCTTGTACGGTGATAAACATTGAAAGCTTGTCAAATGTTTTACACTAGTCTTGGCAACAGTGTTTATTGGCAGGGCTTTGTTTCTTTTCCCCCTTCTCATAAAGGATGGGGAAGGTGTGATATTTAGTGTTACCAGTTAAGCAATTGTTGTGAACGGCTGTGTTATGCTTACAATTGGGTTTTGTCTGTTTTCAGATAGGATTCACTTGTTTTTATCGGTATTTACTAAATCATGTTAAGAATTTTCGTTTCCCATTATAATTATTTCGAAACTCTGAACTTGTCATTTCGAAAGTGGTAGAAGGTAGACTAGAATGAGAGATACCTCTGTAACCTTATTGTTTATTTATAATTTATTAAAACCAAGCACGCATAGATTTTTTTATGGTATGGTTTTTACGACCCTAGTGTAAATATGTTTAAATTAGGATGTGCAAATAATGTTAATGGATCCGGCCTCTTAATTCTGAAATCACTTGTATGAACAGTGGTTTTATGTAGAACAACTACAGTGACTCTTATTATGACATTGAAAAAAGAAATGTGTGAACTTAGTAGCAGGGCTAGGGCATTCTCGGTGGAAGCCTTGATTGGAGTCAAACGTCAAAGAACAGAAGAAAACAGTGAGCAGTCTGGTAAGCAAATATTCTTTTACTAACTTATTATATGGCTCAGAACAGGGCAAAATATTTGCAACTAAAATGAGGAATCAACCTATTTCTGCCCTTCGGTGCTAGATTGCACTATACACTTGTTTTAAGAGTAAGCTATTTATAAATTTTTCTAGCCTTTGGTGAAATAAAACGGTTGATTTGGTATTAACGTTCACCTATTTTGGTGGATATTACGCGAAATAAGGTATTTTATACTACACTAGATCAAAAGGCCCGGCATCGCTCGGGTTTTGTGTTTTGTAATTCGAAATTAACTTATGAAGGACTTTCGATTTTCAAACTTTAGGTCCTTATATAGCCTAGGCTTTAAAGGTCCTTATATTTAGAATTTGAAATGAGGAAGGATGACTATCACACTCAAACTATTACCTCAGAAAATGCTTGATATAGGCCTAGCTTTTTATGGCTCATAGAGGATGTAGAATTTTGCACCCCATTGCTTCTACACGCCAACCTGGTAAGGGTTGAAAGAAGAAACAGAATTTGCGGTTACATTAAATTGTATTGTCTGTACGGAATATTTTATTTCTCACTCTCATATTACCGTACACCGTTTCGGGGCTGAAATCAAAAAGAATTTCAATATCACTTTTATACTTTCTTCCCCAAAACCTGGGACATAAAAATATACTGCGTGCATAGGACTAAAAATGTTCCATCCTATTTTGTTTCCTTTTACTTGCTTAGGGCCTATGATAAAATCTATATTTCTTAACTAAGAATAGGCCTACAATTCCTACAGCTATGAATAACGTATCAGTGGATAGAATTTTTTACCGACTTCTGATATGGCATATTCATTGGCACACTCAGGCTGAGACAACTGAAAATGCTATCCTTGCAATATGAACTCTTATTCTACATCAAAATGTGAAGTGAGAAAATGGTATACTCTTTGTCCAGGGTATAGAAAGTTATGTGACTGCATCATATTGTGCATTATTTTCGTGGATTTCATTCTTCATTATCTATTTACACCAATGAATTATAGGCCTATCGATAGCTTCTCTAATATGTCAATGTCGCGTATCATGCACTTCTAAAACTACCTGTGAACCTGTGAACACTGCCAACAATACACTGTTGTCATGAGAACTGTACATGCAATGTGATTTGTATTTGATTAATTCTTTGTAATAAGGTATTTGATCTCCTCGAAAACATTTGATTTTTGGCATTTAGAATTACAATTTTGAAAATCCTTCCTTGATGTGCACTTACATTACGAAACGAAGGTAGGCCTACTGTCAAAATTCCAAGTCTCTACCTATTATAGTTTAGGCTCTACGTTGATTCTCTGTCAGTCAGTCAGTCAGTCGGTCATTCATTCAGGACAAAGACGCTTAGGCCTATCTATCTATATAAAAACGAATTTATGTGTGTCTGTCCTTTGTGCATTACTACCACCATTGATCCGATCCCCATGAAACGTTGGGAAATTGTTGAGTACACTCCCGCGAAGGTTTCTGGCAGAGCACGTTTTTAATTTTACCTTTTGTTTGCGAGTTATGAGTGAAAAACGGGAATCGTGCATTTTTTTGCGCTTTCGAAGCATTGGTTCTCAGTAATAGGCTATAGGGCCTATTTCAGTTGTCATATCAGTTGCAGTTTGCTTTGTCTATTTTTGTCATAACTTGGAAATAAAAGCATCGCGATCGCTTGAATGTTGTAAGCCCACGTTGGTCGATTCATTTGTTTATAATGTCAAGGCACGCAGATATCTGAAATTTTCAACCTAGACGGAAGAATAATGAATATAGGCCTAAACTTTTAAACAATGTTCGATTTGGACGAAACTCTCTATACAGGCGTTTTCTGTCCCGGCCTTTTAAGCTAGTAAGGTACGGTATAAGTTATAATGTAAGCCTAAGAGATTTGACACTGACTAAGTTTACTCCATTATTTATATTTAAGTAGGCCTACTCGCATATAACTGAGAAGCTTACAACTAAAATGGTTTTAAAAACATTATTTAGCAATGGAAATATATTTAGTTTCAGCGATGAACATAAAACAGAATTAATTACAAGGGCACCCATAAGATATTTTCTAGGGGGACAATTTTTTTAATTAATTTATTTTTTGTCCCTTTAACTTCTTGGGTTAGTTTGTAACATATTAATAATATATTAATATAAGTGCAACAAAGAAGTAACCTGAAAATAATTTCGGAAAGGATTTGGAGTAGGGGGTTTGGAATACTCCCCAAAGAAAGGGGGTCGGGGGTCCACCCCCAGAAAGTAAAGCTGTTTTGTAAAATTTCGCATTTATGCTATCGTTCTTTTAAGATAATACAGCCCGCACCTATTTTACATTAGCAGATATAATCTGTTCCATTCATCTGCAGTGTAATAAGCCTAGAATGGTATAATCAAACCTATCCTTAGGTCAATAACATTTTCGAATGTTTAAATGAAACCGTCCCATGTATGAGGATTTACATAAGAATCCATTGAGACAAAATTCCAGCCTCTCAATTGGTGTATGAAAGAGAATTTTATAATGCAGTCAATTCGCGTATTCCAGTTAGGTCTACCATCGGCACTCTAGAACAGATAGATATGCCTACGAATTGCGGCCGAACTAATAATTCACCTAGCTGATACAGGTTAGTTGCGGCCATAAGCTTACCTTTATTAGACTAGGTAGGCCTATTAGTTGCGGCTCTGGTTGATCAATAGGCCTACTCTGTATTGTTTACATTACACTCATAGGATTTTTTACATTCTTAGCAGCAGTTGTTAGTTCAGATCTCTTCTTGTCGTCGCTTATATTTTAAATTAAAGATATATTACTGTAATTTTCAGATTAATGGATTAAGATTGGTGTTGCGATTCATTCACGAATTAACGAATCAACGTATTAGCCCAGTCAAATGTTACATCGGAACTTACATTAAATGGAGTATTAATGATTTTTGGAGGGGAGTTTAGGACCATTACTGGGATCACAACTCCAGATTTGCAACCCTCAGAAACCTGTGCTCGCTGAATGGCGGTCGAAATAAACCGGGTTTTTCGGACTTTTTTTGGTTTTTCGACAATATCTCCTAAACTATGCTTTTATTGGAAAGAATCTTCCTTATCTTTTTAAAAGTAAATTAAATTTCCTAAAATATGAGGTAAAAATCGTTTTTGTAAGTTATATAGTTACCGAGATACGGCTTTTCAAAAATTGGCCTTTTTTCCAAAAAGTTAAAATTTTAAGTTTTCTTCGTGTTTCGAACTGAATACCGGCAAAATTACAAGGCCTACAGAAAAGTCAAGACAACAAAAGTTGTGGGAAATTTAATAAGCTTTATTTTGAGCTATAGCTGGTCCTTGTAGCTCAGATAGTCTCGTTATAAATGACAAATACCGAAAAGATGAAAAAATGCTTTTTGGGTGAAAGTTGAGTAACATCGTTTCCTCCACCAACTCCTTAATTTCTGTTGTAACATGTTGGCGGATAATGTCTTATAACTGCGTATAGAAACTATTTGTGTGTATATGTGTCTATGGGAGATGGATTTTGCCAGAAAAAAATATTTAAGCAGAATATTTCATAAAAATGTATTTACTTTTAAACCAATAGGCGTATTTAAACCATGTGTGAGGTTCCTCGTATGGGATGGTATGGGACCAGGGAAGTCGAGGGCGGGGTGATGTTTTCATCCTCACTTGAAGCACTGTCATTCTGGGGTGTGGGCACATTGCATTTCAGCCCAGTTTTGCGGCAGCTGCAGCCCCCAGCGCAGCCCATCTTGCACTTGCACGAGATCAGTTCCCCGTCACTGACAAAATAGTTTCTATTAGCAGTGGGATTTTTGGAGGCTATGAAGTCAATTGTTATATTGCCAAGGAACTGGGAACAGAAGGAGTGGTTAACATAGAAAACCAGACATTCGGGAAAGTTGGATTAAAACGTAAAGACAAATTTGTTACCTTGGTTGCAAGTTATTACCTTGGCAGGCGTCAGTAATTCCATACAAGTCACAAATAATAAGATTGAAGTTGACCCTCTCACAATATGTCAGTGAGTTATCATCACCATAAAAATCCCACACAGAGTTGAAAGCCCACTTCAAGTATGAATTGCCCCCTTACACAATGTCTCTTTTCCACGAAGCTGGAGTGAGGAAGGGAACTAAGGCAGCTCTATATTCGTGTTTCACATCCCCCACTACCAACATATCCCGAGACGCCAATACCCACATCGTGCTCGATGGTGATTATTTGCTCCACAAATGTGTGTGGCATCAAAACGCATCAGTCAAGACCATCATTGACGGCTACATTCATTTAGTGGAAAACCATTTTGGGACAGATATAACCCATTGTCTTCGATGGATACCCGGAGGACGCCTCTCAAAAAAGTACCAAAAGCGCCGAACGTGTCAGACGATACTCCGCCCTCAACTGCAGTAACATTGTCCTATCAGCTTCAACTACCAACATCACGCAAGAGAAGTTCTTATCGAACGACACTAATAAGCATAGGCTGATAGAGCTACTGAAAACTGGATTTGAGCAGCACGGTGTTGAGGTGACAGAAGAGGACGCTGATGCTGACATTGCTAGAGATGCCATCACCAAAGCTGACTTCTGAGAAAGTTGTAATCACCGTGGAAGATGTGGACCTGCTTGTGTTATTAGTTGGTTTGAGTTCCAAAAAATACACCTACTTTCAGAAGAGGGGAGCCAGACGTCCAATACTCATCTACATCGTTCACCACCGGAACCTGTGATTATTCTCCCGGGCCCCTTTCAGGCAGGGGAAAACCAAATTTGTCAAACCTTCCTCAAGAACCCAGCACTATTCAAGCAAGCAGAAGTCTTCCTCCACCCAGATGTGAGTCACGATGAAATAGCTGCAGCTGGGGAAAAGTACCTCATCACCGTTTAAGAAGGAGCGACTGACACCACCCTCAACGACCTGACAGCCAAAGTCAACCTCGCCCGTTTGTCACCAACCACAGATGCTGCAAAATATCATGCTTATTGTTTGTATCACCAGGTAAGACTATGTACATTTCCTATCCTTATGTTCTTAAATTTCGTTGTTCACTTATACACTCTCATTGTACACCATGTGTATGCTTTGAAATGTTATAGAATAACTAATTTTCATTCTACCGTTTCGCAGGTACAAAATTGGTTTGGGTGGAAAAAATTCACGGATTGGGGTGGACGTTGGACGAGTTGGGCTTACTCCAATTGCAATGGAAATTGAACCAGCCCCTCAATCCCTTCCGCAACTGATCTCGTGCAAGTGCAAGATGGGCTGCGCTGGGGGCTGCAGCTGCCACAAAACTGGGCTGAAATGCAATATGCCCACACCCCAGAATGACAGTTCTTCAAGTGAGGATGAAGACATCACCCCACCCTCGACTTCCCAGGTCCCATACCATCCCATACCAGGAACCTCACACATGGTTTAAATACGCCTATTGGTTTAAAAGTAAATACATTTTTTATGAAATATTCTGCTTAAATATTTTTTTCTGGCAAAATCCATCTCCCATAGACACATGTACACACAAATAGTTTCTATACACAGTTATAAGACATTTTCTGCCAACTTGTTACAACAAAAATTAAGGTGTTGGTGGAGGAAACGATGCTACTCAACTTTCGCCCAAAAAAGCATTTTCTCATCTTTTCGGTTTTTGTCATTTATGACGAGACTATCTGAGCTACAAGGACATGCTATAGCTCAAAATAAAGCTTATTAAATGTCCCACAACTTGTGTTCTCTTGACTTTTCTGTAGGACGTGTCATTTTGCCGGTATTCAGTTCGAAACACGAAGAAAACTTAAAATTTTAACTTTTTTGGAAAAAAGGCCAATTTTTTAAAAACCGTATCTCGGTAACTATATAACTTACAAAAACGATTTTGATCTCATATTTTAGGAAATTTAATTTACTTTTAAAAAGCTAAGGGAGATTCTTTTCAACAAAAGCATAGTTTAGGAGATATTGTCGAAAAACCGAAAAAAGTCGGGAAAAACCGGTTTATTTCGACCGCCATTCAGCGAGCACAGGTTTCTGAGGGTTGCAAATCTGGATTTGATGCTCCTAAACTCCCCTCCAAAAATCATTAATACTCCATTTAATGTAAGTTCACGCATTTTTTTTTTGTAACATTTGACTGGGCTATATTCTAAGCCTACCATACCACGAATCCCACCGAAATTCATAACTATAACTGCACTTTGAGTATTATTGCTGTGAAGTCTAATAAATAACCCAACACTGAATACAAACACCACAAAACTTGGATTAATGGTCTTCACATAATTAATAAACAAAATAATAGGTAATTTGAAATTCTTTCTTGATAATAATTTTTCACTTGCCGCCAAAAAACCTTAGGACAGTGACATTGTGTTGTGAGTTATATAACTTTTTAAATTGACTATAAGTTGTGAAAAAAGTAAACTTCAAATTTTTGCCTCAACCTTTACGTTTGGGGCAATGACATTGTGTTAACTTATTTTAAACTGACTACAAGCACAGATTTTGAGAAAATATTCAGCCAACCTCCACGCGGTGTCTCCTGGATAACACTAATAGGCCTAGGCCTACATATAATTACCTGGTCGCAACTCAGACATCTCTCTCAGTATTCTGGGCCGTAATTCGTAAGTAAATTTGAGACTGATAATTAATTTTATGAAATGACCGTACTCATAGTTACTGAGATTGCTGAGATTATTAAAAAAAGCTTTTAAAATTAATGTATCCATTTCGCTTAAGATTATACGTAGCCTACTATAATCTTAGTGCTATAACTAAGCTTAGTAAACATGTAGGGGAAAATTGTTCACATTGTTCATTTCTGGTTACATCCTACAAAATGTCATTCTTATTATATAGGCCTAAATTCTTCTCGGGTTTGCAGTCAGGTGAGAAGTTTAGCCGTAATTGATGAGTTTCATTCCGTTTACGGTAATTTTCACTTCATTAAAAAAGGAATCCACCATATAAGTTACCACAGAATTAATACCCAGAAATTCAACATTGGTACAACTCTAAGATTGTTAACATTATAATTATCTCTACTTATCTATTTTATATCACCAATAGGCCTATTAGACTATTTTAAATTAAAATGGTTTAATGATCTGCGTACATAATTATTCAGTTTGCTATTAAGTTATTGTACAAGTAGACCTATAACCATTCTCAACATATTCTGTTTTTCAAATTCTACAAATTCATCTTAGTTAATTATTGTTATTTAACTAACGTCCTACAACATTGGTGAATATAAAAAAAAGGCCTATTTTAATGATTAATGAACGATGAAAATATTTTTAACGAATGCCTAGTGCTATGTAAGCTTACTCTAGCTGCTGCTTTTATGGAGAAGACCTTGAAGGGAAAACATCTGTCTTTATAACCTAGGGTCGGGTTAATTACAAATTGATCGATGCGATAGGGTGTGTCGATAGATCATCCTCACAATTAAAAATGAATCGATCTGCATGAAATAAGTTATGGGTCAAGTCATATTTTTCGTAGGTAATGACATATTGCAATTTTAAAATGATTTGCAAATATTCCAGACGTTTTAGTGGAGGTAAAATATTGTCTATTTAAAGAATCATATCTCTATGTCCCAATTCAAGTCATGCAAATTATATTTAGTAAGGTATAATAATTCAGGACTTATTGGAGCAGTCATCATCTTTTTTTTCAGTAGCTTAACAAAATAATTACAAAATTAAAGATAGACTTTGTATAATTTACACAATTTTAACCTTAAGTGGACTACTTTGTTCATAGATATACAAAAGTTGCCTTTTGAGTCCATAATTTTGTCAAATTTAGAGTTTATTGTGATCTTTGAGTAAAGCTCCATCCACAATGTGCAGTCGGCAGTCGGTAGTTGGTAGTTGGTAGTAGGTAGTCGAAGTATAACGTGTGGTGATTAATGGACGCCATTCACAATGTGCAGTTGCAGTCGGCAGTTGGTGGTCGGAAGTCGGCAGTCGGGAAATTCATCTTCGACTACCGACTGCACGAGTTCAATTACCAAGATGTGTTTATTACATTATATTATGCATTATAAATCGATACCTCCAAATTTTATGTACCTGTAAAATGTTTCTCCAACTACCGATTACCAACTGCCAACTTCCGACTACCGATTACCAACTGCCGACTGCACATTGTGGATAGAGCTTAAGCAACATATTATGATCAAATATTTGCCATTCTGCAAAGTAAACTATTCTGTATGTTGATTTTGTTAACTTTTACAAGGACTAAATGCTATTCAAATCTGAAGGTACGGAAGAAAATGCGTCCAAAACTTGTATCTTGGGAATGATTTCCTTCTGGGAGAGTTTTAAAACCAACAAGATTTTCTTTTATGTTAACTACTGGTACTCTTCAGGCACAGTATTGCCTATGAATTGAAGGGGTCGGGGGAAGATAGTGCTAATCCACCAATCTTCATTTTGAGATATTGCGTTTAAAGTTTGATCAAATCTGCTAATTTTAATTTTAGGCCTTTTTTTGTACATATTATGTTACTAAAAAAACTTATTGACATAATTAGTCTCTGTCCAGAAACACTGAAATAAAGAGTGACTAAGAAAAAATATAAAAAGTGCAATAATCTCAACTTTAACAAAATGAGGATTAGCACTATCAATTGGTTTCATGTGAAAGAATTGCGAGTAGCACTTAAAAACAAGCTTGTTCTCTTGCTGCTCCTGAACAAATGTACCTCGTAGTTAATTCTCATTACTCTTTATTCATTTCTTCGTAACCCATCGGCTGATTAAACACTTTTACCTACCTAATTAAAACCGCGCTAGTCTACTTAATTCAACGATTTATGCAGAATTTCGCAACCTCTCTGTTAATCTCCCGTTATAAGCTTATATATAATTAGCTAACAGCAAAATTCAATAGATTTGCTTATAGTTTCCGTCTAGGTGTTCCATAATACACACAACTAGTTTAATTTCACCATTATAAAGGCATCTTCAAGCAAAAGAATAAAAGTGAAGCTATTCATTAACTTCCTTCACTGCAACATCAAGTCAGAAGGAGCAAAGCCTAAGTAGTAAAGCGTTGACATTTCAAAGTTTATTCGAATTTAGGCTTGCTATGTTATCATAGTGTTAAGTTAAGAAACGTAAACTTCGGATGAAAGTTACACTGCACACTGGCTATAGAATAGCTTAATGTGCTGTGATACGCCTATTCATGTAAGCTACTTTCATGCTTAAAATACAGACACATTGATCGGAAATAGAGCAAATTACTGGTTTGGCCTGCTGAAATGGAGTTTTTTTTCCACTAACTGTGCCAAACAGTAATCTTTTCAGTCAAATTTACAATCTATCTAGCACGGACAATATATTATTTACAAGAATATGGCATGAAGGGAAATGTTATCCTACACGAGGAAATTTAATAGAGCAGTTTATGAGAAGAATAGGCCTAACTGTATACGTGGGTTTGGGATCCGAAATTCACTCTTCTGCTTCCCGTGACTTCTATTAAGAAGTAGCAGTTCTTGGGGTACAGCGGGTGTCAAAGATTAGGTGATATAGAACGAACGCGAAAAGGAACATTCTAAAAGTAAGAAACATATTACCAATTCTTTGGATCATTGTACACTAGGGAGTGTTAATATAGCATCATGCAGCATGCCACTATTTTCAGGCAGCACCTGCCGCCATTGAGAAATTTCGGCAGAATACACCTGATAGGCATGCCTCCAAACTCCATAAATGTAGAAAAACTGTATGAATTTTCTGGATAATTCCAGCAAACACTATCTATAATTATTTTATGGTTAATGATTCTTTTGAAGATTAATATAATCGATAGAGTGTGTAAGAATTATCTTGGGAAGAAGATAAAATTTGATCAAGTTCTTCTGTAGTGAACTGTGGTTTGCTGGTGGGATGTTTCAGTGGCAGAGGCCAGAAATTTAAGGATTCCCTATGTTTTTACCACGCTTTGATATGATAGATTTTGAATCCACTATCTGAACGCTACAAGGGCTAAGTAGATTTTTGTTAAATTACCGAAAATATATTCGGCCGTATACAGGCCGAGGGTCTCTTCAAAATCAGTACAATAACCCAAATGATAGCCTAGCGGCTTTAAAACTGGTGCACAATAAATGTGTGATTTACCATTAGTTCCTCCTCAAACGGTAGAACATTCTGACACTTTAATTTCAGCATCAGATTACTTCGAAGTTAATAATTATATTCGTGGGTGAAGGCTAGGAGAAGGAAACCAGCTACTGCCCCGCGATTCTCTCAATGTTGAGAAGCATCTGGAGCTCGCAATCGGGAGGTCCCGGATTTAAACCCCGTTGCCGGTTAATCTGAGTTTTTGTTCAAGGTTTCTCCTGTCATAAAGGCAAATGCCGGGTTGGGTATTTATTTAAGATGACTGGTCACCGCCATTTCATCCTGTATCAAAAACATCAAAAATTAACATAGAGTTAAAATTATTAGATGCCATAAAACACAAACTGTAGAAAAATTAAAATAACTCATTTCCAACAGATAAGGGTTAATATTAAATATATTTATTACAATATTCCGCCTTAACCCTTAACATTTAACACACAACTTATCTTGAAAATGCATTTCGGCGTATGCTGCGCCATCTTCAGTTCATATAAGATGTAATGAACACCACAATTCTTCTGAAATAATGTTGTTTATCAAATTTGTTATTTGGTAACCTAGGTCACCGTTGTAGTCAAGTCAAATAAATGATTTTGGTCAATTATGTTTTAATTAAGGATGTTACTCTTATTCTTATAAATTTGAAAGTTTTCCAATACATTAAGTCTAACACCCTTATCACAGATATGTAGGACTTCCATGGTGTTATTTAAGTTATCCAGTCTATGACCAGTATCAAGCAGGTGTTTAGCATATGCTGAGCGTAATCTGCCATATTTAAAATCAGAAACATGTTCACTGAATCTTTGCTTGAATTTTCTACCAGTTTGTCCCACATATACCATTTTCAAGATAAGTTGTGTGTTAAATGTTAAGGGTTAAGGCGGAATATTGTAATAAATATACAAACTGTAGAACTAAATGTAACTTACATCAATAGCCACACGGACCACTAATGTACCTATAGATATCGTGATATCGTGAAACGTTTAGGCCTATAAATGAAGTTAAAATGGAAAAAAAATTGGAATTACATAGGCACACATGAAAACTTTAAACAAACATTATGTATTAACATAAGCTGAATATGCTGTGTCAGAAGTATGTTACCTCATTCATTGCTGTAGGCTCTTATGTTTAAAAGTTGGCCTACTAAATAAGGCAAGGCCTACCCTTTGCGAAACCATTACATAATTACATGATGCCCGTAGTGAACAGTTTAAAATGCAGGAAGGAACCAGAATACAATGCAGGTAAATGGGAACAAAGCATACAAGGATGATCAGTTACGAGTGTTGTAAAACATGGGGTTTACTATAGCTGGTTCTGCGGTTTTTCAATTGCTGCTTCGTGTGGTTACGTGGTCTGTCGGTTGTCTACGAACGATCGTACGAAGCTGCCAACACAATTATTTGTCCACTTGTACCACAATGGGATGTGTTACGTTAAAATTAACTCTACAACAGACTAAATACAACTCAATTCTGTCTATAAACATTTGTTATCTGTTCAAAATTTGTCACTTTCTTATGTAACAAATTTTGTACAGATAGTCTAAATAATGCATAATACTATCCACATAGTTAATCACGCGGAGCGGAGGCGGCAGCCATAGCGGACCGTTGTAGAATAAGTTGACATCAATAGGACTCGACTCCTATAATATTATCACTTCATTCTATCACCGTGAGGTTGCCAACACTGTGGCAAATGCCGCCGCTCCCCGCCCGCTCACAGCGCACCAGTGACTACCCGACGAACTACGCAGTACGCACCACTTCACACCGCCATTTTTTTTATAGTTTTGTGTCTACTTCTTTGTGACATTACTTATACAGTAGGCTACTTCGACTAAACGTACAAAAAATTATTCTACAGGTTTTCAACAGCAATATATTTGCCAATTTTTGGTGGTGAAAAAATAAATAAATAAATAGACCGCAGTACCACCTACAGAATCCCCACACATTGTATAGTACCATACAAGCCTAATACGATGAGGAGTGAAAAAAATAATACCATTACTTCGTATTAATGGTAAAAGTAGCTGCAACATGCAGAGATAGGCCTATCATGCTTTGCAATTTGCATGAAATAAAAGCAATTGGCTTTGACTTGATTGCTGAATCATTTACCTTAGATTCGTACAGGTTACAAGGTGTGGGCCTACTGTATAGATGTTAAGGGTAGACATGGGATGGCGATTATTTATTTTCTCGTCATTTATTAGCCTACATATTTCACGAGAAATGTGTATTGATTTCTTCTTTTCTAAAAACAATTCTTTGTATCATGTTGGTTTGTTTGCTTATAATTAGTCCTTCAACTACGGTTTTGTACTGCTATTTAGGCCTTTGACTGCTGCCGGTGTGCTGAAATTTGTTACATAGAGGTTCTGTTATGAGGTTAAAATCTTCAGACGTGAGAGTGTTGTATTTATGCTCACGTAAGTGTCACCGACTTTGACCAGGATTGAACCCGCGAACCAGGGAACAGAAAGCCAGCCAATACCTAACTGAGGGTTCCACCCACGGCGACGCAAGCATATATTATAATTAATTGACTCTTTCAGTTCAGTTCAAACTCTTCCACGAAGAAAATAAAACTACATGAGGCAATAGAGATATGCGCATTTACCTATGAAGGTGAGACATCGGAAATAAGATCATCATTTCAATCTAAATATGGCGGAACATTTTTACAAACAATGAAGCTATCAGCTATACTCTGGGCGTTGTAGACGTCATACACAGTTCAAAGTTATTACACATTGTTTCAATAAAAAAATAGAATTACGATTTGAAAGCTCTGAGTCAATAACTTATTTCGAATGAAGTCAGAAGTTTTTTAAAAGCGTGGACCGGGCTTAATTCCAAGGTTCATAACTGTACAATTGATTGTAATTTATTGTATTGTACTATCGATATCTACATTAATAGTAATTATGCTATTCCTCCAAGCTGATCTTATTGAACTCACCAGTGTAGTGCAAATTAGACAACTATAATTTTGTAACCTGAAATTAAAGGCCATTCTATGGAAATGTCTCTTCTCACTACTTCAATTTATTTATGAAAATCCTTTTAAACTTATTTTGGATTTAAAAATAAGCATAAATCTTTTTAGAATGATATACTATACATTTTATTATACTGCCTTGAACCATGTGTTTTTCAGAATATGACAGAGCTTGGTAGGAGTCTATTTTACGAAGATATTACCAGAGGTTGCCTACATATCGATGAGGAGAAGATACTCTATATCTAGTCCTAGCTTGCATGTATCCACATCAACCAGTTTCCCTGGCCGGTAACCCGCAACGGTGAGAGGAAAATTGTTCTCAAGTATTTATTTTTCAGCCGAGCCGACCTTCCAAGACAAATTCACTTTTGCTTCATTACACCAATATTTCTTCAAATATCGCATTGCTTTCTTAATCCACAGTTATCATTGTAGTGTAATTATGTAGTCTAGTGGTCGGGTTCAGTAAAACCGAATTCCGAAGATTGACTACGGATATATATACACTAACTTCACTGTTATGTGTTATGTATAGTTATTTACCTAGGACATACTGCATATTTTATTTTATTCGCACAGGTATATTACGCACAAGATATAAGAAATTCTTCTGCCACAGGGAAATTCCGTATCAGGTGTTGATAGTTTCTTTTTTTATGCTGTGCAAGCTTTGTTTTAATGTCGTGTTTACTTTGAACATATGTTTCAACAGATATCCCCATCATCATC
The DNA here is from genome assembly GCA_964059195.1 of Ectobius pallidus. Classification (NCBI taxonomy): domain Eukaryota; kingdom Metazoa; phylum Arthropoda; class Insecta; order Blattodea; family Ectobiidae; genus Ectobius; species Ectobius pallidus. The sequence continues at coordinate 23,424,517 of CAXKWD010000010.1, read as the reverse complement.
AGCTGATTCGATTGGTCATCTGGTGGCAGGTGGATTAACCTATTGATCGAAGTTCCCTGGATGCCCACTGAGGTGACAAAGTTTAGCAGTTTTTGGCAGTTCTTTTGAATGAATCTTTTCTCCCAGACCATGAGCTCTAATGGTTTTTTAACTTGTTTTAATAATCCTATCTCATCTCTGATTTCACGGCCTTCTTCCCATGAATGGTTCCATACTCAAACTTGCTACAGATTCCGGCACTTCACTGCGTTTTTTCCCTTGTAAGATTAATATTGAAGAAAGGGCTTGCTAATCAAGGCAGTTATAGTTATTGTATGAAAAATAAGTTTAAGAGGGGTGAACATTTTTGGATATCCAGTTCAGTAAAAACAGGTTAATGTTAAAATACATTACTGTTTCGGAGAACAATATTATTTCGCTTAGTGATTGACCAAGAACGAGACGATAAAAAATGCAATGGAAAAATACTGAAAAAGAAAGGCGAGAGAAATTGTATAAAAAAATGTTCTTATAAATCAACCAGGACTAAATCTGGTACAAGTAGAAAAGAAAGTGTCACCCCTTTCGTTTTTCTGCTCCAAGTTATGCGGAAATTGCCTATGGGTATTAGAGAACTGAAAATTTTTGTTGCGTAATTTACCTGTGGTATTATCGCACTGAACATTTTGTATATGTAAATGCGGAATTTGATCCTGTCCGGTTTGATTTTCTTTTTGACTTCCTCTATCCGTACCATAGGTAGAATACTCTAGGTAGTGGCAATATTGTGTTTGCCCCAAAATTCAACGAGGAGTTTTCAGCATTAGGCTAATACACGTTTTGAGGTTATCTCAATAGGAACTGCAATTTTTAGAAACATGTCTGTGTGCCTGTGAACAACAATGGAAACCCGTATAGAAACTAAATTTTATATTTTGATTACATACCTTGTGAGGATCTAACACGAAGATCGGCGACGACTTTCTCTTACTTTTATTGCCAATGTACGTGAAGAAAATTTCAATTTTTTTTTCGCAATTTTCTCGAAAGGTACTCTAACGATTTGGTTTTGTACAATTTTGTACATGTGCTTATAATAAGGGCTAAAATTGCCATTTGAAATATTTCTCGCAAAATATCGGATGGGTAGCCATCATTTGTACAAATTCAAGCTTTAAGTCCTGCGTGATGTTTGCATGAGACTGAAACAACTGAATAGGCCTACTTGCAATACGGTATTTTATTCTAAATCGGAATTTTTGGTGAGAAAACTGTAGCCTATTTCCAAAGCGTAAGGTAGAGGAAGTTATGTGAGTGTATCACATTTTTATTATTACCGGTACCAATAACTTTGTCTGCTTTGAGAATGTCTTAAATGCTCCGTTCACTTCGAGAAGTGGTAAGTCAGCTATGGATTCAGCATGTGGAGTCAAATCTTAAATATGGAATTTAAAATATCATATAACTCCCATAGCACTCCACACTATATAGTTATGGTGCCTTCATACCAATGCGGCTTTTAGGTAGAAAAATCTACCTGTTGGGATCGATACCATATCATGACTTTCGAAAAATTCTTTCATCGGGTATACTCGGCGATGTTCGACTCTCGCAGTGTAAACTTTCACGACGAGAACAAAATTAGGAAAACAGTTTCTTTATTACATAAGGCATAAGTACAATGAACAAATATTCTAATTTTATTTTTACTTACAATTTTCATAGCTCTGGACCACAAATATTTTTAATAAGCTGCCAGTATAAATTTCTTAAAAATGTTGTAAAATATTGATGGTTTAACCCTTGAAATATCGCTGATAATAAAAATCCAAACAAACCATTCCTTCCCTTGAAACATTATATAATTTCTGAAAATTGCACTGAATTGATCAAATAAATTTCACATCATATTCGTCTGTCAACAAACAGTTGAGAAACAATACGTATTATGTGTTCACAAGTTCCTTTCGAACTGCATAATCGAATCTGAGATAGTTTTCCCAGGGGGCGCTTTCTAATCGTGGAATGTACTCTTAAGCCGGAATTTTAGCTGTTTCATTAAGTATTAATGGTTTAGTTTATGAATAATTCGCGTGCAAGTGTTAATAAATATAATGCTTTAATAGTTATTATACTCTTAATTTTTAATTTTTAAGTTAATTATCGTGGGCGAAGCCACGGGCACCTGCTAGTATCTTTACGTTCCATGCCTCCCTAAGTATCAGGTAATTATTGTACAAAAAATGCATTAGGCCTACGTCTATAGGAACCATCTCTCCGGTTGCATCGAGATTCCTCTGTTCAACCGATGCATGTATTGATTGTCTCTTTCAATGAACACACTATTTTTTTCCGTTAACTAGTGGGAATTGCAGGAAATGTCCATTTTGTCTCATTATGGAGTAAACTGTGATACACGACAGTGAAATACCGTAACTTCCCCATCGCATTCTGCATCGATATGAATTAAACGTGATTATTACCTATGTGGATTCCGGCTCCTAACACAATGATCACACTTCAATAATAATAATAATAATAATAATAATAATAATAATAACAATAATAATAACAATAATAATAATAAACATAAATCGTTGAATTTGAGCCCCAATCTAAAAGGGAAGGTCACTATAATTATAGGCCTACCCAGTTTTCTATGTTTACTTTCTCTACTCGTTGTTGTTGTTGTTCCTCGGCGCTACAGCCCTGGATGGGCTTCGGCCTCCCTCACGACTTGCCTCCACCTTTCTCTATTCTGAATCATTTCCCACCATCTTCCCACCCGCATAATCCTCAAGTCCTCCTCTAGGTCCTGTATCCATCTCTTCCTTGGTCTTCCACGTCGCCTCTTTCCCTCCATGTTTCCATGTAACAACTTCTTTGGTGTTCTTTCCCCCTCCATCCGTTCTACATGTCCTAGCCAAGCTAAATGACGCGACTTCACAAATCTCACTATGTCTTCACTGTTGAGAATCCTTTCTATTTCCCCATTTGTTCTTATTCTCCACCCTTCATCCTCTCTCACAGGACCATAAATTTTTCTTAAGACTTTTCGTTCAAAAATACGTAAAGCATTCTCATCTGCTGTTGTCATAGTTCACGTCCTGATCCATAAGTCACAACTGGTCAAATGAGAGTATTATATAGATTTACTTTCAACTGCCTGGATAAGAGGGTTGATTTCAAAAGTTTGACATTAGCAAAATAAGCTCTGTTTTCAGCCATTATTCTCTTATTTTTCTCCGATGTCACGGAGTTCTCACAATTTAATTCAGCACCAAGATAACTGAAACTTTCCACATCTTCAAAATTATACTGTCCCAGGGTTATATTTTGGGTTTGTCTTCTATATTCTGATGCTGACATTTTCATATATTTGGTTTTTCTTTAATTGATTTTTAGCCCTATAACTTGGCTTTTCTCTTCTAATGTCATAACCATTTCCTTCAGAGAGTCCAGATTCCGTGCTACCAGTGGAATGTCATCCGCATAAGCATAAGCTTGTTTGGACTTATTAATTATTGTTCCTCCTAAATTCAATTCATAAATAGCTACATGCAGAGCTAGATTCAATAATACTGCTGAGAGGGAGTCTCCCTATCTCACTCCGGTCTTTATCTCGAAAGCTCTACTACTTTTACCACCAATAAAGGCCTTGGCCAGAGATCCCTCCATAGTCAGCTCTACCAGTTTGATTAGTTTCTTTGGCACTCCAAACCTCTCTGAAGCATTCAACATCTGTCTTCTATTTATGCTATCAAAAGCTTGCTGGAAATCGATGAACAATATATATAGATCAACATTATACTCATAGCACTTCTCCATGGATTGTCTCATTACAAAGATCTGATCTGTCGTACTTCTTCCAGATCTAAAGCCACATTGATATTCCCCGATAATTTCCTCAGCATATATTTTCAACCTCCTTTGCAAAATACTAGAAAAGATCTTATGGGCAATATTAAGCAATGTGATCCCTCTATAATTGCTACACTGTAATTTGTCTCCCTTTTTTAAAAATGGGACAAATAAGACCAATCCTCCAGTCCTCAGGCAATTCCTCTCTTTCCCAGATTTCACAAATCATCGCATGTAGAGCTCTTATTAGTTCGTGTCCTCCATTCTTTATTAACTCCGCTGTAAGCTGATCCTCTCCTGGGGTTCTTCCATTCCTCTGCTGCTTTACTGCCTCTTCTACTTCTTTAAGAGATGGCTTAGGCACTTCTGGGTCAACTTTTGTTTCATTTTCATGAGATCTTCTTTCACATTTAGCAATTCTGTAAAATACTCCGCCCACCTGTCTAAGACTTCCTCCTCTACTCTAATCACCTTCCCATTCTTATCTTTACACGAGGCCATCCTTGGTTGGTATTCCTTTGTCATCCATTTCATTGCCTGAAATAACTTTTTGCTTTCATTCTGTTTGCTCAGTTCTTCAATTTGTTCCATGCGTGCCTTTAAATATACTTTTTTCTTCTTTTTCAATATTCTATTTGCTTGCCTTCTACTTTCTTTGTATCTCTCACAGTTTTGTCTTGTCTCTCTCTGGATCATAATTAATCTATCTTCATTCTTCTGTTCTATTACCTTTCTACAATCGTTATAAAACCATTCTTCGTTTCTCACTTTCTACTTTTCTCATATAGTTTCTCCCGCAGCTTCCTCAATAGCTACTTTTATTTCAATCCATTTTTCATTTACTGAGACATCTTCGGTCAATTTCTCCGACCGTTTTTCCAACTTCTTAGCCAACATTCCTTGATACTGATAGACAAATTTTGGTTGTTGTACTTTTCCACATCCCATCGTACTCTCTTAACTCCTTTAACACATCCAACATTTGCATGTTTCTCCCTAAACAGAACTTTTACCAAGTAGTGATCTGTATCACAATTAGGGCCTCTTGCAGATCTCACATCAATAATTGAAGAAGCATGTCTTCTTGACACCAGAACATGATCGATCTGATTAACCACCTTAATACCCTTCATTTTCCAAGTTCCTTTATGTATGTCCTTATGTTCAAATGAGGTACTTTTAATAATCAAACCATTACTTTCTGCTAAATGACTTAACATCTTGTCATTCTCACTTGTTTCTGAATGTAAGGAATGTTTCCCGGCTACATGTTGCAAGAAATCCTCTTTACCTATTTTTGCATTAAAGTCTCCTAGTAGGACCAGTACATCATATTTAGGCACTTTGTTGCATTCTCTACCTAGTTTATCGTAGAAAGCACTCTTCTTCTCCTCACATGCATCCTCTGTAGGAGCATATGCTGATATAAAGGATATGTTTCTGAACCGTCCTTCGAGCCTTAACTTACACATTCGATCTCCTATAGGCTCAAATCCAAGATAGCTTCGTTTCATCTTTGAACTAATAATAAATCCTGTTCCATTTTGCCCAGTTCTTGTCTCAGGTCCACTATAAAACATAGAGTAATTCTTCTTATCCACTCTTCCATTTCCACACCATCTCACTTCTTGTAGCGCTACTATATCTATCCTATACTTAAGGACTTCCTCAGCAACTTCTACCATTTTCCCTGCCTGAAGCATAGTTCTTACATTCCATGTAGCAAAAGTCAGTGTTCCAGTCCATAAACGCTTGCCAGTTTCATCATAGGGTGATCGGTCCATATTCCGAGGCTCGTTTAGGGGTTTCTTAACAATATGGTTTTTACGATGTGAGGTTGTTAGCCTCACGCCCAACCCTTAACCTGGAGGACCAGGTTTTTTGTTTTCGAGGTTTCCGTCCCCTAGACTGGCTGCTTTCACCACAGCTATGGAACCCATCTGCCCCTAATTTTGAGTTGCTTCTTAGTCTGGATCCTCCCCTATGGCCTGTCCGGCATGGGTGGCCCTACCAGTAGCTACGCTACCGCCGGCATATCCCATAGGATCGTTGGACCACGCAAGCTCTCCCATCAACTACAAGGTCTTGCAACTCCCAGGGAGAGCTTTCTCTACTCGTAGGCTACCATAATAGGTAACTTACTAGGCCTATAGCTAGAGGAGGTATTTATGGCGTTAAACCATGAAATTTGATGTAGACTTCTGTAGGATAATACCTCTTTAGAGGTCTCTGAATTCAAACTTTTGGGGGGGGGGGCGGGGGGAAACATGCCCGTGTATGTGTGTGTACCTGTGTATCTGTGAACTGCACAGCTCGAAAACGAAAAGTAGCATAAAAACAAAATTTTATATTTGGGATAAGATTCATTTGAGTATGTGACAAGTGTATTTTCTCTTACATTTCCTTCAACTTTACATGAGGAAAAATTCATTTTTTGCGATGTTCTTGAAAAAAACTTAACAACTCTTTGCAATTCTTTACTCAGTTTGCATAAAGGCGCTACTCAGAGCTAAATCTTTCCTTTTTTTCGCAAACATTATCTGAAAGGTAATACACTTAAAGGCCTAAGTAGAGCACGGATTCTTAGGTTTTGAATTATTTTGTTCCTTGCTCGCTAACTGTGGTATTTTAGGCCTGACATTTATTATCCTTTTCATTGTCATGACACTCCCCTTGTGCAATCTTATAACACCTACAAATGACTAAATAAGTCGTTAAAAACTAACATGACTAAAACTTTTCAAATTAAAATAGGATAATATAATTAAACTAATAACATGTAACAAATCTCATTATTATTGTTCTACTGAAATTACATTTTAAATATCTGCCTGCATTTTGCATCTAGCTTATTGTTGCAAGTACATTTATCAGAGAAAATATAGCAATGCACTTTGTAATTTTGTACTTTTGAACCCCATTGCCCCGGTAAAGGAAGTCTTAGTGAACCGAAATCCCTGGTTTCCTTAGAAGCAAATTACAGGCATTCTTAAGCAACTTACACTTGCGGTTTTTTCAGCAAGACGCCTAAAGTCAAGTATTCTAAAAGTTGATTAATCAATTGAAAAATTTGCTTGAGTTTATTTGGTGGAGTCAGAAAGGACAGGGATAATAAGGCCTACTAAAATTAATTGTTTTCTATAACAGTTTTGTGGTTCAGAGCCATAGAAATTGCAAGCCATAACATTAAAATCAATAAAATTAATTAACATATTGTCTTCCAATGTGATTTATTGTACTTAATAAAGTGAAACTTGAGAAAATCTTCTCTGAAAATGGCAGTAAACTAAAATAAAACTATTTTAAAGTTTAAAAAAGTAATAGGCCTACAGGTTTTATAGAAAACTAAAAATCCTGCCAATGTTTATAAGTTACTAACTCATACATAAACTCAGACTTTAAATCTTAACCTCACAAATCTCGATACATCCCTAAATCAAACCATAGTATATTAGATTGAGGTTTAGACAACTAAATAAACATTCTCTCAGTTCAGCCGTTTACTCCCTGTTTGAATATGAATGGTAGTGAATGTCATATCTCATGCGGATGTTTCAGATTAGAGCTTTCGGTCAAAATTACTTAGTGGTAGTATAGTACCGGTATATTAGATTGAACCAATTCACGCAGAATTAAAACTTCCATTGCATATCTATTGGGAATAAGACAGTGTACACAAATCAGTTGGTATCTGACAATTACAGCACCAACTGACAAGCCTAATCCTTACACAGATAAAGTGTGGACACAATAGATGGATGATGAATACTTCCCTTTTGTGGGAGAGGCCAAATACAAATGACGAAGAAAACCAAGAGAACAAAAAAAAATCCCTTTAGGCAGGCCTACAGGCTGAGGTAGATTTCGAAGTGCTTTTGGTTTAATATAGCCTATTGTCACTGCGCAGTACTCTTCAGCCTTGGCATGACAAACCCGTAATAATAACTGCAAAAAAGAGGAAGGGGCACTTTTCAAACATTCAAATCTTGCCTTAATGAGAGCTATCGAGAAACAAGTTATTGATTTGTAGAGTACCGGTACTCATCAAGAGCTTTTCAACGATACCCCACAAGACGTGGTCTCAAAAATTTCGAATTTCCATCCCCTATCCCCACTCGTACCCCCAAAACCCCGAATCGTTGGTGTCACTGTAAACTCCATAGGGAGTACTTTAATTTATTCAAACAAAGTTTTCCTCTATACTTCATGGGGGCCGAGATATAAATTTTTCAAAATTTCAACCCCCTCCTCCGACCCCCCCCCCCCTTGAGTCAATTTTGCTCATTAACTAACTTGTCCGAACTATTGGGCCTGGAAATAACATAATAAAATTCGGTTCAAATATATTCAAAATTAGGGGCGCTAGCGTGTAAAGATACATATAAATATATAAAAAAAATTGAACGGGCGGTGGTTTCGTACTTTAAGCCTATACACATAAGCCTATAGATTTCCACATAGTGTGGAAACAACACATACAGTAAAACCTGTAAAGTTGACCACCTCTGCAACATGACCGCCTGCCTTAATTAACTGCATTTTCATGGAACCGACAAATTCCCATTTTTACTCTGTAAGTTGACCACCTGTGTAACTTGTACCATATCTTGACCACCATCCGACACGATTTTAAGAACTTTTAATCTGTAAAACTTGACCTTTCTTATTGTAGTTGTAAAATTTGTGTAAAGGGCTGCACAGAAATCCCTTACATTGAGGCCAACTTGTACCCATCCTTCAACCTTACCCCACCCCTAAGCACTAAAAGAAATCAGCAGCAGTGGGCACTACCTGTTAGGGGTAATTGTTAGGGGTAATTCACCCCCTCAAATGTACAAATCTGTTCAGTGGCAGAACCTGAAAACTAAATAAATTACCTAGCTGTTAAATTTGACCAATAAACTGCAAACATTTCAAAAGCGTACAGGAGATTGTTTAATTCTGTATTAATGTACAAGCAAAGCCTGTGTTAACTTTAAAAGACTGGTAGAGTGTGGTTTGATGTTTTCCTGTCTTGCAAATGATGGTAAGCGTTAAGCATCTAATGTATTAAACATTGAAAAAAAAGAGTTTTAGATTTGTGTAATAGGCCTAATACATATTGATATTAAATTTTAAATAAAAGTTAAGATTAGTTTTACTGTATTTCTATGTCTTCCTGACTGAGTTCCATCGCGCGCGATTTCTTGGTCGCTGGTTTTACGGGGAAGCGAGGGTCGGGAGGAAGAAAACATAGCTATATAGCCCGCCAGTCTTTCTGCAGTGTTGTCAACCAAAATAATTACATTTCAGCAGAATCGCGCGTATGGTAAGCGCACATCAACAGCGTGTGAGGTAGGCCCTATGTGGACAAACAATAAATTGGATACCGAATTGGATAATTACTTACGATGAATCATCCTCGCTATTTTATGTAGTGACATTTAATATACAACGATTGAATGCAGTATAATAATATAACCTGATGACGGTATTGCGTATCAATTAATTACACGCCATAGGCCTAAGCGTTTGGTTATCAAATAAGTCATTTTCCTCCGGGAATAAAATATTATATGATATAGGCTCATTATCTTTACCCTGGGTGACTAGTTTGAAGCATAAAGAAGAGTCTTAGCAGAACATGCTTCACCATTTCCTGTTGTAAAACGTAAGAGAGGTAAGGCATCTAAAAGTGGAGAAAAACATAGGCATAATTTTAAACGTATTTAATACGTTTTGTGAAGAGTTCGCTCAACTTTCAGTCCATGAAATTGACATCAGAGTTCACGGGAGTGTCAGAAATTAGTACATACGGAATTCTTAAAGAGGTGGGGAAAGTGTTGGATGTACAATGACTTGTTTGTGAAACCAGCAATTCGCAAAATTGTATTTTTTCCATGCGTCAGAAAAGATGTCAAAAAATAAATAAGGATCCTGAGACAGAATGAAAGCTTAGTATTGAAGCCACTAGATGTCAGCCACTAGATGTAGGCTTATAGCGTACTTCGTGTTTCAATGTTGTCAGCTCTATCTACGAAGTTAAACGAAACCTACCGAATGAGGACTAGGGAGCCGAGCGCCCAAGAAATCGGGCGCGGGTAGTAGGCATATCTGTATAGGAATCAGTGATCTCAATATATAAACAGGATACACAACAGCTGTGCTTTGGAACTGCATAAATCGTGACGTTCACTTTTTGTTAAGTTGGCTACTCCGTACGTATTGGTGAAGTGTGCTTCCTATGGTAAACGTATATTTATGAATGCGTTTTTGTTATTTTTCATGACAAAATAGTCAAATATTGCGTGGCATATGGCTCCACAGAGCTCCAGAGAAATGGAAGTGGACTTAAGCCCCTTCCCCCAGCAAAAGCTACGAACACGACTATTTTTAACTTCTTTTTCTATGGCTAGCCTTTTTGTCTTTCAGATCGTCTCCATGGGCTAAGCTATACGAAAAAATAAAAGCCAGAATAAGGGAGCGAACTCATGTAGTATTTAATGTATTTATTTATTAAATACAAACATATATTAGTCCAAAAATATTAAGTTAACTAATTAGCAAAATACAAATATGTGCATAATTAAAAAGTAATGAAATGGGAAAATGGTCATGTTTAAATATGACAAAAATTAGGACATGTTCTATTTTTCATCAGTTGAATGATGCATTTCAGCGCAGTATCGAACTACGCATCTCCTAGTAACCTCTCACAGCAGGAGACCAAAACATTGATAATAGGAGTCAATTTTTTGTAATTGGTAACACGTCAAATATGCAATATTTGTATTTAATACAAAAATTCCGATGATCAAAAAAAGAGGTGGAACATTAATTTTTATATTAGGGTGGGGCATCACTAGGGGCCCCCATAGTAAGTGGGGCCCGGGGCGGACCGCCCCGCCCTAGGAACGGCACTGGTCACCCACAGCGAACAGTACATTAAGCAGCAGACACCTGATTGCTATAATGTCAAGGTCTGGTGCACTCGTAAAATTACTAAGAGATGCTGTACCACCAGTCTTCAATTTTCTAGGACATCTTCAAAAAATGATTGTTCCAAAAAGACAAGTGGTTCGTAATGTGGTTAGTAGTAGGCCTACTTTAGGTTCTTTGTAGGAATATAAATTATGCAATATGTCAGTCATGTAAATATAACTTAGTATTCTTATGCATGTATAGGCCTAAATTTTTCATGCTAGTTTTTAATCGCAGAAATAAGAGGAAGCAGAAGTTTTTGTATAAGACCTCGCTGAAAATTATACGAAAATAGATAAACAGACACAAACAGATGACCTCCCACCATCTCCTATCAAAACAGAATTGAGAAAAAACAAAAGGCTACAGACGATTGTCTGTTGCAAGAACAAGAAAATAAATAGCATGGCTAATTAATTTCAGATTTGAAGAAAAAGGAACTTCTAAGTAGTATTAAGACTTTAAGTATTTTGAAATTTCATTTCAGTGGCTTCCCTTTGCGCTAGTCTACAGGAAGCATTAAAAAAAATAATAAATAATGTGAATTGTATCCAGTACAGTAACGGTGCAGTTGAAGGTCACGGTTTATGCATTTCCAAAGCACTTAGCACAGATTTTGCCTATTCTCTTTATATATAGAAATGAAGCATAATATCGCAATATGTAGGCCTAATGTGAAGTTATTTTAAATTTTTAAATGCGAGTGTTTACAACTGTTTACCAATGCACATTCACGCCTGATTTAGATTAAAGAAATATTTTTACCAAACCATTACAATATGAAATTAGTTTTGTTATGTACTTAAAAAGCATCAAGTAGTTTATATTGAAACGCTTCATTCATAAAAGTTTTTAAAAACGCCAATACATCTTCATAATTCCATTAATTCACATGAGTTTGTTAGAAGGAGATACGGGATAGGAGCTAAAGTATACGTTCACTTTCATGGCGGACCGCGAACCCTGCCGTCACGATTTTTCATCATGCAGTGCTACCTCCAGTATGTAATAGAGCTCAATGATAGGAATAATCTTTGTAACATTACCACCTCTATACATTGACCAGACCTTCCCGGAACCAACGGTGGTCAACTTAAACAGGTTTTACTGTATTTCAATTATGTTCATACCCTACTGAGCCTTATTTATGTTTAACTAGGTTAAAAGGCCCGGCGTCGCCGGGGATTTTTTATTTTGTAATTGGAAATTAACTTATGAAGGACTATCGTTTTTTAAATTCTAGGCCCTTATATAGGTATTTATAGTGGAGTGAACTAGCTGAAAAACATTTCACATCTGGCAACCAATGCGCCACTTTGGATTCAGATAGTACATGGGTAGACGAGTCTAAAAAGCCCGGGACACAAATTTTCCTGGCCCTCTAGCGGTTTTGATGACGTAATCAATATGGCCGCCAAAGTTGTCTGACACGCTTCTACATTTCCCTATATAACTTGGGTTTTTATTTTGAAATTAACCTATATTATTAGTGATTGTTAATCAGGAGAAAACGTGCTTTCCAGCGGTATATCTGAAATTATTGTTTGCGATCATAATACCAGATATATTTGTACCTGAATTAAAATTTTTGTTTTTGATTTTGATTTTTTCGAAACATTTTGCTAAATAACTTGGAATCCGTTACATGTAGATGAAAATGTGTTCTATACTTTATTGTTCGTCAGACAATTTCCTTTTGAACGGTATATATGACTTATATTTTATCACAAACAGTTCCTGAAAATTTGCCAAAACAATGTAGAGTTGCACTGCGAGTCGTTATGGCAACAATTTAATTTATATGGGTTCCGAAAAGTAATAGAGGGGCTTTATCACTGATTAAGTAGCAGATGTAATTGTTGTAATTTTGTATGTATAGGTAAGTAAATTCTAGATTTTTGGGGGTACTTTATAAAATCGTAGCCCCTTCAAAATTTAAATTTTGGGGGGAACTTCAAAAATGTAATAATAAATAAAATAGATTAAATTAATAAGATTCCATTCAGTAATACTAAATGTGTTGTGTGAGGAACTTCACCGTGTTAAGAAGATATTGCTTTCGTCTACCTCGTAGGAAGACAGAAATTACCCAATCATGTCAATGAAGAGGAAGCATGAATTGGTTGATGCTACGACTGACCCAGTGGTTGCTCCGTTTGTATGGGAACTGTGTTTGTTATGCCAGAAGCAATCAAAAGAGCGCTTGATCATTCCGAAGTATGAAGGTTACTTAACAATGACAAAGAATCTTGCATTTTTGCTGAACATGGTGGGCTTCCATGTGGTATAAGTAATTTGGATTAGTTGGACGATCGAAGTTGTCTTTCACATGCTGCCCATGCAGCGAAATATCACAAATCCTGCAAGAATAAATATGACAGATAGATTATCTGGTGAAAAGAAACAGAAAGGACGTCCCCATTGCTCAGACCAAACTCCATCTACATCAAAATTAACAAGATCATCATGATTTTGTTCAGATGTGGAAAAGGTGTGCCTGTTTTGTGATGAAGGAGAAGGTAGAGACAAACTTGTGACTGTATCCACGCTGGGAATTGGGCCTACAATTCATACTCTTGCTCTAAAATTGCAGGATGAAAAACTGTTGAAGAAGTTATCGTCAACAGATTTGAATGCCATACTTGCTTTCTAACAACCGCTGGTATTGCAAGTTCTGGTGTTGCAAAATCCTGCTTTACATCGTCGCATGTAAAAATATCTCGGTATGCACATGAAGTTACTTAACTGCCTGGCATTGTCTACAGGTAAAAGCATTAAACGGAGCATGTTGTGAAAGAATCAGTGGCGAATGCATTGAACTGTGGATTTTGTCGAAAACATCTGATTGTACTCAGTTCCAATCTTGGAACACAGTTATCAAATTGGAATCCCTTCTAGTGCAACTTGCATTGAGTATTCGTACATTTAACTTTACAATGTACGTCGATACTTTGGCTCAGTTATGTCTGAGGACATTTGCGTTGGACGCAGTCCACTATTCTCGTATGTTCTCTACATGACCTTTCAAAAAAATCCAGATATACAAGCTGAACTTCTTCATGGCAACTTTACGAGCAGCAAAACTGCTACAACGATTTCTGCAATATCTGACAACCAGCTTATGAAAACAATAACAAAGTTATAAAGGGTGAAGATTGAGCATTGGCATCCTTGATAGTAAAAATGATCTGCTTAAGTGGATGGTAGCAGCCCCTAGGATCAGTTCTTTAGTTGAGGGATTTGAAGAGAAATCAAATTTAAAAGATGATAAAAACGTGGGCAAAAAGCATCACGAAGATAACTTATGCATTTGAGAGAAGGTTCTTAGAGCTGTCTTCGTAATAAACCTACTGCCCGTCCCAGACACATACCATCACTAGTCATTAAATGCCCAGGCATCGCGAATGGCATCGCCAAAATCCCCTTCGAATGTGAAAATAATTTCACATCCCGACTTATCTGCTCTCAGACCAGGTATAAATGATAATAGTTGTTCCTTAAGACGTGTTCTATTGATATTCTTTTTGTGAGTTTGTATTCCCATTTCCATCATGCGCTGAGACATAAATTTTCTAAGATGAGAAAGTTTAAACACTGGAGAAGTACTGCTAGATGAGTACGAATCCTGCATGTATTGAACCAATTCCGTTAGAACTGTACCATAAACAACTTCTTCAGGACTATGGTAATCTTCTCTTCGAGAACGTTCAGCAGCTTTCGCACATGTTAAAAAGCGAGTATGGCATCCAAATCATGATGATCTTGTTAATTTTGATGTAGATGGAGTTTGGTCTGAGCAATGGGGACGTCCTTTCTGTTTCTTTTCACCAGATAATCTATCTGTCATATTTGTTCTTGCAGGATTTGTGATATTTCGCTGCATGGGCAGCATGTGAAAGACAACTTCCATCGTCCAACTACTCCAAATTACTTATACCACTTGGAAGCTCACCATGTTCAGCAAAAATGCAAGATTCTATGCCATTGTTAAATAACCTTCATACTTCGGAATGGTCAAGCGCTCTTTTGATTGCTTCTGGCATAACAAACACAGTACCCATACCAACGGAGCAACCACTGGGTCAGTCGTAGCATCAACCAATTCATGCTTCCTCTTCATTGACACGATTGGGTAATGTCTGTCTTCCTATGAGGTAGACGAAAGCAATATCTTCTTAACACGGTGAAGTTCCTCACACAACACATTTAGTATTACTGAATGGAATCGTATTAATTTAATCTATTTTATTTATTACTAGCTTAAATGGCCCGGCGTCGCCCGGGTTTTGTATTTTGTAATATATTAACATATGGAGGCCTTTCGATGTTGAAACTCTATGTCCTTACATAATATGTAGTAGAATTCGAAATTCCCTCAGAAAACGCTAGATATAGCTTTTTATGGCTCATGGAGGATGTCGAATGTTGCATTCCATTGCTTCTACACACCATGCCTGGGAGGAGTGCAAATAAGAAGAAAAAGAAATTCCGGTTACATAAGATTGTATTGTCTTGACAGAACATTGTATTTCTCACTCTCATATTACCATACAATCGTTTCTGGGATGAAGTAAAATATATATATATATATATATATATATATATATATATATATATATATATATATATATCACTTTCATACTTTCCTTCCCAAAAACCTGGGACATAATATACTGCGCGCGTAGGACTGAAAATGTTCCATCCCATTTTGTCTTCTTTTAGATGCTTAGGGCCTCTGATAAACATCCCTAGGCTTATTTCTCAACTAATACAAAGTACACAGCTATGAGTGACGTATCAGTGGATAGGATTTGTTACCTACTTATGATATAGCATACTCACTGGCACACTTAAGTTGTCCCTGCAATACGATCGCTTATTCTACATCAAAATGTGAAGTTAGAAAATGATATTTTCCATGTCGAGGGTAGAGAAAGTTATGTGACTGCTTTATTTTCGTGGATTTTATTCGTCAAGAATTATTTCCACAATTATGTATTAAATACTTCGACAGTATCAGCATTTGTTAAAGCCCAGTATTATAATATAGAATCCAAAGCCCTATGTAAACATCGTAAACAATACTTTCCTTATGTAAACAATTGACATCAGAACTCTCTAACTTTGCCTCATTTCACATTTCCGATTTTTCCCGTGGATTTTCCAAAAATTTTCTTTCACACAAACCTTGTCGTGACAATTACGAACACAACAAAAAAAGAATCAGCCAAATCGGTCGAGCCGTTCTCATGTGATGCGGCAACAACCCTTTTGAAAATCCATTTTTATTAATATAGATTACATTTTTGAAGTTCCCCCCCAAAATTTAAATTTTGAAGGGGCTACGATTTTATAAACTACCCGCAAAAAATCTAGAATTTACTTACCTATACATACAAAATTACAACAATTACATCTGCTACTTAATCAGTGATAAAGCCCCTCTATTACTTTTCGGAACCCATATAAATTAAATTGTTGCCATAACGACTCGCAGTGCAACTCTACATTGTTTTGGCAAATTTTCTGGAACTGTTTGTGATAAAATATGTCATATATACCGTTCAAAAGGAAATTGACTGACGAACAATAAAGTATAGAACACATTTTCATCTACATGTAACGGATTCCAAGTTATTTAGCAAAATGTTTCGAAAAAATCAAAATCAAAAACAAAAATTTTAATTCAGGTACAAATATTTCTGGTATTATGAACGCAAACAATAATTTCAGATATACCGCTGGAAAGCACGTTTTCTCCTGATACATAATCACTAATAATATAGGTTAATATCAAAATACAAACCCAAGTTATATAGGGAAATGTAGAAGCGTGTCAGACAACTTTGGCGGCCATATTGATTACGTCATCAAAACCGCTAGAGGGCCAGGAAAATTTGTGTCCCGGGCTTTTTAGACTCGTCTACCCATGTACTATCTGAATCCAAAGTGGCGCATTGGTTGCCGGATGTGAAATGTTTTGGTATAATTTTCAGCTAACTCACCCCACTATTAGAAATTGAAATAGGAAGAACGACTTATCACACTCAAACTATTCCCTCAGAAAACGCTTGATATAGCTTTCTAGAGGATGTAGAATTTTGCATCCCATCCCTTATACAGTTCACAGCAAGCCTGGCAGGGGTCAAATAAGAAGAAACAGAAATTTCGGTAACATTAAATTGTATTGTGTTTGAGGAATATTTATTTCTCACTCTCATGTTACCATAAACCCGTTTTGGGGATGAAATTAAACAGAAATGCAATATAACTTTCATACTTCTCTCCCCAAAACATATTACCACACCTCGTATTGTTTTCTCTATGTCCAGGGTAGAGAAAGTTATGTGACTGCATTATTATCGTGGATTTCATTCTTTAATATTTATTTATAACATGTATTATACTGATATCTTCTCTAATTTGTCAAATTCTAGTTTCATTTATTTCCAAACCCATCTGAGACCCACTGGCAACAATATGTTGTCATGGACACGTGAAGTCAGATTGAAAAATTCAATGCCATAGCCGGCATTTGAACCAGGATCTTCGGCTCTCCGTGCCGATGCTCTAACCAACTGAGCTACCATGGCAACCTGCCGGTACAACATTAAATTCTCCAACTGACTCACAATCCCAGAATACCACCAGGCGTTCTCAATATGAGATACGAACCCAGTGGTGACTTACAAGCTGTAAGTACTTTAAGACCCGGGCTTTATAGTAAACCACTAGTAGGTCACAGTGGAATGATAATTCTTTCACACTGGCCGTGTGTAGGCTAAGATGGACACGTGAAGTCAGAATGAAAAATGCCATCACCGGGATTTGAACCAGGATCTTCGGCTCTCCGTGCCGATGCTCTAACCAACTGAGCTACCATGGCAACGTGCTGGTGCAACATTAAATTCTCCAACTGACTCACAATCCCATTCATTCTTAGTGAGCACTTACATTATGAAACGAAGGTACTGTCACAATTCCAAGTCTCTACCTAATATAGTTTAGGCTTTACGTTGATTCTCTGTCAGTCAGTCAGGACAAAGCCTTTTATATATACTGAAAAGAGATTTATAATTTCTACCTATGATCAGTATTTAAAAACATTACTGTACAAAACATAACTGATCTTATTATAATTAACATATAAGTAGCATAAGCTACTAGTCTAGAAATATAAAAGCTTGTATAAACAATAAATTACTCATAAATATTACTAAAAATTCTTAAAACTGTAAAAAATGTTGTTTAAAGCCCATAGAATAAAAGTCTTGTACTAAAATGCAGGTGTTGTCTTCGTCCATAGATTAAGTCTTGTACTAAAACTACCTCAAAAAACAAATAATAAGAAAATAATCTCATGCTCCCAAAAGCACAATATAATATTATTAACAACATCCCAATAATAAACAAAAAAAATGGACAAAAATAATTTAAATCAGGTGTTGTCTTCGTCCATAGAATAAGTCTTGTACTAAAATCCAGATGTTGTCTTCTACGCGTTTCGACGAAAATACGTCATCTTCAGGTTAATTCTGCATGAACAGTAGAACTCTGTTACGTTGTGGATTGCATGGTCCTTAGTGGGCAATTTATCGAAATGCAATGAGAAATTTTGCAGTAATGTAGGCCTACAGAGTTCCGGGTGGTGTTTATTCAATTTTTTTGCCGGTATTTTCTTAGGTGGAAGTAGCATCCTACTTTTTGTTTCGAACGGATTTTAATTTCACTACTTTCTAACATTTAAGGTTAAGTTACACTGGTTGGCCAAAAGTGGTAATATTTGGAGGGAACAACACGTCTATGTTTGTGTGATCATGACAAAATAAACAATCGTTTCCTTACTAGCCGTGAAAGCAAGACACGTTTTAAAAACTGTATCCTGAAAATGTCAAGTTATTAAGATATTTTGTTACGAGTGTAGAGTTCATAATGTAAAAGATGCACGAATGCCAGATAATAATTTCCATACAATATTGCCACAGACGTGCAGTAGAATTTCAACCGATTGTCGGAAAGCTAAAAGGAGGGAAGATCATCTTATCAGCAGTTGACACCTATTTATATTTGTTCACTGTGATTTGAGCGGTGCTTTTCATCTGTAAACCTATATCTATCGAACAGCTGTCTTATCAGGATTGAGGAGCTTTATTGTGCCGATATAGTACGATTTCCATACCAAGTCCAGCATGAAGTATGTCGTAATTGATTTTGCTTTAAGGTTTAAATAGATACAGCATTTTTTCTACGCCATCATTACTAGATTAATAGTAGCATTGGGAAAGTTTTGTCATCTTCAGTGGTTGAATTATGCCGTTCTGACATACCATAAGTAAATTAAGATTCAAAAATACACCTACAGCACATTAATTAAAAAAAGTAATAAATGTATTGGAGCTGAACTAAGCATCGGCAATGCCACCAGAGGGATTAGGTCAATTGAAAAAATTCGATGACCTCGTCAAGGAACGACCGTTTGACTTTCCAGTTTTTAGTGCAATGCCTAAACCAACTGCACTCTGATATATAACCAACACATGGCATATAGCAGTTGGCGATATGAAAAGCTGTGGGCATGCCAGTGCTGCCGTTATTAATTTTGTCACTGATTAAAATGATAAGTATATTTGTATGACAGGGGATTTTAACGAATCCGTTCAAATTTGACGTCATTACTGTCTACCATTTTCAGCTGCCGTACAAATTCCAATAAATTTTAGGACAAAAGTAAAACATATATTTTTGCCTCTAATTTATAATATTCCTTGACCATCCGTATTCTCTCTTAATGAAATTAAAACATATATTTTTACCTCTAATTTAGAATATTCCTTGACCATCCGTATTCCCTATTAATGAAATTAAATGAAACAGATTCAAAACAGGGCTACTGAGCGACGAATTAACAAGTGTAAGCAGGGCTATTTCTTCCAATAGCTATAGTAGGCCGCAGCCTAGGGCGGAAAATTTTCAAGAGCGGCAGATTTACATTTCCAAAATTTTATTAAGGGTACATACGATAATTTGAACGAATATACACCTGGCAACAGAACGTCCCCTTCATTTCTACTCTGACGTAGCATTAAGGCGCAATTAGACGGGCAACAAGATAATTTCATTAGTTCTGGAAAATATGTAGGCCTACTTTTTACTTAGTATTTCCCAGCAACACATTTTCCGGCAATATTGCCCAAGAAAGATTGAGGAAGTTTGCTGGGAAATGTAGAGCAACTGAATGGATGGACAACAAGGTATTTAGACGAGCAAGAGAATCACATGTTGCCAGCCGGTTTGCAACTTGGATATCGCACTCGGGCATTAGAGTGTTAAAGGTCATGCAGTTACGGAGATTTATATATTTTTCGTATTATATTAAATTTATAAGACGAGTTTATAGTATTTCAAATGTTGGTCATAGGTATCTCCAAATAGGCCTACTACACTTCTGCAGATTCTTTCAGAGAAGGACATTTAAAAACTGTAGGGTCTCAACAATCTGAGTTATGAATTATTAATATTTTAAAAGTTCTAGTGAATTTAATTGTTTTAATCCAGAAACAATTAAGGGGGAAGGCATTAAATTAGTTTTAGTAACATTGAGAGAGTAAGATAACAGATAACATTCCTTTGACTTGCATAGGAATAATAAGAATAGGCCTAACAATAATAATAATTATTAGAAATTATTCTATCCACTTTATCACATCTATACCCGCATTAGCATTTTTGTAGGCATCCTCTCACTTTAATCCATTGAAGATCATCATTATTTTAAAGAATTATAACGTAGTACCTGGTACATATTAATACCATGATTTCTTTGTGATATGTTTTGACTTACATAAAAAAAAGATTTTTGGTTGGTTCGAATCTTATACTAACAAAATAAATGAATAAATGTATTTAAATATTTATTTGTGTGCCTCAGAGATCCCCACAGTGAGGTATGAACAAAAATACCATAATATTGCTATAGGCCTAGTTAACTGCTTTTATTATTTTGCTGTCAAAATCACTAAAAATGCAACGTTGCAAGTTGTGTAAATTACAGAGTAATTTGTTTAAATATTAACACACTTTCTTATGTTATTTGATCTCAAATATTACATTATGTCAGAAAAATATCGGCACTTTTCAAATATTTTGACGAGAAATTATCTACAGACCAATAGATTATAAAACTCGTTGACGGAATTCTCCGGAATATGGTTAAAACGTGGTAGAAAGAATACAATTACCCAAAGGCAATAATGGAAGATCTGTTCAAAGGTCTATCCCTATCAGTGTTGCCATACGTACGACTATAGTCGTACACATACGACTATTTCATATATTTGTACGACGTACGACGCAACCATGTGTCGTATGCCTATTCATACGACTATTTTTAATATTAGCATTTGATCGGCCTACTACCATTTTCTGTTAATTTTTTAGCAATCTACTGCAGAATTTTCAATTTGGATAAACATGAAGTTTTTTGTTTTTTCGTAGTTTATTTTGTATATGCCTACATATCGCTAAATGAATGGCGGAATGTTATAATAGCCATTGTCAAATAAAACTCTGTCCATTTATTTATTATAGTCCAGTTACTCATTGCATACCCAGGCGGCTTCCTTTCGTTAGGAGGACAAGTTTGCCGACAGCTCAACCCATGTTCTTTGTTTTACCGCACCAATCAGCTAGTTACCCCAGCCAATCAAGATCTAAGAATGTCCTGTGGCGATTTTGACAGCTACTCGTCTACTCCGCGTGGAGTGAAATGCATTGTTGCAAGATCAAGTTACAGTAAACAGTAACACGTGTGAATTGAATAAAGCGAAGGAAGAACTGAGGTCAGTGATAACAATGAGAGAATATTGCAACGTTGCTTTTGTTTTGGAAAGCGGAAGCCCAAGACCGATTTAGTCAGATCAGTTAACATAAAGAAACACCGAAACCTTTGAAGCCGACTGGCCATCCAATGAGTGCACTATACACGCTTTTACGGGCTGGTGCCGCACCACGCTTAAGTTGTATTGTGTTGTTATTGCTACTCCTCTCATTTTTCTCCAAATATTTTATATTTTAGCCGCACGTGTGCTAAACGAAGCAATCCAAACCTCTAAAGAAATTATACCGATAAAGAGCATAAATTATACCGCTAAAATTATAAAGAGCAGCTGGTCCTATTGTTTTTCTTTTATTTTGACCAAACATAATAATCATATGATTGTTATTATTAATAGTATAATTATGTTGACACGTCCATATCAAAAGTGACTGTATACTTTAAATAATATTTGGCAATCTTACTGTCTTATGGTTTGTAATGTAATTTAATTATTAATATTTTATTTCTTCCTGCAACATCTGCAGGTAGCCGATGACAAAGAGTACCAACGACAATGTGCTTATGTGTATAGATACGCGAGACCAGTTATCTGAGTAGTAGCGGTGTACAATAAAGTCAGCATGCGAGAGTGGAGCAGTAGCACGTTATAGAACTTACAAAAGCAAATTTTAGCCACAATTTATAGAAAAAATGTCTGTACATTATTATTATTATTATTATTATTATTATTATTATTATTATTATCATCATCATTATTATCATCATTATCATCCTGACAATTCGCAAAGTGTACGACGATTTTAACTAGCGTACGACTATTTTCAGTTGTTGGTACGACTGTTTTACGTTTGTGATCTGGCAACCCTGATCCCTATACCTTGGGTCCATCCTATTAGAACGTTCGGTCCTAGAATATACTGTAATTTTAAGTAAAGTTTTAAAATGAACTTTGCAAAATGTCCGACAAATTCAGATTTTTATTATAGGTTTTTGGTTTGACGAAAGAAGTCGTATGGTATGTGCCATAAAAAAATTAATAATATACAACCTCCAGGTTATTATTTATTATCTGAGTAAATACTAATAAAGCTCTAATACAATTAATGCTCTAATACAATCTGTCCTCCAATACGGTATCATTGGCTGGGGAGGAAGTGGCACTTCTGTATTGACTCCTTTGATTCTAATACAGAAGAGAATTATAAAAATTTGTTTAAAAAAGCCTATAGAATATCCAACAGAACTGATATTTCCAGAATTTAATGTTATGACTGTAGAACGAATTTATAAGATCACACTTTTAAAATACTTTCACAAATACCGCAACGTACATGCATCGGATCCTCATAATTACAATACTAGAAGAAATAATACATTACCTTTAATAGAACCAAAATACTTCACCTCTTCTGGCTCTAAACATAGCGTTTATTCAGGTCCAAGACTCTATAACTCTATAATTAGATCACATCCAGAAATAGTACATATGAACAACAACAAATTCAATAAGTTTATCAAAAATCTTATTTCATAGTTCAAAAGTTATTTCACTCTGTACTTAGTAGACAACTAAGGAACGATTTTATTTGTAATAACTCAGAGTTTCAATTTTGTTCTTACTACTTTTCCTTTTTTCTTTTTACTTTGTTCTTTCATTTTTATTATTACTTTTTTAGGTATTGATTTAATTATATTTTCTTTATGTATTTGTAATTTGTATTTGTAATTTGTATTTTGTAATGTAAATGGCTGAACTGTGCCCGAGCACGAGCGCTTGCTCATTCGGGTGGTCTTGTTTTGTATAAATATTTATTAAATAAATACTGGCAAATAAATTTAAAAAAAAATTATTGATCCGACTATTCAACAGATTTACACTTCCTAGGCGAAGAAAAAAATCATAAAAGAGAGTGAAGTTAAAGTCATCAATATTATATATGACTTAGGACCACTTTAATTACTGCTGTTTTAAGGGAGGATATTTACACGGAACTACATGGTACAATACCTGAATATTTTCTATGACTTTTCCACTCAAACGCCGCGTGATTGATATTGGCCAATAACGTTTAGCAGTTTCTCGGATGTAGACCAATCACGAACGTTTATCTTTTAATATCCTTCCTCGGATCGCTGATATGTAATTTTATCTGATAAAACGTCAGTTCGTTACTGGACAAGTAAGGCATCAACGTGCGGTAATTAATACGTCATGATGCTTCCATGATCATTATGAAAACACAATATTATTTTATACAACATAACTTTTTGGGATATCGAAATAAAATAAATGTCCAATGTTCAAAAACACAATTTCGATTAGGTACAAGCCAGTTCAAGTGCTTTTATAGCTTTTGACGTAAACAATCGATCATCGAATCGATTCGTGGCCTGTTCGTTCATCTAGTATGCCTTGATCTTACAGCTGACAGAATTTTGACAACGAAGTAAGAAAATAATTACTATTTACAATATCCGTTACATTTTATTCAAGGAATAGTCTTAATAAATCTTACACGAGATTACGAGTTTCATCGGATAAATTTGCTCGAACTTCGTTCTCGAAAATATATCGATAAACTCGTAATCTCTCGTGGGATTACCTATGATAAAGCGCATTCGAGTTATCGCGCATACAGACACACTGACAGACAGACAGACAGACAGATGGACAGACATTTTCCCGTCCATCACACAATCTCACAAATTACCATTCTAGCACTCAGTAATAATAGGCTATATTAGACTATATATAGTTCAAATCTTTACTTAGTAATGGTTTTTCTTATTTCTCTCCTACAGAATTCGAGCTTACATAGGCTAATTCACATACATAGATAGTGTAAGAATTATTATTTTTAAAGCGTGCATGATTGTAGATTATTCTTAACTGAAGTTTTAATGATATTTATCACGAGTATAAAAGTGTCTGAACTTCAAGAAATTGTACTTTAATTTCCTGAATTAAGTGTGTAATAATTATATGTAGGTCCTTACCTAGGTCTATTTACTTACAACCTTGACCTACAAGAGTTCAAATTTATACACACTTGGATTCTTTACTCGACATAATTTTCCGGCTTTTATTTTATACACATCTTCTTTCAGCCCTCATTCCGTATCATGTAAGGAAGTTTGCCTTACTCCAGCACATTACTCGCATCTACTTAATAGTGACACAGACATGCGTATTGACTATAGGGCCAGCTCTAGAGCGGAAAATAACTAGCCCTTTCACTGTCCAAAACATTTCCGCGCCAACTATACGTAGCCTCGTACGGGTATGGGATATCGGATCAGGTAGGCTATCGTTAGGGATGGGTTATCGGAAGAAAAATATCGATATTGATGAGGTATAATCCATATTTATATCGATAACAGTATTATATCGGAAAGAAAATATCAATGTTTCAAAAAGTTTGCTAAGTTGATAGTTTTGTACTTAGCACTCAGAAATCGTTAACACGCGACGTATGGAACCTGATGTATTTTTTTAGCCTACAGTGATTTAGGGAATAGTCCGGCATCACTGCTTGTATGTTACGCGTACTTTTGACGGGTAAGTGTAACTGAGACGCTCTTGTAGCAGCAAAACTCAAACTGGCGACCAGAAATGCTGAAAATAAAATGTGTAATTAAACGTTGATAGCTGTCAATTCAATGATTTATAATAATGTTTCAATTTTATGTACTTTTAACTTGATATTGCCTAAAACGTTCATTTTACGCATTTTTATAAGTAGGCCTAAATAAATATTATATTAGTGTATTTTTGTTTGTCTTTCTCACCCTTTTGTAAAAGTTGATATTAAGTCAAAGAGCAATATCGATATCACTATTATCGGAATTGAAATTTCGATGTCAAAATATCGGATGTTTTCCCATCCCTAGTAGACTATATGGTCCGCCTGCGTAGTCGCATGGTCTTCTGGTTAGCGCCGCTGGCAAAGGACCCGCAGGCCCGGGTTCGATCCCTGGTACTTCGAATATTTCAGAAGGAGGTCTGGAACTGGGTGCATTCAGTGTCGTGATACAAACAGAGGAGTAGTAGTAGTAGTAGTAGTAAATGATTTATTTTGCCTGGCAGAGTTAAGGCCATAAGGCCTTCTCTTCCACTCAACCAGGTTGAGTACTTGATTAATAATTTGCGGTTCTGGTTACAGAAACCATCATCAACGGCCGTCGGTGCCGGCATGCTGACCACATGCCTCCACTCCTGCCTTCTGTTTATGGTAGATGACGCAGCGGTCGGATGGTAGGCCTAGTCCCTCCAGAGGTGTAGTGATATGAACTGCTCAGAAATAGCCAAGAAACCATCATTAACGGCAGTTGTAGTTTAAATGTTGGAGACAAGCAGTGTCTACCAATGACGTCGGTAAAATACAGAGCTGAAAATCATAGCGATGGGACGCTATATTCTATTCCTTACAGGATGTTGTAACATATTTATATGTAACAAGTGCGTGCTGGTTGTTGCCTTCTCCAACCTCATCGCATGGTCGGCTTGGCTTCTCTTGCGTTCCTCTTGCAAGTTTTGTATTTCATTCTCTTTCTTTTCTATCTTGGATTTAAACTCAACAAATGACTTCCTTAAATCACTGACAGCTTTATGGATGTCGTCTTTCAAATCTTTTCTCAATTTATTAGATTTTTCAGTGACACCAATAATTGCAGAGCGCTTTCAACGCACGTATCAACATCATCCGCCATCTTAAAAAAATATTGTATTGTATTAATTAACAACATAAGGATTACACCAAAACATGTAGTATTACTATTTTAATGGAACATGTTTATGTTATACATAAAAAAATTACAAAATTTAAAAAAATGTAACAAGTGGTAGGCCTATAAGAATATGATTTTACTTCACTTTGTTGGCGTGTAGGTTTGTGTACTGTACTCAATGGAAATAATCAACCGTAGTTTTAAAGTGACCTGCGAACGTTTTTACAGTCCTAGGATATAGTTGAATACTCTATTTATTATTGCATGGAGATGACTCCGAATTTTTGTCTTAACAGTTACCTTTATTATTATCTTAACCTAGCCTAATACGTTATAATATTACTTTGTCCTGGAGTGTCTTATAAATCGAGAGAACCTGAGTCAAATATCAAAATATCTTATTATTTGCAGATATACACCAGACGAGGAGACATGAAGACTTATTAGCATGTAATAAACTACAAAAGTCAGCAACTACACTGAGCAAGACCGCAATTGCAAATGGAAAGAATACAACCTCCGGAACTCCTTCAGTAGAAAGTACTGCTGAGACCCAGCGACGCCTGAAATTGAAACAGAATCTGAAAGTTGAGTTATGTTCGAGAGATCTCTGGAGAAAATTTCATTCTCTGGGAACAGAAATGATCATCACCAAAGCTGGAAGGTAAGTTTTAAATATAATGTATTTTACTACAGAAATGTGTATATAGGCCTATATATGTAGGCCTACATACATACATACCGTACATACGTATATCGAATAAAATATTTAGTCTACACACACACATATATAGGTAGGCCTATATCGAATAAAATATTTAGTCTAGAGGTAATTAATAAATACATACTGTACCTACGCCTAGCATATCCGTCTATTAAGTGGATAGGTGTATGAAACTCGTCCTTCAGATGTAGACGCTGCGGGCGGAGACTCCTATAAATCAATGCTTGATGGATGATGACGATGATGATTATGAGGATGATGTGAATATTACTCCGGAGCAACTGATTTCAGAAGTTGTTTCAGCTTGTGCAATAATGCTTACAAGAATACCGGAAGCAGAATATTTTTATGTAATAATAATTTTAGTAAGCCTACAATACAAAAATACAAAATAAAATATAATAATAAATATTATAGCCTAATTATATTATAATATATAATATTATTATAATAATATTTACCGTGCAAGGTAACGAAAGTTTTTTACACCCGAATGAGCAAAATGCTCGGAATCGAGTGCATTTCAGTTCCAAAAATGTTCTAATGTTATTTTTTAAAAGTGCATATATTAAAATATAAAAGAGAACTAAAAACACATTCATAAAATCACAAATACAAGATAAAAATAACATAAACACATATCCACATGACTGTTAGTGTTTCGTTGTAAAATGTAGCCTATACCAAGAACATGAATAGGCCTAATAGTATTTTAGAATACCTATTTTATAATAGGCCTGTATCTTATGCTGTTTTTTAATTGATGTACAGTATATTCATTTTATTTATATTAAAAATATATATTATTGCATAGTCAACTCATGTTTCAGTGTAGCTGACATATTACATTAAATTTCAATTAAGGGTAAGGAGGTAATTCGTCTTGTGATGAGGGTGAAAATGTGTTTTAAAATTATATTTATGTTTATGGAGGAAAATAAGTAAATTTATTTCATATAGATTCATAACCTCTAGTACAGGGGAAGTCAACTACGTCTTGTGATGACGTTTGTGGAGCAAGTGCATGCGGCTCCCTTGTGTGTGACGTCAGCAAGAGCGCACGGTAGTAGGGGTGTTTAGAGTACGCTAGATTTAGGTACTAGAGGACCTATTCATTTTAGCTCTGTGGGTAGAACAACTTCTGATTGGAAATACGGAGCATTTTTCAAAGTTAATGCAAGTACTCGATCCTGATAGTGTTCTCTCTGCAGAACATGTGTTAGTTCTGCAAAACATTCTTCTTCAGTTCGAATCGAGGTTTCAGGATGTGGAAAACCTTTCTCCAATGCTTAAACTTTTTGCTACCCCATATTCAGTTAATGCCAAAGACGTTCCTTGCCGGTATCAGTTGGAACTGCTAAACTTACAATGCGACGATCTGTTAAAGGACAAATACGAACGTAAAGTGGTCTTGGGTAACTTTTACAGAAATTTCTCTGAAACCAGATTCCCGAAACTTGCCGCACGAATATTATGTAATTTTGGATCGACATAATGTGGCCGAACAATTTTTTTCACTAATGAAATGTGCAAAGCTCAAATCAAGAAGTACATTGTCAAATCACAACCTAAATGTAGTCTTCGATTAAATATTGCTCAAACATTACGTCCCAACATTGATAAACTTGTTAAAGAAAAAAAGAGACAGGAAAGTCAGAAAATTGTTACTGTAATCTTGTATCATCTAAGGTGCAGACGAGCTTGTATGGTAATTAATTCAGTTCATTTTTTTATTATTTTTATTGTAGTGAATTATGTTAATTCAAATGATAGTATTGTCTATTTTTGTCAAAGAACATAGATTTTGTGGAAAGGCAATTGTTCTCACAGAATAGAAAAATATAATTATTTATAATATGTTAAACTGCTGTGCTATAATTAACCGATAAATTATCAAGAAAATCGACTGATGTTTCATTAACTCGGAAACACGTATTACCTAAGTTCTAACCCCCTAAATTCCCGCTGCCCGCAATACTAATGCCCCTCTCTTCCCCCCTGTTCACTGATGCCCCATTTCACATACTCCTCGCAGAGGTATAACGCGAGCAGTCAGAGCAGAAAGCAATGACGTCACAGAGCAACCTTCTGTCTTCCCCTGCTCTAGTACATTAAATTAAGAGAAAAATTTCGTTGGGTAATCAAAGGTTTCTTGAAAATCTTTATTAACTTATACGTTTCCTAATAAAGGAGCAACAGTAGATTTCGAAGTGCCTCCCCAACCAGATATTCCGTATTGTATTAAAGCTAAGTAGGCAGAACGTAAAACAGATAGACTATAGGTATGTACGAACTCAAAATCATAAATTTATTTTCACTTTTACACTTTTACGCAGTAGATACTTATGCAATGTGTTTATCCCACTTAAAACTGGCGCATAATTATTCCTACTAACAAATTTTAACTTTTATTTCATGTAAGCACAGTTTTAACAATTTTTTTAATCTAAAAAGTTTTTGACAAGATTTTATCTAAAATGTTTTTAACAAGTCCGAAGTCTAGTCATTAGCCTACTCATTTCGATTACACATCTTAAAGAACAAACGCGCTAATCATCGTCCGAATCATCAATACCTTGACAAGGAACATTAAGTTATCCGTCTACTTCGCGGATAATATTGCAAAATACGTAGCTTTATATGACATGACAAAACAAGGCGTACAAAGCATAGCCTACATAGCGTGGCGGTCTGTGTGGCCTAAGCATTACATGTTTAGACTTATATGAGACATAGAAAAAACTGTTGGAGAAATGACATGTTGGTGAGGTCATGCAAGCAGCCTTCGGCACCTTAACGGCGACTGTTAGTCATGTAAATTGCTTACAAATAGCCCTCACAATTAAGTAGGGTGATTGCTTTTATTCACGGTTCAGTTGGCATAGAGACCGGGGATCGGAAGCATCAATTAGATCAAGACCGCGTTGAGAAGGCAAACACAACACATCCCTTATCATAACTTGTGCGCGTAGCTTTCCAGCTGTTAAACAATAATTCTTAATTATTTCTATTATAAATAGGAAGGTTGAGTTTAAGAAAATTGGCGTAAAGAGTATAGCTTTGCTCAAAAGGGAACACTTTTTGGGGTTCTAGAAAGATTCTTTTTAAGATCTGTGTTTTCACGATAAATTGAAGCATAGATAAGGTTCAACGTATCCACCTAATTGTCTTTGATTTCTGATGATGAATGTAATAAAAAAATTGAAAGTACGATTCATGTAATACAAAAATTAAGAGAGGGTAATATTGTTCTGAGCAATTATTGCCCTCAGAATCATTTTCATTTTCTTATTTGCTACTTAGGTCTGTGACCGTCGTTGGTGTGCCGGCATTTTGTGTCCCGCAGAAGTTCTTTTTACATGCCTGTAAATCTATAGAAATGGGCTTAGCGTATATAATTTACAATTTATGTTCACATACGTTATGAAATTCTTAAATTAACTCTGGTGAATTAATAATTTTAATAAACATTATTATAATTATTCTTATTTAATAATGATTAAAAATAGTCTAATAATAATAATGATGTTGATAATGATGATAATAATAATAATGATGATGATAATGTAATAATAATATTAATAATTGCTTTGCGAATTATGATCTTGTAAGTTTTAATCACTCTGGCAGAAGGATTTTTAGAACCATTTTAAGGGTACGCCTGAAGAGAATTATTTTCGGCGAGACGAACCCTGAGAAAAGTGGATACTTTTTTTAACGACGATATTCAGCAGTTACTTTACTCAACATGTAGGAGATTAGTGACAGTAATAGGCAGACTAAGAAGGTCGTTCGTGAAGTGCGAACGGAAGATAGCAAGATGATTTCGGTGAACCAAAGTTAATGTAATCCATACGGATGACCGAGCATAGGTGAGAGGGCGAAGTTAAGCTGAAAAATCAAACCAACCAATTGAAAAATAAGAAAAAATGGTATAAGGTTATTTTCCATTAGTATTTAAATGATGTGCTGTTCTTTTAAGTCTTATGTTGTGTGGGAGGACTTTACTTGCTAGATTCTACCAACAGTTACAAAATAATTGTTGAAAATACTTGAAATATCTTTTAAGTTATTTATCATAATACCTTGAGAATTGCCTTAATTATTTTGCATTGTATTTATTTTATTAAATTTTCAAGTTGAATTTAAATGACTTGATTTTTCGTCTATTTAATTTAGAGTACGAGCTATCTATGTTATTAAAATTTTAAAATAATTGATAATTCTTCAGCAAGAGCATATTATGTAGAATTAAATGTGCATCTAATAAATTGTACAATTAGGAAACAATTTCATTAAAATATAAATAGTTGCTGGGAAAGAAGCACATTTAATTTACAATAACTAAATACCTCTAAGAAATCATTTTCTTATAAATTCTTACACATTATTTTGAAGTCGGATAGGATAAGAACTCAATAAAATAGAGGAATGAATTTCTTTAAGAAATTTGCTGTTGCAAAACTGTCTGTTTTTAGATTTTAAAAATTTAATACGATTAGTAAGACATATTAATAAAATACCCTTGAATGATGATATTATATAACAGCTAAATTAAACTATAACTTGCTGTACACAATTCATTATATATTAAGTAGGCTATTCTTGTTGATATTTAAGTAAGACCCCCAATATTATAAACCAGTCCCTGTAAATTACATATATAACAAAAAATGTAAGTACAAATATTAATTAATATATTTTTTAAACAATCGAGGGTAAAAGAAGCACTTTTAACGGTAGACGATATTAGGCCTAATTGAAAGGAGAAAATTATGCCTCTGAGTGTTATAAAATTATGACACTCCAGGGTGACCAACTTTGATTGCTTCGCATGGAAAATAGGCCTACTCTTTTAGTTAAGAAAAATTGCATATAATTATTAAAGTGATTCAGTCTTATTTAAATTGAAAAAGTTAAAATGAATTACACCTTTTTAAACACATTTTCTCACGGTGGTCGCAAAAATGTCATACTTGTTGGCTGAAAAGCGTTGTCCATTCCATCTCTTACATTGGCAGCCATGTACGAGAAATCAATATCCGCTGTCTGCGCAAGTGCTTTCCAGGTGGCAGAAGAGTTCACGAACAGCTGCAGAGCTCCCAAAATGTCTGCAGCGTACATATTAAAGTCTATTATTTCACAAATATTAACACCGTGCTAAAAAATAATAATTAAATAAATAATAAAAATAAAATGCAGTGTATGATATGCGTGGCAAAATTACTTTATTATGCTCGTAAGATTGCTTCACTCACCTCGGGCTTCACGGGCACGTACTCGCAAAATAAATCCTTCTTTTAGTCCTTGTATCAGAAATAATTATTATTCCACGTTATATTTAATTGTTATAGGCCTATATTTGATTTATACAGTGTGTTCTGGAGGTAGGTTCCAATATTTAGAGAGACCTAAGAACAAGTCTCATAACATTCAATTGACGAACGTTCCTAATTTCGAATTAGCCCTAATATCTCAGTAGGCCTATCTACTTAATTTTTTATTGCGAAATTCGAAATGGTAATGGAAGAAGGGGAAAATATGTAAGACAGAGGTAAAGCTGCCCTCTCTGATCAGTAAGTTTCATTATTGTTCCCAATTTCGCAATAAATAGAGAAATAAAATCAGGTAAAATGATATAACAAAAGGTCAGAATGCTTTTTAATCAGTGAAAATTTCAATTATGATAGCCCCATGCAGAAAATAAGTTATTTTTGTAATAGATCTCCGAGTTCAGAACGATTCATTAAGCAGGGCTTACGGAAGAACTGAGGTCTAAAGTTTGATCCTTAACCTTAATTCATATTGATATACACTGATATAATAAATTCTTAAAATATTCCAACATTTTACAAAATGCAATGACAATAATGTTAATGATGTAATAGGCCTAATGATTCGCTGACATGTTTGTTTCAAATTTAAAGCAGCCGTAAAGGTTATGAATGAATTACAGTTAATCTGAAATCAATCTGTCAGGAATTACTTAGGTATATTGCTCCACAGGAGCGAAAAGAAACATACTCACATTAAAACATAATGCGCATATCGGTAGCCATTCATATCGATAGAAACACAATATTATATCAATATTCATTGGCCAGTTGTGTTTTAAATGTTTTATTTACACTGACATCGTCATAAATAAATGAATCAATCATTGCGGCATATCAATAAAATCAGATAAATTGATATAACAAAGTGCCAGAATCTTTTTGTTTAATCAGTCTGCATATCTGCATTTAATTAAAATAAATAATTTTTAAAAATTGATTACCGAGTTAACATCCAGATTGATTCGTTAAGCAGGGCTTTACGGAAGAAGAAAGGTCTTGTTTAAAAAAAATCAGATTAAAATCGTCCTGCATCAGCAGAACTATACAGATTTGTGATATCTTGACAGTCGCACACTCACATAGAAATAAAACAAACAAAAAATGTGAAATTGGCCGGATACTGGATTTGAACCAGGGACCTCTAGAATGCGAGTTATCATCTCGGCCACCTCTCTCAGTATAACGGTCTACTTTATTAAGCATATGTGAAGGAAAAGTGTTATTTGTCATATCTAACAGTATTGCAATTTCCAAAGCCGTATATGAACAGTGTAAAAAATAGCCTATGTTGTCATAACTGATTTCCATTTGATAAATTCTTTCTAATATATTATCATAAAATAGGTACTAAATTGAGTATTAGGCCTACTCCGGTACCGGTCAACCGATTTGGTTCATTATTGACAGGCTTCTTTCCATGGACGTAATAAATTAGTATACAAAGTTTCATGAAAATCCGTTAAAGCGTATTTGAGTTATCGCGAGTACAGACACACGGACGGACGGACGGACGGACGGATGGACGGAAAGACATTTTCCCGTCCCCCACACAATCTTATAAAGTACCATACTGGCACTTAATAACGATTGGCAATTTGTTACGTTATGTTTATTGTGGGCAATATTGTAGCGTCTAATATCCATTACAAAATTAATACTTGTATTAAATTGGAAATGAAAGCATGCTCTTTAATTAGTAATTTCGCCTATTATTTATATTTACAGAATTGATTACAATAGGACATTAGTTACGGGAGCTTGGCCGCTGATTAGTTGACCGCGAGCCGATCAAATTGCTTCGAATTGTCGGAGAACGAAGATTAGGCTATATTACCCAGATGAGATAGTTAATTACTCTTTATTTCGATAGCGGTCAACGGATTTGGTGCAAATTCCATAGGCTTCTTCCCATGGACGTCGCAAATCAGTATACCAAGTTTCATGAAAATCCGATAAAGTGTATTTGAGTTATAGCTCCTTTCTTATATAAGCTTATTACCATTAAAATAGGCACTAAATTGGGCATTACTCCGGTACCTGTCAACCGATTTGGTCCAATATCAATAGAGTTCTTTCCATGGACGTTAAAAATGCGTATACCAAGTTTCATGAAAATCCGATAAAGCGTATTTGAGTTATCGCGCGTACAGACACACGGACAGACATTTCCCCGTCCCCCACACAATCTCATAAAGTACCATACTGGCACTGAATAAAATATTAAGATAGTGTAAAATTAGGACTACCGCAAAATTAGGAACTTGTGTGATATCTTCTATGGAATCAAGAACATTTACCATCCCTGTCTGAGCAGCATATCTTCTATTTTGAGCTCTTTGGCACGAAACGAATGGAAAAACAGACAAGAAATAAAATCAGGTAAACTGATGTAACAAAGTGTATGCTTTTGTTTAATCAGTTATAATTGCAATTATGATATGCAGAAAATGAATTTTTTTTTTTAAATTGCTTTCCGAGGTAAGCTCCAGATTCATTAATTAAATAGAGCTTCAGGGAGAACAAAGGTCTAGTTTTTTAATCAGCTTTAAATCGTCCAGCATCAGCAGAACTATACAGATTTGTGATATCTTGACAATCCCACACCCACATAAAAATACAAAAAATATATGTCAAATTGGCCGGCTACGGGAATTGAACCAGGAATAATCAAAATGTGAGTCCAAGACGTTACCATCTCAGCTACTTCGCTCAATTTAACGATCTACTTTCATAAGCGTATGTGAAGGAATGATGTTATTTGTCATAGCTAACTGTATTGCAATTTCCAAAGCCGTATATGAATACTGTAAAACAATATGTTGTCATGATAACAAATTTGCATTTGATAAATGCTTTCTAATATATTACCATAAAATAGGCACTAAATTAGGCTTTACTCCGGTACCGGTCAACCGATTTTGTCCATTATCAATAGGGTTCTTCCCATGGACGTTATAAATGCGTATACCAAGTTTTGTGATAATCCGATAAAGCACACACGGATAGACGGACAGACATTTTCCTTTCCCCACACAGTCTCATAAAGTACCATACTGACACTTAATAAACGTCTGTAAACGTGGGTAGGCTACTATCCAGTATTCACTACAGCAAGTGCTCATTATGACCACCACTCATTACAATGCGTCCTTCCTTCCTTCCTTCCTTCCTTCCGCCTTACTTCTGGGCTCACAGTTGAAAATCTAGTGATCTGACAGGATCGGAAACTTTTCCTGATTTCTCAGGATCCATGTTTCAAGGACTTTTTTCTCTAAATATTGGAACTTTTCTAAAGAAGTGCTGTTCTGTCGGCAGTTGGTAATTGCTAGCTGATTTCTCAAAATATATGAAGTTTAGGATCCATTTTCAATTTTTTCATTTCCAGATGATATAAATACATTGGGTTACAACTTTATTATCCGCCAAATAGACCTATTCCACAAATTATGTATTCCTTTTATCTTTTCTTTACGTTTACGTGTTCGGAATTTGTTGCAGAAATAATTTGTTATGCATAACAAACAATTTCTGCAACTAGGGTATTTCTTTACAAAAAACACTATAGGGCCTATAAGAATTGATGTCTATAGCAAGATAAATACAACAACATAGTTCTTCAGTCAAAAACATTTGTGGTAATACTTCAAATTGCAAGATACGTTGTAGTGAACGAAATATTACATAAGCGAAACATTCTTACTATACCTCTATATAATTATGTCAGTTTTATAAAATAATATACTATTATTTTAGGATTATGTACATTAGAGAAGTTTTGCCCACATATGTGTATATTTATTATTAGATTAAGAGGTTTAAATGTCCCACAAATACCTGTTCATCTGATTTTACCATTGTTTAATCAACGTAGCCTACTACTTTGAGCTGAAATTTATGATTTTGTAAGTGTGTACATGTTTTTAAATGTGAATATAACTTTGTTATACATACAAATACATGTCAGCATCTTAACAGGTAAGAAACGCACAAATAATAAAAACTAAGTTCAGTTATATATATTTTGACATATTTCTTCTTATATTGACTGTTGGGTATTAAATAGAAAAAATAAATATCCTTTATTTTCTATGTAGGAATTTATGCTATAATGATTGGTGGTATATTTGGCGGATAATACACTTTTAACGTACTCTAGGACTCCTTTTGTTGTTCTGATGCATACTACGCCCTCTCTAAGTGCAGAAACCTTTTTTCGAAACTCTCCAGGGTGTGAACTATAGAGAGCGGCAGAAAGGTGTAAGAAGGGGAAGAGAGGTAATAGGAAATGAAGTTGGTTTGCTTCCTTAGCACCCTATTTAACATAGACAGAGAGCTGTGGTGCGCTAACTAATTTATTTGTCCATATATCAGGCATGGAGAAAGAAAGGTATATACACAGCCCTGAGCAGGGTGTTATTACTGATTACCTCACTCATGTGGCAAACGACATGACCAATTGCCCGTGAATCCTTATTACTCCTCACCCACACACACTAATACACTTCTCTGCCTCTTATCTTAACAAGATAAGCTTAGTAAACAACGTACTTGAACTGGCAAATTAAGTAAATATCTTAAAACAACTAAAACTAGAGTGTATTTGAACCTAGATTTATTTGTCAAAATTTAAAAGATGCATTTCGGCACCAGTTTCCCCATCTTCAGTTCTTTAGTTCCTAAAATGTAAAGAGATATTCACCATCCGATCGTTACACGTGTTACTCGTGTTCGCGCGCAGATCCAAAAAATAATATTCAACGAAATGTCTAATGTATCGTTTTGATTCATATTTAGGACTGTGCTCCGATTGTGCTATGGCCGTGTACGAGTCGTGTCTGTCTTTTCACATGTGGGTCTGTGCTTCGGTGTTCGTGGCGTCTTCTGCAGAATTCTTTGGTATGCACAGTATATGCAGAAATTTACCTTAATGTATAAATGTATATAAACATTTATATTTTACATCTGTTCATATTGACTTGGCACGGTTGTTTTCTAAAAGCTCAGATAAAGAAGATGGTATTAGGTTCATAATTCGATTGCGACCAAAGAAGGAAAAGGAGTTTCACAGATTTTCGGTGACTAAGAGATGACCCAAAAGATTGTAAAATATTTTCAGAAGTGTTAAATTCAAATTTAAGTCGTCCACTGTGGTGTAGAGGCAGCG
Source organism: Ectobius pallidus (assembly GCA_964059195.1). Classification (NCBI taxonomy): domain Eukaryota; kingdom Metazoa; phylum Arthropoda; class Insecta; order Blattodea; family Ectobiidae; genus Ectobius; species Ectobius pallidus. The sequence goes on along the minus strand of CAXKWD010000010.1, from coordinate 23,386,928 downwards.
TGTCCTGCTCTAGACCAGAGGATCGAGGGTCCAAATCCGGGAGCGGTCGATGGATTTTGCAGAAAGTATAAATCCTGGTCACGGAGTTCTCCTAGAGGGACTCTGAGCTGGGGTCCCATGCCGTAGATTGACGGCACTCTGATGAAATCCAAGCTTACATTAGAACCTCCGGACAAAATTCCTCGGCACTTTCACGTCTAATTAATACTTCAGTTTCCTCTCAAGGGTTGTGAGGCGATAGGCTTACCACCTGTTCCTTTACTCTCTCTCGAAAAATTAAGGAAATAATTTAATGAATGTATATATTCTAAAAATAATTTAGTTAGCCTACCGTACCTAACTTTTGAAAATTCAGATATATCAACACGTTTAAGTTAGAGATTTTCCTTACAACTAATATTCACTCTATTAGTACATTAGTCTTTAGGTATTCTTATGAATATTCGTATCATTGATGTTAAGTACCGAGTGGAGTGGCCGAGGTAGTAACGTCACAACTATTGGCTGACAAATCTGAGTTTTGGTTTCTCGGGGTTTTCCTCACTCACAAAGACTAATGCCGGATTGCTATTCTGGGCGTTCCCTGTCCGATGTCTGTCTATGTTTGTGTTGTATGGGGAGGGCTTGTATCTTGCTGATCAGTGATCACAGATCGGGGTGATCCCTCTATGTTCTATCTAAATATATCTATGATCCAAAGATTTGTTCCTTCCCCTACAGGCATTATAGCATAAGACCCTTATAAAACAAAGTAAATTAGTTAAAGAAAAAACAGAAAAAAGAAAGAAAGAAATAAATAAAGAAAGAAGTGATGTCCTCACTCTGACTTCCTTCCACATGTAGATCTAGGCCTATAATATTTTATGCTATATAAATTGGGGATCCTATTTCTCGGTGAATAAAAATGTTAAATTTCGTTTAAAAAAAGTGATATTAATCAGCATAACAAATTTATTTTTGTGTTATTAAGGATGAAAAGGAAATAAACGTATTTCTGGAAAATCATGTCATGGATGGGGTTTTAGGATTTTCGTTTTGTGTATTTTTAAGATTCTTACTAGTTGACTATCAACACTTGTCTGTAGCCTATCTAGACTGGTTAACACAATCTCCTTGTCTACAAGTCTAGGTGCATTAGGTATATTATAACTACTGGATACCAAAATACAGCTATGTCTATATTGAAATAAAATATAAAATGCATTCGACTAGGAATGGGATTTAGTGATAAATTAATATGGGCCTAAGCTATAGCAAAAATCAGTTTCCATGAACATCTCTAAACATCCTATTTTTAAGATATATCGTAAGATATATCTCGACACATCCTATATCGTAAGATATGTAAATTTTAACTCAAATAATTATTTTTTTCTAGTTCTTTATAACTAGACTTCGGATTTTAGGTAAAAACCTATTTTAATCCTTAAGTGATGTATGGACGAAATCTTGTATATGCATGTTTCATAAGTTACTGTGCCTAAAACTGATACTTTTATAGGACCTAAAACAGCCTGTTATTACGTTAGAGCCTAATATTGCCTTTTTGCTTGTTTTTCCTCTAAAGTTCAAAATAAGTTACTTTTTGTTATAAATTCTAGCATTTATTTTCAGTTATAGTGTTTTTCTCCCGACTCCCGCATCAAATAAAAAGAATGAAGAAAAAAAACTTCTCTGAATCACTGAGGGATACAAGGGGTTGAATATGCTAACGTGCGTAGCTTCTGGACGCAGGGATTAGGTTTTCACTGTTATGGTAGTAATACAAGCCCTAGTAATAGGTCCATATAATTCTGTGTACCATAGGCCTATATCTGTGTTTTATCATGATTGTTGATTAATGGTGACTTCAATAAATATAATATTCTGCATTGCAATTGAAATATTTCAGAGAATTGGCAACTTAACGATTTTATAAGAGACTATTTTACGATTTTTAGAACCTATTTTAGGTACCTAAAACAGCATTTTTAGCGACCTAAAAGTCCGGAGTCTATTTATATCTTATGCATGTCTCCTAAATCAACATTAAGTGGTTTGTTGAATGTTTATTTCCATTAACGTACACATATAGTTATTCTACTTTTGATAAGCATAGGCTATTATTTAAATCCTTTTATGAAGGATACCTTTTTAAAATCTTAGATTTCACTTGAAAAATAAAATTCCTTTCAAAAAAAAATTCTCATCAAAAGGATTATTTCGCAAAATCACAAAATTTCGTGTTTTGTTAGGAGTATTTCGGCCTAGAATTGTTTCAAGGATAGAATGTTCACTTTAATGATGGTATTAACCACAAACCGTCATTATTAACGAAAAGTAGGAATCTTATAAAGACATCTATCTTGATGTAGAAAAGTAAACCATCTTGAAGCAGGACGAACCATTCTTCGTCGAAACTTCCCGAAGTCCGCCTGTGCTACCCTAAGGCGACACTTGGGCGACCAGTTTCAATTTTCACTTACAGCGTAGGCTACTTACAACCGGGCGATAACTTAACAGTGGGGTCTATAACCCTCTGTTGGGTCGTTCATGACACAAACGAACAGTCGGCGCCCAGTCCTATATGTAATAATACCAAATTGTTTTTTAATGAAAAAAATAATTTAATTTGCCGTTTAAGACGACAGTACACCGTCAGAGCACGGTCGTAGCCCAGGATGTACGCGTGGAGATGTCTCAGCCTCATGCAAAGCCATATTCTTCAAGGTGCAAAACTTACGAAATTCCTGAGTTTATGCAAGGTGACTTACAGCCTTGCTAATAATTCATGTTTTTTTATACCAGGAATGTACACAGCCGAGGGGTGAAATGTTACTATAGTCTTACAACCTAGAAAGAAACCTGCGCGAACGAAGCTGCACTTCCTGCAGCAATCATAGCTTCCTTCCTTCCGCGCAAGTTTCTTTCTAGCTTGTAGGACTATGATAAATAATCCCTACTTAAAAGAAAGAATGTGTGCTACTCAATATTGGCAAGTTGTACATACTTCCCATGGTCTGACATTCTTGAATAAACTTCACGTAAGTAAAATAATAAAGATGCCGATATCTGTAAAGGCAGTTCTTTCGGTGGATGTTGCGGTTGAACTTTGAGTTATGCATCCACTCTTGAGGCAATTTGTTAGCTGCTTTTATAAATAAAGATATAAATGTTCGCACATTGTGCATTACTAACACTAGTCTGGCATTATGTTATTATAGGCTCTGTTCTTTTCCTACACACTTCTTTGTGATAGCGTTCCCACTGGTCACCGCATACTCGTAGTTCACGAAGGCCTACACACGTATGGTCTGGTTCTTGGAAGTTCCTATCCTTTGGCTGCCATTCTTGTGACTACATGGCGCAGCTCTTGGTTCGTCTCTCGCCATTGTTTGAGGATCTTATTGTTTTAAATTTTACCCAGATTACAGTGTTCTGAAATCAATTTATGTAATGCTAAAACCACAGATGGCATACTGTTGATGTTTATTGCTCGGATAGATGGCGACAATGGCGGAATTCAGTCACATTCTTCTTTTACCGCCGCGGGCAAGAAACGTCATCACACGTATGACGTGTATTGATAATGTTTCACATTCAAACCTGGTATAGAAGTTATATATGGATTATTAATGACACAGCTTATGAAGAACTTACGCGGTGATCAAACAACCGTTCAACACTCAGCTAGGCAACTTTTGTTAGAAAGGCTGTTAGCTCATAACTCTTATATTCACAGAACTTTTGCGAAAACATTTCAAATTAAAGTTTTGTTCCCATCCCTGAAAATCACTTGTCCAAACAAAAAAATTCGTTTTGATACTTTTTTGCCAGCTGTTCTGTTCACTTACAGCCGTGTTCCTGAAAATGATTATTATTTGGACTGGAAAATTCAAAGCATGTAAGTTATGTCTATTATTTTTTAATTAAATGCTTCTTCCTGCTACATCCGCAAGCTGCCACAGACAAGGAATACCAAATTAATCACAATTTTATGGTTTAGGTGGACAATTTTATTAACATTAAATAATATTTACCACAAAAGGAAAAATGTTAACATTCAGTCAAATGTTAAGAAAAATCCCAACAACAAATTAATAGGAGACCGAACAATCATGGCCCATCTGTATGGCATCTGAAAACGGCTATTGACCCTTTCAAGTTGCAGTGTTTATAGTTAAGCCTAATATTAAAAGCATAACTTCGAATTTCACTGTGGAACAAATTACATCCTCTACCCTTAGTAGGCCTACCTGTGGTACGGATAAGTAATGAACAGTGGCGTCGCGTGGGTAAAATATTTGGGTGTTCACATGGGGCTAAAAATATAAAAACAAAATACAGGACTTACGAATCTCATCATTTGTAGAGAAATTGTACTCTTCATTCTTTCTGTGCAGCGAACTTCTCCATAACTTTAAAGTTGAAGTCTTTCTTCTCGCGCACTAGACGTTTCTCTATTGCCAGCATTGCAAGTGCTGCACGGTATTCACACATTAATAAATAAAATTTCTTTTAAGTTCACTGGTAGTTAACGAACTAGCCTATTGAATGCATTTCCCAAATGGTTATAGTAGTGAACTATATATACTGTTCTACTCTTTAACTACTATAACTATTCTTTAAACTAGGCTAGAATTATTAATATTATATACACTACTAAACTAAACAATCAATCGCGACATCACAAAGAAACTACTACTTCACGCTGTGAGAATTCCAATTGAACTGATACGGAATTCCTGTTTGGGAGAGAATGTAACTGTAAACTTCGCACCCCTTACTACAAACATGAACAGCACACCACCTACCACCCGCTGGTTAATCTTTGCTGGCCAGAGAAAAAAATTATATTTTGAAGTTTTGAGCAAAACTCATGGTATAGACAGGGATAGAAGACTGTGTTGCAACTTATACCTTCCAGCTGAGAGTGAAAGAGAAATCACTCTTCGGCTATGTATCAATGTACTAAAGTAAATATTTATTTATTTATGAATAATTATAATAATGGCATATTGATGTAGGTAATTGTGACATAAACGACGGAATGTAGAGGAAATAAACAGCAAATCAAAGCTTCACTGTGAATTGGGACAATGCGACAACACTGTTCACACCTATATAATAAGGGAAGATGGATGGGTCATAAAACAAGTTCCCTCTGGCAGCTCGCAAGTTGGATGAGATGGAGGGGTGGTAAGAAAAATACGTCGGAGAACTGTAGTGCCATAGAGCTCTGAGCTTACCGATGTTGCCGTCTTCAGTTGAAGGGGGGAAAATCAGATGCGTTGCCCGATGCTGCCCTCTTAAGGTCGGGTGCACGAATGACGTGTGATCCTGTCACACGTGCTAGCTGCGGAGCCCCTGCTAACTTTAGGTTATGCAAAAGGCAATACTAAGAGGTTCACCCCTTAGCTAGTGAACCACCTCGAGGAAGCCCGCAAAAAGGAACAAAATACACATCTTTCTATACAGCGAGACGGCAAACCATACAAGAATTATTATTTATTCAATAATGCTGACAAAATTAGATAAGATAAGAATTATTAGGGGGTTCACGTGCTCATGTGATCCTATGCAGGAGACGCCACTGGTAATGAAAGTAATAAAGCAGTGGGATTGTAATTCTACAGGGTCTACGCCTGATCTGCTGATGTCACCAGTGCATGTTGAATTGACCTTAGCACTAATGTTGATAATTACTTCGTCTTTATGCAGAATTAAGATCGACCTGAATACTCTTACCGGAGTGAAATTGTCAAAAAAAAAAAAAGGAACTCAAATCGATTTAAGTCCCTAAAAAGTAGGATAGGATCGGACTGAGATCGTAAGCAAACGCCATGAGAGCACTACCACGTATTCAGTTCGATCTCAATAGAACGCTAATCAGACATTTCTTTGGTCCTCCATGTCCTCGCGATGTTCTCGTGTATGGCGAGAAGGGTTTCATTGGTCGTGGAATGTGGGACTAGCTCATTCTGTGGATTCTCTCAGAAACGTTTTCAATATAGGATCGAAAGTTTTGCATGGAAACGGAATCGTATTGGAACTCAGGTCGATTTGAATTCTGCATAAAAAACGTAATAGCCTAATTATCAGGGGGCTTGCCGGTGTGCCGGACGAAAAGTACAGTAAAGAACAGGAATCAGTACATATTCACTGTAGGACACTATCCACTTCTGACATCGTACAAGAACACAACTGGATATCACAATATATTTGACACTAATATATTTATAATGCAAGCAGGAGTAGAATGTAATCTTATAATGACTGTCTTGAGCGTACCAAGCAAGGACTATTACATTAGACTTTGTTTTCAAATTTAATGAGGGCACTGAAGATCTGGTAACACTATACAATTCAAAACAAAAATGATTTATCAATAAAACAAAGTTCTGCAAAGAAGAGATTATTATTAAAGATCGCAATCAACTTTTAATTTCCTAGTTGAATTTTTTATTGTGAAATGCTGAAAGTTCATAATGCAATTCAATTACGAAAGTAGGCCTATAACCGTTATCACTGTGTGTTAATCCTACAGATGTTCTGTTTGGAACTGTTCGAAATAATCCCTGCTTTTTTGACGCATAGGCCTAATTAAGATTACAATTTTTGTGATGTCTGTGAAACAGCTTTAAAACGTACATTATAAATTCGAAATGAGAGAAATTTCGTTTCCAAAACAATGATATTTGAATAATATCAGTAGGCGTGTAGAACTATAAACGTGGTTTAAATTATTTCATTATAATTTATTTTTTAAAATTCTAATTTAATTTGCTGCATTAAACCGGTTTTTTTTTATCCTTTCAATAATTTTAATTTGCTGTGTCCATCAAGAAGCTCTATGAATGCAAATTTTAGAGGTGCTAGTGCCATTTTAATAATTTAAGAACTTTATTTGTTTGGATATATGAGCAGTTATCAAATGAAACGATCAGTGAGCTTCAAGTTTAAAATCAATTAGAAAAATTTCTGTAGAATAGTTGGCTTTCATAAATAATATACGTGATACGGGATAAAAATTATCATGTTCGCATAAAGCATTACTCTATTAGTTTAAAACCTCTGCTTTAAACAATTGTTCGAAGTTACACATTTATACGTCAGTAGCAGTGAATTGGTTAAAATTATAATAAACTAGCTGACCCATCAATGCTTCGCATTGTTAGATTTATGTATATGTTACCGGCAATGTGTGAAATCCGGCATTCTATAGAATGCCTAGGTAATGTATAGAATGCCTAAAATCGAACGGCAAAGTATGAAATGATTTGCCTGATTGTCTGCCGGCAAAGTATATAATACGCTTAATCCCGCCAACGGGACAGGATGTTGAAAGAACTTTCACTCAAGTATAAGAACATTACCCATCATGATATTGAGCTGTACATTCATCTTTGTGAGCCTTGCCAGAAGAAGCAAAAAGGTGTTAAAAAGGTGTTGTGGTCAAGCCAATGGTTTTTTCGCAATTCATTTCCCGTTGTCAGGCCGATCTCATCTATTATCAGTCCCATCCTGATAAGGAGTACAAGTTTGTAATGGTCTACCATGATCATCTCACTAAGTTTGTAGTTCTCAGGGCTCTGAAATCAAAGAGAGCGGAAGAAATAGCCTACAACCTCATCGACATATTTACGTTGCTTGGTGCTCCAACGATTCTACAGTCCGATAACGGCAGGGAATTTGCAAACAATGTGGTAATGGCCACACCCTGAAGATCGTCCATGGTAAGCCGCGCCATTCACAAAGTCAGGGGAGCGTCGAAAGAGCAAATCAGGACATTGAAAATATGCTGTGTGCTTGGATGCAAGATGAAAAATCTAGCTGCTGGAGTGAGGGACTACGGTTCGTTCAACTTATGAAAAACAGAGCTTTTAATTCTGGGATTAACAGGTCACCATACGAAGTTCTGTTCGGCTGCAAAGCTAGAGTAAGTCTCTCGACGTCGTCCCTGCCTGACGACGTTTTACAAGACGTAGAGACTGAGGAAGAGCTGGAAAAAATAATAGAGAGCGTACAAACAACACAACAGAAGAAAGAAAGACGAGATGAATCAATGCAAGAGGCACAGCTCCCTACAGAAGACATAGATGAGAATGCAATCCATGGTGGAGGAAACCAAAACAGTGATGAAGTCATGGTTATTGAAGAGCCTTCCATTTCTGTGGTTACAGAAAATTCTTCTTTTTCTGATATCTCTTGCGTCTGCTTAAAAGAAACCAGCGGTGCTCATACATGTCAAAAGTGTGGCCGAAACGTTCATGCCATCTGTGGATATTCTTCTAAAGACGATGACGGTGACGAAGTAGAAGGTTATGGGGTTAGCCTTTTGTGCAGTGTTTGCTTCAATATTGAGAAAGCTATCCAAAGTAAAATGGAATCGAGATTGAACCTTGAGATTCAGGCCAAAACAATGAAAAGGGATTCTGACAAAAAAATTCCTCCTGTGCCAAAGGGTGCCACTGTGCGAGTTCCGATTCCCGACGTCGACAGAGGGCGGGGTGACTCACGCAATCTGTTGGCAGTTGTTATGAATAGGGACAGGATTCTTAGGTTTTTACCAATTTTTTTCCTTACTTCCAAAACAAAAAGCGCTCATACTCTTTTTCGAATCATGTCCATAGGATTCACCCACATTAATTCTGTGGCACCTAAAAATACCTAAATGGGGTATAAAACCCTAAATATACCTAAACGGGATATAAAACCTAAAATATCTAATTTAGCCTCCTTTTTTGTCTTCTTTGTTTGTCAGTTGAGAAATCGATATTTTGCGGGGAGAGAATAATTTTTGTCGGGCAGAAATTAATACCACCAGCGTTTCATTCAACCCATTGTCGTGTAGGATGGACAGTATCAAGGGAGGAAAAAAGTTTTATAGCGCTTGTTTTTGTTTGCCGTTAGTTTAAAAAGGTATTCCTCAGGTTCGCGAGTGACCCCTGATGATCCCGTACTGCCCTGTTATTCATACTGAGTGGTCACACTGTGAGTTTTAAGAAGACTTGTTAATTATGCCGAAACAAATGAAATCGAGTTTATTACGGCAGTGGATTGGCGACGATCTGAATTTCACTACAGATGACAAAGTAATATTTTGTCAAGCCTGCCAGAAACACGTATTATTTACCTTTCTAGAAAAGGTGGAAGTTTTCGTCCCTAGTTGATCTGTTGTGCGGTTAGCATGCGTAATAACCGAAAAAAGGAAAATAATCAGTTTCACATAATCCACATCCAACCATAAAGTACATTTTACTCACTAAATTAGAAGTATCGGATTCGAATCCTGAGAAGGGTAGTGTCTAGATACAGTATTAACTATTAACTAAGAGATAACAGGAAGTTATCTTCACAGTTCACATTTTCACAGTTGAAAATCTTGAAAGATATTTAGTGATATACTGTAACTAGGAAATGTGAGGCAATCTTATTTTCACTGCTTCTTTTGATTGTTTACGCTTTCTTTCTTGAATTGTGTAATATTATCCTAAAGCAAGTTTACACAAATTTAAGTCAATTTTTTTAAGTTAAACTTTACAAGTATTATGTATTGAAACCTGTGTAGCACATTCAAATTCATTAAACCAATTATTCTCCCCGAAAACGATATTTTGGACAAAAAACCTAAAAAAAACTATTTCACCTAATGGAAAACCTAAAACAGTGTTTTTAAAAACCTAAAAATCCGGTCCCTAGTTATGAACGTGACGGAAGATGGCTTTTACCGACTTGGAACTGCAGAAGGAATCTTAAAACAAATCTACGCAAGTTCAGAATTCACCGTATGTCCGAAGAACTTAATGAGTATTGAAGACGTTCCTGACCACGAAATACCTCTCTGATCTGCAGCTACTTCTCAGTCCACAGGAAGCGGCAAAGGATTCTTCAGGTGTATGTGCAAGAGGAAGTGCCAAAATATGAGGTGCCTTTGTGTGAAAAAGAAAATTAAGTGTAATTCAAAATGTCACTGTAGCCTTCCCTGCTGCAACCAGTAGGTTATGCCAGTTCTGATTTGTGTTTTACCGGTAACAACATTCTGTTGGCATTCTTCTTTAAGTCGTGAAATGTACAAGATCAAAATGCCAAAATATAAATTGTTTTTTTGTGTGAAGAAGAAAAGTGAGTACTTAATGTAACAAGTACTTCAATCTCAGTTCTGTTTTCATTGTTTTCCGGTAAGAATATCCTTTGCTTTATTTCGTAGTTTTTTTTTTGTTCTTTCAGTTTCAAATGTGTATTAATTAATAAAGGCTTCTCAACTAGTGCCCATTTAACACTTTGCGTGAATGGTACTGGTCATTGTATATAATGCCTAGGAATTGTATAGAATGCCTAGGCAAAGTATGTAACATTTTCACAAAAAACTTATATTTCATACTTTGCCTAAAACCATCAGGCATTCTATACATTACCTAGGCATTCTATAGAATGCCGGGATTTCACACTTTGCCGGTAACATATATATAGGTTAAGTGAACACAATTTAAAGTCGATTAGATGTAGCCTACTTCTATAAATCATCAGCCGTCCAGCCAACACGGTGGACATATTTATATTCCACATACTCCTTCACCCGTAGTTTACTCTGATTATGTAAAAAATTTAATCGTTCTGTTTCAATTTTGGCAAACATACAGTAAATAGCTGGACGTAAGGGATGAGTTCGCTCATCTCACGCAGTGAGCTCCGATTCGAATACTGGTCGGGACAAGTTACCTAGGTAGAGTTTTTTCCGGGATTTTTCTTTAACTGTGAGACAAATGTCTGGTTACTTTAGGCTCTGGTAACTTTAGGCCCTAGTGGTCTCCGGATATCATCTGGCAGCCATTTTCATCATCCCATCCTCGCTTTGTTCAGAGTGAGTGTGTGAATGATGTATCTCGTCCTATATGTTTGTATTGTCTCGGAGGTGGCCCCCGGCATTTAGCTGATCACTCATCCGGGAGTCCCTCCATGTCCTTGTCTGGTCAAGAAAGTATGTATGTGATCCATAGATAATCCCTCTCCCGACAGGTCGCGGCCCTGTAAGGCCCGGGCAACGTGACTCGCTTAAATGACCCCAAAAGGGAGAGGCAAAAACTAAGGTAAAGACAGAGAGATAATATGGTAAATAGAAATTAATCAGGAAATTATATCTATTGATATTGTATGAACTACCTGGGGGTAAAGGCGGCCGGTGCGGAAGGCTGACAACCTTACCACCTTCACGTGCCGATTGTCTAAAAACCCGGGAGCCTCAACTTATTGGAACCCTCTGGACCTCCATGGCCTGTAATAGCGAACACTTTACTTACTATATTTCGCAATGCAGTCTTATGCTAACTATAAGAAAACAGTTCAACTCTTAAGAATAGAACCCAGGACCTTCTAAATTTACTTCATGTCAAAAAATAGTTGATAATCATTTATAGGAATTCTATTGATAGCCTTTCTCATAATTTGTATATCTATTAATCCTACATGAAATCACAGTCTGATGCCAAGCCACCTGTGTAGTTTAAAAAAAAATAATGTTGTCATGGGGATTGTATACATGCAGTACGAATTCCTTTTGGTGAATATCATAACTTTACAACCCTATTTTGGCCCTTAGAGGCCCTTAGAAGTCAAAGATTTTGAAATCCTTTCTTATTGCGCCTCTAGAGCCTATGAGCAATATGTGTACCAAGTTTCACGTTCCTAGGCTGTAAGTTATAGTTTTTTTAGAAACTGTGATCAGTCAGTCAGTCAGTGGGTTTTGGCTTTTATATAGGCTATAGAGATTATAAATTATACAAGTGAATTAAAATGACAAATCAAATACAAAAATCTGATGTGAAAGTCACATAACTTCCTCTGCCCAAATAAAAGTTAGCAGTATTCACATATCCTTTTACAGAATCGCAAGACACAATTTTACGCTAATTATCCTATAAATACCTCTTCTTTCAATGATGCGACTAAAAGCGCAGGCTGTATAACAAACTTAAAAAAAAAGAACAAGTGACTGCAGACGTTTATTGAACTTTCCGCCGTAAAGAATAATTTCCGAAATTTATCGAATATTTCCCTCAGATACTTCTTTACTCTATACCTGGCCAACAATACATCTTTCTCACTTCACATTGTTATATAGAATAAGAGGCCGTGAAAGAGCGCGTATTCAGTTGTTCATCACGCAAGACAAAATTTCTACAAACAGTGGGTGAACAGTGGGTGGCTTGTAACTACCCTCAGAGAATTTTTTCGAAAAAAAGTTTCAAATAAAAGTTTTAGCTCTCAGTAAAAGGAACACATGTGCAAATTTTAAAGAAAATCGTTAGAGCCGTTTTCGAGAAAATCGCGAAAAACGAAAATTTCTTCATGTAAAGTCCCCTTAAAAATAAGAGAAATTTGTCGCCAATCTTCGAATCACATCTTCAGAAGGTACCTGACCCAAATACGAAATTTTGTTTTCATACGATTCTCCGTTTCGGAGCTAGCCTGTTCACAAACTTCCACACAGACAGACACACACACAGACATGTTTCCAAAAATAGTATTTTTGGATTCAGGGGGCCTTGAAACGTGTATATATGCTAAAAACTCAACTTCGAATTTTAGGGTCGAAAACAATACTTCCTCTACCTATAGTACCTATGGTACGGACAGAGGAAGTAAAAATAGGCTATAGCAATTAAATTCAGAGGATATTTTTTACAAATAGGCCTACGTACAATGAAATAGAAATTAATAGCCTATGGCAATTTTACACTACCTATAGAAAGCTGCTAACAGAAGAGACCAAAAATTCCTTTACATCATAAATGAGATTTTCTGTAAGCTAGCTTTTCAAGACAGTTTTAAATGTAATGTTTTATCACTTATTAGTATTATTGAACGCGAGAATTAGGCAATTAATTTTCTTTCTAATTCGGATAGGTCATCATTTCGTATTGTGTAATGTCATTCATTCTTATAAGCAAATGAAATTTTAAACGGTATTAGAAACGAAATCTATACAATGGACACTGAAAATTGATAGTAATTTTTGTTCAGAATATTTGAGGTGTTGTGAATTTCTATGTAAATAAAAAAGTGAGTTTTATTGAAAAAATATGTAATTAATTTATATTAATCATAAGTTATATAAATTTAGTTACATTATTAACAATGTTTCGAGCTCCATTAATACCTATTAATGTTATGCATAGCAAGAATAACTTAACAATTTTAATTTTAGTCTTTAAACAAAATTGCATTTGTTTTTCCAAGCAAAATTCGCTGTTTCGTGTCATTTTCTTTTAATTCATTGTCCTAGTTTGTTAAATTTAAATATTTCAAAACCTTTACACATCTTTATACTTTAATATCATGATCTGGAAACTCGGATACCGGATACAGTGTGTGTGAGAACAGGTTTTTTCAGTTTGCAATAATTATGCCTAGGCCTAGATAGCCGAGATATTTTATAATACTGAGATGTTTAACATATAATAAATGGCACTTTAACAAGCTCTTGACTACCTTATTTTGCTGAAAAATTGCTCCAACAGTTTCCGGGAACTGTGGAAATGTCACGTTTTTGTCATCGTAAATAGTTACACCTACTTAATTTTGATCCACGATGATAAGACAAACTAAGATGGCTACTGATCGTCGGTAGTTGACCAGGTGGGCGTAACGACAATCGATTATAATCTCCATTGTTTGGGATATCCCGATGGTACCTTCTGTTCTCAGAGTTCAATAGGGAGTCAAAAAGGGTGAACGTATAATAACTTAATTGCCATCTCTAGGGTGCTATTTCAGCTCTGCCTCATGTTTTGGACAATGAAGTTAATTTTCTTTCGTTCATAGTTATGTAATTTTCTATTCACTATTATAACTCGTGCATTAACCTGGAGATAGTGAATTATATTTATTCCATAGTATTAATAGGTTTTGTCTACATCGCTCTCACTTGATATTTAATATCTTAATTCAAAGTAATTTATGGGAAATTATTATGAAATTTTGATAATGATAGATTATCGATTGTCAGATACTGGCAATATGCACCTCCTGTTTCCAGGAGAAGGTTCAACGAGGTTTTAATTTCCTTGGTTGTAATCACGTCATGCTCTTTAAACTGAAGTTCAAGCAAGGAGACTATTCTGCTGGTATAAGAAAGCAATCAAACTGTATCATGACTCTATGGGAATAATCTTTTCATCCCGAGAATCTTTACGCTTACTTTTCCTCTTATAAAATGGAATTAAATATAAGAGTAGAGTTTTTATTACATACCCCAGGCTTTAAAGGAATAAACCATTAAGTCGGGTTTCTTTATGTTAATTGATCCGACCAAGTCGGTCTTGGTTCCCGCTTTCCAAAACAAAAGCAAAGTTGCAATATTTTCTCATTGTTATCAATGACCTCAGTTCTTCCTCTGCCCAAAGGGCCTTTTCACACTGGGTCACTTGTGACTGTCACCGGTTTATGCAGTGGATACACTTGGGTCACATGTGACGGTCACCGCTAGTGTTGCCAATAGTAGCCAATAGTTGCCAATAATGGCAGGTCGATATAGATAACTAGGTTAGCTAAGCTCGATTATGCAACTGAATTATGTATATTACAACTTGCATTGTTGGCAATCATAATAAAAGTGACCGTTCGGTGACCGTCACAAGTGACCCAGTGTGAAAAAGCCCTTTCAGTTCTCACGTGTTGTTCTTTACTGTGTCTGTAACTAGATCTTGCAAACCCGCTTTTGACCCGGAGTAGACGGGTAGCTGTCACAAAACATTCTTAGATTTTAGAGTTGACGAATTTAATTTCCGTAATGGTTTGATATAAATTATACAAGGAATTTTTTGTATTTAATCCACTTTATTAACCATTATAACATTATTAAACACAATCATTTCACGGTTTAATGCAGACAAAAAATTAGAGCACAATTTTTTATTTTTGTATAATGTACTTATATATGTGACATAACCTTACAATATAATATTTACAAGCAGGTTTAAAATATTTACAATTCCTTATAAAATCACAGAGTTTTAAGTCAAAATTTACATGAATTCGGCATAAATTTATAAAATGCAACAGTTCAAGTTAATATTTATAGGCTTTTATATGTGTCTAGGTTGGTGTATCTTAGAGTTGTCTTGTGTGGTGGAAAACTCTTTAATGTCATATGTTTTTACACATCTATTATCTATTGTAGTAATAGATTAAAGCTTTTATGACAGATAAAATATGTATACAATCACTTGTTGTTTATAGTCCTGTTTAAAATAAGATCGTGAATAACTACCAATTTATATCTACTATGATCACAATCATTAAAAATTTTATTATGCTGAATTATGGTGTTCTAATTTGTCTGCCAATGAAATGGAAATAATTGTGTCGGAGTTCATTCGTGATGTATTTCGATGCTTATGTTCATCATCATCATCAGACGTTTTAAATAGATTTTCTGTAAGTTGATGGTAGCTGAGCAGTGCTTAGTGGGCTGAGGTAACTACTAAAATATACATGTATTATAGGTACGGTGACAATAAAGGCATGGGTTGAGCTGGAAGCGAATTTTTCCTCCTAATAAAATAAGACGCCTGGGAATGCAATGAATAACTGCATTATACCATATTTACCGCGGCAATATCTATTGATAAGGTATTTTGACAAATTTATTAATAACAAGAAGATATTTGTGAAATTCTATGCTAACATAAATTTACGTGATGTGACAAATATATTTTTTATATTATTATTACCATTATTATCAACATCATTCATATTATTATATTAGTCTATTATTGTCCAATAATTGGCAAGATGTTGAACTTACACAAAATCGCATAGGCCTACTGTCATTTGTGTTCCCTGTCCCCACTTTCAGTTTAAAAAATTCAGAAAGCTTTTGCGTCTTAGCCTTCCCATAAAGTTCTAAAATATTTAATTGTAGTGAAACATTTGTAATATAGCTTCACCTCTATCACTTCATCAGTTAAGGTTCACACATAATTGTTAATCCTGCATTATCGACACTGTTTGTCGGAGGGCAAAGAGGTGTATTATTTGTGAACGAGTGTACTGTTATCTGACTATATTAACCTGGTCTCGAAATATCTTAATAGGGCCTATTATGGTAGATGTGTCAATATTTTCTTCAGAAGGAAAATTATGATATAGGTGCAGCAAGTTAACACATGAGACAACTAAAGGACTGTTGTGGTTTGTAAATTAATTACAAATACAATTATATCTTAATAAGCCTATTCCTAATGTTCGATTATACAATAGGCTAACCTATGGTGGCCAACTTTGTAGAGAGTCATCCCAGGACACATCCTTCCAGTGGTGAGCTGGAAGAGGGGAACCTCATACAGAAGGAAAATACCAAGATATTATATTTATTAAACTAAGGCGCCTACAAATGCAAATCTAAATGCTATTATTTTATTTTCCAATACTACTTTTCTGAACTACCTGCAGCTTTTCGAATAAATTTATTTTCCTTTACATAATGCTAGAACTAAGTACATTCGAACTTAAGTGAAACCTAACTTGAAGCTCAGCTTTTATTAAGCTCACATTACACTGGTTCCTCGTTACAGAGGGATGACAACAAGCTAAAAATGTTCTCTTCGAAAGTATTTGATTAGGAGATTTTACTAATTAATTTTGCTAGGTTGTTGAATTTACATTGATTAGTACCTAACTTAGAGCTGCAAAAATATCCACCTACTTTTTATCTATAAGCTTTAATTAAGATTTTGCATTTACAAACACAACATAAAGATAGAACATGCACAAAACGTCCATCATGTTTAAACACTCAGGAGTTGTGGAGCTGAGGAATAGGAATTTTGGAATCAAAATCGGAACAGTCCGGGCAAACCTTTCACCCTAGACTAACCACTATCTATGCGAAATTGCAGTAATGAAAACTACTCTACTTCTCACCGTAAAGTCATAAAGTTACTTTAAGACATATATTTGGTATCGATAAGTATTATTGGTTACATACTCCTATCCTTATTTTAAAATGTGTATTTCTCCATATCCCCAAGCCCTATTATGTTGAAGTTTTATATGTACAGTGTTAAAACATGTTCTTCACTCTAATAGAAAAAATATTAGCCAATAATAACTCGTTAACTTTTGAATCTTGAACTTTAAAATTTGTCGTGAGATTTGAACAAAACTGCTGTTTGACAATTTATTCACCAGAATTTTAATATATTTGAATAACTTTTTTCCTCATAAAAGTAACATTTAGGTCAACAAGCTGTGGAATATTTTTAATAATAAACTGTTTTTTGTATAATGGTATTCTTAATTTATCTATCTTTGTGTTACATGCTGTCTCTTAATAATTTTGCAATGTTAAGCTTTTGACGACTAGTTAGCCTTCAAATTAAAGGAACGTTAAATAATATAAATAAAATATTAATAAATAAAAACAACATACAGATTATGTAAACCAATTAAGAGAAAATGTATTTTAAGATAAGATAAGTGTTAACTGAAGGAATATAAATAAGTCTACATTTTGTTTTATAGCTTCCTCTTCTTTTGACAATATGTAATCATGTTGATTGGGCTTCAAGATAAAGAAGCTTCAGAAGGAAATTTAAACGCTGTTTTAGTGTCATTTCATATAGGATTCCATCGCGTGTTCAGAATTGTAACATCATCTTTCCAATCTTTACCACGTCTTCCACTGTTTCAGTTTGGAAGCATCTGTTAAATCCAGAGTGCATAAAAAATAAAAGTTACTGTAACAGCTGCTATTCATTGGACAAGATTACCTATAACTACCTTCATCCTTAGGCCATGCAGCAACTATTAAGTTGAAGTAGCCCACTTATTCTTAAAATAATCCATTTACATAATATTGGAAAAATCATAAATTGCAATGTAGACACACCGGTCTTTGTTTACTTGTGACATCTTTCACTAGGTCGCCTACATGTCACATAGTCTATGTGCAGGTTGTTTGTCATTGTATACTCCGTTCTATCACATCTAATTTTAAAGCATTATGATTTAATTTAGGACAATCTGATTCAACAAGATGCCCATGGGCAATACTCAGCCATCTAGGTCTGGATCACAACTGTGTTTTCCATACTTTCCTTAGCAAAAAAGTATATGTATATTGAGACAAATGACGGAAGTTGTGTTTTCTACTTCTGCGGAAGTTTTCATTCCAAAACATAAAGTTTAGATAGATAACATCAGTATTACTCTAATTCACAAACTCATACACGTAATTGTTCCGACTTTGACACATATATTTAATGCATCAATAATGACTGCTACCTTTCCTACATTGTGGAAGAAAGCCTTGGTGCGTCCCTTACCAAAAGTGAAAAATCCATCCTCACCTAGTGACTATAGACCAATTAATATCCTGCCCACTCTGTCCAAAGCACTGGAACGAATTATACACAAACAACTGACGGACTATCTCAATGGACATAACTACCTCAATCCATATCAGTCAGGTTTTCCTTCCGGATACAGCACTGCGACGGCGTTGCTCAATGTGACAGAGGACATTCGCAAAGCTATGGATGACAGCAAATTGACGATTATGACACTGATTGACTTTTCTAAAGCTTTTGACTCAGTAAATTTTGAATTACGCATCTCAAAGCTCAGAACCTTCCACTTGTCAGAAAACACTGTCCAGTGGTTTCACTCTTACCTCTACGGCCGCCAACAGCGTGTTATTGTGGGAAACCAGTCTTCTTCATGGAGGCCTGTAGAACGTGGAGTGCCACAAGGATCGGTGCTGGGACCATTACTGTTTACTATATACATAAACAACGTTTGTAACACCATCAGTAATGACACTAACTACCACATTTACGCGGACGATTTACAGCTGTATAAACATACACGACCTGACAGAATTAATATGGCTATAAATGAAATTAACAACGATCTTGAAACAATAACTAATAGGGCAAGACACTCTAAACTCCCAATTAATGCAGGAAAATCTCAGGCGATCTTAATGGGGCATCGTAATTTGTTGAAAAATGTCAGAGGAAAATTTGACACCCGTCAAATTAAACGGAAGCATTGTTCCATTTAGTCCGCATGTAAAAAATCTTGGCTTTCATTTTGACAGTACCGTAATTTAAATTGGAACGTCCATATAAAAGAAATTTGCAAAAAAATATACTCTATACTTCACGCTCTCCAACGATTAAAAAACTTTCTACCTTCTTCTCTAAAGAAAACACTTGTATCAACACTCATAATGCCTCATTTCGATTACTGTGATATTCTACTAAGCGACCTGAGCTTCAAACTAGGACAAAGACTACAACGTGTTCATAATGCTTGCGTTCGCTACATTTGTGGTATTCGTAAGTCAGATCATATTACGCCAGCATTTGAAACATTGGCATGGTTTCACTTGGACGACAGAAGAAAATTGCACTCTCTCTGCCTCCTATATCGAATTCTTCACACTTCCTGTCCTCACTATCTGTCATCACGCTTTCAAACTCTTTCATCTCATCATAACCTAAACACTCAATCCAGGCAATATCATATTCTCGCAATACCTAAACATCATGCATCTCTTTACTCATCATCGTTTACTACTTCAGTCATCCTAATGTGGAATTCTTTACCATCTCACATCAAAGACTGCCGGTCACTGTCAACCTTCAGATCGCAGTTAACAGCACATATACGTAGTACTTAATAATCTTTTTCATGTCCTATGTTAATTTCAGTTTCTATCACTTAATGCTTTTATATAACTAAATCATATTTGTAACAATTAATTTATTTTTTATCTTTGTATTTAATGTTCGTTTCTTGTATTCATGTATATCAGTTCTTTTTTAATTTATTTTTAATCATTATTATTGTTATCATTATGTATTTCATGTTTTTGCCCTGGCTGAGTGGTAGAGAAGGCCTTATGGCCTTAACTCCGCCAGGTGAAATAAATAAATAAATAAAATAAATAAAATAAAATAAAGTTCTTCAAATAATTGCATTATATTGATTATGTGCACAGTTTTAGAATCAGTTAGTGGAGTGGTTAACACGAGATAGACACATGTGACATGATCAAGATACGCTTTTCCATTCACAATGAAAACGCAAGGGATCGTGTTTTGTTTTCATATAATTCTACGCAACACAAGAATAGAATCTGCAACAAAGAGGGAAACAAATGTTTTATATTTTATATCCCAATGGTCTTCTTCAGTTTCCTTCTAACGAATTATCTATTACGTCTATATAACGTGAGATGTCCGGGCTCCGAAATATTTTGATTGGCTCTAGAGGACAGCCAATCAGCCGCCACAAACATTAGTATTCTTAACTAAGGTAAAGAAGGCGAGCTCAGATGTATCAGTCTCTGTCTGTATAATTAATAATAGACGAAATCACTTGCTAAAGAGCATGCTTTCATTTCCAGAAGTCCTATCCAGCTGGTAATTTACATAAACTTTAATATTTGTCCACTTGACAACACACAAATATTAATAACTTTTTGCACGACTTAACTAATTAGTGGTACTTACGAATGTTGTTGCCGTGGATCGTAAGTTGACATTCCCGCACGCAATCTTGTTGCTATGGATACAAAACAAATTTCCATGCGGTAAGAGTTTCCGTGCGGTAAGAATTTACTTACGCCACACATCATAATACAAGCCTTTATGGACAAGGCCCCCCAGGACAAATATTCGGTTCCCATAACAAGCACATGCGAATCACTTTCTGAAATAAACATCTATCTTCAATAATGTATACACATAATATTTTCTGGTAGTATCTCAATTAATATAATTAAATTGAGCGAGCGCCTCGTTTTTTCAAACTCTTTCCTCGATCCGTATGCATCGCTTACGGCACTTGTATCGCAATATACTATTTTTGCACGACGTAACTAATTAGTGGTACTTACGAATATTGTTTAGTGATGAGCAAATGCAAATGTAAAAGTTCTTTGTAAGAAATTTGTAAGCAGTTCTTTACTTTATTCTTAAAAATTCTTATGTTGTTTGTATATCTAATGTTGTTTGTATATCTAATGTTGTTTGTATATCTAATGTTAATGGGGATTTCATTAAAAAGTTTGATACCCAAAACAATATGGCTGTAATAGGTTCTTGATAGCCTAGATTTAGGAACAATTATGTTAAGATGTTTTCGAGTGTCATGTGAATGAACTGCGCCGACAGAAAAAAATTCATTTTGATGCTCAAATCCATACATTATGTTTGTCAATACATACAATGAAGAAAATGTCAGCACTTTAAATTCTGTAAAAATAGGTTTGCAATGCTCTTTTGGATCACAGTTTACAATTCCTAAATCCTTCGGAACACATCCTTCGCATGATTGTTGTGTCCCCATAATAAAATTCCATAGTTTAGCTGAGACTGGAAGAATCCATAATAGTCATTTAACAAAGCAGTAATTGATAGCAGCTCTTTCAGTCTACGTAAAAAGATTACTTTCGAAAGTTTAGTACAAACAGCTTCAACATGTTGCTTCCAATTAAGTTTACTGTCAAGATAAAATCCCTGAAGTAAACAAAAACCAGTAGGCCTATGTCTCTCTCGTTCTCTCTCGTTCTCTCTCTCTCTCTCTCTCTCTCGTTCTCTCTCGTTCTCTCTCGTTCTCTCTCGTTCTCTCTCGTTCTCTCTCGTTCTCTCTCGTTCTCTCTCATTCTCTCTCATTCTCTCTCTCTCTCTCTCTCTCTCTCTCTCTCTCTCTCTCTCTCTCTTAGGGGATACAAGTAATGTGCTAGAGTGAGACAGGCATACTGAGTTTTGTTTACTTCAGGTTTCCTTCTTAGATCGGCCAGACTTAAGAAACTTGTTTGGGCTTTCAGTACATAAGTTGTTATAAAGGTTAAAAACAAAGGTCTGTGTCTTATCTTCTTTTAGACATAATCCCATTTGCATTAAACCACCTCAAAAGACTTTTGTATTATAACGATCTGCGTTCTGCCCGTGAGATAAGACTGCAGCATAACTGTTGTCTTCCATTTTACTCCATAACACTTAAGCTAGGCCTACTTATCAAAATATCAAGAGGTAAGCAATCATAGGCTTTACTAAGATCACACTTACAGATAGCAGCACTTTATCTTCAAAAGCTTCTAGCACCCATCTGACCAACTTCTCGACAGCTAACGTAGTTGATTTTTCAGTCCTGAAGCCAAACTGTTCTTTGCACAAAATATTGTTTTCCTCAAAATATTTAGACAACTGCATCAACATAACACTCTCATATATCTTAGACAGCACATGTACTAAAGTTTTTAGAATTATTAGAATTAGCCCTCAAGCATCCCATAGCGGGCAAGGGCCTCCTGGCATACCAGGGTGGCTGACTGGTTGAAGGAACGTTTCAGGCTAGCTTCACCTGAGAACGCTAAAATTTAAGTACCGGGTATATAATTGACCCTAGCTTTAGTACTAATTTTCAAGAGTGTTCCACTTCTTTCTGTCTCTGGCACTCATAGACCACAAGTTCCCCACAACACTCTTAAACTCGTCCTCCCATCGTGATTTCTGCCTTCCAACACTTCTTTTCCCAGTTCTGGGCTCCCAAACTGTCATCGCATGTGTCCATCTCTCCGGTATCACATTGAATTTCTTCTGCGATGGGAGATTTTAGCCTTGGCACCAGCTGTTTCCCGCGGCTCGGAGGTGGACTGTCGCTAATGGCTGAGCATATCTCATTGTTTGCTGGCTACTCTATTCCGAAGGAGTTCCCATAAACACAGGCATCACCATTTGTATGTTTAGTTCTACAGAAACTACTCACCAAGTGGTAATCATTAAGATTAAAGAACTCAATTTCATTTTTATGCAGCCAATGTTCACATAAAATCAATATATCGTATTGTTTACTTCCTACATAATCGCTTATATCAGTCATTTTGTTATGTAGACACTGTACGTTTAAGTGGAAAACACTCAACGTGTCGGGTTTTATTTGTTGCCGTTGGCTTCTGTCAACAGACAGACAGAAAACGCTTAATATGAATATTACTAGGCCATCTCTCAGGGTTAATGATTGTGTCTGGATGGTCTTCGTAAACATCGACTCTGAAGGAAGAGTATACTTCCGGTTGCCTGGAGTTGAACTGTTGACATTTTGCCTCAGGAAAATCTGTTTTTCGAAAGTTTTCAACTTCATCAACCGTCGTAGTCGGTGATAGTCTGTACACATGGAGTGATACTGTTTTAGGGACACCTTTTAAGTTGACGGTATTAATGTCAGATCTATTGTTTTTATCCACTACAACACTTCTCTTTTCTTTACGACCTCTTTATCTAGACTACTGGTGTCTAGCTGTTGATTTTTATCCTCCGGGGCTTTACCTCGGAAGATCTTAGAACAGTGTTAACTGGTTTGTTATTTTGTTGCACCCCAGAATTAGGTTTATCGCCCAAACCCGATGTAGAGGGAACAGCAAGGTCCTTCGTAACCCGAATATTAAGAACTTTGTCGTCCATTTGTAACGGTTGAACATACTTAGTTACAAATGCCACATGTTCTAATAAAATATTTACCTTTCTTTGAATTCAATAGTAGGCTAATGCAATCCTTTTGTTGTAACAAGTATATAACAATACGAATACCCTCAATTTTTGCCATTAGGCCTATCAGTCAAATCATTCAAGGCATCAATAAGTCCAGAGTTCGCCATTACAACATTTTATTACGTTTTCCTCAACAAAATGCACTGTTTTTTAAAGTTTGGCACAACTTATATGAAATCCATTATCACATTCGGAAAAGTTAATTCCATTTCCAAGCGTCAACTATTTTAAGTAGTTTTAGTCATGGCTGAAAAGAACATACCAGCAGAGAGCACATGTCATCACTCCACGGCTCCTCTACTACTACTTATATATTTCTCTTCAATCAGTAAACGCGTATATAAGGCATAAGATGAACTATAATATATTTTTTATAATATTAAAAGACAAATTATGAACAGAGAATAAAATAACTAGCATGCAGCATTTAAACGTCATTTGACGTTATTTAGAAAGTTTAATAAAATAAAATTAACCTACGAAAGTAAAATGTATTTGCGTCATGAAAAACATTGCAAAAAAATCATTAGTTCATAATACCTCATCAAGTTTTCACCTAATTCATTCCCTTAAAAATGACCCGATTATATTTATAACAGTGAAATTATCTCCTGTTAACTTTATCATTTTCTAACTAAACAGGCGTCGACTACATTCCTACAGTTCAAACGAGTTATTTGGTCGATATGGTCATCTAACGACGGCTATGTACTGCTTCCTAGACTTTGAACTGTCGCAAGTGCATCGGTATTTTCTCCCGCTGGAGTTCATTCATATTACCAAAAATGTACAGATATGGGACTGTCGCATTTAGGCACACATATATTGTATCGACCTGGATCGGGTTGACAAACAGGCAGCGTTGTGACTGCTCTGCCCAGAACAACGGTCATAATAAGTGCTTTCATTAGATCCCAGGATCAAAAAATTAATGTCGCATGATATGTTGCATTCTATTGTAATGAAGTTTTCCTACATGACATTAGCATTTAGATCACGGCACATAAACATTTATGTTTTATTGTTTACTATCTAGAATCTGAAAGTGGGTAGTTGCACGTAACTTTAAACATGCATGTATGTAATCGTCTAGACTAGGAGTTCTCAACATTCTCAAAGAGGTACCAGTATGTTTAATTTAGGGCATTAGCTGAACTATTACTCAAATATATTATGGGGAAAAACACGACGTGTCGCTCTCATGCCATAATGAAGGCTTTATTTCTCTAATACCCAGTACTCAAAACTCGATATGACCCCAAAAGCACATTTGAGTTAAAAACCTCTGCCGTTTTTAAAACTACGATCTTTAAAATTTATGACTTTTAATTGTTGACCGATGGACAAAATCATAATTTTAATTTAATAATATCCAGTAAAGTACTTCATCTTAGTGCTAAATAAATTCACAATATGTGTGTGTGTACATATATATAATTTATTTAAAATTAAACTGTGAAAGTGCTATGAAAACGTTTCAAACTACATGGCATTTGGTTTTAAATTCTCTAACCATTATAAACCCTTTTGAATAATGCTTTTTTGTTTAATTTTTTTACGTCATGGCATTATTTTATGCTCTGCATTTTTTAAAGAAAAATCTACTTTTATTAAAAGTTTCTGAGTACACTTTCTTTTCAACGATATTTACAAGAAATCAGCAAAATTATACACGTCAATGTTTTCAGCAGGCTTTGTTTGGCAGGCCAGTAAGTTTATTTTTTATATAAAAGCTTTAAAATAATTAAAACCTTAAATTATTTAAATATTTATTTAATTTTACAAAAAAAAAAATGGGGGGAACCGGTCCTACAGTAAATAAATACGTCTGTCTCACTATTACCTAGATAGGAGTAAAGTATTAGAGTGGAACAGACTTAACTTTATTGTTTAATTTAGGACCCGTTCTAGGATAATATCTACCCATTCCACTGTCTCAAAAGGCTCTGACCAAACTATAATTCTACTGTATTTGTTTCTTTGCATTTCATTCCTAAGGCATTAACACTGCCAGATAAACTAAGAATTGTTATTGTTAATGTTATTATTCTTATGATTGTTAACTGCACTTATGGTTCAAGTACGAATTATTTTGTTGGATAATCCTTAGCTTATGAAGTGCAGTCTTGGAAATCTAAATTTACTGACTGCCATTGCTGGTTAAAAATACGAAAGCTCACGTAACAATCACATACTTAAAGTAGATTGCGTGATGGAGTGATCGATTTGTTGAGCTCTGAGGTTGTAATTTGAAATGTCTCGATACGGCAAGTACCGTAATTGGAATTGTTTCCGCGCCCTGTGTAAATTAACAGTGTATCGCATAATAGTAATCACCTTGCTACTTGGTGTGAAATTGCCCTTAACATGAACCAGCCTGGTGAATATGTCAGAATCACGCGAAAATCGCACGCGCATTGCCCATAGCTCCACTAAATAGATCGTGATCTTTAGAGATAGATTAGAAGTATCCACCCAGGTTGGTTTGTATACATAAATGTGAAAATTACTTTCGCAAATACATGCCATGTTCTTACAGTTTTACTCCTGAACATGAAAATAGGATGTTGTATGCAGCAAGAGATGTGCAATCAATGTACAGGTAGGGGGGCAAACAAGCGGACCGACTAAAATATCTAAGTTGCCGATATGAGCCACTGCGCATGCCTAGCGCCGTTCACAGGATAGCAGGGAATGTATTGAAATTTGTTCTAGACAATAAAGACAATTAATTGAGAAATAATTTCACGTAATTTGCATTTCTTGTGAAAACAAACGTTTCCGTTACATCTATTACATTTATTTACGTATCACAAGGCTCTTAAATCAGCTACAAGAGTCGGTCCGCTATTTTTCCCCCTACCTGTACAGTGCTATCAAGAAGTCGCTATACAGCTCTTGTGTATACGAGAATCCGCTAAGAAACGGAGTTCAGTTGGCAGCGCTAGCGTATGGTTATAGTCCTAATGTTCTGCTACAATAACTTTAATGGATCAAAAAATAAAAGTAATATAAAATTTACCTATTTAAAGATGTAGAAAATGTGTATCGTTTTCTTGAAGAGAAAAATTTACTCGCTTTGTTTTATTTTCGAAAACATTAATTATAGATAAGTATGATGCAATTACTTATTCTATTTTTCGACTCATAAAAAAAAAAGTAAACAGATACACAACAATAGTTAACTTGGCTTACTCTGGTATACCTGCTACGAATATGAAAGAAAGGTAGGGAGAATACCACATGGGTGGAGAACATAACTAGAGCTGCGGAGAGACTTATTGATGACACTGTAGCTTTTAGGTTTAGAAGGAATTGTAAATTGTACGAGAATTATGATTTACTGACGTAGAAACCTAAGCTCTGTGAAGGTACATTTGATAAAGCTATAACTTTATAAGCTTTATTATGATTTTTATTATTATTATTATTATTATTATTATTATTATTGCTGTTGTTATTTTTGTTGTTCATCCACCGCTTGGTGTGGAGGACGCGTTTGCTCTCCTTGTGCAGTTAAATAGACTCAGTCTGATATAAATGGAAAATGTTAAAATTCATTAGGCCCTAACTTACTTACTTAATTAATTAATTACTCAATGGCAATAGATAATCCCTAAGCAAGCTAAAGGAATATTATCTATTTTACGGAACCCGAAGATTCATTGCCGCGCTTACCTGAGCCCGCCATTCAATCCTATTCTGTGCTAACTCCATCCAGCCATCCCTCTACAATCCTACTTCTCTTAAATCTATCCTAATATTGTCCTCCCACCTACATCTATGTCTTCCCAGTGGTCTTTTCCCTTCGGGTCTCCCAGTCAGTATTTTTTAGATATGTCTTTCCTCCCCCATGCCCGCAACATGTCCAGCCCATTTCATCCTCCGTGATTTAATTGCCCTTAGTATATCCGGTGACGAATTCAGGTTATGTAGCTCGGCGTTATGCAGTTTTCTCCAGTCCCCATTTTCATCTCTCTTAGGCCCAAATATTTTCCTAAGCATCCTGTTTTCGAACACTCTCAGATTAGGTTCCTCCCGAAGAGTAAGCGACCATGTCTCACATCCATATAATACAACTCTTTTTAATTATTATTGTTAAATTTCTCACGGTGGTTGCAAAAATGTCATACTTGTTGGCTGAAAAGCGATGTCCATTCGATCCCTTACATTGACAGCCATGTAGGAGAAAATCAATAATCTCTTTCTACACCAGCTCACAAATAGGTATAAGACTCCCAAAATGACTGCAACGTACGTTTTTAAAGTTATATTTTCACAAATATTAAAGCCTGTCTAAAAAAAATACTGTATGATATACTTGGTAAAATACTCGTAGGATTGGTACACTCGCTCTTACGGGCTCGTTTCACAAACAAACCTACTCGCAAAATAAAAAATTTGTTTTACCACTTGTTTCATAAATAACTATTTCCGAATTATGGTTTGGTTTCCCAGGCAGGGTCACATATTATAGCTAATGAAATTAAATTGAATCAAATTTAATAAATGGAAAGGTGTGCACTATTGAGACCCAATAATTGTGCCATCAATGTCTAACATTTTCTAATCTAAAGGTTTGTATTGATCGTTTGTGAATGCAGGAAATAGGTAATGGAGCTGGAAATGTAAACCTATTAAATAATCATAAACATGGAGAAAATAATAATGAAATGAGATTAGGAGAACTATGAGGTCGAAGGATTTATGAGAATCTGAAATTATGGTCAAGACTCAATAAAATTTCTGGATGAAAATATGACTGAATAACTCTCAAGTGAATTGCCTCAAATGGCTTAAATTCATAGGTCTACCACAGGTCTTCGTCAGAGGCGTAACGAGGGGGGTTTTGGGGGTTTGAACCCCCCATTGATTAAAAAAAGGAAAATTGTGCAATTTGTTTAAGTCTGCTTATAAATTACTTAATACGAGTATAAAGCGTGGGACGCCTAAAACTCGTTATTGTGCATCTTAATTTTTTAAATTTTCCGAGGGAGGACCCCCGAATCCTCCTCTCCCTGGGGTATTCCATACCCCCAGACGTTATAACCCCCCCCCCATATGGTCGGCCTGGTTACGCCTATGGTCTTCGTAGCACAGAACTACATCCAAATGGAATTGGACTTATTGGCAAAACGGTCTGGTATTAACTGGAATTTGTTTAAGAGAAAAAGCTATTACTGGTAATCTATATTTAAACAAGGTTATCAGATCAAGCGTACTGTTAAGTGAGAAGGGAAAGAAGGCAAAGCAGTCAGTTGAATTTCATGAATTTATCTTGAATTTTTACAGTTGCAGTAAAGAGTCTGACGTGCTTCCCAAAACACCGGCGAGGTTGAGTAGTTTTTGCTTATCTTAACTCTGCATCTAAATTGCTGCCAATTACCAGCAGAGAAAACTGAGGCGAGAAAATATGGAGCACATTCACACCATGCTATAAGCCGAAAAACGATTAGAGGTTACTTCTATACCGACGTTTTATCGATAACCTGGGTCTAGGCCTACTTGTTACTTGAGGGTTGAAAATGAATTCACTTCTGCGTAATGAGCGATGCTTATTGTCAAGATAAGAGTAGGCCTACATGCAATAATACGGTGTTTCTATGCCCTGCAGCTAAACTTATACAAATGAAATTCATTAACTAAGGATCCCAGGATCTCCACGTGTGACTCATGCCGTATTCACGTAGAAAATTAACCGTAAACTTAAGAAGATAAAACGTGACGGAAACTTCAACACGGCATTGAGCATTCAAGACGAAAACTTAACGTTCGTAACAACCAATCACAAATGAGAATGCGAACAGCTGATAAAATGGCTGCCACAGACGAAAATACTTTCATGTTTCTGAGGAAAGACATATCTCAAAAGTATTGACTGGGAGACCCGAAGGGAAAAGACCACGCGGAAGACCTAGACATAGTGAAGGAGAAATTATTCGCAGTTATTACAGCCTCACTGTTGGGCACCAGTTGGGGTAGTAATATTGCGTGAAGGGCTATAAGTCCTCTACTGATTTATTATAGCGTATTTATAATTACCCTCTTTCCTCGGCAGCAGTCGATCTTCAAGCATGATGTGGTCCAGTCTCGGGGTAGATGATTGGAAAGCAGGGCTGGACGATCGTTGTCATAGAAATAACTATACCTGTACATGTCATTTCTGATATAACAAATTCTTCAGTTTATTGTTCAACTAAACAAGTAGTACAAATTACATGAAGTCACGGTACACCTGAAGAGATACTTCATTTATATGATATCGATGTTGATTTTATAATTACGGTCCTTTAATGTTATTTTGCAAGCTATTCATGTGTGCGTCTATTTCTTAGGCCACAACGAGCCTAATACACTGTACGCCTTGTGGTGTACATCTATACTAGAAACATTCCTATAATTCCCTATGAGGCAGTTGTGTACCTCTAGTCTAAACAACACTTGGTTCTTTATGTTATTTTATCTCTATTCTAATTATTCTAGCACACATGAACTTTCTTGAGTATTACTTTACATACCGAACATGGCTGAGAAGTGATCCCACAACCTTACCCTATCTGATATAGTTCAGAAGTCTTTTCACAACCTCACTCTATCGGATATATTTGAGAAGTGTTACTTTACCTTACCAAAACAAAAATTAACTAACTATTTTACCCTAAAATATACGCCTCTCCTGATTGCGTATCGGCCACATTTATTTTCTGTGATTTAATTGGCGATTGCCATAATTGCAACTCAGCCAATGAAATCACGAATACTTAACTAGAGGGAGTTGACACAAAATTTTCACACATTAATTATATATATTCTTTTTCTCACGATTTTAAGTTCTTACAACGCATGTTTACGCATTTATTCCGTAGCTTAAAATCCAATATTACATAGCCTAAAAATCCTATTCACAACAAGCAATCGTGTCTTATCTGAGATCTCATAGTTTAAGAAAGAGCTTCACCTTTTCACAGGCCTCCACAATTTATTCGATGGCACCTGGGTTTTATTACTAGGAACACCTAAATAATGTTGTCTTCTTTTGAAACAGTATCTCCCCTATCCATTTATATTCCTTTGTAGTCCGGAAGCGGCTACTATCTTTCAGCTTGTAAATTTTCTGTTTTAGCAAAAACCGAACTCATTTAAATTCAGGTACACGTTTTTCCGTGAGAATTAAACTTTCACCAAATATGCTAAAATCATTGTCAAGTACTACTAACAATTTGTTTTGAATTAATTCCATTTCATATTCAATTAGCATTGCTTATTAAATTATGCCTCATATGCCCGATCAGTTGGGTGCAGAATCTTAAAATAATCAATTTATTTTGGAGACTTATATAGACAAGTGATCTTTTCCCCCAAAATGGAATTGTGACATTTTTCAATCTTAACAAAAGAAAACTACCCTACCTACAAGCACAAGTTCATTCATCTGACTTACTACCTGAGTGTTTGGCAACTCCTTGTTGTAAACACCCTTTCTAGTATACCTGTATAACAACTTACTCTTTCATTTTTCTTGTTAAAATATTTTAGCATGTTATTAATTTACTGAACACTTAAACATTAACTAAAGTACAAACAAAGCCATACATCACCCATACTTCTTGTTGTAAACATCATTCTTGTAATATTCTGGAAATCTGAAATGACTATACACAATTATAGTTTCATTTCCTTTTGTAAAATCATGGGTTCGATTCCCGAAAACTTACACTCGCAAAGGATATTTCACTTTGTTCACTCAAATTATTTAACGTATTTCCACTTGACCTAAAGATATTTATAAAGCAGATATATGCGAAGTAACGTCCCCATATCTGTTCTATAAAGAAAACCTTCACTCAATCATACATCTCACATTTTTCACATCACATACTTACATCAATTTGCTTACAGATTTTTCTTAAAACTTCATGTGCTTGCAAACCCAGTTGTGTAAAATTTTTAAACTACTAGGAAGCAATAATTCTACAGGCTTCTTCGCCATTTAACATTTACGAACCTGCAAATAATTTATTCCATCATTTATTAATAATTTTCTTTAATGACGTGAAATATCACTTATTCCTCCAGAGCATTTCTTAATATGAAACTCGATTCCTCCCATCTATCTACTTTTCTTTTTTTTTATACATAACAATTAACTTGTAATGTTAACATTTAGCATACTGAACTATTTATTCAGTTATTTATTCAATTTATCCACTTTCAAGTTTACACTGTTAATATTATCCCCTTTGATTCCAGTGCATAATAAAATCAAAATTATTTAACAATCTCATTCTCATCTTCGCTTTTCTCAGTAACTTCAAAACTTATAACTTTCAACAACTATTGTTGCTTATCAGCTTATCCTGTACTGATTTATGTTATCACGAACAACTTTTCTATGTTCCTATTTGCAGTCATTCTACGGCTTTCGTTTATTATTTAAACTCTCTATACCATAGCACAATAATATTATTGAAAATATTTTCTTCAATCAATAATCCATTTATGAATTAATTTTTCATTTGCCTCTGCTAAACATAATACTTTAATTATCATAACTGCATTTTTCATTTCAATGCTTAATAATCCTTCATTTTATTCGTCTTCATTTCTCTCATGTACCATAAACTACTCCATAAACTAATCATAAACTAATCCTAGTGAACACAATTCTGACTTCTCATGTCATCAACAACTTTGTTTCCAGTGCCAGGTGTAATCAACAATCCATTTTGAGCTACTTGTTATATTCCAAAATTTATTCTTGACATCTTCTCTTCGATTTCTTATTACACAAAATTTTCTTCATTATCCGCCATAATAACATTCATATACATTTTATGTCAAATTTATTTCATAATATTACTACTATTTGTCTCCTTGCTTTCCAATGCATTAATTCATTTTCGCTAGTTTTCAACCCTTTGAACATAATTATCTTTTCTTTTTATGAACGTATTTTTCTATTTAATGGACATACATTTTATTATCTCAGTATTCAAATCCTTCTATAATTCTTTCTTTCAATGAATATTTATTTAACTCATTTGATTGTTATGTAACTGCGAGGAATTCATTCTATTCTTAAATTTCAACTATTTTGCTTTTCACTTCACGTGCATTGCGTACTTAATTATTTGACAGGTCAACTCTCTTATTTAACACGGTTCATTATTTATTAATGCTCTATAAAATTCATATTTTAAATTATTTGTCTGTTAAAAGTTTCTATCTCCATTATCTGACTTCGTTTTATTTGCTCCAATACAGTATTTGTTTCCACACTTTAATCACTGTTACTTTTCTCTAAGTTTCGTATTTCCAAGTATACCGTATTTTAATTAATTGCGTTTTCCCCTGAAAACTCACCATCTAACCATCCGTTCAATTCTCCATTTCCTACGAGGGCATAAACTTCCTCTACAATAATAAACCAAGTGAGCTCCTTAGCTTCACTGTCTAAAACATTTCACATCGGCAGTCGTTCCTCGACTCTTTTGCCGGAATAAAAACTTCGCGCGGGCGTATCCTACGACCTCAACGCATTCAACTATAAAATCGCTCATCCATCAGAGCTAATGCCTTCCTCATAACCCCTCTCTCCCTCTCAATAACATAATTATCATTAAAAAAAACGGTACTTGGATAATACTCCATTCTTTGTTTAATAAGAGTGATACATTTATCATCTCGATTCCATTCTATCTTCAAATTAAAATAAAACACAGCCTAATATCTTATTTAGAGCTCATTATTTCACTGTCAAGAAATATACCGTATTAAACTTCACATTTTCCAATCCAACATTTTTTTTTTTTTTTTGACCTGATTATTTATTTTATTATTATTATTCCTCGTTCCCTCTCGCTAGCTTATAAACAATCCATTGACTACCAGATTTTTGCATATCGATCTCATTTTCTTCCAATTTATCATAAATTTATCAATCATCTCTGGGAACTCACATCCCGTACTACGAAAATGTCCACCTCTAGGTGTGCTATTCTGTTTCTAATTAAAAGGGTATTATTGCGAAATTTGCATTGCGTAAATATTTATTTTCATCTTCTTCTATCAACTTTATTTTTCTTTGGCGTGTCGCCTATATTTACTATGGTCAACAACATTGTTTATTTTGGCATTTACACCTGTCACTCACTTAAAGCTTTTAACTGTGTCACTAGTTAGTTTTAAAGGTCTCTCCCCTCGGACATCTGAGCATCCTTTATTCCGGCTAATCCTACCTGGAATTTACTTGAATGCCTATGGTTCAAAACATTCATTTCTTCTTGTACGCTATTCGTACCGTTAACAACGTTGCCATATTTCTTTGAGATCTCCCTTGTGAATTGTATATGTTTCACCTGATTAGTTTGAATGTACCAAAAATTGTACTTATTTACACCCGGATCAAATAAATCCCTCACATTACGCTCAAAGAGTTTCGCCAACAAGAACATTCTACGCTGCTCTAAATTCAAACGTGATTCATAGTACTCCTCTGAATCCCTAAGAAAATTATTTGAACTAATTACCCTTCTCCCACGGAATTCAACAACATTTACCTCACTTCCTAGTAAGTTTCTCAATTTCATACAACTAGAGTTCTTTACAGAAATCTGTGGCACCCTACACATTTTACAGTTTGCATACATTTCGTCAGTATTCTGACCAGTATTACCTTCAATGTAATTTGCTACAAAATATTTCTGAGGAATGTCAGTGCCATCCCTTTCGTTTTCATAATTAACCCCTGCTATTACTTCATTCGCATCACTAACTACCTCTTCATTTACCAAATCCACTTTCTGAATAATTATACTTCCTGATTCCTTTACCTCTACTAGTATTTCTTTCTCATCATTTTTACAAGTAACTTCTCTGTTAACTGACTCTAGGCCTACTTCCTCGTCAATTTCGCCCTCTAATTCAAGTTTCTCAATTTTCTGATTTTCTTCAGGAGTCCTGGCTTCAATGTTTTCTACTAACAGACTTTCTTCGGACAAACAATTATTTAGTTCACCCCTTAACTCTTTTACTTCATTCTCGGTTCCCTTATTAAAATTCACTCCAGTTTCATCAATATCCCCTGTTACTTCAGTTATTTCCTTACTCAATTTCTCCGTATACTGGTCAATTTTATCTCCTATTCTTTCACTACGCTCTAAGATCAGCATACTAGTATCTGCTATTTTCTTATTCATTTCTTTCAAAGTATCGTTAATGTTCTTAATTTCCCCTAGTATATCTTTCCTCATCTCCCCTAGCAAATTAACTAATAAGGCTTCCATACCCACTGATACATTTACGTCTAAGTTACTTTGGCTAGAGTTTATTTTTGGTTCCCCAATATCGTTTACTACATCAGAATGGACATCACTATTTCCCAAAACACTTTCACTTAGTTCACTCACCTTTTGTATATCCATCTTACTGGCCTCCGACTTTTCACCTGTAAACATATTATTCCTACTCTCGCTGTCCATCTTACTAATCTGATTATTTTGTGTAATTATGCTCTACTTTCCGGCCGACTAACGTCTGCCCTCCCCCAAGTTCATTAATAAGGTGCATTTTTTTTTTTTACCTTATTATTTCTGAGCACCATGCACTACACAAATTTTCCCTTCACTCTTAGAATCTAACATCTACATAGCAAGCACAGTATGTTGTTACAAAAATATATTTGACTTAAATTTTCCATAATAATGATTGGATTTCGATTTTAAAGAAATTGCAGTTTATTTATCTAGCTTTACCAAGTGCTGAATATATGCATGTATTTTAAATGTTCATATTGCTGTATTAGTACCACTTAATTTTAACTTTTAAATTTCAAGACTATATTTGTCTTAAGAATTATATTATTTGTACTTTAATAATTACTAGATTCTTTTCTCTTTTGTTTTTTTTTTTAACTAATATTTTACTTTAAAAAGTATTTAACAAAACAATATTTATTTTCTTAACTCAGCACTTAGTAAAATATTTAAATTCTTATCTGTCATTTTTTTGTTGTGAAGTGGTCCCTCGATGTCTTCAATGATGTACCACGAACTTGCTTCTCCTCTTCTTTACGGTAGATTATTCCCTCCATCTTCGTTCCGTCGTTTTCGTCGTCCTGTCGCTCTCTGCAGTCTTCATCATCTCTGGGTTATTCTTCGTCTTTTTCTGGTATCATACCAATTTTTCTCGTGCGACACGTTGGGCTTGCCAGTTGAAGGAGAAATTATTCGCAGTTATTACAGCCTCACTGTTGGGCACCAGTTGGGGTAGTAATATTGCGTGAAGGGCTATAAGTCCTCTACTGATTTATTATAGCGTATTTATAATTACCCTCTTTCCTCGGCAGCAGTCGATCTTCAAGCATGATGTGGTCCAGTCTCGGGGTAGATGATTGGAAAGCAGGGCTGGACGATCGTTGTCATAGAAATAACTATACCTGTACATGTCATTTCTGATATAACAAATTCTTCAGTTTATTGTTCAACTAAACAAGTAGTACAAATTACATGAAGTCACGGTACACCTGAAGAGATACTTCATTTATATGATATCGATGTTGATTTTATAATTACGGTCCTTTAATGTTATTTTGCAAGCTATTCATGTGTGCGTCTATTTCTTAGGCCACAACGAGCCTAATACACTGTACGCCTTGTGGTGTACATCTATACTAGAAACATTCCTATAATTCCCTATGAGGCAGTTGTGTACCTCTAGTCTAAACAACACTTGGTTCTTTATGTTATTTTATCTCTATTCTAATTATTCTAGCACACATGAACTTTCTTGAGTATTACTTTACATACCGAACATGGCTGAGAAGTGATCCCACAACCTTACCCTATCTGATATAGTTCAGAAGTCTTTTCACAACCTCACTCTATCGGATATATTTGAGAAGTGTTACTTTACCTTACCAAAACAAAAATTAACTAACTATTTTACCCTAAAATATACGCCTCTCCTGATTGCGTATTGGCCACATTTATTTTCTGTGATTTAATTGGCGATTGCCATAATTGCAACTCAGCCAATGAAATCACGAATACTTAACTAGAGGGAGTTGACACAAAATTTTCACACATTAATTATATATATTCTTTTTCTCACGATTTTAAGTTCTTACAACGCATGTTTACGCATTTATTCCGTAGCTTAAAATCCAATATTACATAGCCTAAAAATCCTATTCACAACAAGCAATCGTGTCTTATCTGAGATCTCATAGTTTAAGAAAGAGCTTCACCTTTTCACAGGCCTCCACAATTTATTCGATGGCACCTGGGTTTTATTACTAGGAACACCTAAATAATGTTGTCTTCTTTTGAAACAGTATCTCCCCTATCCATTTATATTCCTTTGTAGTCCGGAAGCGGCTACTATCTTTCAGCTTGTAAATTTTCTGTTTTAGCAAAAACCGAACTCATTTAAATTCAGGTACACGTTTTTCCGTGAGAATTAAACTTTCACCAAATATGCTAAAATCATTGTCAAGTACTACTAACAATTTGTTTTGAATTAATTCCATTTCATATTCAATTAGCATTGCTTATTAAATTATGCCTCAATAGGTGGGAGGACACTCTTAAAATGGATTTAAGGGAAGTAGGATTTGCTAGGGATGATTGGATGGAGTTAGCACAGAATAGGGTTGAATGGTGGACTCAGGTAAGCGCGGCAATTAACCTTCGGGTTCCATAAGATGATAATATTCCATTAGCTTGCTGAGGAATTGTCTATTGCCATTGAGTAAGTAAGTAAGTTTCTAGTATACACATGTAGGCCTTTAAAAATTGAAATCATACAAGTGTTTGCAGACATATAGGCCTACAAGTTAACAGCATATTAAATGGGTTGTATTTACTACTGTAGTTCATTTCTTGGGAAATTAATGTCCTTCAATGCCGCACCTTTGTATAATGGTTTGCTTTTATCACAGACAACATTACGAGTTTTTCGTCCATAGACGGCATCTCTTGGCTACCTCGGTACCTCCACTTCCATCTCCTGTTCTGTGGAGTTGAGAGCTCTGATTGGATGTATCGTTATTTTCTGCATAAACTTAACGCGAAAGCTTGAAATTTGCAAGGTTCGAAGTTAACGTTTAATTTTTCGTTATGTTTAAAGTTTGCGTGATGCATTGTGAATGGTCCCATTGAAAAACATGGCCCCGAACATTTAAGTTTACGGTTAATTTTCTATGTGAATGCGGCATTAGAGAAACAGTATTCGGGTGCTGATTTTGCATTTGCGTTTTTTTTCAGTAACTCATTTATTGTTGTTTTTCTCCAATGTGCAAGGATTTCAGCATATTTGTAATGACGGAGCATATTTATACCATAACATAATGGTTTTGGGTATGTATGTGTTAAGTACAATTAAATGCGTTAAGTGCAAATTTGGAAGCTCCTGAGGCATATGTTTACTCTATACAAACGTGACACATGAAAAAATTACTATAGTTTCTGCAGGGAAAATGTGAAAAGTTAGTTTTCCTTGATTCATATTAGTGATAATCAGGGCCCGGTTTCTGATGACCTAAAATTGTTTGAAAAATGACCAATAAAATGACCCTAAATTATAAATAAAATGACTTAATAATTATAAAAAATAACCTAAAAACTGATATTTTATTTTTTAAAAATTATTATTTTACACACAAAGTTATAGACTAGTTTGTACATAATTGTAAAAACTGTAAATAACTGTAATGTTGTGAATGTTCTTTTCTCACGGAAATTTATACTGGCACTGAGGCACTGGTGAGTCAAAATTCGGCACATCCTTTTGTAGTCTGCCGGATTATATTGTTGTTTATTGAGGGTAAACAGTAGTTTGCACTCTCAAATCCAAGCAGGTGGCAGACTCTGTTGCCAAGTCAATCTAATAACAATAGTAATAATTATAATACAAAATTTTGGCGTTTCTTTGATTCTCACTTCCGACTGAGATATGTCAAAACACTTTAACGACGAATTTTTCCTTCTTGCATTGAAGACACTTCAAAGACAGCACCGCTAGCGACGAAAAAAGTTAATACACTCAATGTACGGTAAATACATGAAAATGACTATATAAGGAAGCAAATGACACGAAAATGACAAAATAATGACCCAAAATTGAAATAAATGCCCTAAAAATATAAAACTGCATAAAATGACAAAAAATGACCTAATAAAAATGCATTTCTATAATCTAGAGGCCATGATTAGGATTTATCTACAAGTTGGCAATTTCTATGCAGCATCAGTAAGAATATGACATTTCATTAGAATCCGGGCCCTGGTGATAATTATATAATTATTAAATTGTATTTACTGAAAATAATAGATTTGGCACTTAACACAAGTGCACTAGCCATCGATAGACTACTTGCATACTTGTAAGAACAAAATAGACATTATAGCGTGAATTTCTTATTCTTGTTTTCTTTTTGTTCAATTGCCAGCAATAGCATTTCAGTTGTTGCCCTTAACAGAGCATTAACTCATTTTTGTAGTTGTTTAAACTCACGGGAAAGATTTTATAGTGCATATGGCAGCATATTTGTAAAGATCGAGCATAATTATTACAAAAGAGTCGCGATTATCCGACCTGAACCGGACATGGAGTACGTCGGATCACTGAAAATGTCGGATAATGCAGAAAAAGAATGCGTAATAAAACGCCGAAATATCATAAACTTTAGCCTCCACGTAAATAGCGTCATCTCCAATTAAACCTTCATTTTGTGTCATCTATTTTTTTTACATAAAATCAATTTTATACAAGGAAATAATTACGGTATTAAATATGAAGGACTTGTTAGAGCCGACCGCCGGCGTGGTTTTGTGGTTAGCGTCGCTCACTACCGATCCGTCTGTTCGGGTTCGATTCCCGGTACCTCGGATTTTTTTTAGGGGGGTAGGGGTGCACTCAGCCTCGTGATTCAAATTGAGGAGCTACTTGATAAAGAAGTAGCGGCTCCAGTCATGGAAACCACCATTAACGGCCGTGGGTGTCGGCATGCTGACCACATGCCCTCCAATCCTGCCATCTGCCTCTGGTAGTGGTCGGGTGGTTGGCCTTATCCCTTTTGGGATTTAGCGCCACGGAGTTAATTTTAGTTACTTGTTAGAGCCCATACGTAATGCACAAGTACGAAAAACTATGAGATGATTTACTTCCTATAAGGATTTTTAAATTGCTAAGTTACCGGCAATGTTTGAAATCAAGCATTCTATAAAATGACTAGCCATGGCATTGTATAAAATGCCAAAAATGAGTAAAGTGTGAGATATGAGTTATTTTATACATTTCCTAGAATGACAAAACCGATGATTGCTAAGTATTACTTTACAATATTTTGTACTTAAATCCAAGCTCTGTACAGCATAGTGGCTTGCCTCACACGAAGTAAACCAGTATTGTTCAAGATGTCACAATAGATTGTTTCATTTGAAACAGAATCTCAGCAAGATCGGATTGATTTGATGAACAATTGGCTCTATTATGACTTCTTGAAATGTAAGACGTGCCACTTAATTTTCCAGCAACAGACAGGACTCAAGTAGCCTATTATTATTTTTAAACTTTTGACAAGTTTCAGATGCTTTTAGGAAATCTCTATATTTAAAATTGTTTGCGTCTTTGACACAAACATTTGTGTGAAACATTTGACAGTGCTTAGGTAATTTATACAATGTCAAGGAAAGGTATAAAATACATTAACTTTTAAAAAGGTAAGTTTTATACTATCCAAAAAATTTCCGGTATTTCATACAATTCCTAGGTAATTTGTATAATGCCTGAATTTCAAATTTTCCTGGTAACACTTAGCCCTACAAGGGGTTGCGTACATCAGATCCATTGAAACCTAACTTGAAACTTGGGACTAAGGTAGGTTATCCAGATAAATACAGTATTTCAAATCTGCAAATCCATGAAATTCACCGGAGGAAAACCAGTTAAGTGAGCCCCAGTCGATGCTTGCTCCGACCGGAAGGAAAACGATCGGGAGCTAAGCACAAGAGCTTGCATCTTGCATTTGGCAAGTGCATGCATGCCGGCAAAGCAGGAAGAGATCAGTGTCAATAGAATAGGCTATGAATGACTTGCATTGACGCTAAACGCGATGCTGACTGATGACTAAGCCTGTAAAGAACTTGGAGCAGTCAACTAAATTTTCAAGTTTCAAGCTAGAATGTGAAAAATGGTAAAATGTTTTCCACCTAATCACCACTAAACGTTTATAAATACAATTCCAAATAAGGCACGTCGAAGAATTTACAATTAATATATTGAGTGGTATTTACTATAGTTGTTGAGAAAAACAGAAAATTACAAAAGACATAATGTACATATTAATTACAGTATTAATATACTAAGTCAGTTTATTAAATGATGTTTCGTTATTCAACGAAACAATATGTGAAAGGTTACAAATAGGCCTAGTTGTTCTATAAACATTAAAAATTAATCAGAACACATCACACTATAATAAAAGTTTGTCAGATTCTATAAATTTAATGTAGTGTGGGCCTACAATGTTCTAAAAGTATGAAGTTACCTACAATTATGTACACAACTGGTATTAAGTCTATACACAATAATTCGTTCAAGTCAAGTTGAAAAGCAGACTAGATGTGATCTAGTTATTCTAGACTATTGCAGGTTGCAATATATCGATGTTTTTAAAGTGTAAGACATAAAAAATGTAAAAACACTTATATGAAAGGGCTTGGTCTTAAAAAATAATTAAATATCAGTTTCGCTACTGAATTTAAAAAATTTAAAGTAGATAATTCTATAATAGAATTATAGCAGTGGTAAAATATCAAAATCTTGAAGTTGAAATCGCTCAGTATGCAACATGCAACATGCAGTATGCAACATGAATACCATACTAATAATAAATTTATTTCTTGCGGTGTTTACAAACTAACGTGTCAAGACTGTAACAAAGTTTATATTGGACAGACAGGAAGGAACCTTAAAAAAAGATTTCAAGAGCATATTAGTGACTACAAATATATTCGCAATAGATCAACATTTGCAAAACATCTACTCCAATATAACCACGTCCATCAACCAATAGAACAAAACTCCAGATATTCTACATACACACTCAAAAAGTTACAAACTTAACACGCTTGAACAACTTTAAATATACAAACATAAAAATATAATAACCAATGAACACTCAATAGAACACACTAAACTTAGGCTGTTAACTAATCCTTTTGTACTGGAGAACACCAATCTATGGATAGTAAAGGCTACATGGAGATAAAAGCATGAAAGAATTCCTTGATAAGGGGTCCATATGATGCAAAATAAAATATATATTCATGAAAATGAACATGTGGAGTAGGTTGGATGCTAATTAATAATCTAGCATTCACCTTTGCATTCACATAGCCTTTCATGCGTCTCTCGTGATAGGGTTCCATGTAGACCAGGATTTCATACGATTCGTCAGCCCACAATAATGGGTCTTCCCTTTTTTCATTATTTATTTTTTAGTGAATAATGGTTACTCAAATTTCCATTCTTGAAGAAATGATTGTCTCCCACCTTAATTCTACGATTAGCCCATAACATTAGCTTATTACTTCCGTGAGAATATTATAGGAGGAAAATTCCTCCGACACTGGAACTCGAACACAGGGCAATTAATCATAGGAGAGAGGTTCCATCTGGCGCTGTGAATCGAACTCAGGCTAGCTCAGTTAATAGAGCAGCGGCACGAATAGCCGAAGGTCCTGGGTTCGAATCCCAATTTCAAAGAAATTTTTCTCCTATAGTATTCTCATAAAGTGTACAACAGAGACAATAATCTGTGTGGTTCATGAATGCATATATCCATCTTATTACATGATATTATTGTTATTAGACTACTATTAGAAATTTTATCGTATTGGAATATGTTTATCATTATAATATTCCAACAAGTCAAAGGATTTGCAAAATGTGGTAATTTAAATGTTTAACAAGTTTTAATTGAAGATGATACCGATGGTGTAATTATTTGGAGAAAATACAGAACACGCACTTGCTGTACCAACTGTTTGGATACATGTTTTGCTACTTCTCTGCATTTTCGATTCGGTACAAGCCAGCTCGTGTGTTTGTATTCTGATTTCAACTTATCTTAATTAGCCTATTTTAACCATTTCTGATTTCAATTGTTGGTTGCATTGGTTAGCATCGGATAAGGCTTTCGATTGCTCATACTTTTAGTTTGCCATGTTCTGACAACTGACACATATGTCTGTGACTTTATTTTGAAGAACACAAGTTAGGAAGTAATTATTATTTCTATAATCTGCTGCATTTTATTAATGGAATTGGCTTAATAAATCCCACCCGAGATTACGAGTTTTATCTTTGATAAATAATCATGGTAAAAACCACGGTTCTAACGTAAAACCAAACAAAAACAAAAAATAATAAAACAAACATAAGTTGAATGTTGTGTAACTCAGAGATACTAGTTTAAATTTTGGTTTCATAAAACTACAACAACCGTTTTTAAAAGATAGCTAATAAGGTGCCAGTCAACA
Source organism: Ectobius pallidus (assembly GCA_964059195.1). NCBI lineage: Eukaryota > Metazoa > Arthropoda > Insecta > Blattodea > Ectobiidae > Ectobius > Ectobius pallidus. The sequence goes on along the minus strand of CAXKWD010000010.1, from coordinate 23,343,838 downwards.
CACAGATAAAAATTATATAGGCCTACTTTTGGGCCCACAACTGATTTCTTTTCTTATTGGTAAGAATAGCAAATAATACGAATATTAAGTAATTAGTGCAAATAAAATAGATGTAGTTGTGATATTAACTGTAAAATAAGCATTTCAATACAGGCCTAACTCATTACTGAGTGCAATATGCTCATGGTGTGATACAATTACGGTTAAACTAATCCGTTAAGGTAATACAAGGCTTAAAGAAACCGACAGAGCCGCTTTATCACCGCGAAATCTATATCGACTCCCCAAGAATATAACAGCCGACTACACAAATTACATCGCCCTCATAACACCTGTATTACAAGCACGTTTTCTTCGTTATGAACACGCCCCCTTCACAGGCGAGAGGAAAACTCAATAGATTGTCGTGCTAGATTCACATTGACTTTCTTGACTCCCAATAAATTATCGACTGATAAAGATTTCTATGTTCCTTTTTTATTTTATTTTTTCTTCACAGGACGAATTATAAAACTAAACACCTCATTGTCGGTTTTATACAAAGGTTATTAACATGTTGAATTATTAAGGTAGTATCGGCATTCCTAATCTATTTTAAGGATTTATATGCACTCTGGTGTCAAAACTCCATAATAGCGTTGTAATAGAGTTGCAACAGTTAAACGTTCCGGAATTTCTTTTCCACTAACTTTGTTGAAATTTATTTTAAGATTATTAATCCACACGTATTGAGAATTTCTAATTAAGATTGTAAGTAATGAAACCTGCAATTCTCAAGGGAGTTGAACACTAATTTTCCGGGCAATAGATATGCTAATATTCGATTTATAAGATTTATTGTATGAATCCTTCCATTGAGAAGGATCATTTTAGCTATGAACAGGATTTTTAGGTTTTTACAAACTGTGTGCTAGTTTTTTTCAAAACATATTAAAATTATATATTTTAGTTTTTTTCCCATTTTCGGACAAGTTTTTATTTTATAAGTTTTACTTTAATACGTACAATAAACGTATAAAACAAATACATTAATTAATTTTATTTTTACTTACAATTTCCAAGGCTATGAACCATAAAATGAAGCGAACATTCTTTGCTTGATTTTCCACAGCTTATAGAAAACAATTAAATTTAGAATTGCCCATGCCATTTCCAACTCCACCACATAAACTCAAGAAGAGCGTTTTTCAACCAACTTGAAGAATACTTTCGGCATCTAATTTGATCAAACACTGGACAAACTTCAACTGTAAGCTTCTGAAGAATGAATCTTATATGCTTCTAAAGAAACCTTGGTTTTGGCTCACTAACGATTTCCTTTACCGGGACAATGGAGTTATAAAATGATAAATGAAGTGCTATATTTTATCTTTCAAATGTTGTGGTAATAATCAGAAAGATTCAAACTATAGGTGGATTTTAAAAAGTAATTATTTTTAGTTTAAGTAATTTATCTATTTTAATTAAAATAGTTCTAGCCATTTTTAGTTGTTAACGTCTTATTTAGCCACTTTTAGGTTTTAACTTATTAGATTGGGATATGTGACTGCCATAACAATGAAGCGGTTAATAATTATGTTAAGATATCACATTTAACTAGCAATAAACAAAATAGTTAAAATCTAAGAATCTGGGCCCTAATTATAACGCACCGTAATTTGAGTACGTTCTACAACTGTCAATTTTCTTAAATTATTTTTTATTTGGTGGAATGAATTTCGAAAAATTAACAGAAGATTTAATCTCCTTAAATTGTGCTATTAGAGCACAGGGTTTATTATTAACTTTAGATGAAGTTACTTCTTTGTCTGTGTAAAGGTGCAATTCCACTGAAGCAACACTGAACGACAGGTGGCATGCTACTTGTATCCTAGTGTTGCCTGATTGTAGGCGTGCGACAATGTGCCACAAAAATTCCATATGCCGCATGCGGCATTTGTCTCCCCATGTCGAATGCGCTTTGTCGCCTATGCGTGTAGCATGGGACTAAAACGATTCAACTGAAGCAACTTCAGTCTGGTGCAACATGTCTTTAATAATACCATATACAATACCCATATTTATATACAACACCATGGGCTATTAAAATGTTTGAATAGCTGTCAAATTATTGGCAGACACTATTTAATAAATACCAATAATTTATCAAAATTTACCTGTAAATTTCTTTAAGATAAGAGCACATGACTGGTTGGCCAGGAATCCATCAAGAGGGACTTTTGGTATAATTGATTTTAGTTACTCCACTCTTGAGAATCGTATCAGAGAATTGGCATATTCAAACCCCATTTTGTAACATAGATGAATTTTTTAATAGTATTATAACGTAACAATGTAATCCTAATATTGTCTTATTTCTATTTAACATCAATCAGACTGGACTATAATCCTTATATTTTTTTTTTTTCTATATTATTGTGTCTTGAGAATGCGCTAACTTGGTCTATTGACAGGTTATGCAATAATTGTAAAAATGTAAGATTCTTATGGCGTAATACTTAGCTTGCTGTCACTTTGCATAGTTTACTTTACCTGACTTTGTCAATCGGGGGGGGGGGCTCCTGTTTCCCCTGCAATACATCATTCTATTATCGCCTCACTCATAACGTTGACGGGCGGCTCACTTTGTTCTCATATTACAATGCTTGTTGTTACTGTAAAAGGTTTTCTCAAAAGAAACCGCTGACTGAATTCGTGTTGCCAATTCTCTCATTGCTCAATGTCATTGCCACGTAAGTGTTTTGCTGCATCTACATCTTCCCGCTCTGTTTACTAACACTGTGCAGTGTGGCAACTACTCCTAGCGGCGGCGACTTCTTTGATGTTAACTGTCAACGAATTGAGCGCGGCGATAATACCAGTGCTCATTCATCATGATATAACCATTGGTTGCAATAAAGGAATTATTATTTTTCAAGCCTAATTTCGAATGTATATATGTAACAACTACTTTCATTGCTGCTTCCCATTTCAATTGAACTACTGTATTGGCAATTATTGGGATTTGAAGGAAAACATTTATTAAGTTTTAAAACTTCAAGGAGACCCGATATACAGTACTAGTTGTTTTCTTTCTCCTCCTTTATGCTGACGTGGCTGTGATTTAAATGCTCTGCTCTATGAAGACCCATGTTTGTTTGTTTTCATAGCTTGTTTATGCAGGTGCAAGCAGCCCATGTCGCATGCTACATGTCGCCCCGATCCGCTGGCTGTTGGATAGCGACGATACTGTTCGACACGAGGAATTTCGTCGAAGGGCGACAAAGGCGTCCTGGCGACAACAGTCAACTTGTAGCATGCGGCAAGGAGACCTGTCGTTTGTCGCTTCGTGTTGCTGCAATTGAATTACTGTGGGTAGCATGCGGCATTGACGCATGCTACATGTTGCCCAAATGTTGCCTCAGTGGAATTGCAGCTTTAGGGTCAACAATCAAAAGTAATCACACATTATTGCTCATATTATTATTAGTTTAGGCCTCTTACTATTATTATTTTACTACTATTTTTCTTTTACGATTGTTCATAAACTAGGTCTGTCCAACTTGAGGGCCACATCATCTTACTTAATTTTTATAGTATAGTGTGATCCATATAAAACTGAACACTTTTAGTTCAGTCGTGACTTTTTTACTGTCATTAGGTGTACGAAATAAGGTTAACCAGAATTTAACAGAACTGGATATCTAATAGTTGTCTTCGGAGTCAGGGTTCGCATCTGGGGGATATTCTAAAAAAGTAAGCATAAAGTATGAGCGACTTCTTGCTGAGCAGTGTAGTCACTCACAAGTCCTATGCAAAATAACACCGCAACGACAGAAAGTCTGACTCACCGGCTATCACTTTATGCTCACCCAACCCACACGAAACATGCACCTGCATAAACAAACTTACGAAAATAAACAAGGGTCTTCTCGCAGTGGGAGATGCCAGATCAGCATTATGAAGAGGAAGACAATTAATTATTTCTGCTCTCTCTGAAGGGACTGCATAGAATGGTCATTTACATCATCATATCAGATACCGCAATGGAAGAAGTACAGGATCACATAATCTATAATATTTTAGGATTAAATTAGTTTAATGAAAATTCATAACATAATTGCAACATTTAATATAATTAGTATTTTTAAATGTGATATGAAACATTCATATAACTCCCTCTACTCTTAATATAGCCTATTCTAGTGTAGAGTACACGGCTGTATTGCAGTAGTGCGCATTCACTTGTATCTGCCTCGTTTCCAAGTCGCATTATTCGCGAGGCAAGACCAAAAAATCCAAGCCTACATTGTATAAAATGAATGGCTTATAACTAGCCTTCAGAGAATTTCTTGGGAGAAGTTTTTCAAATAGTACTTATTACAATATATTATAGTTGGCCTACATAATAAGCCTATAAAATTGTTAAAACTATTTCGAGAAAATTAAGAAAAATTAAATTTTCGTCAAATAAAGTGCTTGTAAAAATGAAAAGAAAGTCGTTGCCGTACCTCGTGTCGCATCCCTGAAGGATAAACAATCCAAATAAAATCTTAATAAATGCACTCGAATACTTTTGTATAACCTAGGCGTGGCAGTACACCTTTCTTCAAATTCTAATATAGAATAAGAGGCCGTGTTGCACAGAATAGGTATTCAGTTGTATTAGCCTGATGCAAAGCTTTACCGTTCACCAGACAAGATTGAGTTTCTGTGAACGATGCCTGCCTTGTAACTACCCGTCAGAATTTTTTTTTCGAAAAAAATATTTCAAATAAAAGTTTAGCTCTTAGCATAAGCACCTCAATTACAAAATTTAAACAAAATTTTTAAACCCCTAGTACCTAGTACTGATAGACGGATTAAAACTAAAAATTTGTAGTTTTCATTCTTTCTGGAATGTCCATATATTCCACGCGAATCATCCTAATAGCATGCTGTGAGTGAAGTGAGTGTGCTGTTTTGGTAACTCACAAATCTCCTACTTAATACTCCCGCCGCTCATTCTTATAGCATGCGGAATTGAAGCGGGCACTAAGCGACAGAGTAGGCCTACAAAGAGCATCATGTCACGTGGGCGCAGTGGGTGGGGGAGTCCTCAGGCTTTTTATGCATACGACTGCAAGTGCAAACTTGAAATCTGCCAGTAAGAACTTCCTACTCTTTTTTTTAGAATATCCCCCATTGTCGTCATTATTATTATTACCATCATCATTTTAGGTTTCACTATTATTATCATTATTTCACTATTATTATCATTTTCATTATCATATTAACTTACTATTATTATTATTATTATTATTATTATTATTATTATTATTTATTATTTATTATCATCGGCAACAGTGCCAATCTTTTAACTCATTTGTAAACAAATTATTGCTACTAACCCAATAGGCCTACTTCGTATGTTCTGTGTTTTGTGCTTGCTCCCGCTGACTGTAAGTGATTCGAACATTAAATATTCACAATAATAAAATTGTGCAAAAATTACATTTTATATTACATTTTATTGAAAGGCATTTTCTCACAATAGGCATCGACTTTGTGCCTGATTACATGCTTCGCACCATCGTAGCAACGATCCCCAAGCTGTCGAGCATGTCAGGGTTCTGAATGAGATGATGAATTCAAATAATTTATTCGGACAATCAGTTGAGTTCTGGTGGCAACTGGTATTAAATACACGTTACTTTTGACCTGTCTCCAAAGACATCTATAAAGCGCTTTTAAACCCATCTTCGTCACATCCCGCGTTAAGCTTCACCTACAGAATAATATTGAAGCTCTGCGTTTATCGAGATAGGCATTCCTTTCGTGAACAGAAATGGTTTAATCGTGCCAATTAACTGAGCATCTTGAGATTAATTCCTATATGTGCCGTTTCCAGAGTTGATAAACAAGTACATCAATGCTAAATAATCAGACGGATTCACGAAGAAATTACCTGATTAATTTCAACAGAATATATCTTGAAACACTATGATTTTTTACGAATATATTTTTACAATGTAGACAGAAGGTATTTCTTAAAAACCGGAAAAATTCCCTAGAGTGAAATAACCTTGAAAATTTTGGGAAAATGAAAAATATGAAAAATAAACAAATTAAGTGCTAGAGAACTGACATTATTTGGGTATTTAGGCCTGTTAAATCACATCAAATAATAGTTACGAACTGCGTGAGAAAATCATTGGTGACTAAAAAATCTCCTTTACCCATGATGTAATTGATAATGAGATAATGAGATAACATTGGAATGCGATTTTACTCTTACGTTTAGTAAATGTTGCGTGGATGGATCAAGTTCCAAGGTAATTTAAGATGACGCAACGAGCAGAAATAGTATTTCTTAATCGCCAGGCGAGCGCCTGCTGAATGTAATCTTTGTATTCAATCTAAACACCAAGATGTTTCGATATTGTGACCTGCAAAAATATTGTGCCAAAACGTCGGTGTCTGTTATTTTTGTAATAGACGTATTGGAGATAGCCCATACGGCCCAAATCGTAAATCAGTTATCTAAAGATGAAAGGATCAGATTTGTGAAGCTGGCAATGAGTAAAATATTATACAGTATCTATATAGTAACGTTGCAGATCGTTTTTGGAGGGGAAGAATGTAAATTTCGTAAATTTCAATTGATTACAATACTATGAGATTCGCAATTTAGGCTAATATCTGCATGTTTTAGGCCTATAATGTATGTGTGCTACGTGTAAGCTTATGTGAAAGGTATAAGGTACAAAAAAATTGAAAATAGTATATGTTTATGTTTCTACTGTATAAGATACAACTTTTTGCATGCCTTATGCAATCTTTAAATAGTAGCAACGTACAGTACAGTCCCGCTATTCCGAACAGAGTTCAGAAAAAATACCGATTTTTTAAAACTTAAAAACAGGAGAAATTAAAAAGACGTTCGTGAAAAAAACATACATTTATTGTTATGCAAAGAAGTTAAATAGAGACATACATAGAGCCTAAGATTGATGAAAACGCCTGAAACCAAATTGGAATGAAAGCTGGCACTTAATTTACGCCTTAACAAGTCAATACATTGATATTATTCATGAAATCCTATTCCGAATTTTCGCTAAACCGAACGGTGTTCGGTTCCAATTAGTTCGGATTATGGGACTCTACTGTATCTATAAAATTGTGACAAATTACAAAAGTTTAAATCCCTTTAATTAGATGTTGGTCGGGTATCCAGCATAGGCCTATTTATGCGCTAATTGGAGCCATCTATCAATATGAATCCTTTCACAGTTACAAAGTAATATGAGGTGACCCTATCAGCCGTTCTAAAATGACTTCTAGAAGTTATAAGAGAAATATTCATAACAATTCCATCGGCTGAGAGAATTTCTGATTTAGAGAGACTTTTGATGAATTTGCATTTACATACAGAAATGGAACGAGATGAGCCAAAGCATGTCATTTGTTCTGCACTTCCATCTGGCACAGTCACTTCAAGCATTCATCATTCTTGAAAATGTTAAAATTATTGTGAGACAACAATCATGCCTTTACGCTGCTGCTGTCGCATACACGCGTCACTACAAGACTTTTCATAAATGCAGAGATATAAAATTAATATAGCAATGCTATAATATGTTAAAATATGAGGAATTTTATCCACAAGCTAGAACTGCTATTCACGAAAATCAGGCTCTTCCGCTAACATTTTCTTCATTGCTTTCAAACTTAAAAGCCCACTGATATCACTTGATGAATGCTTGCTTATAATAATGCAAAATCAGCTGTGAAAGGATTAAACCATCTTATTTCTTTTTCAATTTAATTTGTTCCAAAATTGCATTATTAATTTCTTACTGGTTATTTCAATCCATTTGTAGTGATAAGAGGGCTCCAATTTGCTCTGAAGTATGCTGGGCAGCTTATGTAACCTAGTTCTCACAAAAGGGATTTTAATTTCCTGTAATTTTAGAGATGTGTTCCATTATTAAATTCCAATCATATGTTTATTAAAAAGTGGCATTGCGAAGTAAATAAAATCAGGTAACCTGATATAACAAAGTGCCAGAATGCTTTTGTTTAATCAGTGCTAATTGCAATTATGATATACAGAAAAGAAGTTATTTTTGTAATCTATCTGCGAGTTAAGCTCCAGATCGATTCATTAAGCAGGACTTGCGGAAGAACAAAGGTCTAAAGTTTAATACTTAACTTTTATTCATACTCGTATACTAAACTCCGTGGCGCAACATCCCCGAAGGGACAAGGCCTACCACCCGACCGCTGCGTCATCTACCTATAGGCAGATGGCAGGATTGGGGGGGGGGGGCATGTGGTCAGCATGCCGACACCCACGGCCATTAATGGTGGTTTCCATGACCGGAGCCGCTACTTCTCTATCAAGTACCTCCTCAATTTGAATCACGAGGCTGATTGCACCCCTACCAGACCTCCCTACCTCAGAAAAATCCGAGGAAGTACCGGGGATTGAACCCGGGCCGACGGATCCGCAGTCAACGACGCTAACCACAAGACCCCGCCGGCGGTCTACTCGTATGCACTATTACAAGAAATTCTTAAAATATGTCAACATTTCCCAAAAAGGACTAGCAAAGAACTCCGCTTAATGTGTGTAGGCCTAATTATTTCACAGTAATATATAATAACTTCTATGTACTGTATAACAGAATTCATGGTGTACTCATTTCAACTTGATCAACGAAATAAACATCTGACTGCATTGGAGTCAAGACCCTCAATGATTAAGCAATGCGGCATTGTAGTATAGTCATGATTTCCCATTTAAAAAGCATGTGACCTTTAATTTGTCGTTACTCCGATACGGGTCAACCGATTTGATCCAAAATAAATAGACTTCTTGCCATGGACATTATAAATGCGTATACCAAGTTTCATGAAAATCCGATAAAGCGTATTTGAGTTATCGCGCATACAGCCACACGGACGGACGGACGGACGGACAGACATTTTCCCGTCCCGCACACAATCTCATAAAATACCGTAGGCCTACTGGCACTTAATAATTATGATTCGCCCATTAAAAATATCTTCTTACAAACTTGTTTATTATATTTTTTCATCGCCATAATCTTAGTCATTGTCATCATTATCATTATCATCACCACCACCATTATCATGATTTATTTTGACCGAAGACAATGCACGCCTACAATTTCTTTATATTATCAAGATCCATTCAAATGCCATTTTCATTACAGAGACATTGGCGGAAACAAGGGTGGGATGCTTACATATGTCGATAAAACCTGTACCATACATTTTCTTAACTAGAAATTATCGACCTACCAGGATTCGATTCCGACTAGCTGCGGTGGAAAGCAAGTAGTACAACCTCTCGTTCATGGGGCAACTTACATACTTCAGCAAAACATAAATAGGAACAAGATAACACGTCATGCCGTCCTAAATCCATTCTTACCTAAGAGGGTAATATCCCCTCGCCCTAACAATGCAATGAGAAGGGCATAGAGTTTAACTGCTTACTTCGCAGGGGGAGGAGACGTTTCATATCGCCAATACCGATCAAACGATCACTAGCATATATTGTACTTGCGTTATACAACTAGAAGAAAAATTTAGGTACCTCCTCCTTTAAGTATTCCTCGTATTCCTCAACGGCCGCCACAAGTAACTTAAAAGACTTTGTTGATTTACTACAGAAGCCCAACTCCGCCCACTGTTGTTATGACCAGGGAGTTCGCTCTGAATGTAACTTCATAATGAAAGGTTTAGTCTTCATTAGTAGGTTGCTGACACTTGACGCTTGTAGCTATAAAGCCATCTGATAGCGCTCCACATCAAGAAGGTCCAAAGATCCGCTTTAAACATACCAGCAACTTAGAATAAAAAATAAATAAAATCACGTAGACTGATGTAACAAAGTGCTAGAATGCTTTTGTTTAATCAGTGATAATTACAAAATTATGAAATGCAGAAAATAAGTTATATTTTAATCGATTTCCAACTTAAGCTTCAGGTCAATTCATTAAGCAGGGCTTTTGGAAGAGCAAACGTCTAGTTTGATAAGTACATGTGAAGGAATATGTGGGTAGTGTTATTTGTCAAAGCTATCTGTATTGTAACTTCCAAAGCCGTATGAACACTGTAAAACAATATGTTGCCATGAGAACTGATTTGCATTTGATACATTCTTTCTAATACATTACCATAAAATAGGCACTAAATTGGGTATTAATCCGCTACCGGTCAACCGATTTGGTCTAATATCAGTAGGCTTCTTCCCATGCGTATAACAAGTTTCATGAAAATCCGATAAAGCGTAAGCCTATTTGAGTTATCGCACGTACAGACACAAGGGCAGACAGACAGACGGACGGACTGACGGACAGACATTATCCCATTCCTTACACAATCTCATGAAGTACCATTCTGGCACTTAATAAAACTTATTTTACAAGCGTACAACCCCAAAACTCTATTGACTTCATAACCAAATCACTCCTTCAGTCACTGGCTCGTATGCTAACTCTTTCAAACGGACATCCATTTGCTGTATTAAGTTATTAATTATATTTTTGTACAAAATAAAATCCACCTACTATTCTCTCGAGATTCTGAATTTATAAAACTTACTTACTAATTGCATCAGCTTAAATTAACCCCCTTAATATGCCTATCTAAAAATTACACTAGTCTATATCCCAATAAAGTACATTGAAAAGTTACGGTATGAGAGAATTTTGAAATGTAAAAGTTTTAAAATATTTCTGATGTTTATAACTAGGCTGAACAATGCATTTCGTGCTTGTTCTTATGAATCTTCTACTATCACAAATGACGCGGAAAATAATTATTTTATTGGAAAAACCACATGCACAGATACAAGAGATTGTCGGAAATGACACATAATGACCACTAGCAGAGATGACGTCGCAAATGAAGCGACACACCGTTTTCAAAGCTCTGCTTTAATCACTGGTAAGGCGGATGATTCCGACCAAAGTTTATTAAATGTCGCGAGTTTAATCGTATGGTTTTTAATTTGCCAACCTCATATCATATTATGCTCACTCCATTCATTCATTCATTCATTCAGTGATCGACTCACAGTTGATTCGGCTCATTCACGCACTGATTCACCCATTCTCTCACTTACTCACTAAATCCTATCCTACAGATATAAATATTACTTCAAATATTGATTTGTCAATGGATGATTTTTCATTATCTAATAACGACAATAAGGCAAATGAAAACTGCTGCACTAATTCATTATCAGTTTTCTTTCATGCTCTTGGTAAAATGTAAGTAGGCCCAATGCCATTTTGTGCTACAGTGGGCTATATTCATAAGCATGAATTTTTCCTTGATGAAAGGGTTTCTAACTGAATTTAGTAAATATGATTAGATGACGATAATTTACAAATTATAATCTTGTGATGACATTATTATAAATTATACATTACATTGAATAAGTCATCATTAATTTTATTTACAGTATTTATTATGCTAACTATAGAAATAAATCCCAATTACAGTTGGCGTAGTTTCGCCAATATAACAAGATACATTAATGATTTGTAATAAATATAATTTTTAGTACACGCTCTCTAAAACAGCTGCTTATCGGACTGGTAGCACGCCGAAAAATTGCATTTTAGCGACCAAGGCCGCTAAAATTGCATAAAAGTGCATCCAAAATGCATTCAAAATGCACTTTTAGCGGCCTTGTCCTTTAAAGTCGTCATGCCAATCTATAAACAAAACCCAGACGGCATTGACCAGTCACACCAACTTTAACATGGATTTACGCATATAATTGGTCATAAAACAACAAATTTAAGCCAACACGTTTCTTTATGATAATCAGAAACTTTACCAGGATTTTTCGCAAAACACGGTAGCCCACTTCATCACCTGACAGCAAATATAAGTCCACAACTTTTCACATCTTCGTTCACATAGCTTACATGGATGCACCAGCATTTAATTGCAATATATTCCCTATTCCTTCTGCCGTGATGTTGCTGGCACCAGCTCCAATTCAATGTTTTTGACTTGGAGAGAAATTTCCTCGGGATTATAATTCATATTTTCACAAGCTTTTCATAAATACTACTTCGTATTTACTATTGTTTACAAATCAGCGACTCATATAACTCATCTATAGCCTACCGCATTTCGTATTGGTACGTACGGTTCATTGTTGTCTTGCGTTTGAGAGGGCCGTGAGAATATGGTAGACTGCCTCTCATTATAATTAATTACGGTATTTTTGTTTCATTTCATATAATTTAGAGAGCTATCACTAAAAAATATTGTATGCACCACGTACGCAAAAACTTTAGCGGACTCATCCAGTATTTCAGCCTCGGCTTGCGCCTCGGCCGCTATACTAGATTCGTCCGCTAAAGCATTATTTTGCGTACTTGATACATAAATAGCTATTTTAGTACACGCTCTCTAAAACAGCTGCTTATCGGACTGGTAGCACGCCGAAAAATTGCATTTTAGCGACCAAGGCCGCTAAAATTGCATAAAAGTGCATCCAAAATGCATTCAAAATGCACTTTTAGCGGCCTTGTCCTTTAAAGTCGTCATGCCAATCTATAAACAAAACCCAGACGGCATTGACCAGTCACACCAACTTTAACATGGATTTACGCATATAATTGGTCATAAAACAACAAATTTAAGCCAACACGTTTCTTTATGATAATCAGAAACTTTACCAGGATTTTTCGCAAAACACGGTAGCCCACTTCATCACCTGACAGCAAATATAAGTCCACAACTTTTCACATCTTCGTTCACATAGCTTACATGGATGCACCAGCATTTAATTGCAATATATTCCCTATTCCTTCTGCCGTGATGTTGCTGGCACCAGCTCCAATTCAATGTTTTTGACTTGGAGAGAAATTTCCTCGGGATTATAATTCATATTTTCACAAGCTTTTCATAAATACTACTTCGTATTTACTATTGTTTACAAATCAGCGACTCATATAACTCATCTATAGCCTACCGCATTTCGTATTGGTACGTACGGTTCATTGTTGTCTTGCGTTTGAGAGGGCCGTGAGAATATGGTAGACTGCCTCTCATTATAATTAATTACGGTATTTTTGTTTCATTTCATATAATTTAGAGAGCTATCACTAAAAAATATTGTATGCACCACGTACGCAAAAACTTTAGCGGACTCATCCAGTATTTCAGCTTCGGCTTGCGCCTCGGCCGCTATACCAGATTCGTCCGCTAAAGCATTATTTTGCGTACTTGATACATAAATAGCTATTATTTAACAAGACAAACTAAAAACTAGGCTAAGTCAAATCGTATGGAGTACATAAAATTTCATGACGAAAGCTTGATGATTTAATAAGTCAAAATCCAGAAGAGTATTTCGTAAAGATAGAGAATTATATTGTTTAGGCCTACACATTTTAATTAATGGAACAATTACCTATTTCTTGAATTTAATTTTAGGCCTACTACATTGTACTACGTCTTAAAAGTTCATTGCTATCAATTATGCCATTGATAATTTTATATAAGAATAACTTTTGCGCTACCAATCTCCTACCAATTAGAGCTACAAAATTTAGTTCATTTAATAAAGTAACTTATTATAAGAAATTATATAAATTAAAGCAGATCTAAATAAATATTTTTAATGAAGTGAAATTTTTTATCAAGATTTCTAAAATAATACTAAAAATAATTAATTTCATTTCTACCCTAGTTTTCTCATGTTTTATTTTCCCGTAAATACAAGAGCTACTTATTGTATCACGGTGCCAATGCAATATTTCTGAAAAAAAGTTTCTCGGTTCAAGAAAAAGTGGCCTTTCTAGTAAACTAACAGCAGCTGAATCACCATTCCCCTATAAATTATCACTTCCGCCAAACCCATAAAGTTTAGTAGGCCTACGCATTTCTCATAGATGTACTCAATTGCTTAGGAAACTGCATATACAGAGTGTATGATAATTAATAGCGCAAACCGAAACGGTTGAAAGTATACGATAACAGACGCAAAAACTTCCAGCAAACATGGGTCCACAGACAAACCGTTTGCGGGATTTATTATTGCGAATGTATGGTTATGAGCAGCCACTGACGTCCCAGTTGTGCTTCAGTCGTTACGCACTTAGAAGCGGTCCGCGGTGTGGTCTGTTTACAAAACTGAACATTGCCACAATTCTGAGTTGTAATAAAACCATACACGACAGACAATGGATACAGTAAGCAGTCAGATCACTCGTTTAAACAGTGCCAGGTGTGCTGAACTCTACGTAGCCAAAATGGAACCAAACAGCAACAGCAAAAAAATTGTACGTGCTTTGTCAAGAATTCCGTGATGATCCGGAGATGTTGGAAAGAATTCGAAACTCACTTCAGAGACGAGTATTGCATCTACAGTAGGTGCAAGGACGACACTTTGAACGCCTCCTTTAACAGGAAGAGTGTACAGTATTAATAACATGTAACATACTAAAGTAGAATTGTATTCCGTGTTAAGTTAAGCTATGAGAGAACTGTGTGGCAACTAAGAATAGCAATTACACGAAAAGTCTACTTTAAATTCATTTCACACATTCGCAGTAACAAATCTCGCAAACAGCTTGTTTACGGACCCATGTTTGCTGGAACGTTTTTGCTTCTGTTAACGTATATTATTCTTTTAACCGTTTCGGTTCGCGCTATTAATTATGATACACCCTGTATATGCCTAGGATTATTATTGTCTAGACCAGGGATGGCCAACTGGCGGCCCGCGGGCCGCTTGCGGCCCGCGGTTATGTTTTATGCGGCCCCCGAACAACTTTTTAAAAGTATTACGGTAGATATTTTTTAACAGAAATATAAAATACAAAATTTCCTACAAGAGTCCAGGTTAAGTTCAAATTGTATATAATTACGACCTGATAATAAATTTTTTAACAACTAGCAAAATAAAGGTTTAATTACTTTAAGAGAATCAGTAGGAAGTATACTTTGAGTAGGCCTATAAGGCAAACACGCCAGTTTGATGTCGCACGGTGTGGCAACTACGCTTTCCGAAAAGACTGACTGCACGGTTTGGCAACTGCGCGTTCGGAACCAAACAAAACACTCAGTGACTCTGAGATACTCTGTGCGCACGCGAGGCTAGCTACTGTCAAACTGCTGGTGCTTCATCACTGTGTTTAGTTTTAACTTACAAACCTAATTACGTTATTTCACGATGGGTAAGAAAAGAAAAGTTTCAGAAGAAAACAGAGTGTTTCAAGACAAGTGGGAAACCGAGTATCTGTTTGTAAATAACAAGGACAATAAACCCCAGTGTTTAGTGTGTTTGCTTGTACTGTCTGTCCATAAAGAATATAACCTCAATCGGCACTACACTCAGCACCATGCAGCTAAGTACAAAGATTACACTGGACAAGCTAGGCTTACTATTGTATCTGACTTGAAGAAAAAGGTTAGTGCTCAAAAAAACCTATTTAATAAATCCACAACTTTGAAAAAAAAATGCACTCTTAGCTTCTTATATTGTAAGTGCAGAGATAGCTAAAGCCAAAAAACCCTTCACTGATGGTGAGTTTGTAAAGAAATGCTGTATAGAAGTGGCTCAAGCTTTTGGTGAAGAAAAATTTAGTAATGAGTTTAAAAACGTCTCACTTTCAAAACAGACTGTCACTAGAAGAATTGAAGAAATAAGTAAACATGTTTCCAGTGTAATAAGTAATATTGTTTCTGAGTCTTCCTACTTTTCTCTAGCCTTGGATGAGTCCACTGATTTAACAGACACTGCTCAACTGTTAATTTTCATCAGAACAGTAGACAATAATTTCATGATAAATGAAGAATTACTGGCTCTAGAGTCACTGTATGGTCATACTAAAGGTCAACACATTTTTGATGCACTTATGAAAGCCCTCAACAGCTGTGAAGGAACAAAAAAGTTGTCAGCAATTGTAACAGATGGGGCCAAAGCTATGGTTGGCTCTCAACTAGGCCTAGTGGGCTTGTTAAGAAAGGCTGGTATCAGCTGTCCATCATTTCACTGTATTATACACCAGGAAGCTCTTTGTGGGAAAATGCTGGAAATGGAAGACACAATGAAAACAGTTATGAAATGTGTCAACATGATCAAAGGAGGAAATAGGTCATTGACTCATAGAAAGTTCATGGCTTTTCTAACAGAACTCGAAGCAGAGTATGGAGACTTGACACTCTTCACAGAAGTACGCTGGCTAAGTAAAGGGAACTGCTTAAAACGATTCTTCGCTTTAAGAAAAGAGGTAGCTGAGTTTCTCAATGCACATATAAATACGCCTATCTCCAAAGAAGTTCAAGAAAAACTACTAGATTCTAAGTTTTTATGCAATATGGCTTTCTTAACCGACATAAGTCACCACATGAATGAACTTAACTTGAAATTGCAAGGTCGAAATCAAACAGTACCTCAGTTAGTTGGACACTTAGATGGATTTGTAAATAAACTTAAGGTTTTCATATCAAGCCTAGAAAAAGCTAATCTAGTACATTTCCCATCGTGCAAAGAAATTATGGAAGAAATTCCAACCAGTGATTTCAGTTTTTGCATACCGAAATTGAATATGCTTTTGGAGTCATTCAATGAACGATTTTTGGATTTTAATGAACTGCGACCACATCTCTTCTTATTCAACAATCCCATGACATGTGACATTTCCCAGCAAGATGACGACCTACAGTTGGAGCTCTGTGATTTGCAAAGTGACCAAGTTTTCCAGAAAAGACCAGAAACTGGTGTCGAATTCTGGAGTAGGCTGCCTGAGGACAAATATCCCAAACTACGTGATTTTGGTAAAAAAATTGTTTCAATGTTTGGAAGCACCTACATTTGTGAGAGCACTTTTTCCTCGATGAAATTTATAAAATCAACTCACCGTAACAGACTTACAGACAACCATCTTCAAGATTTGCTTAAAGTGGCCACCACCTCGACAAGAATTGATTTTGACAAACTTGTGAACGATTGTGCCCGCCCTCAGTGTTCTCACTAGTGGTTTTTTTTTTCAGTAAAATTGTTGATTTTGTTCTGCTCAACTCTTGTATGATTAGTAGTATATATTATTTCAACATTAAAGTATGTTCAATATCCATAGCATTTGTTTATACATTAATTTATATAGCCTAAATTTCCCTTTAAGTTCTTGTGCGGCCCCTGCTTTTAGCGAAAGTATGGAAGTGGCCCTTTGGGCAAAAGAAGTTGACCATCCCTGGTCTAGACCATACCTGAGCAACTGAGGGGAAACGTTCTAGTACCCCACCCATGCTGTGACGTATGAAACCTGTTCTTCATGTTCAGTGTCACGTCGAAACTGCTTTATTCTGACGTCAAGGGCGACTGTAGTGGGAGAGATTACCCCACCGCACTGTGGCACAATGTGAACCAATTGCGCACCTGTGGTCTAGACCAAACATAATATGACTACCTGCGTGGTCTAATGGTTAGTATTGCTGACTACTTATCCTCAGGTCTGGGTTCGATCCGCGGTTGCTCCTCGGATTGTCCTGAGTAGGGAGGTCTGGATTGGGGTGCACTCAGCCTCGTGACACAAACTGAGGAGCTCTTGATAAAGAAATAGTAGCTCCGGTTCAGTAAGCCATGGATAACGGCCGTAGGAGTCGGCATGCTTCAAATCCTGGCATCTGCCTATGGTAGATTACACAGTCTAGTCTCTTAGTAGTGCCATGGAATTTAGTTTTTGGTGTACACCAATAGGCCTACGTACATAATCTGCGTTGTATGACGTATACTTTACCACATTATCCTATGCTAAAACAATCCCATTAAATAGCCCCATTAAAACTGACGTACCAATGTTACTAATATATGAAATATAATAACCATACAGAAAAGTACTCTTTTCATTGGTGTAGAAATTGAAATTGTTAATAGACCGAATTATTAAGATTTTCTTTGTGGGCTATTAACAATCAATTTTATTTTAATCTTTAGAAGCTGTAATGCCAATTTATTATAACTTTTGACCGTACTGTAGCTTTAGGCCTATTACTGATTTATGGGAATTGAATATTAATTTTTTTAATAGATCGTATTTCCGAAATATTCACATAGAAAACCCTAGATTCCCTATCGCAGATATCCTGTATAGGAACTCTCTTTACAGAATGAAAGAATAACACTCTGGATACATGTATATAGCCTACCTGTATGGATTGACAATGATCAAAACCTAAATAAAGAAATAAAGAAAATAGAAAGAAGAAATAAAATATGGACATAAGTAAAAATGAAAATAAAAAAGAAAGGCAAATAGAAAGGTAGAAAGAAAGAAAGGTAAAGACAGAAGAAAGGGAAGAAATAAGATAGAATAAATAAATAAATAAATAAATAAAGACGATCGACAAAAGAAAGAAAGACAGACAGACAGGAAGATAACAGGTTAGAAAGATAGAAATATAGAAAAAAGAAAGAGGAATTGCGAGAAAATGAGTGGCCCGTATACCCTCGAGTACTGTATAAATTAATTAATAATGAAATAGATGATATTAATATTCTCAAAGAAATATATTTTTATGTTCCACGTTATAGATCTCATAAATTGCATAATCTTTTTTTCATCCCAAAAGTAAACACTGACTCTCATAATAATTCTCCTCTTTATAATGTACTCCGACTATACAATCAGTTGCACAAAATGGACAATATAGATATTTTTAATACTAACAATCAGCGGTTTAAAAATATATGTGAAAAAAATTGAAAATTTGAAAATAATAATTAATAAATTTTGCTCCATGTCATTTTCTTTACTTGAATCTTTCTGACATGTATATTTTCCTCCAAAACTATTATATTATTATTTGTTTTTTTCATATTATGTTCCCTTGTGTAATTGTCATATTGTTTTGTGTTTGTGTTTTTCTTTTCTGTGTGTTTTTTTTTCTTATTGTTGTAGCATTAGCTTAATTATTTTGAATGTCACTTGAATTTTTGAATCTGGTGTATTATGTAAGCGAGAATATTGTAATTGGGCATTAGCCTGTAATATTCTTAGTAGAATAAATAAATAAATAAATAAAACAGCGTAATAAATGTGTTGTAATTGATGACAGACTCTACTTAATGTAGAACAAGAGGGATTCTCTCCATAACATAATATAGACTTCTTATTTGTAAGCTAGGTATAGTAGCCTACTTCCTTCTCTGTCGCACCTGTTATTCGTATAAGCTTGGCGGCCAAGCAAGGTGCGGTGGTGTGAAAACTTGGATCTTAATGTATACCAGTTCTCTATAATTAGCAGGCATTTATAATACAAATTTGATTTACTAAATAATAAATTATCATGCATGCTTGGCCTGCTCGCTCATTCTTGTCTTCAAAATATATATACAACCTTACCAGGGATATTACGAGAACCCTTCCTCATCTATTAGCATAAAATTAAGCCCATATTACAAATAAAGAAGCTTTCTAATTTTGATATCAGAAAGAAAATTATTACATGTTATAATGAGTGAAGAGTTTAATTGAGGGCCAGGTTTGAAACAAAATGTCTTACTCTAGCCTTCGTATTTAATCAGCTGTTACCTTTCGTAAGAGCTTGTTTTTAAAATATGGGAATAGAGCTTACGAATTGACGTTCAGTGCCTCAGATGCATTTACTTCTTCACATTCTATTTGTCACCTTAGCTGTGGCACGAAAACTAAGCATTTCATACTTTTGTCAAAGCTAGGTTTTTAGTACATGCTTGTGTAATTCACTGATCAGAAAATATCGCATAATTGTATCTGTACGGAGGAGGGAGAACCGACAAGTGAAAGATAAGTGAGCAAAGTAAATAACATTAATGAAAGGCCAAGAAAAACACAGAAATTTAGTGGAATTAATAATTCAATATTTTGCTTTGGCTCTGGCAAATGTTCTGTCTGTATAATGTTAAATTTCACTCACTAAAACAATGAAACTATTTTATAAATACCCTTTTACAATAGTAGGCCTACTTTGTGGTTCAACTGACATTGAAAACTTGCGATGATAGAATACAAATTCGTGTACTTTCAAACAACCAATAATTGTTTTCTGCAAGCGTGATAGGTGATAACCGTTTCTTTTCTTACAAATTTGGCCAGTAGAGGTAGAGAACATGTGCAAAACGTACAGTGAGTTTGGTTGCTACAGCATGTGCAGATAAAACACTCTTTCGAGCAAATGTATTTAGTTTTGCCTTAGGCATGTTTCTTCAATCTCCCCACCGACTGTGAGGTTGAAATTTCTGATAGGCCTTATATGTTTGGAGTGATCTACAAGGTTAAATGAATCTTCCTAGTAATTTTTCTGTTTTGACTTCTGGTCATTGGAAACCAAAACTCTCTGATCTACAGAGTAACTCAATTAACAAAATTAACGCTCTTAATTGTTAGGGTTTATAATAACAAGTAGGCCTAGTGATAGTTTATTAAATACAGAAAGAGAACAGACTGGTACAATATAAAACAGATTTTATTAGTTCCAAAAAATACAATTTAGCCTAATTGTAAGGACATAATATGTCAATTACAATTTGAGCCCTAAAGAGCAATTACACGTGTTCGGGAGAATGAGTTCAATAATTAGTTTTTAATAGTTTAATTGTTTTAATTTTTTGTAGTTAATTGTTTAGCTTCTTTGTATGTTTGCTCCATGAGCTACTCTGTAGACCAGAGAGATTTCTGCATGCAGTTTTCTTAATATGTGGTATATCACTGCCTCTCAATATAATAATAACCCTTATAAAACAATAAATCTGCTAGGGCCCACAAATATCGTTATATGGAAGTCTTACTGTATTAGTGTATAGGGCATGATCTAAATAACTTTTAGTCTCTAGAATCTAGATAAACTAATGTGATGCTATTAATGTTTTAATGTATTGTAAGATGTGCATTGTCCGTAGTGTTTTCTTGTGTCTCCGGTAGGCGGATGTTCCCCACTGTGAAGGTGAGGCTCACGGGACTCGATCCTGCGGCATCCTATATCGTGTTCCTCGACATTATACCAGTGGATGACAAACGCTACAGATACGTCTACCATAGGCAAGTATTTTTACAGGTAATATAAATTTGTTCTGTTGCAAAAGAGCTTTAAATTATATATATATAACCTTCCTGCTGCTATGGTTTTTTATCTCCTTAAACCACTTCAAGGAAGTGGAAGGAGCTAACGCTTGAATATTAGAACATAGGACTTACTAAATAATTTTAATACAACAAATAAAAAAATAGTTTTACTATCAGTGAAGCTCCAATTTAATATTGTCAATTTTTAGAACAATCTTAAAATGTTAATTCCTTTTTCTTTATTCAATCTTTTCAATCTTAACTCTCGAGACCCGATATTTTTTCTGTTTCTTTTTCCCTACTATGTTTCACAGAAACATTTATAAAACTATTAAAACATAATACAGTTTAGTATATAACTTGCTTGTCTTGAATTTCATAAATTCACATTTAGTGGGTGTGAATCCAAAACAAACTACTCTTTCTTTTTGTTACAATGACTTTCACAAAATGTCTTTAATGCGGCGAAATGAATTTTTTCTCTTGCATTTACCGTAAAGTATTAAATTATTCCTGCAAAGCTCTGACGCAATACAAGACGTTATTCCATTTACCGTATTCGGCCACCTGACTATACCGTACTAGAAAACACGCTATTGCAGAAACTCCCACATTCCGATATGATACTGTAAAAGTTCGTAGACAAAGATATTTTATAAGCATTTCTTTTTCTTTGAAAGGAAAGTTATATTATGAAAGAGATTGTTATGGTTAGAAATACCTTATTACACTATGTTAAAGATTTTACAAAGATATTATAGAATTTTAGTGTGAGTACAGCTACTGATGCAGACGTTATATTTGCTTCTGCACTAGTGTAGCTTCAGCATCCATCATAGTGGCTTTAGACCTATTGGCGTGAAAAAAAGGGAAAATCGTTTGTTGGTAACACTGTGGATTGCTCTTCGTGAGTTGAAGGGATCCATAACATTTTCTTCAAGAACTGGAAGTAGAAGATCAAAAAAGTTACATCAGTTTTTAGGATGTATTAAAAGACCTCCAAATTCTAAGCCCTGAAGGTGGGATCTTTAATATCACAGCAAATGACGCATTTATAGTGCTCTCGTTTTCTTCATCCCCACTCTGCGAGTCAAACGTCGGCATTTCTTTTTGCGGTCTGCCGGATTGTATTATTGTTTATTGAGGGTAAACAGTAGGCCCACTTTGCACTCTCAAACCCAAGCAGGTAGTAGAGTATATTGCCAAGTCAAACTAATAAAAATAGTAATACAATACAACATTTCATCGTTTCTTTGATTCTCATTTCCGGCTGAGACATGACAACACTTCAACACACGGCTATTAACGAGTGTGTCCTTATTGCACTAAACAAACAACACTTCAAAGACAGCACCACTGGGTACGATGATAGCGAGACGACTTATACGAAACCCAGTCAGTGTTATGGTAATTCTACGGTCCGGAGGGTTCAGAAAAAATTGTTTTGCATGTTTCTAAGTATTTCCAAATATTTACTTTATCGGTGTAAAACTAACATAACGGAATTTTTTACCCTTGAAAGTATACATAACCCCTTAGGTGGAAAATATTTTCTAAATAATATACGAGGTTAACTTATTCATTATATAAGTGATCATTTTCTTTAACCTCCCCTTTTCTTGCAAGTAAGTATCATTCTAGCTCACTAAGCATATGCCAACTGTTCCGGTGTGCTCTTCGCTCCCCCTTTTTATTGAGCTAATCAACGTAAGGTATTTTGGGACCTAAACTATGTAACAGCTTAATACGAACAGCCATTTGATTTAAAGGATAAAAACGATTAAGGTCAGTGAGGTATATTATTAAGCCTGCTTGTTTCGTTGTATGGAGCTGAATTCGTTATCGAGATCTCTAACACTTACACCGTAAGGAAACCAACCGGTTTTCTTGCTTTTATTCACAAATTAGCAATATAACATCTTCAACATTTTCAGGGTCGTAAAGTAGTAGAAATTAGAATATCTGCATGAATTTATGTTCTTGTATAGAAAGTAGTAAAATAATAGACATAAATGGAAACAACTAGCATATGTTCCGGGGGAGGAAGAAAAGCTGAAATTACAAATTGGTGCAATTCGAATGAAAAATATATCTATATTATAATTATATTAAATTATATTAATAAAAAGAAGTGCCTGTCTTTCCTTCTGTCTGTCTGCTGTCCGCGATGCCCAGCGAAATCTACTGAACGCAGAGATCTGAATTTTTAAACATAGATGGACTGAAGGGTCGGAAAATGCACCTCGAAGCCGGAATTTTAATTTTCGCTTTCGTTCATGAGTTATGAGTGAAAAACGGGCAAAAAACGTGCATTTTTGCGTTTTCGAAGCATCAGTTTCAGTAATATATTTCAATGTCAAATCAGTTACAGTTGACTTTTGCTATTTTTGTAGCATCGCGATCGCTTGATTTTGTAAGTCCATCCTGGACGATTCATTTGTTTAGAGTCTCAAGGCCCGCAGACATATGAAATTTTCAACCTTCACGGAAGAAGGATAATCAACATAGGCCTAAATATGGTCAAACATTGTTCGATTTGAACGAAACTCACTATACAGGGGTTTTCTGGGCCAAGGAACTCGAATCTGAGATCGCTTTTACCAGGCGACGCTATCTAATCGTGGTATGTAGTCCACGTGATTTAGGCGTTAATAAATATAATGATTTAACTATTATGCTCTTATTTTTTTTATTTTGAAATAATTATCGCGGGCGAAGCCGCGGGCACATGCTAGTTTAATATATCTGTAAATTTTATTTAATCGACTAAAATAAGTTTTCAATATAATCTATTCTAAACTCAAAGCCGTTTCGTAAGACAAAATCCCGACACTCAAGAGCTCTCTTCCCTTCACTGAACATTATACTGTATTAGAATATAATTTTAGAATGTGTAAGTTCGCATAAGCTAATGCTTGTTTTAAGAACTCATAATATAAAGGATGGGAACGTTTTAGGTAGATCTCTAAAAAATACTACTTATTGCAATCTTTACCGACTTCTAGAAAATGTAAACTTAGTTTTACGTTTCATGGTCCCTAGACTCCAAAATCGTCAACTGAAAAGTTTATATGGATAGAATTATAGGCTATTACATACGGTAAGACAGTATTTACTCGAATATAACGCGCACCTTTTTTGTCCATTTGTATCCTTCAAAACTGAGGTGTGCGTTAAATTCGAGGGCCCATTAAATTCAAGTACAAATCCGTTTCGTAGGTTGGCAGTACCGGTAACTTTTATCTGCGTAACAGTGCATTGCTGTAATCATCGACTTCATTAATTTTATCGTTGGCCTATTACTAGCATTATATAGAGCGTATGAAAATACTAGTTAGTAGTCACGAAATGGAGGGCAAGAAGAGAAGAATATCTTAGGATGCTGCTCTTAGCTCTTAGTATAAGCACCCCATGTGTAAAATTTAAACAAAATCGAGGATTCCACCGACGAACACGTCAGTGAATATACTTGTAGGTCTAAAACTGGCAGTTAAATTTAATGGTAATTTCAAGTGTTTGCGTGGTGGTTCATTATTCCCTTCTTACTATGACAAATAAGATACCTATCCTGCCATTGATGCACATTACATTCGCCAACAAACTATTTTTTTTTTTTTTTTTTTTTGTGATTTCAAGTCTCAAAATCGGGATGTGCATTAAATTCGAAGGCGCATTATATTCGAGTAAATACGGTATTATTATAGATTAATACATAATATAATACTTAGAGATGGAAAATCTCGGTCGAGTTCGTAAATGGAAAAAATCGGACAAACGAGGTACAAATGGAGAAGGTCTTTTGAAATCTGGAAAAATCTCAATAACTCCGTTAATAAGTAAATATTGTAGAGTTATTACAAGTTGAAATATTGTATTTGTACAAAATATTGTACTCTTACCTCCTATTAGTAGTACTAGAAACGCTTGTTTAAAAGGTTTTTTGATAGCACAAAACCATTAGCTCAAGGGGTAGGAAAATTAGGGATTGGAGGACAAAGAAATGCTGAACTCCATTAATAAGTATGTATTGAATCCGTACCAAGTTATTGTAAACTTTCTAAATATTATATAAAACTTTCGTCTGAAACGATCTTTGACACGGCTAACTCTTATTACAAGAGGTGGCGAAAAAATCACCACTAATCTCTTAGTACACACAATATAGAGGAGCCTGTTCGAAATTGATTCAAATCTTACAGATGTTAAAATTTTATAAAATAATGAACAACTCTGTCTATAGGCCAGTCAGTAGAGGTATTGTATGATGCAAAAGGTGGGGCAGAAGATTTTATTTGTTTTAACTTGTACAGGGTGCGGCATTTAAAGTTTCCCATTTTCAAAACCGTGTAAGACATTTATTTAACAAAGAAATAAGCTATATTGAACATTTTTAAATGACCGTGTAACACATTTATTTAACAAAGAAATAAGCTATATTGAACATTTTTAAATGACTTACAGTCTTGGATTTACAATACTGGTCTTACTTTTTGAATATGATTTCCTTGAGATGCCCTCCATTAACTTAAATGCAATCTCCCTCGTACACTGGCCTTCACGTGGTGTGTGATGTCTTACGTAACATTTGCACTTTCCTGCTGAATTGCATTGTTAAGACTGTTAATGTCAGAGAGGGCATGAGTGAAAACTTTAGACTTCAGATAGTCCCACAGAAAAATAAATCTGCTGCAGTTAGGTCGGGAGATTTGGAGGGAAAGAATTTGGAAAGAATTCGGCCGGGGAAACCAGCATGAAGGGTGTCCATTGAAAGATGTGCAGTATGTGCTACAACACCATCCTGTTGAAACCACAATCTCTCAATATCCAAGTTACGATGTGTCGATTCTGGTAGGAAGAAAGTTTGCAGCATATGATTGTAACGTTCAGAGTTCACAGAAACCGAAGCACCATTATCGCTCTCAAAGAAGTAAGGGCCAATAATACCCTGTGCTGCAATGGCGCACCACACCACGACCTTAGGACTGTGAAGTGGCTTATGTGGATTATGCGTGGATTTGCAGGAAATTGCACATGTTACACAAGACACCACACAATGCGTAATGGCCAGTGTACGATGGAGATTGCAGCAATGTGTTGAAGTTAATGGAGGGCATCTCAAGGACATTGACCAGAATTGCAAATCCAAGACTGTAAGCCATTTAAAAATGTTCAATGTAGCTTATTTAAGTTTTAAATAAATGTGTTACACGGTTTTGAAAATGGGAAACTTTAAATGCCGCACCCTGTATATGGATACAATCATGTAAAAAAACAAAAATGCTAACACGGGCGACCTCGGAAAACTTTTGGCGGCAAAAAAACCTCGAGATTTTAGGACTTTTTTTTTTGTTTTCTGCCTCTATAGTGCTTTCACAATCACCAGAGGTTTCGAGACACAACTTCTCACATCTAATATGCCCCCACTGATCAGCAGTCAACAGTATTCCCCTCTGCGCGGAGGAGCTGCGCTGTCGCACACACTCATACGACACCAAGGGGAACTCCCTACTGGCTTGTCATGTGACTGGCATTGGAGGGGTATGATTGCATATGAGTGCGGTAAGTGGGGGCATCATAGGCGTGCTACGTTTGGCCTTGAAACCTCTGGCGAATGGGTGCATCCTAGTGAAAAAGTTATTATATAACTAATTAAAAAGCATTCAATTTTGCGTCGGATGTATACCACAACGTAATAATTCGATCAAGTAGTATGGTCGAAAACCACGGTCAAAGAATGACGATTTTTTCCAACTTTGCCAAAAACTGAGATATGGTACTATATATGAGTCTGCAGCTTGGAAATGAGTACTCTGAGAGGAAAACTTATTAAATAAAAGTTGTAGAGCATCAAATTCTGCGTCTACTGAGTACCAACATTTTTAGTTTCGGTCAAGTACACCTCTCGAAATTGGCAATTGGCATATGAAGATTCCTATGAATTAGAACGCTTCAACAGAACTGGTGTATATCCTACAGAGTTATTCTTGCTTTAATATCATCAAATAATCATTTTAAAATGTAAATAAGGAGAAAAAAATATGAAAACACATCAGTAAATAAGAAAACATGTATGTAATTTAAATACACATAAGAGTTATACACC
This sequence comes from Ectobius pallidus, assembly GCA_964059195.1. NCBI lineage: Eukaryota > Metazoa > Arthropoda > Insecta > Blattodea > Ectobiidae > Ectobius > Ectobius pallidus. The sequence goes on along the minus strand of CAXKWD010000010.1, from coordinate 23,316,667 downwards.
ATACCGTTATTTCATTAATTTACCATGATGTAAATCTATAAAAAACTGTTAATAACAGAAATGATGTGTTAATAAGCCTGATCAAGGATAGCATGGCTAAGCCCGAAACCTGTCACCAAATAAAGCCATTCTATGTACCTGAAAAACCATTAGTCAATAAATATGTTTAAAACTGTGTATAATTTAAATATACCAAGGAGCCCAGTTCCTCTATTAGCATCTTGGGAAGTGGTAGGAAGCTCTCATCATCCTCCTCTAGTTGTTCCTCGGGCTCCAATAGCTGGTTGAAGTGATCTGTGCCGTCATCATCATCTACTACCAGTGGATAAAGTGTTCTCACATTGTTGAACACAGTAGTGCTTGCATATGGAAGAGCACTTCAGACCAGCCTTACGGTAAGAGCAGGCTCTACTACACGCTATCTTGCACGGGCATGACACTGTCTTGAGTAGAGACAAGGGAGTCACGTATCTGTTGGTTTTTAGTGGGACTAGACCTGCATTACTAAGCACCCATCCTCTTTCTTCAAGGTTTCTTGTTTTACCCAATCATGTCTGTATTTGATGGAAACACCGATATGAATGGTGGCGTGCAGCATCATAATCAGGTGGTAGTCTTGCGAGGTCCACTTTTCCCTTGGCCACTGCTCGTGTGAACGTGGATTGGTGCAGTTCCTCCAGAGCTACTTTGGTGGGATCTCCGGTGTAGAGATCACCAGCCTCATCAATCTAATCATGGCTGGTGAATGGGTCGAGGAAGCATCGGAAGATGTCCTGAAGTTCTTTCGGAAAGGTGACCATGCTGCTCAGCTTCATCTATCCTCGACAAAAAATAGCAGATGTCGTATCACATCCACTAAACGCGTGGATGAAAAGGATGTGGCTGGATATGGATTGGTCGAATTTGAAAGGTGTTCTCAAATATTGCAGATCACCAGCTTCAGAAAGACCAAGTTGATGCATGGCTGGCCAAGCCCTATCATAAGCACAAGAAGGTCTATGTCCTCTCCAATTATTGGGACATTTTCATGCTCCTTGGCCTTGGAAATGAGCAAGTCAGCATGGGCCTGATTGACTTTAATGTCACAATCTTCGAAGTGACTTTTCAGGACTTCAACGAGAAGACTTTTATTAAACTCACTGGCTAAAAACTTTTCCTGAGCGACTTGGTTAATTGTATTTACATCAAATATTACTTCGGGGGAATGGCGAATCTTCATCCGCCGCAATAACTCAGATCTTTTGGTGCCACTCTGAGCAGGGTAGGCATATCTGTCGAACACAACGGCAACTTTCGTGGACCCATAGTGTATTTTTTTAAAAAAGAGGATTAACTCTTGGCGATGGTGTCGAAGGAGGCGTTGGGTGGCCAAACAATTTTATGAAGCAGATAGCCTCCAGCCAATACTGCGAAATACTGTCACTCTTCTGCAGCATTGGAGGGAAGCGGGGTGAATGCTGCGTACATAGACACTATACACTAGACATACACTAAATTTAATTATACTTAAATTATTGTTTAATAATATTATTATTGTTATTATTATTATTATTATTATTATTATTATTATTATTATTATTATTATTATTACTGTTATTATTAAGAAATGTGATAGAAAGGTACTTTCGGTTTGGTTGGCTAGAGTTGCAACTCACAGGTACCTTCATGGGATTCTTATGCCAATTACCATACACCGGGGGATCGCCAATTTCGAGAGGTGTACTTCACCTAAACTGACAATTTTGGTACTCAGTGGACGCAGAATTTGATGCTCTACAACTTTTATTTCACGAGTTTTTCTCTCAGAGCCCTCATTTCCAAGCTGCAGACTCATATATAATACTTAGGGCCCTGATTTAATGGTGAAATAAAATGGCGTATATCGGTGTTAGCTTCCTTCTATTTCGGTGGGTATTTCGTGAAATAAATTACTTTATATTACATTGGGAACATTGCGCAATGATAAACTTTGCTTCTTTATTTACATGAACTAACAACCCCCCCCCCCATTTCGATATTCTCCTGTCCTTGTAAGAACTGAAGTAACTTTTGATTTAGGCATGAAGAGTTAATGTTCAAATATAGGTCTAATGACGAGAAATATTTTCGCAATTTCTACTAAACACCATCAGATAGCTATTTGCAAACAGAAGTGCCAATCATACCACTGTTGAATACAAGTAACAAAAATTCTACACTCTTCTGCTGTAATCGATCATAGGCATCGCTAACTTGGCAAAGACATAGCAGAAAAGGAGAGTACTCAACAGTACAAACCAGGTCACAGACAATCTTTGCGTAAATTCTGCAATCTTTGTAATCGATCACAAATATCGATATATCGGTAATTCTTCCACAGCCACAGAAACAGCAGAAAAAAGCATGCTGCTAATAAATAAAAATACAGTACACCAAAACACAATATTGTGATTTTAAGACACATTTTCGTGCTCATTTTACGGACAGAAGGGGACATTTCACGTTTATAGACACATTTCGCGGAATCTAATCAATTTCGCGATATTTCGTGGATTCAATTTGGTTCATATTGGTACTTTAATCATATAAAAGCTAAATATAGCTAACGGAGGTTGTTTTATAAAATTTCGCGCTTATCGTTGTTACCAAAAAATACGGTCCCTAATAATACTGTATCTCAGTTTTTGGAAAAGTTTGAAAAAATCGTCGTTCTTTGACCGTGGTTTTCGACCATGTTACCTGACCGAATTATTACGTTATGGTACTCATTCGACACAGATTTAATGTTCTTTAATTAGTTATATCATAACTTTTTCGCTAGGATGCATCGTTTAGGAGTGTAGGAGTTAAAGTCCTAAAATTTCGAGGTTTTTTGCCGCCAAAAGTTTTCTCGAGGTCGCCCATGTTAGCATTTTTGTTTTTTTACATGTTTGTATCCATATATACAAGTTAAAAAAATAAAATCTTCTACCCCACCTTTTGCAACATACACCCGTTTCGATTCTCTACTGACTGGCCTACTACGCCTGCAGACCTATCCTAAAAATATTTTTTAATAAGTGGATCATATGTCTCTTTATCTTTGTACTAGCCTATGATAAATTATTTAATATCTGTTGAATGCTTCAGAACTCATACATCTAGGGGCTGACGAATGGAAAGATCCTGGTTAGCTCAATGCTAGTCCATGACTACTATGTGGCCGATGCTAGGTTCGATCCTATGGGAACCTTCCTAATTTAGAGGGGCTCAGTGCGGTGATAGTAGTTAGCAGGTTGCGGTTTATGGAGTGTGATATCTAAAACAGTTGGCTCGTATATAAAAGTGCTTACATAAGCTACAAATTTAATTTATTTTTTATTTTGACTAAACCACAAGTTTATATTAAATGAGATCTAGGAAAGTAACATATTAGTGATAGTTGACTGCGTAGCCCTGCCTCACCCTGACTCCCAGTATGCCTGCAAAAAATGAGGATTGTCTTACCTACACAAACATAATTGTATAAAAAGGCCTTCAAAATAAAATACTTATCATAGGTAATCCCACGAGAATTGACGAGTTTATCGATAGATTCGCGACTGCGCAGCAGGAGCGAATTTATCTGATGTAACTCGTCAATTCGAGTTGGATTTATTATGACTATTCCATGAATAAAAATGTAACGGATTATATAAATAATAAATACTTTCGTGCTTTGTTGTATAAAAACAAAACTAACAGCTGCGAGTTCACGGCATGCTATGAATCAACCATCCATGAATCGATTCGAGTTACCATGTCCCTGTTGTGACCAGTGCTTCGATTCGAGTTACCATGTCCATGTTCTGACCAATGCTACCAATTGTGCATATAAGACATAGTTAACTTTATTCAGGTAAGTTAACAGCAGAAGAGAATAAAAGCACACGAACTGGCTTGCACGGAATCGAAGTTGCGTTTCTAATCAATGTACATTTCTTTTATTTCAATTTCTAAACAAGTTATGTTGTATAAAATAATCTGTTTTCGTGCTGTTAATGGCAACATCTGACGTATTAATCACTGCACACTGATGCTTTCATGTCCGGTAACGAGCAGACCATTTTACCCGATAAAATACCATCTTCGCGATTCCTACAAGAATAAAAGAAAAACGGCCGTGATTGGTCTATATCCGAGGAATTGCTAAACGTTAAAGTTGTTGCCAAATTTCGTGTCATATCTGCGAAAGATACATAACTGAAATATGTAATTTCGTACTATACCCTTAGCAACCAGGGAAGGCGGTTGAGGCCAGGTAGGTTCCTTCACCCGCATGGACCCTCACATTTACAAGGGCAGGAGATTTAGGACCAACCGTAATTTCCTCCCCATGAGTCACCTAGTCTACTTCAATCAATCAATCTTAGATTTTTTAAATATGTCATTTTATCTTAAAATGTTTGTTATATATCAATTCTACACATAATTACAAGAAAAATGACACCAAACAATGTATAATTTACTTTAATAGGAACATAGGACTTGAAAGCAGTTTTCTCGTAACTTTTATTTATGTATTTGTTAGAAATGTTCCTATTAAAGTAAATTATACATTGTTTGGTGTCATTTTTCTTGTAATTATGTGTAGAATTGATATATAACAAACATTTTAAGATAAAATGACATATTAAAAAAATCTAAGATTGATTGATTGAAGTAGACTAGGTGACTCATAGGGAGGAAATTACGGTTGGTCCTAAATCTTCTGCCCTTGTAAATGTGAGGGTGCATGCGGGTGAAGGAACCTACCTGGCCTCAACCGCCTTCCCTGGTTGCTAAGGGTATATAGTTTTTTTTTTTCATTTTCGAGCAACGTTATACATAGATGGATATACGAACAGACATAGACTACACATGTGCACAAACATATATTTCAGGAAATCTAATTTCTTATTCAAAGTACTCAAAACATGTAGTAGGCCTAATGTTGAAAACACAGCATCGAATTTTAAGCTCGAATGCAATAATTCTTCTAAGACACCTTTTATCAAAAGATTGAATCTTGTAACCATGAATTACACTGAAGAAGAATGGTTAGGTTAAGCTTAAATTCTGCAAAAAATATATCCTATCATAGGAAGACATCTGGTTAAGGGGAGAGAGAGTAGACTAGTGATATGACCCTGACGTTCAAACGAGGGAAAATGTTTGAAGGTAGTCAGAAAACTCGCAAAAGAGAGATAATTTACTGTAATTTGAACCGGATCTCCCTCCAAAGGAATTAAGTTATTAGCACACTTTAGAAATCTGATGTGAATCAGCCACATGGGGCTGCACTGATAGAGTGCACGTTCGGTTTTTTAATGTTCTCATGTCGTTTTCTTCTTCAAAGCAGAATTATTCGCAAGGCCGAATTAAACTTAAGCTTCTGAAATAAGTTATATTTTAATAGGCTATATGCAGTTTCGGTAGGAAAATAAACTAAATTGTTAGATCCGTTTTCGAGAAAACCCCAAAAATAAAAAATAAATATTCGCATAAAGGTAGTGTTAAAACTAAAAGAACGTCGTCGCCATCTTTCGTGTCATATCTAGGAAGCTACAGAGACATTGTTTTTGTGATGTGCCACTGGAGCGCCTTTACTGCCGGCGACTTGCTTCTAGGCCACCAGGCCGTGCGTTCTTGGCACATCGCAAAAATAATCTCTCTGTACATAATCCAAATATAACATTTTGTTTCCACATTATTTTTTGTTATCGAGCTATGCTGTTCACAAACACAACACACACAGACCTGTTCCTGAAAACTGTAGGCTACTTTTGGATTCCAGAGACCTAAAACTTATAACTTATTAATGACGAAAACCTGATGTCGAATTATATTTTAGGGTCGGAAACAATATTTCCTTTACATACACCATAGTAGATTAATAAATAGGCTTATTAGAATTACCATAATATAATAAATTTCATTTCTAGCTTAAACCAATAAATAAAATAGATCTGTAAATGTCAAGAATTAACAAACAAATTGTGCGAGAAATCAATCTACTTAACGTTTCACTGCTATTGGCGTACATATTCATCACCCCAAAAATTACATATTGGCCGAGAAATAGCATAGTAGATAAATTCCTTATTTAAAAATTTGAAAATATTTTATCCACCTATTAAAATAATAATCATCCATGGAAACTAACTACTCCACTATATTTTTTCCTGATTGATTTCTAACCTATAACCCACTAGTGACTTAAGTTGATGAACACTTATATTCAAATGTAAATTCAGCTCTGAAAGAGTTAATTCATTTCCATTTTTTTAATATGTAAAGAATGCGAAGATGAGATTACACCATGTGATAGTGACAGAATAGACTTTATTCTCATCCATTTCAACAAGCTACTGTTTACGGGTAATTAAATGTAATTTGTCTTTACACAAGCTCTCCTCCCATATTTAAGAGTTATAACGAGCTAATTATTTATGTTGAACAAGGTAATTTTGCTGTTTAATTAGCCTATACTGTATGTCTATTTATTATCAAATATAAAACAATTTGCGTATGCTAACGGAGCGTATATTACAGTGCAGATTGCTGCGATGAGCTTCTTGATGATGATATTATTATTATTATTATTATTATTATTATTATTATTATTATTATTAAGTGTTATTATTATTGTTGTTGTCTGTTAACCTATAGATTGATTCAAAACCGTAAACTTAGTTTAAAAAGCAAATGCGCATTTGAAATATTTTTATTTCATTTTTCTTGTTCTTATCAATATTATAAAACAAAATTGTTTAACAATACGGAATCTTACTCATGTATTTCCTTTGAAACCCCAGATGAGCAAAACTCGTGTATATTTACACAGAAAGAAATACGTTATGTGTAGAAAACCTTTACAGAATATTGTAACCTGATTTGATCTGATGGGGTGTTCTTTTACGACGGGAAGCGGGTTCAAAACGACCACAAGCAAGTAGGCATTTTGAGTCTTTTATCTTTGTTCTAACTTTTGGATGAAATAATGTTCATACCAATAGAGCTTCCAGTCTACGAGCCCCTCCCCCCACCCATCGAACTCCCCTTCATCCGACAACTCCATTACCTTCCCACGTGTTACGCCACTCCTTCGCTCCTACAAAGTGAGCCCAAGGAAGCCCCTGGCACACCACCAGCAACCTTTGTTTGCGAGTCCATGGGGTTAAAGTATGAGGAAGGCCCACAACGAACTCTGCATCGGTCGCAAACCAAATATCAGTGAGAGGAAATGGGATGATGGTGATAATGATTATGAGAGGAGAAATGTACAATAAAGTGAAGAATGTTGGTGGAACGAGAAGGGGACGGGAGTGCCCAAATGAAAAACATCCATATGTCACATCGTCCACCACGAATGATGTCTAACAGACCCAGGATTGGAGTCAAACCACTTGCATTCTAGACCCACGAGATTCAGAATGTTGCTGCCCCTCGTCTTTTTAATTTACTGCAGCAGAAAGTTTGCACTGCTCTCCATGCGTTCCCCCTTTTTTTTTTTTTTTTTAATGGAACGTGATATTCTGAAGCAAGAAAACATCTCACAGCATAGTCCTTTACGTTCCGTGTAGTGATTCCACGAGATTCTGCTGCACGGTATAACATGACGCGTTTTCTTTCTTCCGTCCTTCGCTTTTAAAATAGAATGAAGTAGGCCTACATTGTATAATATAATGATGCTTTGACAATAACAGTTAATACGGTTTTATGCTTTTTTAATCACAGACCAAGGCAAGATGTTTTTGCATCTTTTTTACATGAAGATTGAAAGATAGGTCGATTATATACAATTGTGTACAATGAATTAATTGATTAAATAAGGGCAATTTGATAAGGCATTATTTTGCATTTTTCATCATTTTCAAGAGCTAGATCATGTTTATGGTACCTTTAGGTCATTTTCGGCATTTTTGTGGTTTTCTCTAAAATATTGTTACATTGGTGGCTATGAACTAAATCCCTGGCCCTGTTTCACAGAATTTTTACACTCATATTATTAGTAAATACATAATAATATTAGTTAATATAATTAGTTTTGTTTCATAAGAATATTTTCTAATATTAGTTATGAGTTCTTGGCCGTAATATATTAGTAAATATTATTAATATTATTAGTTAACTTTTTCTTTTGAGGTAATAAAATTTACTCATAATATTAGGCGTTTTTCTATAAATGTATTTGGACTAGTAAGTTATTCTCAAATCCATGTGATACAGATTTCGTGATCTTAATACTGTGAAAAATTGAATCACTATGATCTAGCTATCAATTAAGAAAAAAAATTAAATTTGCTACCAAAGGGATGTTTGTCATAAGGTTTTAGAATTTGAGGTTGGATGTGCTGCTACCTTGAATAAATATTACTTGATAGGTTTACTGATTTCTCAGAGCTAGTTATTATTGAGAATATTATAGGAGAAAAATTCCTCCGGCACTGGGACTTGAACCCAGGACCTTTGGCTATTCGCGCCAATGCTCTACCAACTGAGCTAAGCCGGAGCTCAATTCACAGCGCCAGATGGAACTTCTCTCCTATGACTGATTGCCCTTCTGGTCTGTTGAAGTGTCCAACAGAGACAATAATCTGTGGCTCATGAATGCTTATATATCTATCTAGTTATTATTGTTCAATAAACAAAAGAAGCGGTTCATCGGGATTTATTACATTTATGAAGATATATGTAGGCCGTGCAGCTTTGAAGTACGGGAAGAATAGGAACAGTACACAACAATCCAGACTCAACCTCCAAATTAGTCAGCTGACTAATCTATATTAATAAAAGGAAGTGTCTGTCTTTCTGTCTGTCTGCCTGTCCGCGATGCCCAGCGAAATCTACTCAATGCAGAGATCTGAAATTTTAAACGTAGGTGGACCGAAGGGTTGGAAAATGCACCTCGAAGCCGGAATTTTAAATTTCGCTTTCGTTCGTGAGTTATGAGTGAAAAACGGGCAGAAAACGTGGATTTTTTTTGGCGTTTTCGAAGCATCGGTTTTGAGTAATACATTTCATTGTCAAATCAATTACAGTAGGCTTTGGCTATTTTTGTCATACCTTGGACATAAAACCATCCCGATAGCTTGAATGTTGTAAGCTCACGCTGGTCGATTCATTTGTTTATAATGTCAAGGCACGCAGACATTAGAATTAGAATTATAATTGTTTTATTTTACCTGGTGGAATTAAGGCCATTAGGCCTTCTCTTCCATTCAACCAGGATTAATACAACTGAGCTTTACAATCTTACAATAAAATAAGTATGATACAAGTACAAAGTTACAAATACACAGGAACATGATTATATTATTATCATTTCAACCTACACCGAAGAGGGATAATCAACATAGGCCTAAATTTGGTCAAACGTTGTTCGATTTGGACGAAACTCACTATACAGAGGTATTCTGGGCCAAGGAACTCGAATCTGAGGTCGCTTTTACCAGGCGATGCTATCTAATCGTGGTATGTAGTCCACGTGATTTATCTATATTAATAAAAGGAAGTGTCTGTCTGTCTGTCTGTCTGTCCGCGATGCCCAGCGAAATCTACTGATCGCAGAGATCTGAAATTTTATACACAGGCGGACTAAAGGGTCGGAATGTGCACCTCGAAGCCGGAATTTTAATTTTCGCTTTCGTTCGTGAGTTATGAATGAAAAACTGGCAGAAAACGTGCATTTTTTTGCGTTTTAGAAGCATCAGTTTCAATAATAAATTTCAATATCAAATCACTTACAGATGGCTTTGGCTATTTTTGTCATCATACCTCATACCTTGGAAATAAAAGCAACGCGATCGCTTGATTTTGTTAGTCCATCCTAGACGATTCATTTGTTTAGAGTGTCAAGGCCCACAGACATATGACATTTTCAACCTACACGGAAGAAGGATAATCAACCCTAAATATGGTCAAACATTGTTCGATTTGAACGAAACTCACTATACAGGGGTTTTCTGGGCCAAGGAACTCGAATCTGAGGTCGCTTTTACCAGGGGACGCTACCTAATCGTGGAATGCACTCCACGTGATTTAGGTGTTAATAATTATAATGATTTAACTATGCTCTTAATTTTTAGTTTTTAATTTTTCAAACAATTATCGTGGGGGAAGCCGCGGGCACATGCGGGCACATGCTGTTTGTCTGTCTGTCCACGATGCCCATCGAAATCTACTGAACGCAGAGATCTGAAATTTTAAAGATAGATGGACTGAAAGGTGGGCGAATGCACCTCGAAGCCAAATTTTTAATTTTAGCTTTCGTTCGTGAGTTATGAGTGAAAAACTGGCAGAAAACGTGATTTTAGCGCTGTCGAAGCATCAGATTTCAGTAATACATTTCAATGTCAAATCAATTGCAGTTGGCTTTGGCTATTTTTGTCATACCGTGGAAATAAAAGCATCGCGATCGCTTGAATGTTGTAAGCCCACGCTGGTCGATTCATTTGTTTAGAATGTCAAGGCCCGTAGACATATGAAATTTTCAACCTACACGGAAGAGGGATAATCAACATAGATCTAAATATGGTTAAACATCGTTCGATTTGGACGAAACTCATTATACAGGGATTTTCTGGGCCAAGTAACTCGATTCTGAGATCGCTTTTATCTAATCGTGGTATGTAATTCACGTGATTTAGGTGTTAATAAATATAATGATTTAACTATTATGCTCTTAATTTTTAGTTTTTAATTTTTGAAATAATTATCGCGGGGGAAACCGCGGGCGCCTTTACCAGGCGATGCTATCTAATCGTGATATGTAGTCCACGTGATTTAGGTGTTAATAAATATAATGATTTAACTATTAGGGTTATGCTTTTAATTTTTAATTTTTTAAATAATTACCGCGGGCGAAGCCGCGGGCACATGCTAGTGTGTTAATAAATATAATGATTTTACTATTATGCTCTTAATTTTTAATTTTTGATATTGGAAATAATTATCGAGGGCGATCGCTTGATTTTGTAAGTCCATCCTGGACGATTCATTTGTTTAGTGTCAAGGCCCGTAGACATGTGAAATTTTCAACCTACACGGAAGAGGGATAGTCAATATGGGCCTAAATATGGTCAAAGATTGTTCGATTTGGACGAAACTCACTATACAAGGGTTTTCTGGACCAAGGAACTCGAATCTGAGGTCGCTTTTACCAGGCGACGCTATCTAATCGTGGTATGTAGTCCACGTGATATAATGATTTAACTATTCTGCTCTTAATTTTTAATTTTTTAAATATTTATCGCGGGCGCACGCTAGTGAACTAATAATATTAGTGAACCGATTTTATGAGTAGTGTACATTTCTGTATGAAACAAGATTTTAACTAATGAATAATATTATGAGTTCTAATATTATTAACTAATATTATTAGCACATTCTATGAAACGGGCCCAGGACATACTACTTATTTCCAGTTAATAAAAGGAAGTGTCTATCTGTCTGTCCGCGATGCCCAGCGAAATCTACTGAACGCAGAGATCTGACATTTTAAACATAGGTGGACTGAAGGGTCGGAAAATGCAGCTCGAAGCCTGAATTTTAATTTTTGCTTTCGTTCGTGAGATATGAGTGAAAAACGGGAAGAAAACGTGCACTTTTTGCGTTTTCGAAGCATCGGTTTTCAGTAATACATTTCAATGTCAAATCAGTTACAGTTGGCTTTGGCTATGTTTGTCATTCCTCGGAAATAAAAGCCCGCGCAGGTCGATTCATTTGTTTATAATATCATGGCACGCAGACATCTAAAATTTTCATCATAGACGGAAGAGGGATAATCAATATAGGCCCAAATATGGTCAAACATTGTTCGATTTGGACGAAACTCGCTATACAGGGGTTTTCTGGGCCAAGGGACTCAGATCTTAGATCGCTTTCACCAGGCGACGCTATCTAATCGTGGTATGTTGTCTACGTGATTTAGGTGTTAATAAATATAATGATTTAACTACAATGCTCTTAATTTTTAATTTTTGAAATAATTATTGCGGGCGATCGCTTGATTTTGTAAGTATTTTTTAGAATGTCAAGGCCCGCAGACATAGGCTATGAAACTTTCAACCTACACGGAAGAGCGATAATCAATGTAGGCCTAAATGTGGTCAAACATTGTTCGATTTGGACGAAACTCACTATACAGGGATTTTCTGGGCCAAGGAACTCGAATCTGATGTTGCTTTTACCAGGCGACGCTATCTAATCGTGGTATGTAATTCACGTGATTTAGGTGTTAATGAATATAATGATTTAACTATTAAGCTCTTAATTTTTAATTTTTGAAATAATTTTCGCGAGCGAATCCGCGGGCACGTGCTAGTTTCCAATATACACCAGTTATTTCAATGGAGGTAGGAAGATCTTTCCCATTGGACGAATCATTACTTTCAGACAATAGAAAATCGCTTTCAATTGACAACCTTCGTCACGTCTTCATAGTTTCCTTTTTCCAATTCAAATTTATTGCAGACAGTCACTGCACTTAGTGATCTAGCAATAAATAATCACTTTTTATTCAGTTTTATAGGCTATAACACTTAATGCTTCTTTTTTTATCTTTACCTCCCCCGTTTCAGGGACGTAGGCTATAAGTGGGCCATACTGCTCGGGTCTTACAGGACCTGGACCTGTCGGGGATGGGAGTTTAAATGGTTCACATTTTTTACCAGGCAAGGATGACTGGTCAACGCAGTGTCTGAGCCTCCTTTAAGACATAGGACGAGACATACCAGTTAGGCTACACCACACATTCCAAAAGGCGTGGATGGAATGAAGGTGATAATGGCGGCCGGATGATATCAGGAGACCACGAGGGCCTAAATTTTCGTAACATTCGTCCCACAGGTGGGGAAAAATCTCACCAAGGAAACCTGTACCGATAGGAAATCGAACCCGGGCCTGCTACTTGAGAAGAGGAGTTAAATTTGAAGGGCATACCAGTTCTTATATAACAGTTCATTTTCGCAAAGGGTGTTAAGTAGTATTTAGATTAGATTAGATTAGATTAGATTAGATTAATGAGGGGTAAGTGTAAGCCCTTCGGCTTCCTCAACACTGCGACCTTAATAGATCTATTGTGAATACCCTATACCCTATTCCAGCAGTCATCACTTTAATTTAAGGCTTTTTTTTAATACAGCCTATAATTTTCCTGGGTGATGTCCAGTCCTGAACCCGGGGATTTTTCATTAGTGAAAAACCCACTACCTGGCCAGGAATTCACCCCGGACCACCAGGGTGGAAGGCAAGTATGCTACCTATACACCCGTGGCGGCGGACTAAGTAGTATTTACTTCATTGGTAACAAAATAGTCTTAAGAGTGTTTTGTATTGTATTTTTAAATATAATTTACTTAGAACAATGGTTCTAAATTGCTCAGTAAAATCAACTTATTAGTTCTGAAAATCATTTATAAGTAATAATTGATTTCTTGGTCATTTTGTATAATTATGTGTAACTTTTTAGTATTTTTCAGTCTTAATTACATTTTTATCTTGCATTTCTTCGCTATCTTTTGGTCATTAAATGTTTTGCCCTAGATCAGTGTTCAGCAAAGTCTGGTGGTAACTAATTACTCTGTTACTTTCACAGTTCCCAGTGGATGGTAGCTGGTTCTGGAGATCCACCCCTTCCACATAATTTATACGTTCACCCAGATTCTCCCGCCACCGGTCAGCTTTGGATGGCTCAAGGTGTAGTCGCCTTCGACAAACTCAAGTTGACTAACAACAGGAAACCTCTAGTCAGAGGACAGGTAAGTTATGTGGGATTCTTTGTACATCAAACAGTACTTTGTGAAAAATATTTTGTAAGAACTTACAGACAGGAAAGATTTATTAAAAATCGTCCGCCCTCTATTGAGGGTAAATAACCATAAGGATCCAGAATTATTATTGTTTTGTACTAACCTGTATCATTGGGAAACTTTGTGTTAAGGATTTACGCAAATTATTAACTATGCTTTATTCAGGAAAATACTACTTATTCCCAATACACACCAGTTATTTGAATGGAGGTACGAGGATCTTTCCCAAACACGAATCATTACTTTCAGACAATAGAAAATTGCTTTCAGTTGACAATCTCCGCCACGTCTTCATAGGTTTCACTAATCGAGCGAAGTGTCAAGAGAAGATAACTCCTTGGACTCTCGTTCGGGAGTTCCCAGGTTCACCGGCCTACCAATTTGACTTGGAATTTATTCATGGTCTTCCCAGCCTTCAAGGCAAATGCCTAATTGGAAATTTACTTACTAGAACAAGTATATTAAGCAAAGGAGATAGCGCATCAGGAAAAGAGCATGAAAATATAATAGTCTAAATATTCAAAACCTCAATTTCATTTTTGAAATGCATAGTGTACTTCACTTCCGCTGTAGACATTTGTTAACAGGTAGGCTACTGAATATTTTTATACCTTTGATAACAATTTTTTCTCAACCTATGTCAATGGCGGGGTTGGTGAGATGGATAGCATTGCAATCAAGAAAGATTGGCTTTAATTTGCAATAAATAATACAATAAATAAATAAATAAAATAAAAATAGCCTTCAATCCCTAAAGGGCAATGGCCTCTCCTAAAAGGAGGGTAGCTCGATTGTTCTTCCCACATTTGAGCTACGAATGTGGAATTTTCCTGTCTTTGTCTTTCTGAATTAGTTTGTCTTGGTCTCTGGTAACTTTTAGTCTACACTTTCTCCTTTTCACTCCACTATTCACTTATTTTCACTTTCGCTGTCTTAGTCTGTTCTTAGTATTTTATGAGGTTGACGTGTTCCTTCCAAACTTCTCGGTTCCTCGCCATCCTAGTCCAGGTGCTGCCAGCGTTCGTCTTTATTTCGTCCGCCCATCTCGTTCTTGGTCTTCCTGGTCCCCTCTCTCCCTCTCTTGGGTCCCACATCGTTGCTATTTTTGCCCAGCGGTTGTTGTCCATTCTTGCTGTGTGACCTGCCCATCTCCACTTCGCTACTTGGGCTGCTGTCGCGGCGTCCTTTACCTGTGTCTTGTTCCTGATGTCGGCGTTTCTTATTCGGTCTCTTACTGCTATCTGTAATATCTTCCTTTCCATCTTCCTCTGTGTAGTCTGTATTGAAGTCCTTTGTTGCTGGGTTGTTGTCCACGCTTGTGCTCCGTATATTAGTGTTGGGAGTATGCAGCTGTCTAGGATTTCGCGTTTGAACTTTAGCTGTTGCGACTTGTCCATTAGGATGAAACGTATTCTAACTTAATGTATAAACAGGGATAAAATGGAAATTAAAATGAACATAAGCGACGGAGGCGTAGGATTATTGGCCTACAGGTTTTTATTGACAATTACAAGAATCATTACGACATCTACGGAACCGGAACCGTTGCGGTTTTTTACACGTCTCTTTTTATTCCATTGCTTTCCATTTTCAAGAATTTTATATTCGGTCCATGCTACCAAATAGGTTAAGAAGTACAGGCTTCGTTGATCTGTTCCAGTTGCTGAAGGGCAAATGTTGCCAACTCCCCCCTTTTTATATAATATCGCACTCGTCATTAATCATGTGGAAAGAAAAAGGAAGAAGCCGTTTACAGAGTGCTGAAATGTTAAATTACATTTGATTATACGGTTCAGCAAATTCAAATTACATGTTATAAAATAGAATCCAATTATTTACATAGAAGAATGATGTTCAGAATTACCTCATAATACTGGTTTGTAGTCGGAAAAAGCAATTTGTATTACAAGCATATGCATCGAAGAAACAAGGACTATTAAATTGAACACCTTCGAGTTAAATGAGTATAAAAAACAGCCAGTTTAAAATCAAGATTCCTTGTCACTTACAGGACTGGGCTAACTGCACCTTGTACTCACTTTTATAATACAGGTGTATTGAATGATATTCCTTTCGTTATTGCCCCATTAAAATAACCATAAGGGTAAACTAGTAGCCTAATATTTTTATTCGGAAGTTAGAAGTTAATATAATTATAAGATTACAATAGCCTATGTATAATGATGACTTTCGTGCAATTTCACTGCAATCATTTACCTAGATAAGTCTAAGGTCGCGTAGCCTATATGTTGGAGCGAAGTATAACGTTCATGAAATAATATAGTGTTCACATTAAAGCAACAATAAAGGAACCATAAGAATTCAGATTATATTGTTAAATCTGACAACAGTGTTCATATTTCGTATATCTGTATGAACTTAAATAAAAGTGTATGACAACTAGTTTTTGTTTTAAGTATGGTATAAGAAAGTAAATATTGAAACTTTTGATTATGCACAGTACCATAATGTGAACTGCATAATTGTTAATTAGCGAGTTCGATAATCCATCTAACGCCTCATCTCCGAGCTTATCACAATGAATTTATTCTTACTTCATTGTGTCATTGAATTGTCCCGAGTGTTTATAAAATCAGTGAACTCATCGATGACTCTGTTGTTTATTGTCGAATATTATTATGAAATATTGTAGGGTTTCGTGTATCACTATGGAGATCATACAATAGTAAAATACTTTCTCAAATACCGAAACGTGCACGTAGCTGATCCACATAGCTAAAATACAAGAAGAAATAAAACCTTGCCTTCAATACGAGAACCAAAATACTTCAACTCTTCCGGCTCTAGACATAGCAATTAATGTGGTTAAATAATTAGGGCAAATCCAGAAATGGTAAATACGTATGAATAGAAAAATATATATTAGTATTTCATAGGTTATAATTTACTTCACTCTGTAACTAGTAGATATTTAAAGAACCATTTTATTAGTTAAACCACGGGATTTTAAATTTGTTCTTCCCACTTTGCATTTTTTTTCCTTTTATTGCCTTTATTCTAGGTATTGGATTTTAAGTTTGTATATTAAGTTTTTGTTTTATGTATTTGTATTTAGTTGTATATTGGGTAATATAAATAACTGAACTGATTTTTTAAAAATACACGCTTCAACTATGAGGTCCTAAGAATAAGACTGTGTTTTAGAATCTTTGAGGTTACCACTAGGGCGTTAACCATTGATGTGCATCTCTCCTATCGCTGTTCTTGTTTATTTGATTACAGTGAATGTCGCTTAATGTAATAGCTAATAATGTTATCAATCGGGTAGCCTAATGTTATCACTTTTATGAAGTCCAGTACGGATTAATACGGATACATTGAAAAAATGCTGTCTATTGTGATCAACGTTTCGCCGTTTCGGTATATGTTATCACACATTTTCCTTTTTACGGCTTTATTTCCAAGTACTGTATGTTGTTCAAAATTTCCTTTCTAAGGGTTTCGTTTCTAACTCAACTGTATTGGCTTGTACTGGAGATAGCAATAAATTCTGTTCCCAGCTCACAGGATGACCAGTTCGAGGGGGTGGCATTACCTAACCTCCTCTTTTAAGCAATAAAACATGTTCCACCCCTCAGTTAAACTGGAGCTTGTATGAAGATAACAGTGTTGCCTTGCGGTAATGGTTAGTGTAAAATGAAAATACTTGAACAGACAGGCGTTAGATGTTTCGCTACGCGGTGTTCACCACATATCAGTATAGACTTCCAAAAATACTCGTAACTGTGTATGGAATATTGGTTAATGGACTTCTAAAGGAAAGTAAAAACAATTAATTATTTCGTTACTGGTTGGAAAAATAGTTGCTTGCAGTCTATTACTGTACTAGCCTATAAGTGATTCACAGTTACGTATTATTTTATTAATAAGTAGCTTTTAATTTTGTTTTGTAGTGTATTATCTTATATATGAACAAATAACATTCATTTAATTTCTTCGGCTACTGTTATCAATCGGTTAAAATTACCAGATTAGCTGCGTCCCGAAGTGATCACAATAAGCGGCGTGCACTGTATATTGCTATTGCGTTATGGCTTGTATTCATTTTATCTGATATTGATGGTTGATTATTATATTAGGTGAAATTTGAGATTAGTCAACGTCCTATGTTCCTTTTGTAGCCAGATAACAGTTTGGGGGCATGTGGTCAGCATCAACAGATTCCCATGGCCGTTACTGATGGCTTACTGAACTGAAGCCGCTAATTCTAGTAGTTTCTCATTTTGTTTCTCAAGGCTGAATGTACCCTGTTTCAGACTTCCCTACCTCAGAAAAATCCGAGGAGGTATCCAGACCAGTGAGGTTCTGTAGGCATCAACGCTAATCACTAGATCATGCAACTAAACAACAATCAGTAATTTAAAAATACTTATTCTGAATCTTCAAGGTCACTCTCAGTAGAGGGCAAACGATTTATTAAATAAATCTGTGTGTAGCAGAGACGTCAGCTAAGTACTGGAATTACCTAATACAAGGGCTTGTGGACTCGTTCTCTGCATGCTGCCTTTCACCCAGCCTCCTTCATTTAATTCATTATTGTCTCATAACACATAAGTTAAAACGATTAAAAATAGTTAAATAGTTCTTTTAAGAACTCCTATTTCAGTTATCAGTTCCAATATCAATCATTAACATTAATTTCAATCATAAGTTTTAACCATCACTGTATTGTATTACTAATCAAAGATTACTCTTTAAGAACAGTATAATCCTTTGGATGAAGCAATTAGTTGGGCTTGAGCTGCTGTTGGGAAACTGAAAGTTATAAATAGAAATATTCTAAGCTTCAATATTCTTTAAAATCCTGTTCTGAGTTCTTGAAAATAACCTTGCCACTTTGAAGTACTGTTAATTAAATGGGTTCAACGAATTAACTTTTCATTATTTAGAGGTGCTCAGGCAGAGCAAAGCAACATGCATGTTACTTAAACAGCCTATCTATAGAACAGCAACAGCTGCAGGCAGCGTAAATAGCATCCACTGCAGGGCATTAGTATAAAGATAAGACAATATTATATAAAGTTGTATTGTACTGTAGGCCTACTTGTAAGTAAAATAACCTCAACAAAATTTCTGAAATCAACATGTTTTGCCAATTTCCATTCAAATGCGTATGTATTGCTCATTGAGAAATAACTTTAGTAGATTACAAGAGTTGTTTTAACTTCGAAAATAATTTGTTAAATATTGTGATCAAAGAGGAAAATGTCTCTGAACAATATTTCAAATTATACTTCTATTTTATACATAGGCTTACATTTTATAAACTCTTTTCTTTCACTAAAAAAATAAAAATAAAATAATTAAATGGAATTCAGATTTTCATTAATAGGTTCAACAGAGCAGATCCATCTGTCTACTTATAGACTTGCATCCAGTTCATGTGAAGTATCAAAAGTAATTCATATTACTGTAAATACTAACTTGCAATTTATATCAAAAAGTTATCATGGCTGAAGGCAGTGCTGTACATTTACATACAAACATTTTTATATAAGTGTATAGCACCAGTGGCGCAGCAGTGCTAAAGAGGCTAAAGGCCCCCCCCCCCATTCCCCCGGATTACAATGATCCTTCTTTAAACGAATGTCTCGTTTTCACTGAAATTCATTTTGAAACAAGAACGCAATATATTTTAAAACATTTAAAATACCATGTATGAAATTGTTGATTGGATTAATAATTAGTTTTCACCATGCGTAACACCACTTTACATTTGCCGAATTGAGTCCAAATCCTGCAACTTTTCTGCAAGATTTATAATAGCAGAATATGATAAATACTTTTGTTAATAGCAATAATTTCAACTCATCATGGAAGTCAAAATAATTTGGTATGTTTAGTTCTGTATATTATTGCAGTAACATCAGCGCTTTTACACGATTGCTTTAAAAACACAGCCCAATACTATTGGCTAGCAGACACAGATTAGACCTAGTGGTACAATAACTACTGTGAATTTCAAAAGTAGAATGAAGTGTTTTTTGTGATGTGTTAAAAATGGAATACCAATCTTCTTTTAAACAATAGATGAGAGGGTAAATAATGCTGATGATAATAATAACAATAATATTAGGCCTAATAATAATAGTAATAATGGTATTTGCAATAGGATAATAACTCCATTGAATAAGAATAAGTTTTAAAGAAAATTTAAGAATTGAAGAAATTTTACACAATTTAAGATGTAATAATTTTCTTTAATTTTTATTACCATTTATTTTATAATTTTTAGCACCCCCATATTAAAACCCTAGCTGCGCCACTATACAGCACTAACTTAATGTCTTCAGACAGGGGTACCCATCCTCCAATATGTATGGCACAATCACTTAAAAAGATATCCACCACACTCCTCCCCAATTTTTTCAATTATTCAGTTCCTTTTTTACATAGCTGGATAGATTCACAAAATACTACTACAAATAATACTACAGTCATTTTTGTGATAACACCGGTACACAACATAAGCTTAAGCAGATAATTGTAAAGTTAAAATGAATCGCAAGGTCATAAAATTTACAGTAAAAAAGAATGCAAGTCAAACATATTTGGCAAGTAGTATATTTTATTATTTTGTAATTCAATGTATTCTACTGTAGCTATTTACATAGACTAACTAAATGGAATAAATATATACTTTATGAACGTATACTAGGGTTGCCACCTTTTGGTAAGGCTAAGGAGGGACACTTATCGAATATATGCAGATCGTCGATCTTCATACCTAAATTTGTACACGGAACAATTTATTAATAACTGAAAGACGGAATATATTACAAAGCCAAAACGGAATAGGCTATGTAACAGTAACACTAACATTAGAAAAGAAAAGATTAGCAAAATAATAAATAAAATAAAAAACCTGTGCAAATTCATGACTTGAAGCTGTATTTCTTGTTTGATTTGGCAGCTTCTAATAGTTGTTTGTTCTGTTTCACCCTCACTAAATAATCTTTGCAGGTATCTGTAACATTTGTAGAAATGATTTCACTCTTTATGAGATCAGCTGAGCACCTATTACTGGATTCTGTCCATTTTAGATTCAAGAGAGAGAACACTCTTTCCACAAAGGCATTGCTACCTGGAATGCTCAGAACATAGCATTTGAGATTGGGAATGTGTTCTTTACCAATCTCCTGAATAATTTTCTTCTATTTCATACTCATACTTAGTCTCTCCTTCTGTATAGTTCACATTAGTAGCATTTATTATATCTGAACTAAAGCAGAATTCCTCTTATAGGCCTAACTTATCCAAATTAACATCAGATTCTACATTATGTGCCTTCACATAGTCTTTGAGATGTTTGAAAGATAGTGACCTCTTAAGATTCAAGTTCTTCGGTGTGCCATAAAGATTGTTTTCTGTGAAGTCAAATGCTTCCTCTAAGGAACTTAAAGCTTTCTCATAGAATTTCAAAAAACAATGTACACTCATAGACATGTTTCGAAAAAATTATGAACATTGGCAATCCAGACTCTGACTAGATAATGGCTTACCACTAAGTTTAGGAATAACAGGAGAAATATTTAATTAGTTCTTACTCAACGAACGACACATAAAACACACAGAGAACGTGGATTCAAATTACAACTGATAACACTACACACGTCTTGATGTGCTATAATTCCAGAAGGAACTGTACTTGGCAAATCAGTGCAGAGTGTCATATTATGATCTGTTTTCGGTACTTCCCCGTCGGATCACCAGTTAATGGCTCGCACGCTGGTTGTACAGATCACGGACATACCCCAAGAATGCCCGCGCGACTTATACAAATAAATTACAAAGAATAACATCATGGGCGGTGATTTCAATGCTGCCAACACGATACATTTTAGCGATGGAACGACATCGATATCTTGACCATGAGACGAAATTCACAAAAGACGCCACCAAGAATTGCTGTCTCATATTTTGTTTTGGAATAATTTGGCGTCCCGCAGTATAATGCGTCCCTCTTAGGCATAATTCGGGACGCTGAAAATGTTCTTAAAATGCGGGATATCCCGCCTAATTCGGGACAGGTGGCAACCCTAACGTATACATAGTGATTATGTTGCAACATTGCTACTTGTAATTAATAATATTTTCCCCTTGAGGCTCGTATTAATTTTAATTAGTCATCAGTGATTATTTTTTACTATTAGATCTGAACTATTGGTTATTAGCAATTAGTTTTAGAAATTAATTAGTAATAATTGGTAATTTATTTATTCTATTATTGTTATTTTGAGTAAATTGATATTCCTGTGTGAACATTTATGATGAATAAATCTAATTGAATGTGATCTAATCTTTAGGTATCATTGCATTCAATGCACAAGTATCTGCCTCGCGTACATATCCTGCAAACCACAGACTTGGATACACCACCAGAACAGCAGGCTCGCGTGGAACGAGCATTGACATACACTTTCCCAGAAACTACATTCACAACTGTCACTGCCTATCAGAATCAACAAGTAAGTCAAATCCTTGGACAACAACAATGCTAAAAAAGAAGTAAACATTAACCAAACAGTCCTAGAATAATTGATTATTCTTTGTTGATTGTTTTAGTTCAATAAATTGCACATTATCTGAATTACCACAGACTTAAAACTAAATCCTTTTATGTCTGTGAGCATTTAACCCAGTACACTTTGTATTGATGGGTTTCATTTTCTTAGTGGTGCAATAGAATAATATATAGGGTAGAGTATTTTCCACCTAATCACCACTAAATATTTATAAACACAATACCAAGAAGGCACATCGTAGAATTTACAAATATTGTGATTAGTTGTAGTTATTATCTGAGTTGTTAAAAATTACAAGATGATACAGTTAACTGTTAATTAAAACGAATGTATTACAAAACATACATATACATATTTGATAGTATTTACAAACTAAGTCAGTTTTATAATACCTTGTGATGTTTTGTTTCTAAAAACAACTCTTTGTTTCTTTCTAAAAACAAAACAACACAAGGTTTTATAAAACTGACTTAGTTTGTAAATACTGCCAAATATGAGTAGGTATGTTTAGTAATAAATTTCTTTTAATTAATAGTTAACTGTATAATTTTTTTTTATTTTTAACAACTAATACAAAAACTACAACTCATCACAATATTTTGTAAATTCTACGACGTGCCTTCTTGGAATAGTGTTTATAAATATTTAGTGGTGATTAGGCAGAAAATACTCTACCCTTTATGTTATTCCATTACACTTTGATTTTTATCTGTTGCTTTTTCTTGTTATTAGCTTAAATGGTAATTTATCAGTTTTTCTGAAACCACAAAGTTGATTATCACTTGGATCCAGAAGTTTAGCCATTTGTATGCATGTTAGTGGTGCACAGAGTATAGAAAGCTGTCTGAGCTTCTATACATACCTCCTATGAATACAGCAGTGGAGGCGAGTTGTAGTAAACAGTAGGAAATATTATATAGTTTTGTACAGTTCTGTGAGTGTGTTCGCGATTTCACTGATTGTGGAAGGGCTACTAGGAAATTTGAATTTACAGACAGTAACTTCAAAAACCTTCAAAAAAACAATCTTTCTTTTAGAGTCAAGAAGCATGGAAATAACTGAAACCCTGAGACTCATGGAGAATGAGTGAAGCAGGTGATAAAGTAGGCCTACTGTTGATGGTGCAGCAAAACTTCAAAATGTTTTTGAAAGAAAATGTGGTATTTTTTTATTCTTTGCTAATTTGAAATGAGCTAGCAGTGAACAAACGTACCATTGTAATTGAAGGGAACAATAATGTTGTCCCAAAATATAAGTTTGCCCTGATGTTTATCATGACATGATGTTGAAAAGTGGTTTTCTTAGCTCAAAAATATTTTTCCGAAAATAGAAGAAGTTTTTCACTTGAGAATGTACACTGTAATCCACTGAAATAAAGTATATTTAATTATTCTGTTGATTTATTCTGGCAGAGCTAAGGCCATTTGGTCTACTTTTCTACTACCAATCAAAAACAATACTATAATTACATATTACAAAGATACAAAACTTCAAATTACTATTAAAATACATGCAAATACACTAAAAGTTTTTAACATATTCCTAATATAAATTAAGATTAATTTCTAATTTATGACAATTACCAAATTGCTATAAAAGATTGGAAATTACAAAATTACTGAATGAAAATACAAAAAAATTACACTTTATAATGTCTGTGAAAAATAAAGAAAGAAAAACTGAGAGTAAAAATTGATTTATGCTAAAGGTTTCAAGGTACTGAAAAGAGCATATGACATATCAAACATGTCATCCCAATAGGCTGTGCTCTTACTGTAACAGGATTATGATCTACGTGCACTACACAATTAAAAGTGAATTTTTGTTTACGTTTGACATTGTGTCGAATTTTTTTAAAACTTATATCCTACATAATATTGTACATGCAATATGCACAATGAGCAATAAAGAAATAATATGGAGCTTTCATTTTGTTGTTTCATTGCACTAGTTATTTTAATAAGCTCACTATTTCAAAGGAGTGGGCTACCACATTTATTTTTTAATTCTACTGTACTACACAGTAATTAGATTGCTACAATATGTTGACACTGACACCCAGTTCTTTCGTGTTTATGGCTCCATTCATCACTAACTTGTAAGCAATGTTATTTGGCTAAACTTCTAGGCCCTAATTATCATGTAACACAACTCAAGAAACTAATGGATGGTAAGTAAGGCCTTACATTCAAGTGACATGTTTCATTGTAAACTATTTTAACACCTAATAATTTCTTTACTTTCAAAATATATACAAACAATTTGAAGAAGAAATCATAGGTATTTCCAGTAGATGAGTTCAATATGCATTCTTGTTCAACATTATTGAAAACTGCCTTGATTTAGATTTAACCTTACTTGCAGATAACGCGACTCAAAATTGCCAGTAATCCATTCGCGAAAGGATTTAGGGAGGCATCTAGAACTAGGTAAGCTACACCTCTTGTATATTATTTCTTTTGTATAATTTTTGCATGAGGCCATATTCAAGATTTTAAGGTATTTATTTCATCAGTAAGTTCAATATTTATTGTTTGTTTATTGCCTGTCCTCCAATGAGGTTGACTGCATGGATCCGGAATACAAACAGGCTATAACATTGTTAAAAAACATTTAGCTTACATTAAACTCAACATTTCATATTTTGACAATATTTCAGTTGATAATAAAAGAGCCTAGTTATTCTCCTTCAAGTAAAGTTGGACATGTAATATCTGTAACGAGTCTCGCAGTATCTGCATGAGAATTCTCCTCATTTGGTGAAAATTAAATTTAAATGCTGGATTTTCTAAGATTTTTTTAATAGCTGGGAAGGGTACCTCTTGCCTCAAACAGAAGACCTCTGACAACCCATCTTTTGGGATACTGAACTTCTTAGATATGAATGGAATGTTTGGCTCATAGATATTTTGTTTCTCTAAATTTATCTCCTCTGCCTGCCTTAGATCCCTTTCGAAGCAAGCAGATAGATCTAATATCACAATAATAGATATTATTAGATACAACACGTAATCACTCATCTTAATACACTTAGTAGGTAAAAGTTATAAGTTAAATTAGCTAGAATAGCTGGATTGAACTAGAAGTAATTAATAATATGGTATGGCTATCCAGTACATACATTGAATAAATTTTTCCCGGGTAGACAGCCAGGTTTGAAGATCAAGTGTCTCCGACGTTTCAGAGTCCCACGCTGCCTCCATCCTCAGGGATACTGAAGTGTCGAGTCTGACCAGACCAGACCAAATAAGCTAACTGAGATCAGAGCATTGCGGGCGAAGCCCGCAATGCGATGATCTCGACTCCGATTCCATACCTGCATACGAAATGCATTGCTGGAAATGAAAACGGGTTCCTATCCTATAACTTAAATTTGCTTACGCTAACGGTGTTTCGCATAGGACTTGAACCTATGCAGGGCAACTGCAATGAATTAGGGTTCGGGCCGTGGCCCTTTTTTGTTTAAGTTCCGGTATTCACCTTACAACCAGGGAAAACCACGGAAAACCCTGGTCGGAACTGGCAAAGGGGATTTGGTCATGGTCCTCCATTCTATAATGCCTGGTAGGGGTTGAACCAACCAGTTGGGATACGTGTCAGCTGAAGGCTTATACGTATTGGGAAGGGGTATTTTAGGCTGAAGGCCTCAAAAATTCTGACGACTTTAATCGTCCCCTGGGAAGCGCAGGCGCTTTCCAAGTTGCCGTACTAAAGGGTTCTCAGCATCTTGAAGCTTGGAGTCGAAACTCTGTGCAAGGCTTCTGATGTGTGTGGCAAGTAGTGGAACCTTTAGGTCTTCATGGATCTGCCTGTTACTGACGTACCAAGGTGCGCCCGTAGCGAGGCGAAGACATTTCGACTGCACGGCTTGTAGTCTTGCGACATGCGTGCGTGCTGCGGACCTCCAAGCTGGACTGGCATAGTCTAGCAGAGGTCGGATGAGTTGCTTATAGAGCAGCGCTCCATTCGCAGGTAAAAGTCCTCCTCTGCCGTTGAGCAGAGGGGATAAGATTCCAAGCCGTTGCATGGCTGTTCGTCTAACCTGGTTAACGTGGGGTTTCCAGGTCAGCCTTTTGTCCAGGGTTACCCCCAAATATCTGGCTGTTTCGACCCATTCGATTGGCTCTCCGAAAAATTCTACAGGCCTAGGCGGCGCCGTTCTTTGCCTTCCAGTGAAGAGCAAAGCTGCGCTCTTAGTGACGTTGATGGAAATTCGCCACTTTGTCAGCCAGAACTCTAGCTCTTTGAGATATGTCTCGAGATACTTGACGATTAGTGCAGGCCGTTTCGACGTTGCCAAAAGCGCAGTGTCGTCGGCATAAAGCGCCAAGTCGACGTGGCGGTGTGGTGTGGGCATGTCATTCACATACAGGCTAAAGAGGACAGGGGAGACCAGTCCCCCCTGAGCAACTCCAGCTCGCATGAAACGACGTGAACCAGGCGGGCTATCTGCTGAGTCGTGCTATGTTTGGGTCTGAACCCAAACTGCTCATCACGAATAGCGCTGTGCCTGTTGACGTGCCTTAGGATTCTGCTTAGCAGAATTTTCTCGAAGAGCTTCCCCACCGAATCAAGAAGACTTATGGGTCTATGAGACGATGGAAGTGTCGGATCCTTTCCGGGTTTCCGGATAGAGACAATCCTGGCATGTTTCCATGCAGGTGGGAAATATTGCCTCTTAAGGACCGAATTAAAAATCTTGGTGACGTAGGTGATTCCCCGTTTTGGGAGGTTCCTCAGGGCCCTATTGGGAATACCGCTAGGGCCCGGAGCCTTACCAAGCTTGAGCTCTTTTATAGCCTTGACGATCTCTGATGGAGTAGTTAATTCGGGTTGACTTGAAGGAGCAAACTCAAACGAAGTCAGTTCCCTTTCAACCAGCTCAATCACGGCAGGATCCGAAGGATCGTCAACCGGCGTAAATTGAGATTCAAGATTGTTGGCCAGGGCCTCAGCTTTCTCAGAATCTGATAGAGCGAGTCCTCCTGGCACTCGTAAGGGGGGTGTGGGATCAGAGATCCGCATCATCCTCTTTGTAACCTTCCAAAGGGACTGATCCTCTACGTTTAAGGATGAGAGCGTCTCAGACCAAACGCCGTTCTTCCACTTCTTCAGCTCATAGCTAATAGACCGCTGGAGCCTATTAACTTGGGCCTTGATAGCGGTGTCCCTAGTTGCCTGCCACTCCCTTCTCAGCCGGTTTTTCTTCTGAATATCAGAGAGAATTGCCGGCGGTATTGAAGGTCGAGTCTGTCATGCCGAGGTGGTATATATACAGATCGCGAGTTGCGAGGAGTCGACCAATCAGGCGCCAATTCATTTTTCCATCGTCTTTTTTTCGGCCAATCGGCTTCTACTGTCTTTTAGTTGTTTGAGACAGTGATTCCAGGCAGGGTTGATGCTGAGGCCTCCGTCTCTATTGAAATTGTTAGCCTCAAGCTTAATTTCGATCGCTT
This sequence comes from Ectobius pallidus, assembly GCA_964059195.1. Classification (NCBI taxonomy): domain Eukaryota; kingdom Metazoa; phylum Arthropoda; class Insecta; order Blattodea; family Ectobiidae; genus Ectobius; species Ectobius pallidus. The sequence continues at coordinate 23,288,875 of CAXKWD010000010.1, read as the reverse complement.
CCTTGATTAATCTGTCCCAGAACCTTGAAGTCTTCGCAAGGATTGTAGTGTTTGCGAAATCAATCCTGTGCCCGGATCCCAAGTTGATGGTATGTTCTGCCACCGCAGATTTATCGGGATAGAAGAGTCTGATGCAGCGGGCATGCTCAGAACAGCGCTGGTCAATAGTCCGTGAAGTCTGCCCGATGTAAGCCCTGCCGCATTCACAGGGGATGCGGTACACACCTGGTGTTCTGGGGCCTAAGTCGTCTTTCACCTGTCTCAAGAGGCTTCTGGTCTTCATAGGTGGTTTGAAGACTGTTCTGATCTTCCATTTCCTCGCAACTCGCGATCTGTATATATACCACCTCGGCATGACAGACTCGACACTTCAGTATCCCTGAGGATGGAGGCAGCGTGGGCCTCTGAAACGTCGGAGACACTTGATCTTCAAACCTGGCTGTCTACCCGGGAAAAATTTATTCATACTCTTCGCCAGGAAAATCTCAAATCTTACAGTACATACATTGTTTTTAAATTAGTTGAATTAGCAAACACAGAGACACTTTTTTGCAATGTGTCACTGGAGCACCTTTACCGGCCGACGACTTACTTCTCAGCACATCACAAAAATAATCTCTCTGAATATTCTTACTTTAACTCAAAGCAGCATGTAATTCTGATCGGATACTCGATGCTTTTTTTCCCTTATTCTAGTGCTGAAGGTAAACTATTCGTAATATTTAATACGACTCCTTCAGAACTGTTTATTGCCTGTTGTATTCTTAGATCAGTATCAGCCTTCTGGAACTATATGTCTGGTTTTTCCCGGACATACCCTCTCAAACATTTTTAATTTGTCATACTCCCTCCTTTTTTTGGTTCAGGAAATTGACTTACAGAACTGTATAAGAAACAATTTCATTGTTTGTAACCAAATCAAATCTAATAACAATCACATTTTGTAATTCTACCACCAAGAAAGAGTTGGTGTAGCCTAGTTAATGGAAATTATTTTTAAATTTTATAATATGATATAAACTTTTTTTATATTTTGCGTTTTAGATAACTACTAGAAAAAAAATAAAGTAAATCAAAATAAAATAACTGTTTCTCTTGACTGGAGTTCTCCCAATAAATTCATCAATCATTTTAATCATTTTATTCTTTTCATAAATTAGTAGCCTGTACTCTCTTATCACACCATCTTTTTCTGAGTGCGTTCTTACCTCTGGTTTATTATCCCTTGCTGATTCAACCAATCTTTCTTAATTCATTCTTTCTGCATCTTCATTCCACTCTTTCTTCTTTTAACCAATCATTAACGTCTTGTACTTTGCACTCTTGTCTTAAATCACAGTTCCTTAACTTGTCCATTGTGTTCTTCCTGTGATTTGTCTTAATCACAAACATCATCTAAATTTTAAATCTTACTTTTTCATCCTAACTTTAATGTATAGTTTAGATCAGCAATGACTTTAGGATTTTTTCTAAATGAAAAAAAGCCTTTAGTCATTTTAAAGCATGAAATGATCTTTTGGCGGTGGCTGTAGAAACTGCATTGACAGAGTAAAATGTAAACATTTAATGAATTGAGGAATGATTTCAAATGAATGTGAGTGAATTGGAACAAGAGGATATCGAACTATGTATGTCAACAATAGCCTAATTTTCTCTTTACATTGATTCACAAATGGAACATGGTTTTGGTAGTTTCATTGGTGGTGGACTGTAATGTAAACACACTCCACTATAGCATTGAAAGGTTGTGGTTTGTTTGGAAAAATTCATATTCCGAGTAAACAGACACAAAGGTAGTTAGGAAAAAAACGAAAACAATGAAATTACTCTGTAATGAAAATGAAAATGAAAAAAAGCCTTTAGTCATTTTAAAGCATGAAATGATCTTTTGGCGGTGGCTGTAGAAACTGCATTGACAGAGTAAAATGTAAACATTTAATGAATTGAGGAATGATTTCAAATGAATGTGAGTGAATTGGAACAAGAGGATATCGAACTATGTATGTCAACAATAGCCTAATTTTCTCTTTACATTGATTCACAAATGGAACATGGTTTTGGTAGTTTCATTGGTGGTGGACTGTAATGTAAACACACTCCACTATAGCATTGAAAGGTTGTGGTTTGTTTGGAAAAATTCATATTCCGAGTAAACAGACACAAAGGTAGTTAGGAAAAAAACGAAAACAATGAAATTACTCTGTAATGAGCCACCAAAGACCATGGGTTCCTTATACCAAAATACTCAGAAAATATCCCTGAACAACTTGTGAAAGTTTGTCGGTGGAGTTTTGATTCAACCTATATATGTGTGTGTGTATGTATGTACACACACACACACACCAACTGAACAATTTTAGATTGATTAGGTCAAGACTAGCTTCTGATAACTTTAGGATTCTTTCTTGTTACACGTTTTGCTAATTCAGCTGCCCTCTATCGTTTTTATGAGAAGAATTCAGACATGTCTTTAAGGTTTCTCAAGAAAATCCTTACACTTGAGACGTGAGATGCAGTCTGCTCCAATAACTTTATGTTGATTGCATAAAAGTAAATGAGCGTTATTATAAAGCTCTTTAACATTGACACCACCATGTTTCCCCTGGGAGCACCAAGTTATGTCTGAGGAACAAATTTCTCAGGATATTTTTCTAATATTGGTGGAGAATATATAAAATACACTTCGTTAAGCGAGTTGCAGTCTAATAACTTCTTCTTTTTATTTATTTTTTCGGTTTTTCTTTGAAAATTTCTGCATTTTCAATGTGATCTTTCAGAGTAGGCTTCTTCCTCTTACGTAATTCCAATAACTCCAAGAAAATATCCTTACTTAGTGACTCAGAGGGATAAATTACAAGTTCCACCGAGTTTGAGACTCTTGCTTTTGGGGGAGAGCATCTAATCCTATTTCAATAATTAATCATAATTAGTAGGCAAAAATCTCGCTTTGCTAAGCTCAGCAGGATTAATTACAGGGAGAAGATGGGTGTTGCTGTATAACAGAGTAAGAGACTCAAATCAGAGGCAAGTCAGATAAATTTTACTATAGAATTTATTTCTCCTAACATTTAACACCACTGGCTTTGTGTGCCAGCACCAAATCCACAAAATAAATCACAATGATCAAGAGCAAAACTAGCAGATTATTTATTATAAGTGAAATATTTATTGTGTAGCCTACATGATGACTGTTGCAGCTAACCTATGCTATAGGCCTATATACTGTGGCAAGAATCCTGCTACAACTTACTTGTGTTGGTGCTCACACTTTTTCGGTCATTCACAGTTTGTAGTGCAGTTGCGATGGGGAATATTGCTTTCTCAATGGTCTTAGTTAATTCATAACACATTTATTACGAGGCGAGTCCATAAAGTAAGTTTCTTTAGGGCTGTTTACACCAGCCATGGGCAAACTCCTATCCATTGATATGCAACCCGCAAAGATAGTAAACTAAATATAGTTTGAAAAGAACAGGTTAGATGGAAACACAAATAGACAATAAGTGCTGTGGCGGTTGCTCATTTTAGGGAAACACTAATTTCACTTTATAATTCACACTACAGTAAACGAATACAAAAACAATACTGTATTTTTAATTATTCTGTTACGTGTGCAATTATTTCAACATACAAAGGCTTAGAATGTGCCATAATGCCTTTCTAATTGTAATTGTGTCGCGACCCGTCACTGCTTGCAAAGAGATTATGACTCACGCATGGGAATTCCGCAATACCATCTCGTGTTTTATGCTGGAAGGTCAAGAACCGCTTGTGGTTCGCGAACCAGTAAATGCCCATGTATGGTTTACACAAACAAAACAAAATTTCATAGAAATATTTATTGGAACATAAATATAGCACGTGTTCAACTGTTCAGCTATTTCTCAACTTAAAAGCCACTGGAATTGAGACATTTGTCATACCGTGGGACCAACTTTTGAACACTTGTGTCATAGAAGTCTGCCACCTGGGATTTGAACCACAGTGTGACAACCATCTCCACTTCTCTTCATTCTCTGTCATTCTCTTTCATTCTTTGACATTTATTGAGGTGTAGGAAAAGATGGAAATCACTGGGGCAAGGTCCAGCTGAACTTTTGCAGGAGACTTGAAGGGAGGTGTTGAAGTCCCCACCCTACAGCTCGGACCACGAACCCAGAGATTTTCATCTTTTCCTACCTGTCAAGAAACGAGAGTGAATGACAGAAAATGGTAGAGATTGAGAGAGAAACGGAGAAGGTTATCACACCATGGTTCAAATCCCAGGCTGCAGACTTCTATGACAAAAGAGTTCAAAAGTTCCTGTAGCGAATATGTTGAAAAATAGCTGAACACTTGATATATCTGTTGCAATTAATATTTCCATGAAATATTATTTTGTTTGTCTAAACGGCCCTAGGGAAACTTACTTTATGGACATACCTCATAGTATGAAGTTCTTACCTTGTATTTAATGTACTTGAATTGTGATAAGAAAAGAAAAGAAGAGAAAAGTTGCCAGTGAATACCGTGTGTTTAAACAACAGTTATGACAAAATACATCGTTTGAATGTCTTCCAGTTTTGCATCAATGTTCCTTGAAATCATGTATGCTCACATACTGGAGGCCCTATGCCACACCATAGGGGTTACAGGAAAAAGTCACTCTATCTATTAGCTAGTTTATTAAAAGATAATCTAGTCATTCCGAATGCACACATTAAGAGGTAGGAGCTGATATAAGTTACCAGATCTGTAATGAATTATGGGATATGACCAATATGGGACACAGGTGTAACCAGGCCGACCATATGGGGGGGTTATAACATCCGCGGGGTCTGGGGGGTATGGGGGGTATGGAATACCCTCCAGGGAGAGGGGGGTCCGGGGGTCCTCCCCCGGAAAATTTAAAAAATTAAGACGCAAAATAACGAGTTTTATCTTCCCACGCTTTTTATACTTGTATTAAGTAATTTATGGGCAGACTTAAAAAAATTATACAATTTTCCTTTTTTTAATCAATGGGGGGGGGGGGTTCAAACCCCCAAAACCCCTCCCTCGGTAAGCCTATGATATGGGATATAGAGCAAAGAATTGTGGGAAGTAAAGCAGATAAACTCTATTTTATCACCTCTTCCTGATTTCAAAGTGAAGCCCTCTCCAGATATGTAACTTATTTAAAGCAGTTTGCTTAGCAGCAACAGGAGAACGATCTCATGATCTCTTGATCGAACAACACTTAATGGTGGGATTCAGTGGCATCATGTGAGTAAAATATTTGGGTGTTCACATTGGGCTGAAAATAGGAAAGGTAAATACAAGCTTCCATTTTATCATTTCTAGAGAAACTGTTGTTGAACACTATTGTGTTCACTACTAAAGCCAGGACCTACAGCTTTATGTGGAATCCAAACTAGGATGGGTCTTCAGTATGCTTCACAAAACAGGAAGTCATAGAAAATGTCAGAGATAAAGGCAGCGGTCATCCATCTAAGTTCTCTGTAGCCAGCTTAACTCATTGAACACCTTGGACGTGATATGACCGCTAATCCTGTATCTGTTGGTCGTGCCATTCACTCAATAATGAAAAGGGCCAATCCTTCTGGTGAAACCCTGATTTTGTAATGAGTGACATGATGCCATCAGTCCAGCTCCCCTCTTTTGATGTAAGATAAAGTGATGGTAGTGAAATGTAAGTTTGTGAATAATCAGTAGACCTGGAATTTTGGGCTCTAAAAAAATTAGTTTTAAGCATCTAAAATAGGCTTTTAAAACACGTAAATAGGCTTTTAAAAGAGAAAATAGGCACTTGAAATATTTTTTTAAACGTGTAGGCCTAAATAGATAGAAAATAGACTTTAAATATTACAAGATACACTTAAACTGTAACATGGTCTTTTTTCATACTGCAAGAAACGTGGTATACCTGTTCTTAACAGAATTAACTGCAAAATTAGGCATCACAAACTATATTCACTTAAACAGATGTTCTTTCAGGGGTGACTTGACACAGTAGTCCTACCTCCTTAATCCTCCCCCTCCCCCTCCCCCCGTCAGTCAACATTCCTTTAGAGACAATTGTTTGGAATAATCAAGTTTCTGTGAAAAATCCACCTCTACTGTTCTGCTTTTCATTGAGGGATGTCCATTATAAGATTGTGAAGTTGAATTTTATTTTAAATGTACAAAATAGGCATTTTAGGGCACTACCTAGAATACCGAAACCCTAAAAATGTAAGTGATTTATCATGAAACATCCACATTTTTAAAAATTCTTATGTTCTATCATAAGGAACAAAATAGGCATTTGCCTTAAAATCCCAGGTCTAATAATCAGATAGGTGCATATGCATTCGTTTATATTTTTTCTGCCAAGGCCTTTCTTTTGACTGTAAAGCTGTAGATTATGAGTTGGCATGATTATATTAATATATTATATAAAATTACCATCAGTTTAACATTATTTGCTTAGCTCAGAGAAATTTTTAAATTATAATAGATTTACAAGAAATAAAAAATATGGTAAAAACTTTTTTTTGTTTAAAACATCCGTTACTGCATGAAATTCTCTTCTTCCTCTGTTTTAGGCCTATGGCCTGTTTATTTTGCCACATTATTGTGATGTTCTATGAGCCTTGTCCAGGATTACTAACAAGGGTAGTGGCTAGTCAATTCCCTAGATGCTTTGACCGATGATGTCCTCTTGAACTTGAGGACAACCACTTGAAAAGATTGTGATGACCCTTGCCAGCTGCATAGCTCTTTCTAACTTTAGACATAAAATGCATAACTTAGTACAGTAGTTCACAGTAGCTATGTGAATCACTCAGACGAAGCCCACAAAAGGGAACAAAATACAGATATCTTTCTACATGGTGAGATGCTAATGCATACGATAATTACTATTTAATCAACAACACTGATAAAATTAGGTAAGATGAGAATTATTGGAGGTACACGTGCTCATGCAGTCCTCCTATACAGCAGACACCACTGGTGGGTTGGGCAGAGCAGTGGACATGAACTCAAATACAATGCCAGGCTAACAATTAGGATTCTTTTTAGAATTGCATAGTAAATGACAAACATAATACTCTCATAAAATTTTGTGATATCATTTATTGCATCTTACTTTACAAAGTAAGCTTATTTTTTTTAACAAAAGGAATTATCATTTAAAACTGAAAATGAACATAAATAAACAGAAGTTGTCCAATTTTATAGTGTATTGTTCTCTGCATTTGGTAGGCTTTTCAGTGTCTCAGTCGTTGAGTCCTCATGTCTCCATTTCTAAATTGTTGCGTTTGCTGCATTTGGTGCTGTTTAGTACATTCTCCAAACTTTCCATTCAGAATAATGTCAAACCTCCATATAACAATATTTGCGGGCCCAAGCAAATCATATTGTTACATGAGGGTTATTGTTATATCAAGGGACATCTTAAGAAAACTGCATGCAAAACAAACAAAAAAACTAATTATGTAGAATTTATTTAACATATACTGTAACGAACACAACACTTTCCGCAATTTTCCTTGTCTTTTAAAGAAATGTAGCCAACGTAGATTGAGAAGTCCGTACTTTTTTGCAACTTTTGTCTGCTTCAAACCATCATCAAAATCTTTAAATGCTGCTAATTTTGTTTCGAGACTTATTAATTTCCTTTGAGCAGAGACCATAGATATTTTTCGCCCATCCACTGAGAAATAATTTTAAAGACTGGTTAGCTGTTTAACATCACCTAGCATACGTCGCAGAAAGTTCAGTCACATGGGAGTGGAAAGATGGAAGGAAGAGAGTGAAAAGAGAGAGATAAGAAAGAAGAAAGATGGAAGAATCACATGATAGGCGGATGGTCTTTAACTTTCCACTGTCGAAAATGTATTTTTTTAAAAAGATTGGTATTTATTACCTTTTGTTAAAAAATCCAGTGGATCACGGATGCACAGAGCTTGCTTGCTACGTTTCAACCTGTACCTCCAGGTCTTCTTCAGGCGAATACTGGCTAACATCGGGGTGCTGAGCTGTATATATGGGTTCATCTGCCGGTAGATGTCTCAGCTGCGTTACATCATTAGATCGTTTTATAGGTGTCCTAACATCCTCTTTCCAGACAAAATTATTTACCTGAGTCTGTGTACAACTGAGGGGTGTATTAGATTCTTTAGAAGTAAACTGATCAACATTGAAGCCCTCTGATCTTGAAAATCCATCAGGTTTCGAACTTTCAACTTCATGAACAGATAATATTTGGAGATTTTCACTGTAAGGTTTATTCTGAATATGTTTGGGAAGCAAACAATTTTTGTCTTTTTGGGGACATACAGCTTTGCTCTTTGCTGTTTGATTCTGCATCACAGAAACCTGAGAGGGGAAACCATTATGTGGTTCTTGATGGTGATGAACAGAGTGACTGAACAGGTGAATTGTAAACTTATCCAGTCCAAACAAAATATCGTGGCACACTGGGCACATAACCTGACGAGTTGCAGCACTGATGAGGCCATAACGTAAAGAGTCAAGGCTCTGGAAGCTTGGTTGAGAACACAGAGGACAGGCAAGCAACGAGTTTCCAACTTCAAACATGTTAGTGGAAGAATCACATTGGTCAGTGACCTTATACTCCATCCTCTCTTCTGGAATTTCTGAAGTTGGCTTATAGGTTCTCACCAGCAGGGAAGGACACTAATCTGCTACCTGCTACCGGCTGCAGTGCTAAGTTGCTGGTCTAGAATGGCAATTTCACTTCCTAATATTTATCATTATAAAAGGGTGATCACAAAACATCTTAACGTTATTAAGATAGGAAATTTACCGGGACCATAGAAGAATATCACCTAATGTGGGTTTATCGTTATATTGGTCTTTGTTGTATGGCGGTTCGACTGTATCATGAATGAAAGTTTAATTAAAGATGGTTTTAAGTCCTGAACACCCTACAAGATGTGTTGCTTTAATTGAAGATGGATGCAGCTTCCGATATGTTGCAAATGTTCTGAGAACATCATTCACAAGACTCTTCTCCAAGCTGTAAGGTGCTATCAAGACCAGGATCCGGTCATCCTAAGTCTACATCTGCCTGAGATGACTGCTTTTTAACTCTAGAAGTGTTGAGAGATCACCATGTTACAAATTGTAGATGTAAGAAATTGTCTGGAGCAGGCCCAAAATGTTAACATTAGCAAGTGGACGTGCAAGCGAAGACCTAGGGAAGCAAACCTAATCTCAAGAAAACCTCTAACTGGCCCCCCATTGATATTCGAGCATCAGAGAGCCCTTTTACAGTTCACTTGAGAACACCAAAAATGGACAGAGGAGCAGTGGAGCAATTTTCTCTACACTGATGAATCAAGATTCACCTTCATGTATCCAAACAGAAGGGAAAGGGTTTGAAGAAGACCTGGAGGCGTAATGCTGCCTGTACCTTCTCCCCAAGAATGGTCTATGGAGGAGTTCTGTTATTGTATGGGTGGGGTCAGCTCTGATGCTTGGTGAAAACTTCCTCTTAATGCATGACAACATTCGACTTCACACTGCTCAATGTGTATCCCAATTCCTAGAGGAGATGGAACTCAGTATTTTGGACATATGCGGATGTTGAGTCCATTGACAAATTTTTTACACACTGGCCCAAATGCAGGCAGCTCTGCTTGAAGAATGGGACACAATTCCACAAAATGATATCTGCACCCTAATTGCTTGGATGCCAAAAAGGAAGAGAGCTGTTATTGGCTCTAAGGGTGGTAACACCTGTTACTGAGAACACAGAGTTGTTTTCAAGCTGTTCTGTGTTCAGTTATTGATTGTGGTTGGTAGGGGTACATAAAAGTGGTTTTGTAGCAAATGCAAAGAATTGGCATGAAATGGGAATGATGTACAACTTTTGATTACGTCTGTTCATTTCCAGCTAAATGCTAATTCTTTTCATTAAAATAAGCATATTTTCTAGATAGATGTGAAAAATTATAATTCAAAATATTATGTGAATATTATGCAAATGTAGAACATAGTACTATTTGTTTGTTTACTGTGCATTTCTAAAAAAAACCCAAATTTATGCTTTTTTTGCCCAGCAGTGTAATTAGATCTTGAGGAACATTAGGAATTCGTGGATTTAAAGTACACAGCACATTAACACACTTGTTCTCTTTCATACTGTTTTAAGATTCTGAGATATCATCTTCACTCGACTCTGCATTCTCTCCATATCATGTTGTAATGCCCAGCAAAATATTCCTTCACTTTGAGCAAAAAAAATTATCTGACTTAGAACACACAGTAACCTCTCAGAAGTTCAACATTTTCTTTGAACCACTTTCTTTTGTTAAGTTCATTGTTAATTTTAAGATAGGGATTTATGTTACTGATTCTTAGGCCCATAACCACTAGTAGTGTGCCAGAATTTTGTTTCCCAATAGTTCTTTTACATGCCTTCAATCTACAAACCTGAACATGTTACGTTTTATGCATATAGAAAACAATTGACTGTACCATTTTTACATTTTAACCTTATATCCAGCATCCAGGAGGAAGTTTTGAAAATCTAGAAAGTTCTACATTTTGAGGAATGTATAATTCATTAGTTCTAATTGGATTAGCACTTGGAAAAGATTAGAAAAGTATGTACAGTAAGAACTGATTATCATCAGTTGTTGCAGTTTGCCAAAACAATATTGATTATCGTCAAAGGTTACAGTTTTTTTCAGCTATTGTTGTAACAATGAAAGAAAGATATTGCAACAGATCAGTGATCATTTGAAGCGTGCTGAAGTGGATAGCAATAATAGCAAAACTACACTCTTCCATTTGCATTAATTTTGTTGGTCATGGAGTGCAGAAGCAAGAATTTTATAATTTTATTAGTCATTCAGTTGAAAGGTGTGTGCTAAGAGGCCGAAGAGAAAATATAGGTTTATTAATGATTTAAAGAAGAATTATGAAGAAAATATAAAACCTACGAATACAGTAATTTAGATTTAGAGTTTAATTTTCCTACATTTAACATTTTTATATATAATATCATTTTAGACCAGTAGTGTCCTATGTTTTATTAAACAAATCTGATAACCCTAAGCTGGGATCGAATCCCTAACAGTGACCACACAAGAACAAATTTTCCATTTCCACCAAAAAATTTATTAAATGAACCTGGTCATCCTGGTTGCTGAACATGTGCACACAAGAAATCAATTTTTCATTTCCACAAAAAAAAAAAAAAAAAAAATTATTACATGAATAGGGTAACCCTAGGCTGGGTTCGAATCTGTGACCATGGGCATAAAAACTACTTTTTCAGTTCCATCAACAAACAATCCAGCACAGGAAACATTCCTCTATAACGGTTTCTGTTTCTTCTTTCAAACAATAATCACTATGTAAGGGGTCTAAAGACACTCATTGATCTAGCATTGTACTTGGGCTGAGGATAGCACTTGCTAATCCTGTAATATGTTAATAAGACATATTTCTAAAATTTAATGACATATTTATAGCAGACTAACATTGACAATTAAAAAATATTGTTGTTCTCATATTTTATATATTTGATTTTTCTTTGCCCAAACTAAGGATACAAAGAGGGACCAGTAGTTTTAAAGGAGGCAACGGCCCCCTATGTTCCTCATTGGCATTGCCACTGTTCTTGTTTCTTCTATATCTTGCTGCCTTGTGATGCTGTATGTGCTACAATATTTTCATTTTCCATTCATGGGTGTAAACTACGTTTGGAGGCCACGACCCATTGCTGAAGAGCAGTGATATTAATTTAGCAATGACAGTTACGGCCCCTACCATAGAAAATATCCTCTTCTGCTCCGTGTTGCAGTTTCGTTAGTCTCAGGAATCTGTTTGTAGTTTGAGATGCTTATTTTGAGGATATGTCTGCTAACTCGGTTGAGTTCCAGCAACGAATTCATCTAGTTCATTGATTTTTGTGTTCTGGTTCTTTATGTTTTTGACCTAATTCCAGAAGACCTTCTTCTAACATTCTTATTATGTTCTTATCTATTGCTTCGTATGTTTGCATGTGCGTCCTTTGCTTCCTGCTCACATACAAAGCATGGCCAAAGATCTTTCCATCTTTAATGTATATTTTAGCACTTTCCTTCACTCTTTTTTTGCAACAGTTTGCATAATTTCCATTTTGATCTTTGCTCACACTATTGAGTTTTATAAAGGTCTGGATTTTCATTCTCTCTATAGAAATGATGTATTATAATAAATTAATATATAAAATTATTTGTTTTATAGGGACACTTTGGATGACTCAGGACATACAAAACCACAAGAGTATCCACCTCCATCTTTAATAGGGTCTTCTAAGCTATGTTCAGCTGAAATGTTTGGCCTTCATCAAGACTTCAATCTCTTCCATCCATCATCATCATTGTACCTCCCAGGGAGATCATCATTAGATCCTTATTGCCAGTCAAATAGTTTACCAGTTAGTTTACTTCATACAACTCACAGTCCATACAGCTGTCAACCAGGTCCCTTGCATCCTCTTACCATGCCAGTCAAATTTGTGGTACCACCCAGTACTGGGGGAATTGTGAGTGGACTTGGGAGTAGACTTTCTTTAGAAGAGAATTCTGCATTTGATAGGTGTAATGAAAATATAAAGCAGTTCATTTCTGCTGAACAATCTAAAAGAGTTTATGTGGATAATTATTCTAGAATAGTTCTAGATGAGAACACCACAAATAGGTACAATAATGAACATCTAAGTAATGTGTGCACTCTCACCTTACCAAAAAGAACACCTACAAGTAGAAATGAAGAACTTGGTTCACTTAACGTAGTAGATGAAGAAATCAACCAGTCATCAAATCAACTTCCAAAATTCATCTCTGGTGGAAGTTCTAAATCTCCATTTGGTGATCAATTCAAAGAACACAATTCAAAAAATCTAGTCATAAGAAAATTTCCAGAAGAAGAATTTCCTTCTGAAACTAGAAATTTGTGGAAATGTCAGAAAACTTTGATAGAATCTGTGCAGTGTAAAAATAGTGAAAGAAAACTTACCGAACAAAATGAAACACTGTCTATAACAAAGATCACAACTACAACACCCTTAGATTTGACTAAATTGAAGTGAGGTATATATATAAAATGATTTTGTAAAAGTATCAATTCTCAGATAATTTATATTGTTTGAAAATATTTTATTCAGACGCTGATAAAGAAATATAAATAACAAAACCAAATACTAAGAACTGTATCCATATTACTTGAAATAAGAGGGCTTTTTGTGAACCTTAATTTATTAGTTTGTGTACAGAAATACCTATGTCAATTTCAGGGACATATGTACAATTTCATCCACTCTTAGTCTCCTAAGACTTTGGGTCTCATTAGTTGTTTTCCTAGTTGATCCTCTCCTACTTTCATCCATGATAAATGCTTGATGTCTAAATTTTCATTTTCATGTGTTAGTAGGCTAGAATTAGAATTTGAAACAGAGTTTTCTATGGGGTTCCTCATACTGATAGTACTATAATTACAATTTAAAGGGGCAAGTTGTTTCATGATTTTGTTGTGCTACTAGATTTCAGTCAACTCACTGAAGTTAGTTAGTTTATTGTTGTCGGTCAGTTTTTTTTTATTATATATATTTAACATGCAGAGAAATTTTCCTCTTTGGGAACCTGTTTCCTTACTTTTTTATAGTTATTTTTATCTTTTTAATTTAATACCAAAATATTGTGATTGGGATCCCTTTTCATTGCGATATGTACCATACTAGGAGGTGCCCGTGGCTTCGCCCACGATAATTCTTTTAAAAATTAAAAATTAAGTGCATAATAATAATTATTAAAGCATTATATTTATTAACACTTGCACGCGAATCATTCATAAACTAAGCCATTAATAATTATTAATTATAATTAATTATAATTAATAATTATTAATAATTTAAAGCCGGAATTTTAGCTGTTTCATTAATTATAATTAATGAAACAGCTAAAATTCCGGCTTTAAAGCGCCCCCTGGGAAAACTATATCAGAATCGATCATGCAGTTCCAAAGAACCTATAAAGGAGACCATGGGTGAACACATAATACATATTGTTTCTCAACTGTTTATTGACATGAATATGATGTGAATTTTATTTTATCAATTCAGTGTAATTTTCAGAAATTATATAATGTTTCAAGGGAAGGAATGGTTTGTTTGGATTATTATTATCAGCGATATTTCAAGAAATAAAACCATCAATATTTTACAGCTGTTGCCCCCGGCTTCGCCCGCCATTATTCATTGACTCCAGGATTTTTAAGAAAATTCCACTGGTAGATTATTAAAAATGTTTGTGGTTCAGAGCTATGAAAATTGTAAGTAAAAATAAATTAGAATATTTGTTCATTGTGTTCATTTCACTTAGGCCTTATATAATAAAGAAACAGTTTTCCTTCCTAATTTTGTAGTCGCCATGAAAGTTTAGACTGCGAGAGACGAACATCGCCGAGTATACCCGATGTCTCACGAAGCGGGCGAGCAAGCACGCTATTTATGGTCGTTGAATTGTATAAGAGTAGATGTACATGCAGGATTCGAATCTGTCTGAATCTTGCCATTGGTAAATTAACCGATCCCAGTAACATTAGATTTTTATCATGCACATCAAATGGGGTATTCTGTTTTTTTCCTCTCGAGGAAGAAATGTGTAGAAAAAATAACTTGTAGACATTCAAAAGTACTGAACAACAATGTGTCTCTAGAAATAAGACCTCTCCTCACCAAAAGCAAGAGGATGATATTATCCAATTTTTGTCCTATAATTCCAGACTTTATTATCGAAGAGAAGCTTCAAAAACTGAATATTAAGGTAATGTCAAAGATATCCCCAATTAGAGCAGACCTCTCTGCTCCTAGCTTCTCACACATAATGAATTTTCGAAGGCAATTGTATGTTCTAAGTGAGGATTTCAATAAAGTACCGGTACCTAAAACTCGACAAAATGAATACGAAGGCACGAACTACTGGATATATATTTCTTCTGCTTTCTGTGTAAAACTGAAGGACATTTAGCATGACAATGTCTTAATTCTAACAGTATTGTCAATACTGGCACTCCAATACACCAGGATCCTTCAACGGGAACATTGAATATCTCTGCTCTTCCTGAATTTACCAAGGAAACTAGTATGCCTGCCAGTTGTCCTGAGGTCAACACAGTTTCCCCTTACCAAATGAAAGGGCCTACTGATTCTGAACAGTCTCCACCAGAAACAGAGTCTCAGATTTCCACGTACTACTGTTGCAATCTCCACCTAAAAGCTGCTTGGAGTCCTCAACGCCTATAAAAGTCTGTCATTCCCCTGAAGATATCCAGGCCAATGGGTCTAAAAGACCAATATCGCTAGCCAGCAGTGAAACAAAAACACAAATGTACAAGACAACAATGAATTTAATTCCGTTGCTCATTTTAATCCAAGTGAACATATTCCCACTAACAGGTATACTCGTCCTACTAAGAATCCAAAGAAAGATATTCAAATGACACCATTGAGTGATCTGCTTGAATCTATTAAATCTGTCATAGATAAACATCCAGATTCATTTCCTCTCAGTTACCTACAGCTTTATAGCCTCTTTGAAAACTCTGTTGGTTTTACGGATGTAACATCAATTGGGTCAAACTACTCACAAGATTTTTGGAAATCTAGCACATTCACTTAAAAAGCTGCATCCTTATTATACCCACAAATCCATGAAACAGAGAAGCACTAAGTTAATAGGAAAACTGCTACATGCTCTTAGAAACAAAGAAAAAGACAACTCACTTCTGGACAACTCAAGCGATGAATCATCTCTGATGCAATAATATATACTAAGACATTATGCTTATTTGTCATCTCTATGGCATTTACAATTTTACAATAGAAAGTAAATGGTTTTCGACATCAGTACGAATATCTGTAGCTATTAATTAATAAACACCTACCAGATATAGTTTGCCTCAAAGAAACGAACTTCCGTCCAGACATCTCTAATTTAAAATGGTTTAATGTATATAATAAAAACAGAGTCAACGCAAGTCATGCAAGTGGAGGAGTAGCTACTTATGTAAACAGACATTTATATCACAAAGAAGTTTCATTAACTACTGACCTAGAAGCAGTTGCAATTCTAGCAAATTTTCCACCATTTATGGGTATTTGTAATGTACAGTGAAACCTCTCTTAAGGGACACCCCTTCATACTTGACACCCCTTCTTTACGGACGATTATTCTGGTCCCTAGGTCACTATAATGAAACTTCATAATATTTAACCCCTCTAAAACGGACACCTATATTATGGACACGGACACAAAAAATCCACTTAAAAAGCCTATTCAAACCTCTTTTAACAGACACTTGACGAGGAGTAAATCTTGTACATGATCTAATTGCACACAATGAAAACATCATTGCAAAACCCAAGTGTACAAAACAAACAAATATCAAAGTTTTTTCGCATGTTAATAGTGTGCTCGACTATTACACACAGAACTACAGTTGTGTAGGCCTATTCCATTGTAAAAAAGTTTGGTTTTAATTTTGATGGTAGACCAAAAGTGGACTATAGTGTTCGGGATTTCCGCGATATGTAGGCCTACAGCATAACATATCAGTGTAATGGATTAGTGTAAACTAAAGAGATTTTCATCTACTTTCATGTAAGTACTGTACGATACTGTAGATTATTTTACTCCAGAATTTTTTAACCTCTCTAGAGCAGACACCCCTCTATAGCGGACGATTTTTACAGTCCCATGTGTGTCCATTATAAAGAGGTTTCACTGAATATCTTCCGAACAGTCTTAAATTCCACTGTGATAGTTTGAGAAATCTCATAACCAAACTTCCTAGGCTTTTCATATTGAAGGGAGACTTTAATAGCCACAATAGTCTATGGGGCAATAACAAAACCAACTCAAGAGGGAGGGCCATGGAGATGTTACTAGATGAGTTTGACTTGTGCTTACTGAATTCGACAGATCCTACTCATTTTAGCTGAGCTCATGGAACATCAAGCAATATAGACTTATCCATTTGCACGCCGGACATCTATGATATATTTAACTGGTGTGTATATTCAACACCACAAGGAAGTGATCATTTTCCTATTTTTATAAAAAATGATGATGCTCCTAACACTAATAACCGAACTTATCAAACTTTTAAGTGGAACGTATGTAAAGCAGAGTGGACAAAGTTCAAAGAGTCAATGAATTTCCTTTTGAAAGATATAACACTGCCCGATGACTTCATCAACAAAGATATTGATTATATTGTTAATGACTTCACTCAAATTATAATTAATTCAGCGACCACTAGTGTCCCAAAATCTGTTACGAATCATGCAAAGAAAAAGGTACCCTTTCGGAATGAACCTTGTAAAGAAGCTATCAAAAATAATAACTACGCCTATTATCTTTACAAAAGAAAATCTACTGTCCATAATAAAATGAATTATCAGAAACAAAGAGCAGTAGCTCAGAAGATAGTTAAAGATAGCAAAGCTAATACAGTTGACTCCTCTAGTCTGGCCTCGGATAGTTCGGCCACCGGATGGTCCGGCTGACTTATTGGAATGAGCCATCTGCATGATTAAGGGTTTCTCATGGCAGTAATCGACTAGAATAAACATGTGTGTTTAGTTTCCGGTCTTAAGTGTAAACAGATAACATCAGTTCACTTGACGATTACGTTCATTTCAGACGTTAAGTTTACTCTTATGCTGTTAGTATCTTTTACTGTGAGTTTAATTTTTACAGTGTGTCTCTTATTGTAGTTACAAAAATGTTCTCAAAAAGAGTGAAAACGAAAGCATACAACTTTTAAAAATCGACAAAACCATCTTAAAAGTTGATGTTTGCTTTAATAGGTTATACTTTACATGTTTAAAAGACCGGCCAAGGGTCCGGTTCCGGAGTGGCCGGATTAGAGGGGGCCTACTGTACTTGATTATTATTTCTCTCCTCCTTAAATAACAAAACTTCACAAAAAGTAATGTGGAATAAAATCAAAGCAATAAGGGCAAATATAACCGATTTAATAGCACCACTCTTAAAATCCAACAGATAAACAAACAAACCTCAAGAAATAGCTGTTATGTTAGCAGATACTTTTGCCCAGATCTTTAGTGACTCTAATTATCATCCTGATCTCCTAGAAACAAAGGTTTGTGAAGCTCCACACATCAGTAGTGCTTTTGTTAACTTTATCATTCTTTTAATGACACTTTACAATTGGGTGGACTACTTTCAGAATTTAAAAAATGTGGAAAATCTAGTTCTGGTCCAGATGAAGGTCCTTACGAATTCTTATAAAAACTTCCAATTAGTGGAATGCATTATCTCCTTGCAATGTATAATCGTATATGGTCTACCATTGTCTTCCCCAATCAGTGGCATGGAGCCATTGTTGTTCCAATACCCAAACCTAGCAAAGATAATTCACACTAACAAATACTATGTGCAAGCTTTTGAAAAAGATAATCAATAGAAAATTATCTTGGCATCTGGAACACATTAACTTTTTTAGCTCTGCACAAAGTGGATTCCGAGAAACATGTTCAACAGTAGACAACCTATTATGTATAAAATCAGAAATCTGGGATGCTTTTCTCAACATTCAGCATCTTATTGCCATCAGTTTGGATATAGAGAAAGCATATGACAAGGTATGGAAAGACTATATTATAAAAATGTTGATGAGAAATGACATATGTGGAAACATGTTACATTTTTTTATAACTTTCTGCAAGATAGAAGAATTCAAGTTAGAGCAAACGGGATTCTAAAAAAAGAGGTTACTATAAATAACAGAGTTCCACAGGGATTAGTAATAAGTGTAACATTATTTTTAGTGGCAATAAATAGTATAATCAGTAGGGACCGGATTTTTAGGTTTTTAATAACACTGTTTTAGGTTTTCCATTAGGTGAAATAGTTTTTTTAGGTTTTTTTGTCCAAAATATCGTTTTCGGGTAGAATAATCAGTGTAATAAATTTGAATGTGCTACATAGGATTGAATACATAATACTTGTAAAGTTTAACTTCAAAAAATTGACTTAAATTTGTGTAAACTTGTTTTAAGACAATGTTATACAATTGAAGAAATAAATCATAAACAATCAAAAGAAGCAGTGAAAATAAGATTGCCTCACATTTCCTGGTTACAGTATATCACTAAATATCTTTCAAGAATCTCAACTGTGAAGTTCTTCCTGTTATCTCTTAGTTAATAGTTAATACTGTATCCAGACACTACCCTTCTCAGGATTCGAATCCGATGCTTCTAATTTAGTGAGTAAAATACTTTATGATTGGATGTGGATAATGTGAAACTGATTATTTTCCTTTTTTCGGTTGTTACGCATGCTAACCGCACAACAGATCAACTAGGGACGAAAACTTCCTCCTTTTCTAGAAAGGTAAATAATACGTGTTTCTGGCAGGCTTGACAAAATTTTACTTTGCCATCTGTAGTGAAATTCAGATCGTCGCCAATCCACTGCCGTAATAAACTCGATTTCATTTGTTTCAGCATAATTAACACATCTTCTTAAAACTCACAGTACTAAAGACAAACAAAAAAACAAGCTCTTTAAAACACAGAAATCTATATCCTTGTTCGTACGAATGTTTTAAAAGGAATACGCCGGTACTTTTTTCCTCTCTTGATACTGTCCATCCTAGACGACAATGGGTTGAAAGAAACGCTGGGTGGTATTAATTTCTACCCGACAAAAATTATTCACTCCCCGCAAAATATCTATTTCTCAACTGACAAACAAAAAATAGAAAAAAAGGAGCCTAAATTAGATATTTTAGGTTTTATATCCCGGTTAGGTATATTTAGGTTTTTATACCCCATGTAGGTATTTTTAGGTGCCACAGAATTAATGTGGGTGAATCCTATGGACATGATTCGAAAAAGTGTTTGAGCGCTTTTTGTATTGGAAGTAAGGAAAAAAATAGGTAAAAACCTAAGAATCCGGTCCCTAATAATCAGTAATGTTAGACCACCAATAAAAGCATGTCTTTTTGCAGATGACAAATAACAATAACTATCATGCACAAGATTTTGGATTAGTTAAGATTTACAAAAAAAATAAAAGAAGCTTTAGAAACATCAGCGTCATGTTCCCAACTACCCTTCAATTAAAACAGATGCTCAGTTAAATAAAAACTTTTTGGAACTTTACACAATGAAGCAACTATAATAAATTTAATTTACTATATGAGTTGACATAAACACACTTTATTGCTTCACATACCATATTTCAGTATGAAACGTTTCAAGGAGCCTTCTCCCCATTTTCAAACACTCTATCAACTCACACAACTGTTGACAGAGTGTTTAATAATGGGGAGGAGTCTCCTTGAAACGCGCCATACTAAAATATGGTAAGTAAAGCATTAAAGTGTGTGTATGTCAACTCATACAGTAAATTTAATTTATTTTAAAGAAGCTCAGTTTTTGGATCCTCTACTATCGCCATAACACATTATGATTACTAAAATAATAATAAGAGTAATCCTTATTGTATATTTTACATATTGTCCTAAGATGAGTATGTGAATTCCAAGTTATCATCTTTCGCTAACTGATTGCTTGAGTGCAAAGCTTGTGGTATGCCAGCTCCACCGTTAAGCTGATCCAGCTGAAATTCCATGCACTGACCCTGAATGCTGCCATTTTGTCACTTTGTTATTGACATACTCAATTAATTTACGAAAGAAATCACATACATCACAGATATCCATTTGTGGGAATTTAAAAGAGAGATTAAAATCTTAATTGTACACCTTCCTATATATACTGTAAATAGATTATTGGGCAACACTCACCAATGTTTGTTGATCCCTTTGTGAAGCCGTTGTCAATAGTACTATTGTTGTCCAATAATCTATTTACAGTACATAACATTCCTTACCATAAGAAGAAGAATGTCATTCAGGAATAGAACCTTCCTATGTAATCATTCCTTGACTTAATTTCCCTCAGAAATTTAATTTTCCTTACATTCTGTGATGTACGCTATGTATAGGTTGGAAAGTTTGAGGTCAAGACCAAAATACTACTTTTCAGTCCATGCTCTTGAATAATGACTCTCGTTATGAGGAAATAGTTCTTGTTATAGCCTTTGGTATTATATTGCTGGGTTCAGACTTGCCTCTTTGGTCATTAATACTACTCCCTTAAGGTTTTTTGAGATGGAAGCACTCAAACAAATTAGTCTGTTATACACAGAGTATTCAAAAACATTTTTTTTTACCCACTGGGAATATTTCATCCTGTGTCTTAAGTATATAAAAAATTGTCTCAACTTCCTTCTTTAAGAAGCAACATCCTTTTGAGATGTAACTCTGAGTTTGGGTATTTCATTAATTAAACCTGCATTGGGATCTAACCACCTAAAGAGTATTAATATCCTACAATGGAATGCTAGAGGCTTCAGCCAAGATGAGAAGACAGAATTACAAAAACTTTTACACAAAGAAGATGTAGATGCATTCGGAATAATGGAAGCTAATCTCTTAGAAGACCAAAAACAATATTATGACCTAAAAGGCTATACAACTTACATACTTCCTAAAACTAGACAAATAGCGAGTGGGATACTGATAGGAGTTAAATCAAGTATAATATCATAATTCGAAATTGCAAAAGAAATGAACGAAGTTGGAAAAACAGAAATTGCAAAACTAAAATTATGGAAAAGTAAAGAATTCTTTGAAATTTATTTTGTTTACAATCCTCCAAATAACATACCAGATTTCAATCTAATAGAAATAGGTAACAAAACTATCGTAATTGGAGACTTTAACGCACACTCAGAATACTGGGGGTATAGCAAGAGTAACACTACAGGTAAAACAATAGAGGAATGGCTAAACACTAATAACTTAGAACTGATATTTGATAAAAGCCAAGAAGCCACCTACACACATCACACAGGCTCTTCCACAAACCCAGATATACTCATGGTGTCTACAAACATTGCCGAAAGAACAAGCAGGAAAATTATGGACAGTTTAGGCTCCGATCATAGAGCTGTAATGGCTAGCATCAAAATGCGTCCACATCCAAATATTACAACAACAAAAACAAAAAAATCTTGGAATTTTAAGAAAGGAAATTGGCTAGGATATACAAATGAAATAGAGGAAAAATTATCAAATGAGATCCAATTGAATTCAAAGTCAACGGACAGCATTAATAATAAAATATGTGATATACTGATCAACACAGCAAAGAAATACATACCAAGGGGCAGAGTCAAAACATATAAACCTTTCTGGTCTGAAGAATTAGAAGTATTAAAAAACGAGAGAGAATAAGCTAGACAAAATTTTGAATGTAACAAAGAACAGGCAAGTAAAATAGATTGGAAACGTAAAACTGCAATTTTCAAAAATGCGCTAACCCAAGCTAAGAGATGTGCATACAATAAATTTGTAGAAAAATTAGACTATAGGAAAGATAGTAATAAAGTCTATAAATATATATCATCAGCCCAGAGAGAAACCAAACCAAAGCAGCCAATACTCTATAGGAATACAGAAGTAACAGATGAAGATAAAATTGCATCCATATTTAATAACAATTATACATCAAATCAGGTACCGAAAGAGTACAAAAAACAACAGAAGGATATGAAAATAGAAATAAAAAAACAAAGGCAAGATATAAGTGGCCCTACTCACATAAACTCAATAAATTCAGTATTCTACCAACCTTTCACCCAATCAGAACTGGATATGGCAATAAATAAAATCAGTAACAATAAAGCTCTGGGGCCAGATAAAATTCACCCTGAATTCATAAAACAGTTGGGTAGCAAAGCAAGAGAAGCCTTGTTGATCTTTTATAATAATGTCTGGAAAACTTCAGTTCCAGCAAACTGGAAAAAAGCAATCATCATACCAGTACTGAAACCAGGAAAACCTGCAGATGACGTAAATAGCTACAGACCCATATCACTAACCAGTCACTTAGCAAAAGTTATGGAAAGAATGATATCTAACTGGTTAAACTGGTACCTAGAAACAAACAACCTTCTGACACCATCTCAAGCAGGGTTTAGGAGAAATCACTCGACCAGTGAACAGGTAATTTTGCTTAGCCAGGACATAAAACACGCTTAGAATAATAAAAAGGATACACTGGCAGTCTTTGTAGACTTGAAATCTGCATACGACAATGTATGGAGATGCAAACTGATCCAAAAACTTCAACACCTCGGAATCAGAGGCAATATGCTACGATGGATATCAGAATTTACAACACAAAGATTTTGTGCAACAAGTTTTGGCTCTGCAACTTCAAAATATAAACAGACTTATGTAGGACTCCCACAGGGAGCTGTTTTGAGTACCG
Organism: Ectobius pallidus; assembly: GCA_964059195.1. Lineage (NCBI taxonomy): Eukaryota > Metazoa > Arthropoda > Insecta > Blattodea > Ectobiidae > Ectobius > Ectobius pallidus. Next base: position 23,265,516 of record CAXKWD010000010.1, on the reverse strand, counting down.
CACTGTTTAACATATATATTAATGACTTACCAGAACAGATAGGAAAAACAGGATGACCTGATCATGTGGTATTCCAAAACACCTAAAGAACTAAAAAGCTTGGAGGAATCTATCCAAAAAGCTCTAGAAGAACTAAAGAAATGGTGTGTCAACAATCTCATGAAGGTAAACATAGCAAAAACCAACTTCCAGCTATTCTCTTTGAGGAAGAAAATTGATGAAGTGAATTTGAAATATGAAGATACTAAACTCCAAAGAACAGAGAATGCTAAATACCTAGAGGTTATTTTTGACAAAAAACTAACCTGGAGTAAACACATAGACTATGTAAGTAAGAAAGCAACCAGCAGATTCAAAATTTTGAAAAGACTAGCAGGCACCAAATGGGGCAGCTCCAAAAAAACATTAAACATTACTTACAATACATACATAAAACCAGTTCTTAAATACTGCGGTGAAGCACTAATAACTACATCCAAAACTAATAAAGAAATTCTGGAACGCACACAGAATCAAGCACTATGATTAATAACTGGTGCAGTGAAAACTACCCCAGTCGAAGCATTACAAGTAATCACATCTAACAAACCAGTCATGGCAGAACTTGAAACACAAGCACTCTTAACATATGAAAAGTTAATAAGGCTTCCTAATTATGATGTATTAGATAAATATAAAGATTTCCAGCACACCCTGAAAACTCAAAATGGATTTGTACAAGAAGTTTCAAAGTTAAAAGAAGAGCTACAAATACCAAGGCAGAAAGAAAATCTGTTACATATTAATAACCCAGTTAGTATCTTTCCAATACATTACAGCCTAAACTTAAAGGAAAACTTCAGCAAGAAAGACACTCCTCCAGAACAAGCAAAGGCTCTCACATTAGAATTCCTACATGCAAAGTATCCTGCAGAATTCTGGACCCATATATACACAGACGGGTCTTTATCTGACCCCCAAGAAGGAGCTGGAGCAGGCGGAACTTGTCAATTCTTCTCTTTCTATAAGAAGGTTGGGATATGTACAACTAATTTTGATGGCGAAATAGATGCAATCTATACAGCCCTCCAAAATATATTCACTTGGCTACAGAATTGCAAGAATATTGTAATACTGTCAGATTCCAGAGCTGCAATTCAAGCAATAGCATCAACCTTTTGCCCAAAGATGTCAAAAATTCAAGAAATACATAGAATGATTAAGCAAATTTATAATTTAGGGGAAAACATAATCCTGCAATGGATCCCAGCCCACTGCAGGACTTTCGGGAATGAAGAGGCTGACATGTTGGCAAAGAAAGGCTCCAAAATTAAACAGACATCAAACCTAAGCTTTTCATATGAATCTGTAAAGCGGATTATTAAAAGGAAGACACATCTAAATTACCTATCAAAATTAAAAGGGAGAAACGAAAACTCTAACTGGAGAAAATTATTGGAAAACCCAAATGTAGTCCCAGATATGCCTCGAAAGTCTACTGTTGCCATGGTTAGACTCATTACAGGACATGATTGTTTAGGCAAGCATCTCCACAGAATTGGCATACTTGCGTCTCCAAATTGCGTGTTGTGTTCTCAGGAAGAGGAAATGAATATGGATCACCTAGCAAACTGTGAAGCTCTTAAAGTTCAAAAAGACATTACTTCAAAGTATTGGGAAGCAAGAGCAAAAATGACTTTGGTGTCAAGTTGTGGGCATTAGATACATACATACATACATACATTAATTAGACCTGCTGTTATTTGGCACTTATGTTCCCAAGAAGAAAAGCTGTTTCAAATTGATTTAACCCTCTTGTAAAAAGTACTACAGCAGCAGTTTTTGTGCATTATCGATGCCTTAACCTTTAGCTATTACATGAACCCTTTAATTTATTTGGTGCTTACTCAACAATGTTCAAATCAAAATCAAATCAAATCAAATCTTTATTCACCTTTAAATACAATATATTTGTACAATAGGCTTCGTCAGTTTTTGGATAGTTTTATATAATAACAAAAAAAGCTAAGAATACAAATTTATATCCATAATATTTTCTGGTATATTACTCTCTAAAAATTCTTCTACGGTGTATATCGCTTTGCTTTTGAACCAAATAGATAGAATATTGTACAGTTTTTTTTTTTTCAAGATTTCTTATCTTTAATGGAATTTTATTAAAAAATGTAGTTACGATGTAGTTAAGAATTAAATTAAATTGTCTTCGGTGGATCACACATTATTTTTATTTCTTCAATCTTCACGACATTTCGGTCTTATCTTCAGACCTTCCACTAAAGACGGAAGCGGATGTTGTGACACGGACAATTGAAAGTATATACTCCACTTGGCATTATATAAAAAAATCACCTGAGGAAGGTCTGAAGGATAAGACCGAAATGTCGTGCAGATGATCCACCGAAGACTGTTTAATTCAATTCAATTCTTGACTACATTAAACGATGGAAATCAGGACCAACATGACAGATTTATCAATGTTACTGTGGCTCCAGTTTCCTTGTTTACCATTTTCAGTTGATTTTCTGAACTTCAAGCAATGAGGTGTTGAATATTGTAAAAATACAATGCACTTCTGCTCTTGTCACAGATGCATGATTAGTTCAAGCAGCGGAATATGCAGAAAAATAAGTCTTCGTAAAGTTGCTTCTGACTTTGTGAAGGAAACTAATATTTGTGAATTATTCCAGCAATGTTCAAGAATGTGAAAAATATAGTCAATGGCCATCATCTTGTAATCCTTGAAATGCAGTAAGAAGCACACATTTTATCTCCAACGTAAACACCAACTTTTGTCATGTTGTAGTCAATGTAGTTACAAGAAGTGAGCAGTTCTTATGAATGATCTAAAGTGCAACTCAAAACACTGATCTCACCGTATTTCTTATGCAGTTCTGGGCAAAATCATCGACTTCTGATGGTCAGATCCTTGAACCTCAAGCAAAGAAGTGTGGGACCTGTTTCTCCATGGATGTAAAAAAATTCATCCACTTCAATTAAATGTGATAGATGCCAAAACTGCTTGTAAAAAGCACATTAAAATACAAATTTGTGAAAGCTGTTACAAAAGTGTACGTTTCAGAATACCTGGACAAAATGGTATCATGAACAACTAAAAGAGCTGAAATTTTTGTTGTAGCATGTGATAACAGTGGGCATGTACTGTTTTCTTCAATGTATTAACCAATTTGTATAGCAAATGCTTTTTTTTTTTTTTTTAATAATCAGCATGCTCCATTGCTTGCATTGCAATACTAAATGCTATGTTTACATTTCTAGGTATCTACGATGTTCCTTTCCTTACATTATCAGTATCCTAATATATATACGATACAGCGCACCACTTCATACCTCACCAGTACACAAGTTCTGCTGATAGTTTACATATGTTGAGGAGTGTCCTTTCACCTTCACTTTCACTTCACGATTGCTGTTATTTACAATTTTACAGCGTTCCCATCTCCTACTGTATTAATTTTCTATAGCACTAGTTTTACAAAGTCTAAGCTTAATAATGTACTTTAAAATGTCCATTTTGTAAATTTTACGATGCACGCCTGCTCATGAGAAAATTAGGCATGCCTGCCGGAAGGTTAAATGTATGGTAATTACTATGATGTGATTACTCATATTCAGAAAAAGTAAATAGTATGTAAAAAGAATATCAGGGGTTAAGAGAAATAAAAGGCAGATAGGCATAATAATTTGACACAAATTAGAAGCAGGAAGCAGATGTCCCACATTGGCATTTTTTCTACTGAATTTACTGGCATGGGCGTACGGTGAAATTCTGTTTGGAGGGGGTTGAATATAATGTTGTCTCAGCTCCATGTTCTTGCGTACACTGTAACTTAATACATTATTTTTACTAACTAAACAGTTGTATTGTGACCATTAGTACACTATAAATAATATGATGTTAGTTATGCAGCACAGTTTTTCAAACTGTTTTCTTTAGGTACCGGTATATGTCCATTTCTTGTTTTAAATAGTTTGTAAATAAAACCTTTCTTTTGAGAAATTATCATAATAGGCTACCGTAGGATGTAATATACCGGTACATATGGGCTATAATCCACATGATTTCTTTATGCGGAGCACTATGAATCATTAAAGTACGGCATAGCCCTATGGGGTAATAGTACACATGTAAAAAGAGTTTTTATTCTTCAGAAAAGATGTGTTAGAATAATCACAAATTCGGCTGTAAGAGATCATTGTAAACCACTGTTTATCAAGAACAAAATACTGACACTTACTTTGTTGTACATTATTGAAATATGTTATATATAAAAGACAATATTCATACATTTGAGTTAAGAAGAGATCAGCATTCTCATTCCACCAGACAACAGCACATGTTCCATATGCCACTATGTAGACTTTCAGTAACCATGTCCAACTTTGAGGTCATGTCTATCAAGATTGGTAACAAATTACCACATCATTTATATAACTTAAGCAGGCCGCATTTCAAGACACTTATCTCTGATTGGCTGATTGATATGGCTTTTTACAACATTAATGAATAGTTTAATTGTAATGTGCCAAATTTTAAGGTTTAAATTATTCAATGTAATTTTTATGTACTTCTATGCCCTTGTCACAAACATTGTTTCATGACAGGTAACAAAACAATATACAATATACATTGTATCTATATTCTGTTGTTTCTGTATTGGGAAGTTGATTGCAAACGTAGTAATTTTGTTTAACTACTCGTACTGGTTTCTGGAGCTAAATCCATTCCAGAAAATTTGGTTTTACGCATTGGAAGCTGGTATTCAATGAACTCCTGAGATCCAACCGATCACACCACATAAATATCTAGGTTATTGAATCATTTATGAGAAATTCCAAAGGAAATTTTGTTTTCAGTAACACATCACTGTTATAAGAAGTATATAATTAAAAACCCACCAGTATTAATAAATTATTTAATTACAATAGACCAGTAAAAGTTATTTCAGATCATTTGCTCATTGAGATTAAATATGTGCATTATAATTAAATAAATTACGAGATTGTAGAGTAATGAGGATTTGAAATTTACAAGAGTTTTTTAATAATGCTGTGTTATGTAAGAATATATAGTAAAGTAACCAAATGTTGTTAATTATTGAGAGTTGTTATAATCCTAAAAATCGCAGATATTTCGGGAGGGGTTTTAACCCCCTCAACCCTCCCCCACCGTACGCCCATGTGTACTGTGGACTACCACCATTATAACATGGTGTAGTTAACCATGGATTTGGGAGTGCCAAAGAGCTTTGGATATTCTCTGTTCCCGCTGTTTAGTCCAGCTAAGCTGGGTTCCTGGGCATGCAGGAATGAGAGGCAGTGATATAGCTGATAAGCTGTCAAGGGAGGGCTTGGCCAATGTTTTCATTGGACCAGAACTTCTTGGTATCGCTCCAGGAAGGGCCAGGAGTGAGATCACAGATTGGATATCACACCAGCATGGCACTCTTTAGAGTAATCTTACTACTGCTAGGCAGGATCAATCCATGATCAAGGGACTTAGCAAGAAGAACAGCAGGATTCTGTTATCCTTCAACTGGGTACAACTTAGAGGTGTGGTAGGCCTGTTAACTGGACACAACACCCTAAACAAACACCTACATGTGATGAAGCTTAGTGTGGATCCCACATATAGGAATTGTGGAAAATAAATGAAACTTGTCTTTACGTACTGTGTGTTTGTGAACCATTGTCCACAATCAGACATTTTCTACTGGGCTCTGATAAACTGAGACCAGAAGACATAAAAAGAATGAAACCGAGATCAATCTGGTCCTTTCTGAAGGGAATGAGGCTTGAATAAATTCTTCAGTTACAGGGGCACAATGGGCCCAAAGGGCTCGACCCATTCATTTTCATTCATTCATTCAACCATGGATTGTGCAGAGAACAACTGCCTCTTTTCCACATTATGCAGTCAAGTAAAGCTGGTCTTAAAAATTTAATTGACTCAAAATTGACAAAATTGGACATATGCCATTTTGATTCTCAGATATTACATACAATACCAAAATTGAAATTATACATGTTTTGATAAAGAACTAAAAATTAAAAACTATACATAAAGATATTACAAACAATAAAATGGCTGGATGGCACTGTAAAAACCCTCCTTCCCAGACTACTCCCATTAGAGAGTCGTGGTGGGGGGTAGAATGTGGCAGATTCTAGGTTTTCCCATGGCTAATTGTAGGAATGCGCATTCAGATTTGTATTATTCTTGAATTTATGTAAGTGACAAGCACAGGGTTCTTGTAAAAAATTATATTTTCAAATAAAAGCTTTAGCTCTTAGTAAATGCAGTTGGTACACAATATTTAAAGAAAATGGCTGTAGATTTAGTTGTAGATATCTCGTCTTGTAGATTCTGAGTTGAACAAAGCTCAAGGATATAGAACATGTCAGATCAATATACCTGCATGTTATAATATACTGTATAATTATGTCTGATAATGTAAACGGCTAAATTTATTCTGCCTGGAAATATTCATCCATATTGTAGAAGGTGTGAGTTGTTAAAAATTTCTTGAAATATTTTTGAAAGATTTGAATTTGCTTTGAATACATAGTAATTTAATGTTTTTTGTATGTTTATTATACATCTGTATTGCAGAATAATAAGCTACTTACTGACAGAGTTTTAATAAGTTATAATTCAATTGATGAGTCTTGCATAAGAATGCCACTTCAAAGCTACTCCACAAGCTACTGCGCTTCTTGTCTTGTTGTCCCAGTTATAACTGGTCTATATAATTAATTCATGTTTCTAGTAGTATATGCATGAACACTTGCAATTAGTTTGAAATTTCTCAATATATCTGACCATATAACACATTATGGAGTAAAGATATTCCCAGTGAAAGTGAGCACTTTCTACCTTTTCAAAAAGTGGTTTATAAAATTCTCTTTTGTCTCTCCACATATTATTTTCAATGCTCATTTTTTTTATTTTTACATATTATTTTCAATGCTCGTTCTTGTAATTTTTTTTATTTTTTTTTTTTAATTGCTAAAGGAAGAGTTTTCCTAGAATACGATTCCATACTTCATTATAGAGTGAAAATATGCATGATATATCATGCATAAGACATCCTGTTGTAATATATCGTTCAAAACCCTTAAGGCAAAGCATGCTGAACACAGTCCCAGAATTCTTTCAATATGTGTTATCCATTCAAGATTTTGGTAAATTTTTACTAATCCTAAGTATCTTATATTTCTGATTTCTTCTGTACCTTGTGTTTGACAATCAGTGATAAGGCTTGAGATATGTGAAGGATTGGAAGATTGAGAGTAGTTGCCCAGTGACACAAAGGAGACTGTACGTTGGTGTCCTATGACGAGTGTGAAAGATGGACTAGAATTGAGATGTGGCATTTGAGTACTTGTTATGCAGTAAATAGTATTATAATACTCTCTTTCTTGTTCATATCCCGACTATTCCCAACAAGGTGCTTGGACCTAAATTGGATCAAGTAGGTCTTTTCAGTATTAAGTGGCATTCAATAAATTATATCGAAACCATGTAATTAATCTCTGAAAAGTCTTTGTAGAGACTCTTGATAAATTTTTGTGATTTTCCTTTTAGAAATACACTAATCTCATCTGCAACGCTTAAGATATTTCCCAATTCACTGAGGAGAATTGAAAAAAGCAAAGGTCCTAGTATCGATCCTTGAGGTACACCATTTTTAACAGCCCTTAAGTTAGATTCATTTCCATATATTATTACCTTTTGAGTTCTAATAGACAGTTATGGTTTTATCTACTTTAACGTTAAATTATCCAGCCCATAATCAGGGCTGCCCACCCCCCAGACTTCATGACTCACCCCCCAAACTTCATGACTCACCCCACCAAACTTCAATTCTCACCCCCAACCTAATTGGCTGTCGACAAGGGCGCCCATATGATATTTTCTAGGAGGGGGCAATTTTTGTAATTTATTTTTTGTCGCTTTAACTTCTTGGGCCACTTTGTAACATTATATTAATAATATAATAAGTGCAACAATGACGTAGCCAGAAAATAATTGCGGGGAGGGTCGAAAGTGCCGGGAGTTTGGAATACCCATCAAAAAGGGGGTCGGGAGTCCATCCCCAGAAAATTTTTAAATATTGAACTAATGAAAATCACATTTTACGCTATTTTAGCACAGAAAAACAGGTTAGGAAAGTTGTTGACCATACTCAAAGACATGCCAATGTATATAAGAAATCATTACCTAAGTGGGGGTCCACCCCGGAAAATTTTTAAAAACTGAATTAATGAAAATCACATTTTACGCTATTTTAGCACTCAGAAACTAGTTAGGAAATTTCTTTACCATACTCTAAGACATGCCAATGTAAACAAGAAAATGTTACCTAAGTCGGATGTCCACCCCCGGGAAATTTTTAAATACTAAACTAATGAAAATCACATTTTATGCTATTTTAGCACTGAAAAACTAGTTAGGAAATTTGTTTATCATACTCTAAGACATGCCAATTTAAATAAGAAATCATTGCCAAAGTGGGGGGTCCACCCCCGGAAAATTGTTAAATATTGAACTAATGAAAATCACATTTTACACTATTTTAGCACTAAAAAACTAGTTATAAAATTTGTTTACCATACTCTAAGGCATGTCAATGTAAACAAGAAAATGTTACCTAAGTCGGGTATCCACCACCGGGAATTTTTTAAATGTTGAACTAATGAAATTACATTTTACGCTATTTTAGCACTGAAAAACTAGTTAGCAAATTTGTTTACTATACTCTAAGACATGGCAACTTAAACAAGAAACTGTTACCTAAGTTATAATACTTATTACTATTTATAAGAAAAGTTGAATAACACATGGAACAGTGGACATAATAGGCCTACTCATTATGTTATGAAAAGAAAATAACTGCTATATCACATTTGACACACCAACAAATCTTGTTTAGTTAAATAAATATTTTATTTTTTAAATACATATAGAATTTTAGGTTTTGACTTTTGGGGGTCCAAACCCCCTGGACCCCCTTTCCTAATCCACTGTGGATTCTGCTTCCATGTTGTCGATTTGGTAAAACTTCTGCAAACTTTTTATGTCTTAACTGACTTTCAAATAATTGTCTTAAAAGAAAAACACCTGACTATAATAATTATTAATATACATTTTTTTCTTGCGCCCCCCCCCCCTCTGCCCCCGGTCGAAATTCTTCATCTTTATCTTTATAAAAAACTAGCTTAAATGGCCCGGCGTCGCCCGGGTTTGGTATTTTGTAATAAGAAATTAACTTATGGAGGACTTTCGATGTTGAAACTCTATGTCCTTATATAATATGTATGTAGAATTCGAAATGAGGAAGAACGACATATGGAACTCAGACTATGCCCTCAGAAAACGCTAGATATAGCTTTTTATGGCTCATGGAGGATGTCGAATGTTGCATTACATTGCTTCTACATACCATCCCTGGAAGGAGTGCAAATAAGAAGAAAAAGAAATTCCGGTTACATAAGAGTGTATTGTCTTGACAGACAATTGTATTTCTCACTCTCATATTACCATACAACCGTTTCGGGGCTGAGGTAAAAAAGAAATTCAATATCACTTTCATACTTTCCTTCTCAAAAACCTGGGACATAATATACTGCGCGCGTAGGACTGAAAATGTTCCATCCCTTTTTTTTTTTGTCTTCTTTTAGATGCATAGGACCTCTGAAAAACATCCCTAGGCATATTTCTCAACTAATGCAAAGCCTACAGCTATGAGTGACGTATCAGTGGATAGGATTTTTTACCGACTTCCGATATAGCATACTCACTGGCAAACACGTAACTTGTCCCTACAATACGACCGCTTATTCTACATCAAAATGTGAAATGTATTTTCCATGTCGAGGGTAGAGAAAGTTATGTGACTGCTATATTTTCGTGGATTTTATTCGTCAAGAATATTTTCACAATTATGTATTAAATACTTCGATAGTATCAGCATTTGTTAAAGCCCAGTATTATAATATAGTATCCAAAGCCCTATGTAAACATCGTAAACAATACTTTCGTTATGTAAACAATTGACATCAGAACTCACTAACTTTGCCTCATTTCACATTTCCGACTTTTCCCATGGATTTTCCAATACTTTTCTTTCATACAAACCTTGTCCTGACAATTACGAACACAACAAAAAAGAAATCAGCCAAATCGGCCAAGCCGTTCTCAAGTGATGCGGCAACAACCCTTTTGGAAATTCATTTTTATTAATATAGACAAGTTTCGTCTTTTAAATTTTAATCATTATTGACTCCGCTTATAAATAGACTCATATACAGATATTCTGATATTGGTATTCAAGATCAAATATTGGAAATTAATATAGGCCTACAATTTCAAGTCACAAAGACGTTTATATCCTGTATATAGTTAATAAAATAGTAGATTAATATTATTGAATTATCTTGATATCATTCCCATGTGATCCTAAAGCTGACTTTTTGAGGGGTGGTAATTTTGAACTTCATAATATAAATTTTCCCTCAAAGGACCAATATGAAATTCATTAATTTATTCACTAACAGACTACACTGAACCATGCAACAATATTTTCTACAGGATATATACCATCACTATCAATCCCATTTTATGGTGAATAAAAACGTCAAATTTGGGCACAAATATTTTCGGTGTATTTTCGCATACCAAAATACAATTTTTGGTTTATTTCACATTAAAAGTTAAGGCTCATGTGATGAAAAATATCACATGTTACCAGTTCAATATTACCACGTCCGTAGTGTTAACACCTAGCGTGAGGTATTGCCAGGTAACGCGTATCACAATTAATGTAATGAAGACATTTTTAACTAAAATGTTTTGAATGTCAGAGTGGGCACGCGGTTTATATGGTGGTTTGATGTGAGAGGTAGGGCTTGTAAGGTGTGGGCTCGTCGCCTTACAGTGAATGAATGAAATGTAACATTGTATATAATGACTAGTGATGGGTAACTTGTGAGTGAGTAGTTCAAAATGAACGCTTCACTCGTTTGAAGTGTGAATGAGTTACTCACTTTTAGTGAACTAGTAGTTCAAACAGTTCACAAGGTTATACAACTCAAGAAGTTCCAATTGTAGTTCGTTTATTTTCTACTTCACTCATTCGTATACTTCAACACTTCAGTGAATGCTTTACTCATTCCGATCTCGTTTGTTTGTCACTCTACTTCACTTTCAAATTCTTTACTTCGGATTACCGTGGAGCTTTCAGGCAATACCAGTACAGCTGAAAAACACATTTAATTTTTGAAGTGAAGCTTCTTTAGCCGCGGAAGGGGTAAATCGAGAGCTTGTGCAACGCTCAAAAATCGTCACGAAATTAATGTAACGCTCAAAATCGTCACGAAATTTGTGAGGTGTGACTGCACAGAAAACAATAACTCAATGATTAGGCTTATCCAAAGTTTAAAAAATAAAACATTTAAAAAATCCAAAATCCAAAATAAAGAGTTCAAAGACCCAAATTTTAAAACATCCATAATTCCAAAATTAAAAGATCCAAAATAAAACATTAAAAAAAAAATCAAATACCCAAAATTTTAAAAAATCCAAAATTAAAAGATCCAAAATTTAAAAATTGAAAGACCCAAATTTTAAAAGTCCAAAAATCCAAAATTTAAAAATTAAAAGATCCAAATATCCAAAATTCAATAATCAAAAAATTCAAAATTAAAAAATAAAACAATTAAAAAATAAAAATCCAAAATTAAAAAATAGGAAATTAAAAAATCCAATATTAAAAATGTCCAAAAACCCAATATTAAAAAGTCCAAAAATCCAAAATTCAAATAATCCAAATTTGAAAAATAAAAAAATTAAAATGAGCTTCACTTCTGTCGCGTGGCGTTCCACGCACACTTTTTTTAAGATGATAACCAAATCAGTATGTACGTGATTCTATCAAAACTAAAACGAAAATGAAAATTAATAAATTGCCGATTAAGATATACTGCAAATTAAATTATTTTATTGCAGTAACGTATTATTAAAAAAAATAGATATATATATATTTTTAAACCATAAGAAATTTTTGATTCACGAAGTTGGAAACAGCGATGTTTCCTTTTTACATACCAAATAAGTCATGTGTTTTATGTCAAGTCACGTATCTTTATGTCCCCCTCCGGTCTGAAAACAACCGTGCTTGCAATCCGCGTTGGATACCCCAAGTATTTCTCCCCAGGTAAATGTGTGTGAAAGAGAGAGCGTGAGCTTTGTGAACGATGTTATGAGAAAGAACACTTCAAAGAACACTTCAAAAATGAAGTGTTCATATAGAAGAGTGGCACAGAAAAAATAGCTTATGGGTGAGGCCGGCCAGGAGGAAAAATGTACTTCACGAACGAACTACTTCATTTGAAGCGTTCACAGAGAAGAGTGAGAGATAGTGAAGTAGTTCACATAAATGAACTGGTTCGACCCATCACTAATAATGACTCACCCATGCTAAAGCCTTACCACTCGAAGTCCCCCTTCGCCCAGGCGCTGAATAAGCGCCCTCTGACTGGATTTTTGCCATTTGGTACCAGGGTTCGAATCCCGGCTCGTAAATTTCTAATTTTATTTCATGTATTTAGTTTCATCGGCATGTTTAAGTATGAAAATTTGGTGCTTTGCTTATATTTTATTTTGTTTTATTTTATTTTTTACATTTTTGTTTTTATTTATTTGATTTTATATTATATTATTTATATTATATTATTTTATATTATTATATATTATTTTATTTTATATTATTATATTTTATATCAATGTACCTTATTTTATTTTTTATTTTATTCTGACTGGAGTTTTGCTATTTGGTACCAGGGTTCGAATCCAGGCTCGTGATTTCAAATTTTATTTCATATATTTAGTTTCATCGTCATATTTAAGTATGAATATTTAGTGGTTTGATCATATTTTATTTTATTTTTATGTTTTTATTTATTATTTATTTTAATTTATTTTACATTATATTATATTATTTTACTTTTTATTATTATGTTTTATTTTATACAGTATTGTTATATTTTATATTATTATATTTGATTTTATATTATTATATTTTATATTAATATATTTTATTTTTTATATTATTTTATTTATTACTATCTTAAATGGCCCGGCGTCACTCGGGTTTTGTATTTTGTAATATGAAATTAACTTATGGAGGACTTTCGATGTTGAAACTCTATGTCCTTATATAACATGTATGTAGAATTCGAAATGAGGAAGAACGACATATGGCACTCAGACTATTCCCTCAGAAAACGCTAGATATAGCTTTTTATGGCTCATAGAGGATGTAGAATTTTGCATTCCATTGCTTCTACACACCATGCCTGGGAGGAGTGCAAAATAAGAAGAAAAAGAAATTCCGGTTACATAAGATTGTATTGTCTTGACAGAAAATTGTATTTCTCACTCTCATATTACCATACAACCGTTTCGGGGCTGAGGTAAAAAATAAATTCAATATCACGTTCATACTTTCCTTCCCAAAAACCTGGGACATAATATACTGCGCGCGTAGGACTGAAAATGTTCCATCCCTTTTTTTTTTGTCTTCTTTTAGATGCATAGGGCCTCTGAAAAACATCCCTAGGCCTATTTTTCAACTAATGCAAAGCCTACAGCTATGAGTGACGTATCAGTGGATAGGATTTTTTACCGACTTCCGATATAGCATACTCACTGGCAAACACGTAACTTGTCCCTGCAATACGACCGCTTATTCTACATCAAAATGTGAAATGTATTTTCCATGTCGAGGGTAGAGAAAGTTATGTGACTGCTTTATTTTCGTGGATTTTATTCGTCAAGAATATTTTCACAATTATGTATTAAATACTTCGATAGTATCAGCATTTGTTAAAGCCCAGTATTATAATATAGTATCCAAAGCCCTATGTAAACATCGTAAACAATACTTTCGTTATGTAAACAATTGACATCAGAACTCACTAACTTTGCCTCATTTCACATTTCCGACTTTTCCCGTGGATTTTTCAAAAATTTTCTTCCATACAAACCTTGTCGTGACAATTACGAACACAACAAAAAAAGAATCAGCCAAATCGGTCTAGCCGTTCTCAAGTGATGCGGCAACAACCCTTTTGTAAATTCATTTTTATTAATATAGATTAGAAGAGACCTTTTGAAGTTATAGAACTTGACCGTTTTTATTTTTATCATATAAAACGCTAATTTTGCAACAATTTTCATCCCCTCATAAAATTAAAAACAATATTTTGCCACCCCCAGAAATTTCTACTGCGCAGTCTGCGTCTTAACCCCCCCCCCCCCCTGTGGGCACCCTGCCACAATGATCAGAATCTTTTAAGAAAAAATTCATGATTTATATAGTCAAATGTTTGAGCTAAGTCATAGATTATTGCCAAACAGTAGCGTAACTAAGGATGAGTGGCTCCCTCCACCGCGAGAAATATTATTTGGGCCCCTTCCTCAAACTTGGGTAACTGGCATAAATAATTGTTTTCTGTATTATTTACTAAATGCTTACTTAATATAAATATATGTAATTCACTGAAGCGCGTGATCAGGCCAGCCGACTTGGTGAAGAATTATTTCTCCCTTCATGCTCTCCTTCTACCAGCGCGGAGCTGAATTAGATAGCTGGACGTGGAGCCCTGTACTTCCTCGACAGTGTTATGGATGGCTGCTATGAAAGCCGTAACGGCACTCACTTCAGTCTGTTTGTAGAGAGAGGTGCACGAGATCCTTTATATTAGCTTCTTCCAGCATGAGAAGCAGGTAGAGCTTGCTTCTTTCTTTATTACGTTCAGTTTCGCGATGGTTTAAATATAAAATCTGCTTATGATATAGTGTTTGTTTTATTAGGAACACCATTTTTACATTGGAAAGACGGAAGGTAAGAAGGAAGTTTTAAATTCTATAAGCATACGTAGGCGACATACATTTTTTCTTTCCTACTGGATCTTCACCTAATTTCCCAGCAGCTGCAATACTGCTGCTTTCTGCTTTCATGATTTTCAGTTGAGAGTATAGTCCATGAGCTAAGCCTCATTTTTGACATGGTACTGGGCAGAAAATATGTTTTTATAGGTTTAACTTCGCCGATTAATCGCTCGGTGGGTGCTACTGTGACCGGTAACGTGAGATCAAGTTGAACCACTGTACATAAATCAGAGACGCGATTGTCAATTGCGGGGTTTTCGACGATCAAAAGTTCGATCAGTTCTTTTACAGTTGAAAAGTTACGAATTTTTTCCATCATTATAAATTTAAAAATTGCCTGTTCAAGAATGGTAAGGGACAAGCTGCTGAATGATTGAAGGGGTCGGGGGAAGATAGTGCTGATCCTCATTTTGTAAAAAGTTGAGATTGTTGCACTATCTATATATTTTTCTTAGTCCCTTTTTATTTCAATGTTTCTGAGCAGAAACTAATTCTGACAGTAAGGGTGGCGTGCACCAATCAGGAGTAAACCAAACTAAAATCTAAGAAGGAAACCTGAAGTAAACAAAAACCAGTACATCTCTGTCAACTCTAGCACATTACTCCTATAACTTAGGCCTAAGAGTGAGAGAGACAAACTGGTTTTTGTTTACTTCAGGTTTCCTTCTTAGATTTACTACTTTAGTTTAGTTTACTCCTGGTTGGTGCACGCCACCCTAAGCCTTGTTAGGAACATAATGTGTAAGTTACCTAAAACAAAAGATAAAAATAAAATATGCAGGTTTGAGCAAATTTCAAAAATTTAATATCTCGAAACGATCTTTGGTGGATTAGCACTTAGCAATATTTTCTCTGACCCCTTCAATTAGCAAGTGTTCTCCAAGCAGAAAATAGACAGTTGACAAGCAGTTGAAAATGTGGGCAAAGCCCATGAAACGTACGTCCTGAAAAAATGTAAGGAAAAGTGAGGTCTAAAGTGTTTAATAGTCAACAACTTTGTTAATTACATAACTCTGTTGCTTCACTGTATTAAGTTCCATTATCTCTTGAGTCCTCATAATCATTAATAAAGTTTGCTTTCTTCATAATTTCCCTTTCATCTAACCTGATGAAGTTTTATGACTGGAGTAGTGAACATTCCGCTACATGTCACTCGCTCATACTTTCATAGCGTATTCCAAACATCTTGATTATTATGTCCAGGCAACCATTAAATATAAATGTAGGCCTACCGAACCTTACTTCTCGGTTTTCTATTCTTTCATCAACGGCCAATTCGTAGGATAGTACTAATAGTAATGTAATAGTAATAATAATAATAATAATAATAATAATCAAATAATAGGAATCGTCATAATAATAATTAATGTAGATGTAGATATCTCGTTCTGTAGATCCTGTGTTGAGTGGGACTCAAGGATATAGAACACGTCAGATGACAATGTACAAGGAAGTAATAGTATATAATATAGCCTACTACACTGTAAACTTATTCAAACTGGAAATACTCATCTATATTGTAGAAGGTGTAAGTGATTAAAAATTTCTTGAGAGATCCTTTGAAAGATTTACGTTTTTTTTTCGAATACATAATTTAATGTTGTTTGGAAGCTTATTGTATATCTGTATTGCATTGCCATTCTGAAAAGTTTTAATGAATTAACCGGTCTATGTAAATCATTCATGTTTCTAGTAGTAGCCTATGTCCTTGAACACTGCTATTAGTTTGAAATCTCTCAATATTATCTATCATATAACACATAATAGAGTATATATACTCCCCTGTGAGAGTGAGGACTTCTAATTTTTCAAAGAGCGGTTTAGATGATTCTCTCTTTTCCTTTCCACGTGTTGTTCTCATTGCTTGCTTTATTTTTCCCTATGGGTCGAGTTACCCCAGAATATGATTCCATTATTCATAATGATAACAGTATATTATTAATACATTGACAAACCCTAAAACATCTTGCCCTATAATTAATAGGGCAAAATTATTTTTTAATCCGCGGGGCCTCCCGCATATTGAGAGATCACTGCTTTACCACTGTTCCCAAATTATACTTATCTTTATCTAACGCTTCCAATATTTCTATAGTGAATATGTAGCTTCTCAATAGACATGTTTCTAAAACCAAATTGAGATGATGTAAGAATATTATTCACACTAAGTGAAGACTACATAACTTTTTCAGTTAGGAGCGATTTAAGTCTATAATTTGTTCGTAGACGTTTTCGAGAAAATAACGAAAAATGAAATTTTATTTGTGTAAAGTGATTTTAAAAGAAAGAGAAAGTCGTCGTCAATCTTCGTGTCACATCATAAGAAAATATTTTTAATTACAATATAAAATTTTGTTTATATACGATTCTTTCTTCTGATAACACATTAGTTACACAAACGCGCAGACATGTTACTGAAAATAGCGTTTTTATTTTTTATTTTAATTATATTTATTTATTCATTTATTATTCAGGGGATCTAAACGTGTATTTATGTTGAAAACGTGAAATGGCATTTGGGGTCAAACAGAAATTTCCTGCATGTGTGCATGTAAGCTACGGTAGTATCTATGGCACAGGTCACCGCCGTCTCGATTATGACGTCAAAATGAATGTGAATGTCGTGTGATGATCAATGCTTGTCAGGTGAATCATGGACTGGTATCAGTGG
This sequence comes from Ectobius pallidus, assembly GCA_964059195.1. Taxonomy (NCBI): domain Eukaryota; kingdom Metazoa; phylum Arthropoda; class Insecta; order Blattodea; family Ectobiidae; genus Ectobius; species Ectobius pallidus. The sequence continues at coordinate 23,247,871 of CAXKWD010000010.1, read as the reverse complement.
CGTAGGAAGGGGGTGCGAGCCGCCCCGGGAGCCATCACCCGGGGGGTGACAAAATAAAAATGTGTCTTTGTAAGTAAAAATCGCTCAAGGGAATTTAAAGAAAATAATAATATGATTTAAAACAATTAAATAAGCTTATTATCGCCGCGCTCAATTCGTTGACAGTTAACATCAAAGAAGTCGCCGCCGCTTGGAGTAGTTGCCACACTGCACAGTGTTAGTAAACAGAGCGGGAAGATGTAGATGCAGCAAAACACTTACGTGGCAATGACATTGAGCAATGAGAAAATTGGCAACACGAATTCAGTCGGCGGTTTCTTTTGAGAAACCCTTTTACAGTGACAACAAGCATTGTAATATGAGAACAAAGCGAGCCGCCCGTCAACTTTATGAGTGAGGCGATAAAATAACAACTTTCTACAAGTCAACATAGCCTACGTATTGAAACTTCTTTTAGTTTTAAATTCTGTCAACAAAGGTAATAAAACGCGGCCGAACTGGCCGCTGTGTTGATACAATAATACATGGTTAAGGGAGGGGTTGTTTATTTCTGTCGATGCTTGTCTCTGCAGTTTTATTAATTTAAATGAGACTTCAACAATCGGTGATTATATCACTTAAGCAGTAACCAATTCTACCCGCGGCGGCAGTCATGATTTTGATGAAAATAAACTTCCAATGTGAGTTGACTCCGAAGTCTCCTTCAATCTAGATTTTGAACTGGGATGTGCGCATATTTAAGAATAGCTTATTAATAATGCAGTTCCGTAAAATAGTTACATTACTTGTTTATGAAATTTATTAGGATCAACCTAAAAAAATGATGGACATTTCACATAACTTCCTCTGCCCAAATAAACGTTAGCCTCCCCTTAGAAATAAGAGAAAGTTGTCGCCAATCTTCGTAACACATCCCCAAAAGCTACCTAACCCAAATTTAAAAAAATTGTTTTCGTACGATTTTCCGTTGCAAGGGGCCGTATTGCAAAGAGCCCGTATTCAGAGTGGGTGGCTTATAACTACCCTTCAGAGAATTATTTCGAAAAAGTGTTTCAAATAAAAGTGTTTGCTCTATAAGCAACCCACGTGCAAAATTTAAAGAAAATCGTTAGAGCCGTTTTCGAGAAAACTTTCTTTATGTAAAAATAAGAAAAACTTGTCTCCAATCTTCGGTTCACATCTTGAAAAGTATCTGACATAAATACAATTTTATTTTCCTTTTATCAAAATTCATCTTTTCAAAATTCGAGATTTCGCTTGGAAAACAAAATATAAAAAAATCACTCAAAAAATAAAAGTTTGCACAATTTCGGGAGTGAATTTTGGCCTAGATATTCGCTTTATTAATGGTAACACCTACAGTCTGTCGCTCACGAAAACAATATATATGTCTGTCTATAACGTACTTTAGATTAATAATAATAATGATAATAAAATCATTTATTGTCGTTTAACAGTACAATGTAAAATGTACTGCATAATATGCTTGATATGCATGTCTTTCCTTCTAACAAAATTGCCTGAATTGCAGTAGGTTAACTATGTCTTATATGCACCATTGGTAGCACTGGTCACAATATGGTAACTCGAATCGATTCATAGATTGTTGATTCATGGTATACCATGATTTCGGAGCTTAGTTTTGTTTCTATAAAACAAAGTAATTATTACTAATTCCGGGGTGCGCGGGCAAAAAGAGTTAGGTCCACTTTCTTGTTACTGAGAATTAGAGTGACTTAACACATTATACCTGCCCAACATAGCTTTAGAGATGGATAAACCCATGAGGCACACATCCATAACTACCGTACATCCCCAATTTTGAATATGACTTACTGGACTTAACACAAATGTAGAGAATATTTTTATCTATAACTATATGGACATATCTCAATTTTTTAAGACGGCGGACTTAACTCTCTTTGCCCGCGAACCCCGGAATTTTGCATAATCCGTTGAGTTTACGAGTTACATTAGATAAATTCGTTGCAGCTGCATCCATCGATAAACTCTTAAATTCTCGTGGGATTACCTTTGACTATCCAAAAAGTAACACTTGGAACTGTTCCATCTTTTAATAATTTTAATTGGGGGGGGGGGGGTGACAAGAAATTTTCCGCACCGGGTACCACCTAATCTTGCTACGCCACTGACTGGTATCAGAAGTGTACTGGAATCAGTGATCTCAATATATAAACAGGATACACAACAGCTGTGCTTTGGAATTGCATAAATCGTGACGTTCACTTGTTAAGTTGGCTACACCGTCGTGCGTATTGGTGAAGTGTGCTTCGTATGGTAAACATATATTTATGAATGTGTTTTTGATATTTTTCATGACAAAATGGTCGAATATTGCGTGGTATATGGCTACACAGAGCTCCAGAGAAATAGAAGTGGACTTAAGTTTCACAAGTAGGTTATTTTTGTTTGGAACATTTGAGGATACTGGCCAAATCTGACTTAACCTCAATCGTAGATTAGCCACGAACGCTTGTCTTTTTCTTGCCTATTTGTACAGGTTTCCATTTTCTTGGCCTGATATTCCGAAGAAGTGGATTCAAGCAATGCGCAGAGAATATTGGTCACCCACAGCGTACAGTAAATTAAGCAGCAGACACTTTACACCTGATTGCTATCAGTCAAGGTCTGGTGCACTTGTAAAATTACTAAAAGATGCTGTACCATCAGTCTTCAATTTTCCAGGACACCTTCAAAAAATTATTGTTCCAAAAAGACAACTGGTTCGTAACAAAGCGTAAACAGGCCGACCATATGGGGGGGGGGGGTTTACAACATCTGTGGGGTATAGAATACCCCCCAGGGAGAGGAGGGTTCGGGGGCCCTCCCCCGGAAAATTTTAAAAATTAAGATGCACAATAACGAGTTTTAAGCTTCCCACGCTTTATACTCGTATTAAGCAATTTATAAGCAGAATTAAAAAAATTGTACAATTTTCCTTTTTTTAATCAATGGGTGGGGTTCAAACCCCCCCTCGGTACGCCTCTGGTTCGTAATGTGGTTAGTAGTAGGCCTACTTTAGGTACCAAGTAGGAATATAAATTATGCAATATGTCAGTCATGTAAACGTAGTATTCTTATGCATGTAGGCCTAAATTTTTCATGCTAGTTTTTAATTGCAGAAATAAGAGGAAGCAGATGTTTTTGTATAAGACCTCGCTGAAAATTATACGAAAATAGATAAACAGACGCAAACAGATGATCTCCTATCCAAACAGAATTGAGAAAGAACAAAAGGCTACAGACGATTGTCTGTCGCAAGAATAAGAAGATAAATAGCATGGCTAATTAAATTTCAGATTCGACGAAAAGGAACTTCTAAGTAGGCCTACTGACTTAAAGTATTTTGAAATTTCATTTCAGTGGCTTCCCTTTACACTAATCTACAGGAATTATTAACAAAATAAATAAATAATGTGAATTGTATCCAGTACAGTAACGGTACAGTTGAAGGTCACGGTTTATACATTTCCAAAGCACTTAGAACAGATTTTGTCTATTCTCTTTATATATCGAAATCAAGCAAAATATCGCAAAATGAAGGCCTATTGTGAAGTTATTTTAATATTTAAAATGCGAGTGTTTACAACTGTTTACCAATGTACATTCACGCCTGATCGAGATTAAAGAAATACTTTTATCAAACCATTACGATATGAAATTAGTTTTGTTATGTACTTAAAAAGCATCAAGTAGTTTATATTGGAGCGTTTCAATCATAAAAGTGTTTTAAAAACGCCAATACATCTTCATAATTCCATTAATACACATGAGTTTGTTACGAGGAGATACGGGATAGGAGCTAAAGTATACGCTCACTTTCATGGCGGACCGCGAACTCTGCCGTCACGATTTTTCATCATGCAGTGCTACCTCCAGTATGTAATAGAGCTCAATGACTGGAATAAACGTTTTGTATGTTTCGGTTTACGCGAGTCACTTGTTTTTACGTCATATGCTTCTTATTTTCCCTGCACGTAGCATTTGTACCACCGCCGTCTCGAAGGCAGTGATTTGTACTATAGATGCTAAGCGAAGGCAGTTTAGCAACAGTCGAATGACAGCATGCGATACTGCGATCGTTTAGTTTTACTGAAGCCGGTGAAGCGAAGATGTTCGTTAGGTGTGCGGCCGATTTTAGTGTGTTAATTAGTGTTTTTAGTGTGTGTGTGTGTATGTGTAAGTGCAAGTGCAAGTATATATTGCGAACATTACTATAAGAAGCTAAATATGACGTTGAGACAGCAGGTGTGCCGTGGTTTGAATCCAGGTGAGTGATGTGAACAAAGGCATTTCAGTTGATAGATTTGGTCAGCCTAAGTTAATGGTAATGAGTAATGATTGAACGTGAAATTGGAATTAGCCTAATCCAAACTCTCAATTTTCTGTCCCCTAAGAATGGGCAGTACAAATATATCGCATAGAATGAGACTGTGTTGCAGTCAATAGGCGTTGATTTGTAAAATTTTCGATTACCGACTGCACGACTGCAACGAGATTGAAAATGTTTTACTAGTGCAAATAAATAGATTCGATTACCACGAGAAAGCAAGATGTGTTTATTACATAATATTATGCATTATGCAGCGATTCCTCCACATTTTTTGTACTGTAAAATGTTTCCCTAACCTCAATGTCGACTGCACATTGTGGGCAGCTCGAGTGCCGCTCCCAAGCGGCCGACAGGAGCAGCACATTGGGGATGCTTATTCAGAAAAAGAAAATCACGTCCAAGTTTCTAAGTTTGATGTATGTCGAAAGCCCTTCATTATAACAAACGACATTATTAACATTGATAAACGTAAACTGTTTCATAGTCTACATAATCAGTAATAATTATTGCATTATTAACACTGCCACATTTCTTGAGGATTCATATTATAATCTTAACGTTGCACCACAGAAGGGTGATCATTTCAATCATAATGTCTGCCTGCGTATTTATTTCTATTAATGAGCTGATTAAATTAAATGTCCAACGTCTTCCTTGCTGTGACAAATTGGATATCGTCATTTATCAACCCTAATCCCTGCCAATAATTATTATTTATATATCCGTAAGATTAAAATATTGTGAAAATAACTGATCATCATTATAGGAAGTGTACATTATTTTCATCAAGGAATAAGAATTTTTCTCCTCCCATTGTTGTCCGTTGAGTGAAGAGAGAAATCTGCTGGGTCATCCCTACGTAACAATATCACGTGAAGTGATCTGTTTATAAAACATTCAGTTTAATAACTTAAATCTGAAAGTAATAATATATTTCATAAGAACTCGGATTCGATCCTTGTTAAAATCTTTGGGATTATTCTATTGCCTTAAAGCTATTGGATGAACTGTGATCTTGGGGAAAACCTAGCCTCTAATAAAAATGAATAGGAAATTATGACAGTGCAGTTTATAGGCCAACTGATCACATAAATGCATTTTATTTTTAAATTTATAGTTAATATGTATAGCCTATTTATATCTCGACTGCCTAGTATTGTTGAGCAAGAAATAAATGTAAAGTTATCACCAGTGCCGTATTTAAGCCTAAGCATTCTAGGCAGCTGCCTTGGGCGGCAGATTTGAAGGGGCGGCTTTTAAGCTGTTACTGTTTTTTTTAATATATTAAACACTTTATTCAGAACTCTTCAAAATAGTAAACTAATGTAACGCACAATGAAAGAGAAATGAATAACATTGACAATACGCTCAAATTTAATCAACGATCTATCTTCGCTAAAAGCAATTAGAAGTTCCATTGTTGTTGCCCATGAAATTGGAACTCTCGTGCCATTTAAACTCTGACATTCTGACTTCAAGGCGGCCTTCCTTATGAGACGCCGCTATGGTACATTCATGTGGAAATAAGAGTGCGAAAATATTTTTCTCTGCCAAGGGCGCTTAAGTAGCTAAATACGCCCCTGGTTATCATTATAGGGACTGTAGAGACCATCAGGGTTCTAGGAGGGTGGGCCACTCACGGAAGTGGTAAGGTTGTCAGCCACGTTTCGGTCATTTCTTCAATACTGTCCCTGATATTCAAAAATGGAAGAACAGGTCATCACTTACGCTCCGCCCACGCTGCTAGTAGTTCCAACGTTGCCACCTAGATGTCTCTGGTTGTTTAATAGTGGTTTGGGTTGGCGGAGCGTAAGTGGCGACCTGTTCTTCAGTTTTCCCAATTATTATTACATGAATAAAAGCGATGAGATATCAGCTCATTGGTAATATAGATATTCTTGGTTTTTTTTGTTTTATTTTTCTATTGGTTTAATTGTATGTTATAGTTTATACCCTTAGCAAATAGTGATGGCGCGTGGGCCAGGTAGGTTCCTTCACCAGCAAGCACCCTCACAGTTACAAGCGCAGGGGATTAGTACCGTAATTTCCGCTCCATGAGTCGACTAGTCAATCAATCTTAGATTTTTTTAGTATGTAATTTTATCTTAAAATGTTTGTTATATAATATCAATTCTACACATAATTACAAGAAAAATGACACCAAACAATGTATAATTTACTTTAATAGTAACATTTCTAACAAATACATAAGGGTTATTCTCCAGAAAAGGGCAGATTCATGTCGCAGTTGATTTTCTGGTGTAATATAAGTATTTATTGATTATGAATTATTATGATAAGTTAGATTGAAATAAGGTCTATTTGATCCCATAGTTCACTTTTTAAACATAAGTTACGATTTTCTGCATTTTAGGGCACAGTATGTGAGATCTCACCTCCGTGTCATGTCCCAATGCCTGACTTGTCATTTTCATTCTTTCATAATTCAACAGGCTTTAATTTTTATTCCATTTTAGTGTTATAACAAGAACAAACAGCTTCTATAAATGAGTCATTAATAACTGAAAAGAAAATATATCATTTTGTAAAGACAATTTTTTGCACTAAACATGCCTGTCCCGAAGTGAGACCTCACCTCCGTGAAACAATATAAAAGTCTTTCTTTTTTCCTTGGAGTCCAACTTTTGGCAGTTTTCTTATCATTTATATAAAGCCAAGCTGTTAGTGTGATTTTAAGTGTTGTTTTGTTTGAGTAAAAGGGCTAAATGCAGAGTTGGTAATTGGACTTCCTCACCTCCGTTACTTACACCCAACGGTAAAGTTGTATGTTTTTATATTTACTTTTGCTATAAATTATAATAATAAGGAATGCAAAGTTAAACTCTAGAACTGAGATTTTCTAACCTCAAATGTTCCCAAGCTGTTAGACAAATTAGAGAAAAATCTCACCTCCATTACCCTCACCTCCGTTACTGTTACTCTCGAGGTCTATCCATGGAGGTGTAATTAATGTTGTAATTGATGACATATTTAACTGTCTGCATTTTTTATTTTTGTTTAAAGAAGATACTGGTATAGCCTAATAGTTTATGACAATATATCATGTTTTGATTTAAAGTTTTGATTTGAAGGTGATAATCTATTTTAACATAGAGAATAATAAGTAAAAAGTTGTGTGTTAATCCATATGTATGGTAATAAATATTGTTCTTTTTCAGATAACATTTAATACAGTAAATTAATTCTAATTCTCACATAACTTCTATATAATTACTATTTCTTACTATTTTCTCACCTCCATGAATGTGCCATTTTCTAACCTTGTTAATTTAATGCAAAATACCACTCGGTAAGTAGGGCAAGTACCTCAGTAATACTCTGCAGAAAGAAATATTACATAAAAAATTACATGGTCCAAAATAAAAATAATTAAAAAAATTCTAACATTAAAATCTGCCCTTTTCTGCCCATAAATAAAAGTTACGAGAAAACTTCTATGTTCCTATTAAAGTAAATTATACATTGTTTGGTGTCATTTTTCTTGTAATTATGTGTAGAATTGATATATAACAAACATTTTAAGATAAAATGACATATTAAAAAAATCTATGATTGATTGATCGAAGTAGACTAGGTGAACGGTTGGTCCTAATCTCCTGGCTTGTAAATGTGAGGGTGCTTGGGGGTGAAGGAATCTACCTGGCCTGAACCGCCATCCCTTTTTGCTAAGGGTATACATACAGTGGCGGACGCAGATTTTTTTTCGCCACTGCTTACATATATTGTTTTGCCAAAGCAAGGCGTTTTCTGGCTCCAAAAAGTAATCACGTAGCCTATCTCGAAGACCAGGTATTACATCGTAGGCTCTATTACTATCATTTTCATTAGGCGCAGAAAATATGCAATCGCTTCCCCGGATGAAATTGTGCAAAATACACGCATCTTTATAGTCAGTTGTCTTTTCGGGTTGATTTTATTTGCTTTTCAAAAATTCTGAACTCAGAAATAAGCATCCCGAAAGCAGATTCAACACTTTTCTTGCTCTGGAAATTCTATAATAATTAATCACTCTAGGATTATCGAGGGTTTTCCTTGGGTATGGACGCTCATTTAAAAGGAAATGCTTCGTGCTATATCAATAACATAGAAAAAACGGAATTTATTATTCTTTTTATAGGCCAGCGGGGAATATTAAGTGTAGTTTCAGAAAGAGCAAGGAAATATTCATTTGCTCTAAAGACATGCCCATCCCTATTCCTACCGTAATCAACTAATCATCAACTCTGAAAAATGTAAATAAGCAGTTAGCATCAGAACAAGCCATTAAAATCGTCGAAGTGAAACCCTTGTAGTGGAAAAATGCGGAATTTTATTTGTCTGGGGATTTGATACTAACATTCCAAGTGGAAACATAAGAATAAGGCTGGCAAGTTGAGTCACAGTTCGGTGAGATGAGGTGACTCACAGCGAGTTTCTGTGTTCAAAACAAAGAAATAAATACAGCAGCGACTGTTCATACTCAGGATCGAATGGAAGTAATATTTCAGTGCAGTAAATTTAAGTAGCCTACTGGTGACATTCATTGCAAGATGAATTCACATAGGCTATTTATGTAAAATAAAAAATAAAATGAAAAATGGAGAGAAATCTTAGAAAAAATTCAAGGAGTACAAGAATTGCGATTTGGAGAAAGAGCGAGAGCGTGACACATACAGAGAGAGAGAGAGAGAGAGTGAGAGAGAGAGAGAAAGAGAGAGAGAAAGAGAGAGAGAAGAGAGAAAGAGAGAGAGAAGAGAGAAAGAGAGAGAGAAGAGAGAAAGAGAGAGAGAAGAGAGAAAGAGAGAGAGAAAGAGAAAAAAAGAGAGAGAGAAAAAGAGAGTGAGAGGGAGAATGAGAGAGAGAGAGAGAGAGAGAGAGAAAAAGGAGAAGAGGAAACATTTTTTTGCAGTAGGCCTAAGCGGAATTTAATTGTTTCATAAAAAAATTCCAAACAAAAAAGGGTGAAGAGTTCAAAATCGCAATGGGTAATTTAATACTGCAGGTAGACGTTGCAGAAAAGTTTCACCTCAACATCGGATGAAATGTAGGCCTAATCGACCCATTGGATGGCTGGACAAGTAATTTAATGATAAATATATTATGTTAATTTTACATGCCCAAACATATAAAATAATTATTTTAAATTCAAAGTACATAATATAGGCTACTTCCACCTTGATGCACTCTGGCACACCCGTATTATTATTATCGAATTTATTTCTTAATGACAATGTTCAGTGGCGGACGCAGGGGGGATAGGGGGGATACATCCCCCCCCCCGAAATTTGAAAAAAAAAGGCTATATATGCACTCTAAGTCGCCAGTTTTATAAACTAATTTTATATGCAAGTTGATTCATTTTTTTTAGTATTCTTTCCACCTATTCAATCCCCCCCGAAAAAAAATTCTGCGTCCGCCACTGACAATGTTTACTAAGCTTGACAATGAACAATAAAACCCTTAACATGTAAAATTGAACTTAGACTGGGAGACATTGTAGAGGCATCAACTACGCCCACTAGGGGTTACCATGGCAAATCTACCGGCCTAGTAAGGTAAAATTACATTACCGAACTACTACGGTAAAGTGCGACTTTCCGGCGTGTTAGCAGTTCGAGAAGCAGCCACTTTGCGGAGCCTTTACTTTAAAAAAAAAAGTTTCATGTTTCTTTTAAACACACGTAGGCCTTTAAACATTTAAATCATACAAGTGTATGAAGACATAGGCATTTATATACAAATTAACAGTACATTTTATGGGCTGTATTTATTAATGGAGTTTATTTGTTGGGAAACTAATGTCCATATATTTTCCTTCAATGCTACATTTTTTTAGGCCTATGTATAATAGATCGCTTTTATCATGCAGACCGGGATAGGATACAGGGTTACGAGTTTCTCGTTCATAGATGCCATCTCTTGGCTACTTCACTTTCATCTCCTGTTGTGTGGAGTTGAGAGCTCTGATTGATTGTATCGTTATTTTTCGCATAAACCTAACACGAAAGCTTGGAGTTTGTAAGGTTCTAAGTCAACGTTTAATTTTACGTTATGTCTATAGTTCGCGTGATGCATTGTGAATGGTCCCATTGAAAAACATGGCCCCGAGCTTTTAAGTTTACGTTACGTTTAGAATTAATTTTTCATGCGAATGCGGCATTAGTCTCTATGATGTCTCTATTTTACCCCATAAAGTAACAATCCAGGTGATGACGAAATCATTGCTTCATAGTTATTTTGTCCGGAAAAGAATTTTATTGTCATGATCTTTTCGATATGTCGGGCATATAGGATGGACTTTTGAGACATCAGTTCTCATTCCGGACGGGATTCAGGTTACCTGGGAAATGGATATGGATGAAAAGTCTAATTTGTTCCCGTTATCAGCTCTGCCACTTCATTTTTTGTGCCGTGACTCAAAGCACACGTTTCTCGTGCTATTCATCGGCGTTTCTTTTAAATTTCCATACAGAATTATTCAGTTAAAGACCACATTTCTCGCGATTTACAATATTTTAATGTCGAAATATCGAAATATTTTCATAGTGAATTATACCGAAATTTTAAAAATGTCTGCTGGACTGATTTTCTTTCCTCCGAGCGGTCTGTAGAGGTAGAACTACTGATTTCATTGTTTTAAGAAGCCTATTTAGTGACACTTATTTTCTACGGTAACCCTAGGTTAGTTTAGGATGCATATTCTGTGGATATAAACATTTAGTAACGCTTATTTTCTAAGATAACACTAGGTTAAGTTAGATTACTTTAAGTTAGGGTAATCCTTTTTTCATAATATTAACCCTACATTAAGTTAGGTTAGATTAGGTTATGTTAGGTTGGGGTAATCATATGTTTATAAAATTTAGTAACACTTTTTTTATAATAATGTAGTGACTTTTATAACAATTTAGTGACACTTATTTTATAAAAATTTAATTATAAATATTTTATAAAAATAATTAGTGACTCTTATTTCATAAGATAACCTTAGATTATATTAGATTAAGTTAGGTTAGGTCAGGATACTTCTGAATTTTATTTTTAAAAAGGGGGACAATATAGCACTCTACTAGATGTTATATTTTGGATTTGAAAGCACTGTAATCAAATTTGATATTATTTTATTCTTTAGAACCTTTAGAATTCCATTTGAAGAGTCCGCTGCAAGAATGATGGATGCCACTTTTTTTGTTGTTATAAAATGGCATCAGATGCATTATTTGCTGTGGGACACATATAGTTATGTCATTGTGACATCACTGATAGTCAAAGAGCTGTGCGTAAAATAAGATCCTATACACACTACAAGAAGGCTGATGTCTTAAAGTATACACTGCAAGAATGATGGTGGTCACATCTGTGATGTTATTACATAAATCCAGAAGACTTAGGGCCTGTATGACGACCTCCTGATATCGTAGGCCTATTTATCTACCAGATAGAGAACCTATCTGGAAGTTGGCCAAAGGTATAACTTTCAGCAGTTCAGGACTTGAATGAAGTTCATTGTTGCATTATTATTCTTTTGCTGCTTTGTGAATATTTTTGTGTGTATAATGTTAGTGATATTAAGATATTAGGCCTATATGTAGGCCTAAAGGATCCGGAATTTGTTATTTTATAGATTTTTAAGTAGCCCACAAGTATAGGTGAAATGAGATTTACTAAGTCAAACAGACTGATGAGTTGACATCCGTCGTCCTTCCAAACGAGGTATGACGTTCAGCGTTTTTACGTTTTATAGCCTATGTTATACTACTTTTAGCAGAATCACTCATAGGCGTACGGTATGAGGGGTTGAAACCCTCCCCCCAGAAATATCGGCATTTAAAATAATAAAAGGATTATAAGAACATTTAACGAAATAAAAAGTACACTGGCTCGGTTGTTAGATTTGCAATTCCTTACTAATCAAAGATTTATCTTACATTCATTTAGATTTAAATTTCAAAACTGCATGTTGGTAGTTCTTCAGGTGAATGAGGCTTACCACCGCAATGAAATAGAAGTTATTGGCCTACTCACCAGCTTTTTTTCCCCTTCCTTCTGTTGCAGTTTTCAGATACGCTCTACATTAAGGAGATAGTTCTAGAATCGCTAAAATCATCCTGAAATTAAAAAAAAAATGACTGTTGGACTGATTGTTTTCTTTCCTCCGAAAGGTCTTGAAACACCATTTGTATTTTACCCAGTAGCATGTATACAACCTTGTTTTTTGTTTGTTTATTTTATATTTTCCGTCCTTATTTTTCATTTTTTAACAATAATTGTTCTAATATACTAAGAATATAAATATCATGTACTATTCTTTGTCATAAGGAAACTTCACAAGTTGGGGAAGACTGATAAATAAACAGTGACCGACCTCTAACTAATAAACTAATGCCTAAGGTCTCTTCGCAATCTCTCCTACGATTCGGCGACTTGGTTATCCATGAGATGTGATCGTTTGGGTTTCAGCTTAATTCCTGCAAATTTCAATATAAAAAAAACCTATTCTGGAAGGGACTTAACGGAATTACTACGTCTGTAACCAACTTGTCGCTACTTGTGTAACTTTACAACAAATCTGGTTAGAACTTATGAATCTGCTAGTGTTACCCATTACTCATAGTTTACACCTTGGATCTCGATAATACTCGATTTCAGTATAGGTCCCAGTGCTTGGCATAAGGAATTCGTGTGAATACATCATACAGTATTAGGATAATGTATCAAAAGAAAGTTTCCATTTATAGACTCTAGCTTAAACGAAAAATGGACAGAAACCTCAAGAAAAACAGTTTCAAAGACTGTGCTGCATAATATTTTATAATGATCACGATACAACTGATTAAATATTTTTTAAAAAATTCTAAAACGTGCGCAAGGGAAGATGAGGCAACGTTACATTAAACCCCTCCCAAACAAAATTTCACCTTACGACCATGAAATCACTTTATTTTGGCTTTGTTTCTAGTGATGAGCAAATGCAAGACCAAGACCAAGACTAAGGCGGTCTTAGTCTTGGTCTTGGTCTCGCACACTCAGTCTTGGTCTTGGTCTCGCATCGGTAACACTGGTCTTGTTCTTGGTCTTGGTCTTGCATGGGTAATCTTGGTCTTGGTATCGGTCTTGCATACTAGGTCTTGGTCTTGTTGCAAGAGTCTTGCATTTTTCTTTTACGCATCTTACTGTGATTGATGGCGTTTACGTGATTTACAGTTACACCGATTACATGTGTGTTATTGTTTGCGAAAGTAACGAAAGCTAATTGCTTTTAGTTCCTTGGACCGTGTAAACAATAACGAAATAAAAGCTATTTCATCTATAAGTACGGGGATAATGAGGTGACTATGTATTCACAAGTTTAGGTGATGATTGTTTACTTTTTCGTTTCTCTGGCTTATTAAGTGCCAGTATGGTACTTTATGAGATTGTGTGGAGACGGGAAAATGTCTGTCCGTCCGTCCGTCCGTATGCCTGTACGCACGATAACTAAAATATGCTTAATCGGATTTTAATGAAACTTGGTATACACATTTATGTTTATTGAAAGAACCCTACTGAAATTTGACCAAATCGGTTGACCGGTACCGGAGTAAAACCCAATTTAGTGTCTATTTCAAAGGCGCGATAACTCAAATACGCTTTATCGGATGTTCATGAAACTTGGTATACAAATTTATAATGCCCATGGGAAGAAGTTTATTGATATTGGGCCAAATCTGTTGGCCGGTACCGGAATAATGCCCAATTTAGAGCCTATTATGGTAATATATCACAAAGGCACGGATAACTCAAATACGCTTTATTGGATTTTCCTGAAACTTGGTATACAAACTTATGACGTCCTTGGGTACAAATTTGTTGAATTTGGGCCAAATCGGTTGACAGGTACCGAAATAACGATTATATCAATATTAATTTTGTAATGAATATTATTCCAATTCCCATAATATATTAAAATAAAATTAGTGATGATGTAACTGATGTAACAAAGTGTCAGTATGTTTTTGTTTAATCAGTTATGACTGCAATTATGATATGCAGAATATGTTTTTTTTTAATTGATTTCCAAGTTAAGCTCCAGATTTATTCATTAAGCAGGGCTTACGGGAGAACAAAGGTCTAGTTTTTTAATGAGATTAAAATCTTCCAGCATCAGCTGAACTGTACAGATTTGTGATATCTTGACAATCGCGCACTCACATAAAAATACAAAAAAAAAAGTCAAATTGGCCGGTTTCGGGTTTTGAACCATGGAATACAGAATGTGAGGCCAAGACGTTACCATCTCGGCCACCTGGGCCAGTTTAACGTCTAGTTGGATAAGGACATGTAAAGCAATAGTGATTTTTGTCATAGCTAACTGAATTTTAATTTCCAAAGCCTTATAAGATCACAGTAAAACAATAGGCTATGTTGTCAAGATAACTGATTTTCACTTTTTTTTATAAATTCTTTCGAATACGTATATTACCATAAAATAGGCACTAAATTGAGTATTACTCCGAAACAGGTCAACCGATTTTATTCGATATTAATAGACGTCTTCCCATGGACATTATAGATGTGTATACCAAGTTTCATAAAAATCCGGTAAAGCGTAGTTGAGTTACCGCATCTTTAAAATAGACACTACTCCGGTACCGGTCAACCGATTTGGTCCATTATCAGTAGACGTATTCCCATGTATATTATAAATGGGTATACAAAGTTTCAGAAAAATCCAATAAAGCATATTTGAGTTATTGCGACTTCTTGTATATTAACTAAATTGGGCATTATTCCGGTACTGGCCAACCGATTTGGTCCAATATTAATAAACATCTTCCCATGGACATTTTAAATGTCTATACGAAGTTTCATAAATATCCGATAAAGCGTATAAGAGTTATTGCGCCTTTAAAGTAGACCCTAAATTGGGTTTTACTCCGGTACCGGTCAACAGATTAGGTTCAAATTCAATAGAGCACTTCTCATGCACGTCATAAATGCGTATACCAAGTTTCATGGAAATCCGATACAGTGTATTTGAGCTATGGCGCCTTTCTAATATAATCTATTAAAATAGGCACTAAATTGGGCATTACTCCGGTACCGGTGAACCGATTTGGTCCAATATCAATAGGGTTCTTCCCATGGATATTATAAATGTGTTTTCCAAGTTTCATGAAAATCCGAAAAAGCGTATTTGAGTTATGGTGCGTACAGACGCACGGACAGACGTCTGGACAGACATTTTTTCGTCCCCCACACAATCTCATAAAGTACCGTACTGGCACTTAATGAAATCAGGTAAACTGATATAACAAAGTGCCAGTATGTTTTTGTTGAATCAACTATGATATGCAGATAATAAGTTTTTCTAATCTGATTAAAATCGACCAGCGTCAGCAGAACTACAGATTTGTGATACCTTGACAATCGCGAACTCACATAAAATAAAAAATAAAATAAACGCATGTCAAATCGGCCGGCTCCAGGATTTGATCCGGGGACCTCCAGAATACGAGTCCAAGGAGTTACCACTTGGCCAACTCAGTCAGTTTCAATGTGTCGTTTGATAAGCATAAGTGAAGGAATAGTATTGACTGTCAAAATTACAAAAAAACATGTGACCTTTAATTAGTCGTTACTCTGATACCGGTCAACCGATTAGGTCCAAAATTAATAGGCGTCTTGCCATGGACGTTATAAATGCGTATACCAAGTGTCATGAAAATCCGATAAAGCATATTTGAGTTATGGGGCCTTTTGTTGTATAATACCATAAAAATGCACTAAATTAGGCATTATTCCGGTACCGGCCAACCGATTTGGTCCAATATCAACAGACATCTTGCCATGAGCATTATAAATTTGTATACCAAGTTTCATGAAAATCCGATAAAGCGTATTTGAGTTATGGCGCTTTTAAATAAAACACAAAATTGGGTTTGACGCCGGTACCGGTGAACCGATTTGGTTCAATAACAATAGGGTTCTTCAAATGGACATTATAAATGCGTATACCAAGTTTCATGAAAATCCGATAAAGCTTATTGTGAGTTATGGCGCGTACAGACACACGGACAGACATTTTTCGTCCCCCACACACAATCTCATAAGTACCATACTGGCAAAGTAGTATAGGAATAGATATGGCGGTTTTCAAGATGGCGGCGACGCCTATTCCAGACGCCTAGTTAGGCCCTTTTGTCCAGTGACGTCACGGGAGTCGATTCAAACAATGCAATTACGCCCTTTGGCACTGTGCTATTCCCGATTCATCCACACTCCTTGTTTAGGATTTAGGCCCTATGGTCAGTTACGCAACAGGAACAGTCTCTATACTTATGCCCTTTGATCCAGGACGTCCTCTGTTGTCATGGTAGTCGATTCGAACAATGTAGTTATGCCCTTATACACTAAGCTATTCCCGATTCATCCTGACGCATAGTTAGGCCGTTTGATCCGATCAAGTTAGGCCCTTTGATCCGGGACGTCATGGTAGTCGATTCGAATAATGTAATTACACCCTTATACACTAAGTAGTATAGGGATAGATATGGCGGTTTTCAAGATGGCGGCGACGCCTATTCCAGACGAGTAGTATAGGAATAGATATGGCGGTTTTCAAGATGGCGGCGACGCCTATTCCAGACGCCTAGTTAGGCCCTTTTGTCCAGTGACGTCACGGGAGTCGATTCAAACAATGCAATTACGCCCTTTGGCACTGTGCTATTCCCGATTCATCCAGACTCCTTGTTTAGGATTTAGGCCCTATGGTCAGTTACGCAACAGGAAGTCTCTATACTTATGCCCTTTGATCCAGGACGTCCTGTGTTGTCATGGTAGTCGATTCGAACAATGTAGTTATGCCCTTATACACTAAGCTATTCCCGATTCATCCTGACGCATAGTTAGGCCGTTTGATACGATCAAGTTAGGCCCTTTGATCCGGGACGTCATGGTAGTCGATTCGAATAATGTAATTACACCCTTATACACTAAGCTATTCCCGATTCATCCTGACGCATAGTTAGGCCGTTTGATCCGATCTAGTTAGGCTCTTTGATCCGGAACGTCATGGTAGTCGATTCGAATAATGTAATTACGCCCTTATACACTAAGCTATTCCCGATTCATCCTGACGCATAGTTAGGCCGTTTGATCCGATCTAGTTAGGCCCTTTGATCCGGAACGTCATGGTAGTCGATTCGAATAATGTAATTACGCCCTTATACACTAAGCTATTCCCGATTCATCCTGACGCATAGTTAGGCCGTTTGATCCGATCTAGTTAGGCCGTCATGGGAGTCGATTCGAACAATCCCACCATCACTCCCGTGTTAGATCGAATCTAACATGAGTAGTAATGGAGCAGGTATGGACCACCGACGCCTCTTCCAGACGCCTAGTTAGGCCCTTTTGTCATATGACGTCACGGGAGTCGATTCGAACAATGTAGTTACGCCCTTATACACTATGCTATTCCCGATTCATCCTGACGCATAGTTAGGCCGTTTGATCCGAATTAGTTATGCCCTTTGATCCTGGACGTCCTGTGATGTCATGGGAGTCGATTCGAACAATGTAGTTATGCCCTTATACACTATGCTATTCCCGATTCATCCTGACGCATAGTTAGGTCGTTTGATCCGATCTAGTTAGGCCCTTTGATCCGGAACGTCATGGGAGTCGATTCGAACAATGTAGTTAGGTCCTTATACACTATGCTATTCCTGTATTTAATGCAAAAGTGAGCTAAGTCGAAATTTTATGGCGGGATATTTTAAAATAGAAAATGGCGGCTAGCGCGAAATTCAACATTTAAAACATGCAAGAGTGTGCTAAGTCGAAATTGTATATTAATGCAATAGTGAGCTAAGTCGAAATTTTATGGTGGGATATTTGAAAATTCCAAATGGCTACCAAGATGGCGGCTAGCGCGAAATTCAAAATTCGAAAATGCAAGAGTGTGCTAAGTAGAAATTTTGTATTTAATGCAAGAGCGATCTAAGTCGAAATTTTATTTTTAAAAAATAGCATGATATTTGAAAATATAAAAATAGTGGAAGTTTGAATATTATATAGTTGCGCCTAATTTTTAAATTCTGAATTTTGTGTACGGTAGGTCAGCTTATTTTTAAGGATGCAGTGCCAAAAACTGTTAAACAATTCGTTTTACGAATGCGGCGACTGCTTTTTAAAATGTGAATTCTATGTATGGTAGGGGAGCTCACATTATGTATGCAGCGCTAAAAACTGATAAGCATGTTCCATTACGAATACAACGATTACTTTGTTTATTATTCAAATTTCTATAAATAAGACATTGCTTGCTAAATAGAAGAGTTCCAAATTATTATTATTAACATCATAGTTAAATGTAAGCGATATGTATATTTTTTTCTTCTTTGAGTTATAAACATTGATAACTTGCAATGCATCGTAATATTACCTTGAGCACTGAGGTCGTCATACAAGAAGATCGTGTTACGTAGTTAACCGTTAGCAACAGGTTGAATCTGTAACACTTACAGATAACAATCTATATTTTGTTCAATGATTACTTTCGCTAGAACTCTATACTTATGAATCACAACTGTGGAAAAATAATTTATATCAAAACATTTTTTCCAATCGTCCGATTTCCTTCAAATTTTGAACATTCGCCTGTTAGAATGTAAGAATTAAACCTTTAAAAAATCAAAGCTGTAACTATTATCCTTCACTAAATATTATTTAAAAAAATGACATATTAGCTCTACAGAATATTACCGTAACTTTGTGTTATGAATCACAACTTGTGAAAAATAATTTATATCATAACTTTTTTTTCCAGTTGTCCTATTTCCTTCAAATTTTAAACATTCACCCGTTAGAGTGTAAGAATTAAACCTTTAAAATGTCAAAGATGTAGGTATTATACGTAAATGAATAATGTTTTAAAATATGTGAAATAAATATCAGCTGTTAATGCTAATTACATGACCTCTTATGAAACAGTTCTCAACAGAATAATCTTCGTATCTTATCAATGTACACAAAATGCATCTGATTTCTGGATAGGAATGTTTTTTTTTTTCAGGGGTAAATAAATCATCGATTAACTGTACCTTATTTATTTAAGTTTCACAAGAAATATTATTATAATACAATAACCCTGTACATATAATTCATTAATAGCTACCAGTATGTAGGTAGTCTAAAAGCAATTCTTACTCATCATAGGTATCACGGATGCCTTCTACCCTGGCGGTCCGGGTTCGATTCCCGGCCGGGTAGTGGATTTTTCAGCAACGAAAAATCCCCCGGGTTCAGGACTGGACATCACCCAGGAAAATTAAAGGCTATATTAAAAAGCCTAAATTAAAGTGTGGTGATGACTGCTAGAAAAAAAGAGTAGAGTAGGGTATTCACAATAGATCTATAAAGGTCGCAGTGTTGAGAAGCCGGCAAAAGGCTTATACTACCCCCTTGTAATCTAATCTAATCTAATCTAGGTATCACGGAACAGTTATATCCGGAATAGTGGTTACAGCTCATCATCAGGGTTGTCACAACACAAGTATTTTTTTTCACAACATCCTGGTTCTCTCATCATTAACAATAACGATCTTGAAAAACCGTTATAGACGGAACTAGTAGAAATAGAAATACACAATCAGTCATATCCTGGAAACAAACTGTTAAGCAATTCTTTTTACCAAAGCGGGGACTCCTTTTTAAAATCTGAATTCTGTGTAGGGTAGGGCGAGTCATCTTATGTATGCAGCGCCAAAACTGTTAAGCAATTCTTTTTACCAAAGCGGGGACTCCTTTTTAAAATCTGAATTCTGTGTAGGGTAGGGCGACTCATCTTATGTATGCAGCGCCAAAACTGTTAAGCAATTCTTTTTACCAAAGCGGGGACTCCTTTTTAAAATCTGAATTCTGTGTAGGGTGGGGCGACTCATCTTATGTATGCAGCGCCAAAACGGTAATACAATTCCTTTTACGAATGTGGTGACTACTTGTTTTAAATTTTGAATTCTATGTTTGGTAGGCAAACTCCTTATTATTATTATTCAATTTTGTATAAAACAAAGACGAACTCCAAACTATTAACATCATACTTACGTCATGCAGGAAGATCCTGGTCGGAAACAAACCGTTACTTGCAGGCTGAATCTGTAACACCTTTTCTTGATAAAATCTATATTTTGTTCATTGATTACTTCGGTAGAATTTGAGAAAGCTTTAGCTGTATGACTCACAAGTGTAATGAAATAATTTACAACAAAAACTTTTTTTCTAGCGAAGCGAATTAATTCAAAATTTGAACAATCACCTGTTACGCTATAAGTGCAAAACCTTTTAATTTTCAAGGTTGTAGCTGTAATATTTCCCTGAATATTTTTTTTTAAATAAGTTATATATTAGCTCGAAAGAATTCGTACTAACTTGATATGTATGACTCACAAGTGGAATGAAATAATTTACAACAAAAACTTTTTTTCTAGCGAAGCGAATTAATTCAAAATTTGAACAATCACCTGTTACGCTGAAAGTGCAAAACCTTTTAATTTTCAAGGTTGTAACTGTAATATTTCCGTGAATATATATATATTTTTTAAATAAGTTATATATTAGCTCGAAGGAATTCGTGCTAAGTTGCTATGTATGATTCAGAAGTGGAATGAAAATAATTTACAACAAAAACTTTTTTTTTCTATCTGAATTCTGTGTATGGTAGTGCAACTCACATTATGTATGTAGCGCCAAAAACTGTTAAACAATTCGTTTTACGAATGCGACGACTGTTTTTTTTTAAATGTGAATTCTATGTATGGTAAAAGAGCTCACATTATGTATGCAGAGCTAAAACTGATGAGCAAGTTCCATTACGAATACAGCGATGTGACGGTACAGGGCTCATTTCCGAAACGTCCCAATGCCTCGTTTAGGAGTTAGACCGTAAAGAGTCATTATTAGTGTTACGTAACAGGAAGAGATGGTAACTTACGGTATAGGAAGGGTTGTAACAGAGAGAGATAACAGTTTTACGACGTCGGTCGAGTTGTAACATGAAGAGATGGTAGTTTAAGGCGTCGGTCAAGTTGTAACAGGAAGAGATAGAAGCTTTTTGGTGTCGGTCAAGTTGTAAAGTATCTATTTGCATTACCGACAGACCGAGGACGGCATCCCTGATGATGGATTCAAAATGAATGCTAGCGCCAGATTCAAAATTAGTAAATGGAAGAAGGGGCTAAGTCGAAATTGTATTTTATTTTTTATTTATTAAATTAGTGGGGATATTTGAAAATTCAAAAATAGAGGAAGCCTCAAAATGACGGAAGTTTCAATGTGATGGGGTAGGGTTGGATTTATGAAATATGAATTTTTCAAATTTTGTAGAAATTCTGGAAAGACAATATGATGTATAGGGAGAATATCTTTTATTATTCTGTTATTATGTATGTATGCATCGCTAAAACTGTTAAACAAATGCGGCGAATGCTTTTTAAATTCGTAATTCTGTGTATGGTAGGGCATCTCATATTAGGTATGCAATCCTCAAATGTTCAACAAATCATATTAAGAGTACAGCGATTACTATTTTTATCATTCAAAACTTCAATAAACAAAGACATTGTTTGCTAATATAAGAGTTTCAAATAATTATGAACATCCTAGTTAAAATGTAAGAGATATAAAATAGATAGATAAAATAGAAAACTTGCGGTGAATGTGAATATTACGAGGAACCCAGAAGTCTTAATAATTATATCATGCGATAACAACATGTTACGCAAGGGGGTAACCGTTATACATCACGTGAGAAAGACCAGGATTGACTGTATGTGTCATTTTCTAGATAACAATCTGTACAGTGTTTTCCTAGAGTTGAAACAGTCAAGACGACAGTGAGTCACAACTATCAAAAATTATTTTATACAAGTTTTTTTTTTCTAATGACCCAAATTATTTCAAAATTAGAATATAAGCGTATTATGTTGTTAGAATGAAATCTTTTAAATTTCATACATGTAACTGTTAGGGTTCACATGTTACATATTACAACATAACATAACATAACATACCGTAAACTAACCTCTTTTATTTTCAAAAACTAATGGAAAGTTGAGATGAAACATTGTGTGAAACACTGTGTGAAGACGGAGGTGAAACACTGTGTGAAGACAGAGGAGGATGACAAGAACGGAAAGGATGATATAGGAATGAGATATTTAGAATTACCTTATTATTACTATTATTATTATTATTATTATTATTATTATTATTATTATTATTATTATTATTATTACTACCTGTGTTACGAGTGTGTTGTTCTGTTGTTATCAACTCTTTCTCTCCTTCTTTCTTTTCCGTAAACTAACCTCTTTTATTTTCAAAGACTAATGGAAACTTGAGGTGAAAACACTGTGTGAAGACAGAGGAGGCTGACTTTTCAGCAGGTTCTATATGCATATTCGTTCGCTGGGTAAGTACGAGGTTAAAATACTTAAGGCTCTTTTTCTATTACAAAACTATAATATGATACGCTTCTAGATGGAACTACAGCAAAAACTTAACGTGTACGATTCACAAATGTTGTAAAATAATTTACACCCCCAATCATTAGGTTAATTAACAGTTATGTGTTACCGGTATTTATTTATTTATTTATTTATTTACTTCATATTTGAGGACTGTAATTAGAACTGAACATTCTTTGAACGATGTTTACTAAAAACTTGACACACAGACCTTATTATTATTATAGTGGTGTACACAAGGAATATGAATAATTTACAGGATGTACTTGCAATCAGAAATAGATATGTCTTGGGGGGAGGGGAGGGTAACAACTCACACATACACAAGAAGAATAACCTAAGGCTATACCTTACGAAAAAATACCGTTAAATGCATCATAAGATGCAGGGAGATATATGATGCAAAAGGTTAAAGACTTCGTTTAAGGATATAGTTTTACAGTTAACATACGGAACTAATGAAGTAACTGCTATAGTTATTATAAACCATATAGGGTCTATTTGAAGCATATTATCTTATTCAACAGGATATTACCCCCTGTACATATAAGAGAAAGGTTGACATCTAATTGTTCTCATTGTGTGTGAATATTTCACAGGTGTCAGTTTTTGAGGAAAACTCTTCAAGAATCAGCAAACGTAAGTACATTCTCCTGATCTCAGAGTTTTGAAGTTATATCATGTATTGTGTAGGGAAGGTTTAGAAAAAGCAAAAAAAAGTAACAGACCTCTCCATATGTATTTTTTTTTTTTTTTTTTTTTACGTTTTCAAGAAAGTAAATTATTTTATCGATACGTTACTCCAAATAACCTAGCGTATACTTAAAGTGAGATTTTGTAGCGAATTTCTAAAGAAGGTTTTTTTCTCTATTGAAAGCTCGTTTAAAAAATAATATAAACAAGTATATTTTCTATGTGACTTTTTCTATTCTTAGAGTTTTTTGAAGTTATATCATGTATTGTGTAGGTAAGGTTTAGAAAAATAAAAAAAGTAACAGACCTCTCCATATGTATTTTTATTTTATTTTTATTTTATTTTATTTTATTTTTACGTTTTCAAGAAAGTAAATTATTTTATCGATACGTTACTCCAAATAACATCGCGTATACTTAAAGTGAGATTTTGTAGCGAATTTCTAAAGAAGGGTTTTTTCTCTATTGAAAGCTCGTTTAAATTTTTACGTTTTCAAGAAAGTAAATTATTTTATCGATACGTTACTCCAAATAACCTAGCGTATACTTAAAGTGAGATTTTGTAGCGAATTTCTAAAGAAGGTTTTTTTTTCTCTATTGAAAGCTCGTTTAAATTTTTACGTTTTCAAGAAAGTAAATTATTTTATCGATACGTTACTCCAAATAACCTAGCGTATACTTAAAGTGAGATTTTGTAGCGAATTTCTAAAGAAGGTTTTTTTCTCTATTGAAAGCTCGTTTAAAAAATAATATAAACAAGTATATTTTCTATGTGACTTTTTCTATTCTTAGAGTTTTTTGAAGTTATATCATGTATTGTGTAGGTAAGGTTTAGAAAAATAAAAAAAAAAGTAACAGACCTCTCCATATGTATTTTTATTTTATTTTTATTTTATTTTATTTTATTTTTACGTTTTCAAGAAAGTAAATTATTTTATCGATACGTTACTCCAAATAACATCGCGTATACTTAAAGTGAGATTTTGTAGCGAATTTCTAAAGAAGGTTTTTTTCTCTATTGAAAGCTCGTTTAAATATTTACGTTTTCAAGAAAGTAAATTATTTTATCGATACGTTACTCCAAATAACCTAGCGTATACTTAAAGTGAGATTTTGTAGCGAATTACTAAAGAAGGTTTTTTTTCTCTATTGAAAGCTCGTTTAAAAAATAATATAAACAAGTATATTTTCTATGTGACTTTTTCTATTCTTAGAGTTTTGAAGTTATATCATGTATTGTGTAAGGAAGGTTTAGAAAAATCAAAAAAGTAACACCTCTCCATATGTATTTTATTTTATTTTTATTTTATTTTATTTTATTTTTACGTTTTCAAGAAAGTAAATTATTTTATCGATACGTTACTCCAAATAACACTGCGTATACTTAAAGTGAGATTTTGTAGCGAATTTCTAAAGAAGGTTTTTTTTTCTATTGAAAGCTCGTTTAAAAAATAATATAAACAAGTATATTTTCTATGTGACATTTTCTATTCTTAGAGTTTTGAAGTTATATCATGTATTGTGTAGGGAAGGTTTAGAAAAATCAAAAAAGTAACAGACCTCTCCATATGTATTTTATTTTATTTTTATTTTATTTTATTTTATTTTTACGTTTTCAAGAAAGTAAATTATTTTATCGATACGTTACTCCAAATAACATAGCCTATACTTAAAGTGAGATTTTGTAGCGAATTTCTAAAGAAGGTTTTTTTTTCTCTATTGAAAGCTCGTTTAAAAAATAATATAAACAAGTATATTTTCTATGTGACTTTATCTATTTTAACTTAGCCTACCTCGAGGGAATAAAACTTACTCGTTCGCTTGAATGTTGTAATTCTTAACAGGTTCAAACAGCTCTTAACTTTTTAATTTTAGCAAGTATAATTCGTACATAACATGTAAGACTTGCAGCGAATTTCTAGAAAGGAAACGTGATGTTCTACCTGTAATGTACAAGGCAGACTTTGTCGTTAAACATAAAAGGCCTTTAAAACATGCGTTGATGTAATTCCTTATTCAAGATATAAAAAATCACCTAGCACTGTGTAAATACAGTAGTTTTCACTCAATCCATTCCTTTCCATTCCATTCCATCTAATAACAAGAACCTCTCTCTCTCTCTCTCTCTCTCTCTCTCTCTCTCTCTCACACCCATTGATGTTTTTTAGACGTCTTCAAGTTTTTAAAATCAGAAATCTTCGAAGAATAATTGATACGATGTTTGATCGGAGGTGGAAAGTCTTTTTTTTCTATTGAAAGCTCGTTTAAAAATAATATAAACAAGTATATTTCTATCTGGTTTTGTCTATTTTTATCATAGTCTACCTTGAGGGAATAAAGCTTACTCGTTCGTTTGAATGTTGTAATTCCTAATTAGGTCAAACAATGTTTTATTTGAACGAAATTAAAGTGTCAATAAATAACTAAACATAAGGATATAACTATTATGCTCTGCTTTTTTTTTCTACTGAAAACTCGTTTAAAAATAATATAAACAAGTATATTTTGGAGTCAGGCCAAGATGGCGGCAGAACTGTGCAACGATGTTGAAACAGCTCTCAGTAATTTTGTTAGTGTAACCGAACTAAACAACAAGCCGGGAAAAAACATGAAAGAACTTCTTCTGAAATCGGTGAGTACCATTAGGAAAGCTTTTGAAACTCTTAAGACGAACCTGAACAAGTGCAATGAAGAAAACATTGTGTTAAACAACAAGTTAGGCGAGATGGAATCACAAGCGAAACGGGCAGCCGAGAAGACATGCTGCAACGGCTATAGGAATGGGGCGCCATCTATGAATACGGGACCCAATAGACAGGCGATACCACCTGGCGGCGGGCAGCGCAGACTTTACTCCAACGTCGCTGACTCAGCCGATACAGAAAAGCGCTTCAAACTCATAGTGACTTCAAAAACCGATCAAACGGTGGAGACGATGAAAGAAACTCTGAAAGATAAAGTAAAACCTACAGCAATGAAAATAGGTATCAAAACATTTAAACCAATTACGGACGGCAGGATTCTAATAGAGACTGGTAGTAAGCAAGAAATAGAACAATTGAGTGCCACAATCAACGCAGAATGTAAAGATACACTGGAGTCAAAAGTCCAAAAACTAAGAAATCCCAATATGATCATTTTTAACGTTCCAGAGGACGCTAGCATGGAGAACGTAGAAGAAATCATACTAACACAAAATCCAGAACTACAATTAAACAAAGGAGACATCAGACCTAAGTTTATCCAAAGAACAAAAAGGAACTACAGAAACCTAATAATAGAAGTTGCCTCACAAGTACGCAAGCAGCTACTAAATGCAAAGTTAAAAATGGGATGGCTCATCTGCAACATCGAAGACTACCTGGTAGCCATGAGATGCTTTAAGTGCAGTCGTTTTAACCACAGACACCGCGATTGCAGGGCTACGGAAGAAACATGCCCCCTTTGCGCAGGCAACCATAAGCTGAAGGAATGTAAATCTCCTTCACAAGACTACAAATGCATTAACTGTATTACACACAATAAATACAATAACAATGGAAAATTCAGCGAAGATCATGCGTCTCTTAACAAAGACTGCCCTAGCCTAAATGCAGTCCTTCGGAAATACAGACAAAACACTGACTATTAATGGCTACCCCTAATAACCGTAAAGGAATGCAAGCAACTCTCAAATGTCTGCAATTAAACGTACAACACTCTAGAGCAGCAACCTTAAACTTATTTCAACTAACAACAAAGCAAGAAACAGATATAGTCTTCTTACAGGAGCCATACTTATATTGCAACAAACCGCATGGAATACCCAGCATATATAGAACGTTTTCATATGGATTTGGTAAAAGAAGGGCAGCAATAGTCATCGCAAATCAAGGATTAGGCGCCATAATATTGACTCAACTCTCCGATGAAGATACAACGGTACTCGAAATAACCCAAGGGGTCCACAGCTTTATAGTTATTAGCATGTACCTGGACATCCAAAATGACGTCGAGAATGAATCATTAAAATTAGCCAGGATATTAGAATTTGCTAAAGAAAAAGGCGTAATTGTAGCTATGGACAGCAACTCTAGGTCTACAGTTTGGTTCGACGCTCTAACAAACAGTAGGGGCAGAAAACTGGAAGAGTCTCTGATAAGCAACCAGCTATTTATAATGAACGAAGACAACGGATTTCCTACATTTGAAAGTAATGGACGCAAGAGCAAAATAGACCTCACTTTAGCCAGTGCACGCATTGCAACAATCGTAATCAACTGGGAAAGCAATACTGAAGAAAGTTACTCCGACCATAAACTTATTTCGTTCGATATAGGACCGTCAAAAAGCAAACATGGGGTAGTTTCATTCCAAAGGGCCCGATTCATAGTCAAAGAAGGCGACCTTAATAGATTCAACAACAACTTTATAAAAGAAATAAAAGCACGGCTCCACTGCAAAGAAGAAACAATACAAGAATTAGACAAGGAACTGGCTGTGTTAACATCAAAACAGACCGACATGGAAGATATTTCAAGAACATTTCAGACAATCCTCACAGCAGCATGTGAAAATACCTTCAAAAAGCGCAAAGGAGCTATGAAATCAATAAACCACAAGACAAACCCATGGTGGACCAACGAGTTAACCATCATGAGGAAAAGGACCAACGCCCTAAGAAGAAGGTACCAGAGGACAAGAGGGGACGAAGATTTGAGACAGCAAAGGAAAGCAGGTTACGAAACAGCGAAAAGAGAGTATCAAAACACCATTAAAAGGGAGAAGATACGGCCATGGAAAGAGTATTGCAGCATCACCACGACGACCGACCCTTGGAACGCAGTATATAAGCTCGCTTCAGGCAAGTCAAGAAACAAACCCATGTCTACAACACTAAGGAAAGAGGACGGAACGTATACGGAGAGCCGCCTGGAAACAATTAATTATATAATCGACCATTTCACAGCAAATGACGACGAAGAAAATGACAATGAACACCACAAAGAGTTAAGGACACAATCCAGAATAACTCCTGACACACCAAACGATAAACCATTCACGAAAGAAGAAATCTGCGAAGTACTAGAAAACATGGATGGATCCAAAGCACCCGGAGAGGACGGGATAACAAGCGACATCCTAAAACAGGTGTACAGCTTAACTCCATTATATCTGACGCAAATCTTCAACAAATCCTTGGAAACCGGACACTTTCCCGCAATATGGAAAAGAGCAATGATTATCCTAATTGGGAAACCGGGTAAAGAGAACGACGACACAGCATCGAAATACCGTCCGATAAGCCTAATAAACGTAGCAGCGAAAGTTCTGGAAAAAATACTTATAAACAGAATAATGCATTACCTGTTCTCCACAAATCTTTTAAGCAAGAATCAATTCGGATTCACACCCCAAACTGGAACAGTGGATGCAATCATGGAACTCAAAAAATTTGTAGAAGAGAGTATACACTCAAAACAGTATGTCGCAATGATCACCCTCGATGTTAAAGGAGCTTTTGACGCCGCCTGGTGGCCTAGCATCCTCTGCGCTCTAAAAGAATTTAGATGCCCAAGAAACCTCTTCAACTTAGTTAGAAGCTACCTTAGCGAGAGACATTGCACACTTACAGAAAACAGTATCACAGTGGAAAGACGTATAAGTAAAGGATGCCCACAAGGTTCCTGCTGCGGACCCGGTCTGTGGAATATCCAATATGATTCACTGTTAAAATTAGACTACAAAAACTGCACGAAAGTCATTGCCTTTGCGGACGACATCGTTATTCTAGTCAAAGGAACCAGCATACTAGAAGTAGAAAACAATGCCAATATCGAACTCCGGAAAATATCAACATGGGCAGAAAACAATAAACTATCATTTAACGAGCAGAAATCGAAAGCTATTCTCATAACAAGAAATAGACCAAGAACCGGACCAGACATACAGTTGTACCTAAACAGTAAGAGATTGACACAGGTAGATAGATTGAGGTACCTTGGGGTAATAATTGATAAGAAATTCCGATTTAACCAGCACGTTGATTACATAGCCGAAAAGACAACAAAACTTATACACGCCCTTTCGAAGTCTGCCAAAATCAATTGGGGACTAAGATCAGAAGTAATGAGGACAATCTACAAAGGAGTTGTACTACCTATGGCATCTTATGGAGCCCCTGCATGGATCCAATCACTGACAAGAAAAAAAAATGCTGAAAAACTAAAAAGAGTTCAGCGATTGATAAACATAAAGATAGCCAAGGCATACAGGACAACATCATACGAAGCACTATGTGTGCTTACAGGATTAACCCCAATAATAATATTGCTAACGGAGACTGCTAAATTCTACAACATAACGAAAAAATCGGCAGGAGCTGTTACGCTCGCCGGGGAAGAAACAATTCTGGATACACCTACGAACTATGAGCATTGGCCCCACCCTGCAGAGAAAATAAGTATAACAAAAAAAAAAAAGAACGAAATTATCCAATAAACATTTACACAGATGGCAGCAAGAACGACAACGGAGTAGGATCTGGAATAGTTATATATATAAACAACCAACCTGTCCATCAGTTACAATATAAGCTACACAATAATTGTTCCAACAATCAAGCAGAACAATTCGCCATACTCAAAGCACTGGAAAAGCTAGAAGACATAGACACAAACGGACTAGAAAAATCAGTGGCAATTCACACCGACAGCAGGATAACTCTCGATCTGCTCAGCAACCACAAGAAACATAACGAATTAATCGACAGAATCCGATGCATCACGGCACACCTACAACGGCATAATTGGGTACTCCATTTCACTTGGGTGAAAGCCCACGTCGGAAACATAGGCAACGAAAAGGCAGACTGTCTGGCTAAGCAGGCAGCTGACAGCACTGAAGTAGAAGCAGCTTTCAACAGGACACCTTTAAGCGCGGTCAAAAGAACTCTAAAAGCCAATTGCTTGGAAAGGTGGGAAACAGAGTGGCAAGCTACAACCAAAGGTGCTATAACAAAAGCCTTCTTTCCTACTGTACAATGTAGATTACGGCTAAAAATCACCCTCACACATAACTTCACAGTGTTAACGACAGGACATGGCAAACTTGGCGCATACCTACACCGGTTCCAAATAATTGAAGACCCGACCTGCATCTGCAATAGAAACATTCAAACAACTGACCATATTTTGTTCGAGTGCGAAGTGCTAAAAAATGAAAGAAAAACACTAGAAACAAACATCCTTAGATTAGGGGGACATTGGCCAGCAGATAAAAGAGAACTAGTGAATAAATACTTAAAATATTTTCAGAAATTTGTAAATAGTATTGATTTTGACAGGCTACACAAAATTGTAATCTAGGCTAAGTATTTAATACATAGACTGTAAGGAATACACCAAACATGTAATATTGCGCTATGCAATGGAGCATGTAGCAAATAAAGGATTTAAAAAAAAAAAAAACAAGTATATTTCTATATGGTTTTGTCTATTTTTATCATAGCCTACCTTGAGGGAGTAAAACTTGTTCGTTCGCTTGAATGTTGTAATTCCTAATAGGGTCAAACATTGTTTTATTTGAACGAAATTAAAGTGTCAATAAATAACTAAACATTAGGATATAACTACTATGTTCTTTACTTTTTAATTTTATAAATAATTATAGCTAACGAAACAGGGGTTACATGTTAGCATAGTATAATTCTTACATAGCATAAAAATACGTAAGACTTGCAGCGAATTTCTAGAAGGGAAACGTAATGTTCTACCTGTAATGTACAAGGTAGACTTTGTCGTTAAACATAAAAGGCCTTTAAAACATGCGTTGATGTAATTCCTTATTCAAGATATAAAAAATCACCTAGCACTGTGTAAATACAGTAGTTTTCACTCAATCCATTCCTTTCCATTCCATTCCATCTAATAACAAGAACCTCTCTCTCTCTCTCTCTCTCTCTCTCTCTCTCTCTCTCTCACACCCATTGATGTTTTTTTAGACGTCTTCAAGTTTTTAAAATCAGAAATCTTCGAAGAATAATTGATACGATGTTTGATCGGAGGTGGAAAGTCTTTTTTTTCTATTGAAAGCTCGTTTAAAAATAATATAAACAAGTATATTTCTATCTGGTTTTGTCTATTTTTATCATAGTCTACCTTGAGGGAATAAAGCTTACTCGTTCGCTTGAATGTTGTAATTCCTAATTAGGTCAAACAATGTTTTATTTGAACGAAATTAAAGTGTCAATAAATAACTAAACATAAGGATATAACTATTATGCTCTGCTTTTTTTCTACTGAAAACTCGTTTAAAAATAATATAAACAAGTATATTTCTATATGGTTTTGTCTATTTTTATCATAGCCTACCTTGAGGGAGTAAAACTTATTCGTTCGCTTGAATGTTGTAATTCCTAATAGGGTCAAACATTGTTTTATTTGAACGAAATTAAAGTGTCAATAAATAACTAAACATTAGGATATAACTACTATGTTCTTTACTTTTTAATTTTATAAATAATTATAGCTAACGAAACAGGGGTTACATGTTAGCATAGTATAATTCTTACATAGCATGAAAATACGTAAGACTTGCAGCGAATTTCTAGAAGGGAAACGTAATGTTCTACCTGTATTGTACAACTTTAGATCAAACGATGATGTAACTCATTATTCACAATATAATGACACCTATCACTGTGAAATACATTAGTCGTCACTCCTTCCCTTCCATCTATTAACATGAGCATTATTATTATTATTATTATTATTATTATTATTATTATTATTAATGTTATCATTATTATTGTTATTATTTCAGAGAATGGACTACCGCAATGATAGGGCAGAACAAGACGAAGATGTACGATGTGCATCCGTGAGGTATGTAAATATCTCTCTCTCTCTCTCTCTCTCTCTCTCTCTCTCTCTCTAACTTACGGAGATGAAAACAAGTGTATACACATACTTCTTTATTACAAAACCGTTTTAAATTATCTCAATATTGTTTTATTTTTTTATTTTTTTTTATTTATTTATTTTTTTTTTCCAGATCTGACGCAACAACATTAATTGTTTGAAAACCCTGCCGAAGGACCTAGGCAGGAACATGTTCCTGACTATCCTATACCCAGAGCTCGACCCGATGTGTTAAATCAAATGGATCAATTACCTAGGCCACCAACACCACCAGCACAACACTACATACCCCCACAAATAGCAGTAGATCGCCAACCTCCCCCCTACCCCGCACAGTTCAAATGTGGTTTCTCAAACATACAAGAAAGACTGGAAGACTGTCACAGTTCAATTTATCATACCATAGACTGTAATGGGTTTAGGCATGAAACAATATGTAGGCATGGAGATATTAATAACGATTATATAGCATGGGGAAGATATTGCAACGTCTTGTGCGATGTATATTTAAGCAAAGGGATCTTGGTAAGTTCTATTGTATGTGTCTGTGTGTGTGTGTGTGTGTGTGTCTGTGTGTGTGTGTGTGTGTATGAAATGTGTTTTAAAACTTCCTTGTAGATTTTACAACATAGTGTTGTAGTGTGCAATCTACATACTATATAATCCCTTCTGTTCAAATTTCAGGGCCGAAGACAAATGCTGGATGTACCACAGTTCTGACCTTAATTTGGAGTAAATAAATAAACAGATAATATATATATATATATACATATATCTAATTCCAGAGTAATATGTTATTCTTCTTGTGTACCCTCCCCTCCCCCCAAGACATATCTATTTCTGATTGCAAGTACATCCTGTAAATTATTCATATTCCTTGTGTACACCACTATAATAATAATAAGGTCTGTGTGTAAAGTTTTTAGTAAACATCGTTCAAAGAATGTTCAGTTCTAATTACAGTCCTCAAATATGAAGTAAATAAATAAATAAATAAATAAATACCGGTAACACATAACTGTTAATTAACCTAATGATTGGGGGTGTAAATTATTTTACAACATTTGTGAATCGTACACGTTAAGTTTTTGCTGTAGTTCCATCTAGAAGCGTATCATATTATAGTTTTGTAATAGAAAAAGAGCCTTAAGTATTTTAACCTCGTACTTACCCAGCGAACGAATATGCATATAGAACCTGCTGAAAAGTCAGCCTCCTCTGTCTTCACACAGTGTTTTCACCTCAAGTTTCCATTAGTCTTTGAAAATAAAAGAGGTTAGTTTACGGAAAAGAAAGAAGGAGAGAAAGAGTTGATAACAACAGAACAACACACTCGTAACACAGGTAGTAATAATAATAATAATAATAATAATAATAATAATAATAATAATAATAATAATAATAATAATAATAGTAATAATAAGGTAATTCTAAATATCTCATTCCTATATCATCCTTTCCGTTCTTGTCATCCTCCTCTGTCTTCACACAGTGTTTCACCTCCGTCTTCACACAGTGTTTCACACAATGTTTCATCTCAACTTTCCATTAGTTTTTGAAAATAAAAGAGGTTAGTTTACGGTATGTTATGTTATGTTATGTTGTAATATGTAACATGTGAACCCTAACAGTTACATGTATGAAATTTAAAAGATTTCATTCTAACAACATAATACGCTTATATTCTAATTTTGAAATAATTTGGGTCATTAGAAAAAAAAAAAAACTTGTATAAAATAATTTTTGATAGTTGTGACTCACTGTCGTCTTGACTGTTTCAACTCTAGGAAAACACTGTACAGATTGTTATCTAGAAAATGACACATACAGTCAATCCTGGTCTTTCTCACGTGATGTATAACGGTTACCCCCTTGCGTAACATGTTGTTATCGCATGATATAATTATTAAGACTTCTGGGTTCCTCGTAATATTCACATTCACCGCAAGTTTTCTATTTTATCTATCTATTTTATATCTCTTACATTTTAACTAGGATGTTCATAATTATTTGAAACTCTTATATTAGCAAACAATGTCTTTGTTTATTGAAGTTTTGAATGATAAAAATAGTAATCGCTGTACTCTTAATATGATTTGTTGAACATTTGAGGATTGCATACCTAATATGAGATGCCCTACCATACACAGAATTACGAATTTAAAAAGCATTCGCCGCATTTGTTTAACAGTTTTAGCGATGCATACATACATAATAACAGAATAATAAAAGATATTCTCCCTATACATCATATTGTCTTTCTAGAATTTCTACAAAATTTGAAAAATTCATATTTCATATATCCAACCCTACCCCATCACATTGAAACTTCCGTCATTTTGAGGCTTCCTCTATTTTTGAATTTTCAAATATCCCCACTAATTTAATAAATAAAAAATAAAATACAATTTCGACTTAGCCCCTTCTTCCATTTACTAATTTTGAATCTGGCGCTAGCATTCATTTTGAATCCATCATCAGGGATGCCGTCCTCGGTCTGTCGGTAATGCAAATAGATACTTTACAACTTGACCGACACCAAAAAGCTTCTATCTCTTCCTGTTACAACTTGACCGACGCCTTAAACTACCATCTCTTCATGTTACAACTCGACCGACGTCGTAAAACTGTTATCTCTCTCTGTTACAACCCTTCCTATACCGTAAGTTACCATCTCTTCCTGTTACGTAACACTAATAATGACTCTTTACGGTCTAACTCCTAAACGAGGCATTGGGACGTTTCGGAAATGAGCCCTGTACCGTCACATCGCTGTATTCGTAATGGAACTTGCTCATCAGTTTTAGCTCTGCATACATAATGTGAGCTCTTTTACCATACATAGAATTCACATTTTAAAAAAAACAGTCGTCGCATTCGTAAAACGAATTGTTTAACAGTTTTTGGCGCTACATACATAATGTGAGTTGCACTACCATACACAGAATTCAGATAGAAAAAAAAGTTTTTGTTGTAAATTATTTTCATTCCACTTCTGAATCATACATAGCAACTTAGCACGAATTCCTTCGAGCTAATATATAACTTATTTAAAAAAAAAAAAAATATTCACGGAAATATTACAGTTACAACCTTGAAAATTAAAAGGTTTTGCACTTTCAGCGTAACAGGTGATTGTTCAAATTTTGAATTAATTCGCTTCGCTAGAAAAAAAGTTTTTGTTGTAAATTATTTCATTCCACTTGTGAGTCATACATATCAAGTTAGTACGAATTCTTTCGAGCTAATATATAACTTATTTAAAAATATATATTCAGGGAAATATTACAGCTACAACCTTGAAAATTAAAAGGTTTTGCACTTATAGCGTAACAGGTGATTGTTCAAATTTTGAATTAATTCGCTTCGCTAGAAAAAAAGTTTTTGTTGTAAATTATTTCATTACACTTGTGAGTCATACAGCTAAAGCTTTCTCAAATTCTACCGAAGTAATCAATGAACAAAATATAGATTTTATCAAGAAAAGGTGTTACAGATTCAGCCTGCAAGTAACGGTTTGTTTCCGACCAGGATCTTCCTGCATGACGTAAGTATGATGTTAATAGTTTGGAGTTCGTCTTTGTTTTATACAAAATTGAATAATAATAATAAGGAGTTTGCCTACCAAACATAGAATTCAAAATTTAAAACAAGTAGTCACCACATTCGTAAAAGGAATTGTATTACCGTTTTGGCGCTGCATACATAAGATGAGTCGCCCCACCCTACACAGAATTCAGATTTTAAAAAGGAGTCCCCGCTTTGGTAAAAAGAATTGCTTAACAGTTTTGGCGCTGCATACATAAGATGAGTCGCCCTACCCTACACAGAATTCAGATTTTAAAAAGGAGTCCCCGCTTTGGTAAAAAGAATTGCTTAACAGTTTTGGCGCTGCATACATAAGATGACTCGCCCTACCCTACACAGAATTCAGATTTTAAAAAGGAGTCCCCGCTTTGGTAAAAAGAATTGCTTAACAGTTTGTTTCCAGGATATGACTGATTGTGTATTTCTATTTCTACTAGTTCCGTCTATAACGGTTTTTCAAGATCGTTATTGTTAATGATGAGAGAACCAGGATGTTGTGAAAAAAAATACTTGTGTTGTGACAACCCTGATGATGAGCTGTAACCACTATTCCGGATATAACTGTTCCGTGATACCTATGATGAGTAAGAATTGCTTTTAGACTACCTACATACTGGTAGCTATTAATGAATTATATGTACAGGGTTATTGTATTATAATAATATTTCTTGTGAAACTTAAATAAATAAGGTACAGTTAATCGATGATTTATTTACCCCTGAAAAAAAAAACCATTCCTATCCAGAAATCAGATGCATTTTGTGTACATTGATAAGATACGAAGATTATTCTGTTGAGAACTGTTTCATAAGTGGTCATGTAATTAGCATTAACAGCTGATATTTATTTCACATATTTTAAAACATTATTCATTTACGTATAATACCTACATCTTTGACATTTTAAAGGTTTAATTCTTACACTCTAACGGGTGAATGTTTAAAATTTGAAGGAAATAGGACAACTGGAAAAAAAAGTTATGATATAAATTATTTTTCACAAGTTGTGATTCATAACACAAAGTTACGGTAATATTCTGTAGAGCTAATATGTCATTTTTTTAAATAATATTTAGTGAAGGATAATAGTTACAGCTTTGATTTTTTAAAGGTTTAATTCTTACATTCTAACAGGCGAATGTTCAAAATTTGAAGGAAATCGGACGATTGGAAAAAAAGTTTTGATATAAATTATTTTTCCACAGTTGTGATTCATAAGTATAGAGTTCTAGCGAAAGTAATCATTGAACAAAATATAGATTGTTATCTGTAAGTGTTACAGATTCAACCTGTTGCTAACGGTTAACTACGTAACACGATCTTCTTGTATGACGACCTCAGTGCTCAAGGTAATATTACGATGCATTGCAAGTTATCAATGTTTATAACTCAAAGAAGAAAAAAATATACATATCGCTTACATTTAACTATGATGTTAATAATAATAATTTGGAACTCTTCTATTTAGCAAGCAATGTCTTATTTATAGAAATTTGAATAATAAACAAAGTAATCGTTGTATTCGTAATGGAACATGCTTATCAGTTTTTAGCGCTGCATACATAATGTGAGCTCCCCTACCATACATAGAATTCACATTTTAAAAAGCAGTCGCCGCATTCGTAAAACGAATTGTTTAACAGTTTTTGGCACTGCATCCTTAAAAATAAGCTGACCTACCGTACACAAAATTCAGAATTTAAAAATTAGGCGCAACTATATAATATTCAAACTTCCACTATTTTTATATTTTCAAATATCATGCTATTTTTTAAAAATAAAATTTCGACTTAGATCGCTCTTGCATTAAATACAAAATTTCGACTTAGCACACTCTTGCATTTTCGAATTTTGAATTTCGCGCTAGCCGCCATCTTGGTAGCCATTTGGAATTTTCAAATATCCCACCATAAAATTTCGACTTAGCTCACTATTGCATTAATATACAATTTCGACTTAGCACACTCTTGCATGTTTTAAATGTTGAATTTCGCGCTAGCCGCCATTTTCTATTTTAAAATATCCCGCCATAAAATTTCGACTTAGCTCACTTTTGCATTAAATACAGGAATAGCATAGTGTATAAGGACCTAACTACATTGTTCGAATCGACTCCCATGACGTTCCGGATCAAAGGGCCTAACTAGATCGGATCAAACGACCTAACTATGCGTCAGGATGAATCGGGAATAGCATAGTGTATAAGGGCATAACTACATTGTTCGAATCGACTCCCATGACATCACAGGACGTCCAGGATCAAAGGGCAT
Organism: Ectobius pallidus; assembly: GCA_964059195.1. NCBI lineage: Eukaryota > Metazoa > Arthropoda > Insecta > Blattodea > Ectobiidae > Ectobius > Ectobius pallidus. The sequence goes on along the minus strand of CAXKWD010000010.1, from coordinate 23,209,558 downwards.
AACTAATTCGGATCAAACGGCCTAACTATGCGTCAGGATGAATCGGGAATAGCATAGTGTATAAGGGCGTAACTACATTGTTCGAATCGACTCCCGTGACGTCATATGACAAAAGGGCCTAACTAGGCGTCTGGAAGAGGCGTCGGTGGTCCATACCTGCTCCATTACTACTCACGTTAGATTCGATCTAACACGGGAGTGATGGTGGGATTGTTCGAATCGACTCCCATGACGTTCCGGATCAAAGGGCCTAACTAGATCGGATCAAACGGCCTAACTATGCGTCAGGATGAATCGGGAATAGCTTAGTGTATAAGGGCGTAATTACATTATTCGAATCGACTACCATGACGTTCCGGATCAAAGGGCCTAACTAGATCGGATCAAACGGCCTAACTATGCGTCAGGATGAATCGGGAATAGCTTAGTGTATAAGGGCGTAATTACATTATTCGAATCGACTACCATGACGTTCCGGATCAAAGAGCCTAACTAGATCGGATCAAACGGCCTAACTATGCGTCAGGATGAATCGGGAATAGCTTAGTGTATAAGGGTGTAATTACATTATTCGAATCGACTACCATGACGTCCCGGATCAAAGGGCCTAACTTGATCGGATCAAACGGCCTAACTATGCGTCAGGATGAATCGGGAATAGCTTAGTGTATAAGGGCATAACTACATTGTTCGAATCGACTACCATGACAACACAGGACGTCCTGGATCAAAGGGCATAAGTATAGAGACTGTTCCTGTTGCGTAACTGACCATAGGGCCTAAATCCTAAACAAGGAGTCTGGATGAATCGGGAATAGCACAGTGCCAAAGGGCGTAATTGCATTGTTTGAATCGACTCCCGTGACGTCACTGGACAAAAGGGCCTAACTAGGCGTCTGGAATAGGCGTCGCCGCCATCTTGAAAACCGCCATATCTATTCCTATACTACTCTGGCACTTAGTAATGTAAATAAAAGATTTATAACAACTAGCCGTTGAATATTGATATTATATTGTGTATTCTATGGATACGAAGACTACCGATATTTACATAAGCCTATACTTTAATGTGAGTATTTTTCATATTTGTTCCTGTGCAGCAATATACCTAATGTAATTCCTGGCAGATAGATTTCATATTGACTTTTCATTCATTCATAACCTTTAAGGCTGCTTTAAACTTGAAACAGACTTATCAGCGAATCGTAGGCCTATTGCATCACTATTATTATTGCCAGCGCAATTTGTTTTTGGAGTTTAACTCGGAGATCTATTACAAAAGTAACTTTTCTGCATGGGCCTATCATAATTGCGTTTATCACTGATTAAAAAAATCATACTGGCACTTTTTGAAGTGAAACTTCTTTAGCCGCGCTAGGAGTAAATCGAGAGATAACCCAAACTTGCGTTACGGACAAAATAGTCACGAAATTGTTAAGCTCAAAATCGTCACGAAATTGTTACGCTCAAAATCGTCACGAAATTAGTGGGGCTGTGACGGAACGGACTGCACAGAAAACAAACAACTCAATGATTAGGCTTATCCAAAATTTTAAAAACCCGAAAATCGAAAATTTAAAAAAAAATCTAAAAATCCAAAATTAAAAAATCCAAAAATTAAAAAAATTAAAAATTACGAGAGCGCACGGGGGAAAGGTTTCAGGCATTGAATGGGGGCTATTACTGCTTCGAACTAGTGGCGTGGTGAAATACAAAATTAAAAAATCCAAAAATGAAACAAGTTTCACTGTCGCGTGGCGTTTCACGCACACTTTGTTTATATCAGTTTACCACTTTACAGAGGTCAGTTTTATACGCGACTTCTTGAATTAAAACCAGGAAAGAAGTTAAAACCACCTTGATTTAAACTTCAACTTTTTTCGCGGATTAGGAAATTGTATTTTGCACTATTATTTTATTTTACCGAGTTTTATTTATTTACTTATTTATTTATTTATTACAGCTGTGCTAACAATACATTTATAACCGCGGGACAAGAAAAATCTATTTCTACCAGAAGCATAAGATTAAAAATAAAAGAAAGAAATTAGTAGAATCAGTTCTAGAGGTAGGCTCAAATTATTACAGTACAGTTTCAAATGAACGGCTATGGAGATAAGAAATAGTATTAATAGCATTTAGGCTATATGAAGTATTTAAAACTTTTTTCAGAGGGGAGACATTCCATCTGACCTGTTTAAAACTGTAAAACTGGGTATAATAAAGTAACAAAACCTTGAGCAGACTCTTTACAAATTGTGCGATCTATAGACTAGTAAGTCTTACAATGCCCAAAACCTTAACCATAAGCAGCAATAAATAATATTTCTCTTTCATGCAGCCCTACCATGGTTCTGGTTTATAACACAGATATTCTTTGCTTTCTGTATTTTCAAGATCTCCGCCAGCCCATAAAATAATTTCTACTTTCCCTAAAGTATCGGGCCTTCAACTAATTTTGTCGTAAAAACTATAACTCCTCTTCGTGCCAGTAAATAGGCATTGCCGGTGAAAAATCTCTTTTGTGCAAAGAATGAAATTTTACAGGAGTGGTAAGAAACTGTATTTGAAGTTATTTTTTGCAACAGTTTACTTTAACGTGTAATTACATGTACATTTATAAAATTTCTGTGATGTAATTGTGTATTACTTAAAATAGTGTTGACTTTGTATTATTTTTCATGCATAAAAGATATTGTTTTCCCTCCACGAAAGTGACACTTAGGAGATTTTGTTCGATGAAATGTTAACAACTCTGATTTTAAAACATATTTATTATAAAGAAAAATATAATGTAGAATTAACTTATACAGTAATATATACTTTATTTAGGCTATTTAATCATTACTCTTACTCAGTCTACAAACAGTGTCTCACAGCATTGTCAACAACAACATCACAAAATCGATGATTATATCTTTCAGATTAACAAGAACTTAAACACTATCACATAATATGTTATGTTATGTGTGAATAACATAATTAGTAATACAAAAACATTGTTGTTTTCATTAGATTTCTAATGTCCAATCTAACACAAGCAAAATATAGGCCTATATAGTCTACAATATAATCAGATACGTAACTGTAGGCTATGAATATTAAATATAGTGATAAAAAGGGTACAATCGTTAATAAAATAGGCTACTTAGCATGGCTGTGGTGTTATGAGGTTTATGTATGAAAAATTTCAAATCCTCAGTCGTAATTTTCTTATAATCCAGACAGAGGTCAGAGAATCTAGTTATTAAATAACTGTATGGCAGAATTTTGACAGTTTTATGAATAAATCATAATCTGATCAGTATATATTACGTGCAAGTTCAACACCCTCGCGTTCCAATAGGCCTACAAGAAATCTGGTACGCTCCCCCGCATCCAACTTTCCAAAAAAAAAAAAAAAGGTTTCAGCCTAAAATAGCATCTTGAAAGTATATATATATATATATATATATATATATATATATATATGTAGGTCTATATTTTTTCTTTAAATAATCTAATATTAATATTTCATAACACACTGTTTAATATTAAATACTAGGGCTGAAAGTCGATTAAAATTACTAATCGAGTTAACGCTTCACTTTAATCGATTAATCGACTGATTAATCGACAAACAGGTCGATATTTTAAACGAAACCAAAGTGTACATTAATATTGTTTTACACGTTTAATAACTACTACACTACACATAATCAGAAGAAATCCTGAATTAATTAATATCATTATTAGTTAACTATTTAAACAATTTATACAAAACTTACATTTCCGGTTACTTTTTCAGCCAAGACTTGAGACACACGACTTTGTTGACTATTCTGCCCTTCAGGTTTCTGAATAACGGGAATTGTTTGGACACTATAGGCTGAATGACACATGATGTAACAAGGCTGGAGAAGTGAGAGAAAGGAGTTTGGTCATTTGACCCATTTCTCGAGAAACGTTTTTCAGAATTCGACTAAACCGATTATTCGGAAAATGTAATTGATCGACGATTAAATGTTTAATCGATTAATCGAGCCGATTAGTTGATTAATCGGTACAGCCCTATTAAATACGAAATAGAATTGTAACATATAACAGTTATAAGTATTGATGCTTCGTTATATTGCAAATTCTTTTAAAAGAATTGTGTTGAAAACTGAGAGGTTCGAATGTTTTCAAAAGATCCATAAAACTGAATGACTGACCTGATTTATTGCTTATTGGGAATTTCCTGGAGGAAATCTTTCCTGACCTTCCTTTAATTCTGTCCTGTCGTCACATTGACAACTCCGGTTTGTCCCTGAAGTTTGTATTGTCTCGAATCCTAGTTTAGCCTTGGACTGCCCCGGCTAGCGATTCCGCGGTGCCATTGAATAGCGATCGCTGGTTCGCTGCATTCACAATGGAGCATTTATAAAACATTTTTTTCAAGTAGCAAGACTGCAAGAGTCTTGCGGCTCGGTCTTGTTCTTGCCGGAGTCTTGCAGGCTTGGTCTTGGTCTTGGTCTTGGTCTCGTTCTTGCATGCTCGGTCTTGGTCTTGATCTTGCTAACGCAGATGCAGTCTTGGCCTTGGTCTCATTCTTGCATTTTATGCAAGACCAAGACCAAGACTGCAAGACCAAGACCGGTCTCGCTCATCACTATTTGTTTCTTCTATTGTGTATTTATTCAGTATTTTTAAATTAATGAAGTCAGTGGTTTATTTTATCACTGATGTGCCTATTGTAGCAGAAATAGGTATCTATCTACTTTTATAAATTAATTTTCTGAAAAATATATCTCAGTAACTTCCATCATTCTTGCAATGGCCTCTTGATTTATAAGCACCCAATATTTATACGAAGTTTCTAAACCGAAGAAGAAGAAGTGGATACAAAATTAAGCTAAAATGGCATTGTGATTTGCTGTTCGCATGCTTCAGGAAATTCATAGCTTGGTCAGTAGTCGTCTCGGATCATATCCCATACGCATAGAGGGGCTGTCTTTATTGTCAGTATTTCTTCTTGAGGATTCTACCCAATTACATTCCTTTTAGGTTTACGTGCTACGACTGTAGACTAGGATTTCTTACCGTAATTTCCTTCTACATTAGTCATTGTTTCACTGGAAGCGATGGTAGACTTGCAATCAATGTCTTTTTTTTTACACGTCTATACCACTATCTCTACGAATAGCACAATTGATCTTCCCGGACATAGGTTTGGAAGTGTTAAGAGTTTCTTGAGTAATCTGTTGTAGGTGAGTTCCAGTCATAAAAACGCCAAGTTGTTTTAGGAGCTACATATTCTTAGTATATATTTTTGACAGGTTTTGTTTTGAATGTCTGCTCATGCTAAAACCCCGTTTGCACTCAGCTGAATTGTATGATGTGAGTTTTGTGTAGTTCATTAGCTCATTTAGTTCTTCGGGGACATGACGACTGGTAGTCTCGATAAGCATTTTTAACCTTAAACGTGTTTCCTATTACAGAGATGTTCTGTCTTTTCTTCGCCATACTCCAGGGGTAAATCGGAGGTCCACTTATCACATTTCATTCATGAGTACTTCCTACTCTCATCAGTTTTACAGTCAGGTGCTGCTGACGTAGATTCATGGCTAAGAAGTCTCTTCTTCAGGTTGTATGCAACACTAGACACTTGACGGTTAATGGCATGGAACACAACTCTTCATTCTTCATGTTATTTTGGCTTCTAGAGCTCGCGTTCCTGGCTTCTCTTTGGGAGATTCATTGAAGTGAATGCATCGCTTAATCAGTTTTTTTTTTTGCATATAATAATTATATTATTGAAGAATGTATATTCTGTAAGTTTAAAAAAAAATTAGACTATTCTACTGAAAGTTACACATTATGGTCAAAACCAATAACTGTCTGGATGAAAATATTTTGACACTAAGGTATCGTTAGCTGGGAAGGTATTTTGATGTCAAAATAGTTTGTTTTAAAATTTCAGATCAGTGCCGGAGCTCCGCTCCACCTTCAAACACACCGCCGCAGCGTAGTGGATGAACAGTCTAGGAGTAGGCCTACCGCGCTTATTAGGAACAATACAGCCACCCTCTGTGTCTTTTACAGAAATTGAAAAAAAAAATTAACATACTGTATTTTAGAAAATTTCGTCCAAGCGTTTTGTTTTGGTGAGAAAATTGCATTGCCTGACTGTAAGAACTCCGTCTTTCTTCAGTTGAAACTTGCACTCAGAGATGAAGATCCAGCACCATTTTCACGAGAAAAAAAACAAAAACAAAAATATATCCATAATGAAAATCCTTATCCGCTCACACACGCACCAAGAACTAAAATGGGATTTTTTTCTCAACATTATGATGCCCATAGCTCTTATTAATTTCTATATCACCACATTTCGTAAAGGCAGTCGGCTTTGGTTATGAAGTAGATAGAAAGTGAACGGAAAGCGTAAAGTATGAAACAAGGTAGCGGACATTATCGGAAGAAATCATAATAATTAATAACACATACGGTAAGTATTGAGAGGTGGGTTGGTGAATATACCGGGGATCCAGAGCTTTTTAATGAAAGTTTTGGAGAGAAAGCTCTATGAGTTTATTTCACTGTCCAACTTGCTGAAGCAAGTACGAAGAACATAATCTGTAAGTGACATGACACAGTAATTTATTGGTGGTGATTTTATCTTTCGGTTTTCGTTGTTGTATTGAAGTAAACTTCTGCCAGGAATTCCATGTGGGGAAAAAAAATTAATTATACGTGCGTGGAAGTGGAACGTAGTTTCGCAGGAGCTGAAGTTGCAGGCCCACAAAAAACTGATGTCGAACTCAAACATATTGTTGCAAGTCAAGCGGGAATCTTCGGAAATCTTCCGAAATACAACAGACTGCATAGTGTTAGATTAAAGTTGATGTGGCCCCAGCGAAGAGTCCAAGGCTGGCGGTCAAGCAGAACAGGAACCAAGTACCGATGAGGCGACCGTCAGACAATTGAAGCGTCCCAACAAACTGCAAACAGAAATCGGCGGCAGTAACAAGTTCAAAAATATCAACCCCCCAAAATATCCCCCGAAATCAAAATAAAAAAATCGGTAGCTATAATTAGACATTACTTAAAATATAACAACTAACAACGTGGAATTTCATAATGGTGTTAAGTATTGCAGTTCAGGACGTACAATTGTAAACACCTGAAAGCATTTAGATCTAACTTACAAAATTTTAATTTTTCCCAACAGTGCATCAAGAACTAAATGACAAGGGGTGAAACAACAATAGACTAGCTCTTTTAATAGTAGACCACTTATTTGTTTGTTTAATCTCATCGAAGGAAAATGTGATAAAAAATTAACTATTAATTGTATTGGGTGTTTTAATTTACCGTAGCGTAGTGGTCGAGGCGCTGCGCTACAAACCGGAAGGTCGTGGGTTCGAGTTTTTTAATTGGACAAATCCTTCTGGTGGTACTATGACCCTGAGGTCGACTCCCCTCTAATAGAAATGAGTACCAGGAGCAATCCTGGGGGTAAAGGCAGCCGGTGCGTAAGGCTGACAACCTTACCACCTTGTCTAAAATGTCTAAAATCTGGGGACCTCAACTTCCTGAAACCCTCTGGGCTTCTATGGCCTGTAATGGAGATCACTTTACTTTATTTTAATTTAGCTTGCCCCAATGAAAATATTAACTTATAGTGAATTAAAATCAAAGTGGAAGTCGGGGAAGAAAGTAACTAAACAAGTGGCGAGTACCAAGCCCGTTACTGAACTATAAATGAAGTGACATGACACAGTAATTTATTGGTGATGGTTTTATCTTTCTGCCAGTAATGCCATGTGGAAAAAATGATATCAGTTCATGAAAGCGGAACGAAGTTAAGCAGGCGGTAGCTGAACCTGCATGCACTCAAAAACTGATGTCGGACCTAAACATATTGCTGCAAGTCAAGCAGGAATCTGCTTGAAATACGTCAGACTGCGTAGTGTCAGGTTAAAGTTGATGTGACCCTAGGGAAGCATCTAAGGCTGGCGATCAAGTAGAACAGGAACAAAGTAAATAGAATCGATGAGGCGACCATCAGAACAGTGAAGCGTCCCTTCAAACTGAAAACAGAAATCAGCGGCAGTAACAAGTTCAAAAATAAACAAAACCCCCAAAATATCCCCAAATAAAATATTAAAAAATGTTAACTATAAGTACACATTTCTTAAGACAGTTCAATTATTTTTTCAAAGCAATGCAAAGATATAATGTGGGCTGGGTCTAGCAATATATAGAGATATACACACAATACAACTAACAACTTGAAATCTCATAATGGTGAGCTCTACAAAATTTTAATTTTTCCCAACATTGCATCAAGTATTCCAAAACAGGGTGCTTAGGAAAATATTTGGGCGCCAGAGGAATGAAAATGGGGGCTGGAGAAAACTGCATAACGACGAGCTTCATGACCAGTTACAGTAAGAGTAATTAAATCATGTGATGGTTAAACATTTATCATATTTTAAGACTGGCTATTTTACACTATGTATTTTAATGACAATCATTCAGCTCAATGACGAAATTATACTAGAAGAATTATATGCATTAAGTAAACCTATTCTTTTATATGTAATTATACTTAATAAACTTACATGTAACTGATATTGGCAGAGTGTATTTTTTTCTGGAACATCTACTAATGGCAATCGAAATTGAGGGTATAAGGTGGTACTAATAAAACAAAATATCTACTGAGTGAAGTTCTCTTAACAAATAATAATAATAATAATATTAATAATAATAATAATAAAATAGACCAGACCACAACCCATCGTCATCTTGTATACATGTACTGATTGCTTCTGATTTGTTGCCATTGTACCATGTTGTAAATATTCACCCTTCGCTAATTCATCACTCACATCATCATCTACATATACGGAAGTCTCAAAACCAAGGCTACACTACACTATCTGTATTCTCCCCAGTAGTGTAGCCTCCGGCTGTGGGACTCTGGGTCAGCTATGGTCAAATTATATATATATATATGTATATATATATATGTATATATGTATATATGTATATATATGTATATATGTATGTATATATATATATACACCAGTAATTACTTTGAATTCATGGTTGGCCGTTTGCTCAGTGACCGTGTCAGGTCTGAAATTGTTTTTACGTCAGCCAGTTTCATGCAAACTCGTTCATTTTTAAGTGAAATCTGCCCAATCTCGTTTGTAAGTGATTCTACCGTCTAGAAAAAATTCCATTCGATTGAGCGTGTAGAGAAACATAAAGAGACAGCCCACTTGAACTAAACTGAATATTGATACACTTTTCCTCCCTTTCCCCTATAACCATTTTCCATCATTGCTACTCTTAGGAATTCTTCAGATATAGAATTCTAATCAAAACGAAGTTAGAACCAACGCACTATTTTTTTTTTAATTTCTTTGGCGAATTTTAGTTTGCCTGAACTATTTAATCTATGCAAACATATAACAAGACTGGATGCTTTGTTGTCTAATTATTAGCATTGGTATATGACACAACTTTTTGCTCTTTCAACCTTTTTAGCTTTAAAATGTGAATTATTCATAAGTCATGACCACTAATTCCGTGTTTCCAACAGCTGATCATGTCACCATTCCAGCATTGGAGAAGCCAGTGGGGCCATAGTGGCCGCGATCCCCTCTCTTAGAGTTTCTTTTGCATTGATTTGACTTTTTTACTTTTTATTCGTCGGAAATAATTGCGGAATAAGATAACGTTCAAATATAATTAAATAGAAAACAAAAATAAAAACATTTATGTACTTAACAGTATTTTAACCTGAAGAACTGAAAACGCAAGTTGAATATTATATTTTATAATATATATTACTAGCTTAAAAGGCCCGGCGTCGCTCGGGTTTTGTATTTTGTAAATGCGAAAATAACTTATGAAGGACTTTCGATTTTCAAACTCTAGGTCTCTAAGGTCTTTATATAGGTATTTAGAATTTGAAATGGGGAAGAACGACTTATCACACACAAACTATTCCCTCAGAAAACGCTAGATAGGCTACAGCTTATTATAGCTTATAGCAGATCCCCGCGGCTTCGCCCACAATAATTAATCGGAAGATTATAAATTAAGAGCAAAATAATTAAACTATTATATCTACTAACACTTTGCACACGTAACATTCATAGGTCTAAACTAAACGAATGATAGGCTAATCAATGAAACAACTGTAAATCCGGCTTTGAAGTGAATTCCACGATTAGAAAGCGCAGCATGGGAAAAAAAACCTCAGATTCGAGTTCCCTGGCCTAAAAAAAAAAACCTGCATAATGTTTGTCCATTTAGGCCTATATTTATTATTCTTCTTCCGTCTAGGGAGAAAATTTCATCTGTCTGCGTGCCTTGACATTATAAACAAATGATTCGGCCATGGCTGGCTTATAAAATTCAAACGATCGCGATGCTTTTATTTCCAAGGTATGACGAAAGTAGGCAAAACCATCTGCAATTGATTTGACAACTGAAAACTGATGTTTCGAAAGCGCAAGAAATGTATGTCTCAATCCCGTTTTCACTCATAACTCGCGAACGAAAGCTAAAATTAAAAATGTAGCATACCTTTGCCTTTGTATTCAACAACTTCCCAAAGTTTCATGGTGATCGGATGAATGGCATAGTAATGCATAAAGGACAGACACACATACATTCATTTTTATGTAGGCTATATAGAAGATCTATATAGATTACCCGTCGAGCGTTACTGCAATCTCAGAAGATTATGAGAATTGAAATCGATTAAACTCACGATGAAAAAAATGTGTGTAAATGTATTTGACAGACAGACAGGCATATATTTGTTTTTATTTATATAGATGAAGAATGGAATAAGCCTACTGAGTCCGTAGTTTCTATATTCATTTGTCCAGACTTATAATTCCGTTACATTTCAGGCAGATTTAACGACCCTACATAAGAGATTTTAATTATGATTACATATAGAAATGTTGTAGCCAGGACCCCGAACTAAGCAACTTCCCCGGAATTTTCTGTCAACTATCTTTCATAAGATGCATATTCCATGTTAAATAAATGTTTAACATTACCTTATCAACTTCTGTAGTGTTTACAATATCAGGAGATATCCATTGCCTTCCATAGCGATCGCGATGCTATTGTTTCCAAAGTATGACAAAAATAGACAAAGCCTTCTGCAATTGATTTGACAACTGAAATGAATAACTGAAAACTGATGTTTCGAAAGCGTAAAAAATGCACGTTTTCTTGCCGTTTTTCACTCATAACTCGCGAACGAAGGCTAAAATTAAAAATGTAGTATGACAGAAACCTTCCCGGGAATGTACCCAACAACTTTCCAACGTTTCACGGCGATCGGATGAATGGTGTAGTAATGCATAAAGGACACACACACACACACACATACATTCATTTTTATATATATAGATTATGTATTATATTATATTTTATATGACAACCCACAAGACAGCAGTTCTGAGAGTTCCTTATCTATACATACGTATCCACATATCCACAAACACACATTTCATTTTATATATTAGATTTTCGAAATTACATTATTTTAGAAATATTTTAATTAATTAAGCATCATGCTTTTACTCCTTCAGTAATAATTTGTACTGAAAAATAAGTCTAAAACAACTTTTATTTCAGGAGTTTATTTTCAACGTAAACATTAAAACTTGAAACATAACATCTCCAAGTAATGTTATTTTGAATCTCCTGGATTTAAATTAAATAGCTGAACCTGTTTCTTTGATGAAGATACATCTAGATGGAAAACTAGTGTGGTGACATTTTACCGCTGAAGAAGAGACGGAGCACTCACTGATGTTAAAAATATTACTAATCTCAGCCCACCAGAGAACAAAGGAATTGCATTTTATTATGCCTTTTATATTAATTAATCGACTTAAGCTTCGGAAGCTCAGCACAACAATATACCCTACACCGACAATAATTATCCCGGACTGACAGTGGATGAAGCTTCTGAAGCTGAACACAACAATATACCCCCTATAGCTCCTCCCGATGCTGATATACGGCGTGCAGGTGTGGGAAGAATCTATCTTCAAAAGAAGGAACATGATGAAATATCAGCGAGTACAAAGACTGATAAACATAAAAATTTCCAAAGCTTATAGAACTGTGTCATATGAGGCATCATGTGTTCTAGCGGCTGTAAAGCCTATAAATATAAAAATTCAAGAAATATTAGAGGTAAGTTATATAAAGCCACAAATAACATCAGTGGAAATGAAACACCAATATTAACTGAAGAAGCCCCTAAACTGAGTGAGTGGCCCCATCCGGCAGATAGAGTGAGTGTTCAAGAGGGAAAAGAAAATGCAATATACAACTTAGACATCTATACTGATGGGAGCAAGCTAAATGGAAAAGTCGAAGCAGCAGCAGTTATCATACAAAATGGAGAACCGATCAAAAAACTTAAGTACAAACTCAGTGATCACTGCTCCAATAATCAAGCGGAGCAGATAGCAATTTTAGAGGCTCTCAGAGAAAAGTAGACAACAGGGTATTAACGGTCGGGGAGAAACTAGCGGTAGTGTGCACTGATAGTCAGATTACAGTGGATCTTCTCAAAAACAGCCAAATCAGAAGCAAAATAATAGAAGAAATAAAGGCTAACATCAAGTATCTAGAGAACCACCGATGGACTATACACATAAAATGGGTTAAGGCACACGTGGGGTTATATGGAAACGAAATAGCGGATCAACTGGCTAATGAAGCTGCGATGGAAGAAGGCAGGGAGATCAGCTACACCAAGATCCCCAGAACCCATATAAGCAAGGAAGCAGAGGAGAGAGGACTTAGAATGTGGCAAAACCAGTGGGAGAGGACAACAAATGGAAATGTCAGCAAAATGTTTTTTTCCTTTAGTGCAGGAACGATTAAAGCTAAGGATCCCACTCAATGGACAAACTACTGCCATCCTAACTGGGCATGGGGAGACCAGGGACTACTACAACAGGTTTAAAATAATGGAATGTCCAATGTGTAAGTGTGAACAACAAAATCAAACTGTGAATCATTTAATATATGAGTGTCCACTCCTGAATAATGAACGAATAACACTAAAACAAAACATAAGACTAAGCGGTGGACAGTGGCCAGCAACGCCTGATGATTTAGTTAGGAACTACTTAAAGGAGTTTTTAAAATTTATTAAAAAAATAGATTTTGAAAAACTTAAAAAAAAGTATTCTTTGTACATAGAGAATAGAAAAATTTGTTAACTTGTTATAAATAAGACTAAGAATTGCATGTAGTGTTACGTGAGTAACTGAGCATGCAGTATTAATAATAAAAAAAATACCCTATAGCGTATAAATGATTCATTGATTTCTTGTGAACTATTTCAAATTAGCACTTACATAAAGTTAAAGACAAAAAGTTCGATATTGGATTATTTAAATTTTTGTGTAATATGTAAGATCGACAAATTTCTGAACAGGACTAAAAGTCTAGGAGAGAAGAGTTTTAGTCTATTGAGCAATTTGGAGGAATCATCATTCTTTTTTAATTCTCCCCGGCACCCACGGACATCCTCTTTTTTGGGGGGGAATATTCTATATGTTGAGTAATAGCAAGCTTTCCTTTATGTCGGCCCTTCTTTCCTTGTTCTGGATCCTGCATTCCAGTCGGCACCACCAGAGTCAGCTGGAGTCGCTGTCGCACTCTTTCGGGAAGAGTTTCCACTGTTAACTTTATAAGCTATCACATGACTTATAGTTAATATTTAACAACATTAACATTAATAATATTAAATTATAACAATATTAATATAGCCTGTTACAGCAAGATTTGTGTGACATCGTTTCGACGTGAACTGGATTCTGGAATTCATAACTGAGTTTCTCCAAAAGGAGTTCAATTATAAACCACTAAGAGAAACTCTATACCGCTGGATACTTGTACAAGATATACTCCTTCAAATATAATTTGTACTGAGAAATAAGCAATTGCAGGTTTTGTTTTCAATGTGTGCATTAATACTTGAAGCACGACATCTATTTCGAATCCTCTTGGATTTAGACGAAAGAGCTGAACTGGATCCTCTAATTCATAATTGACTACCTCTAGACCAGTAAGATAATTCTATGCCGCCGAAACTAATTTATTTTACAGTGAGTCCCACGCAAGAGTTGGCCGATCATGCGTCGCGGCGACCCGTGCTCTAACTCCCGAGCGATTGGGTGAAATATCTACGCTAATAAAGCCGCTAATGCTGTAATGGTTCAGGTTCTCACACTTACAGTTTATATTACAAAGAAAATAACCATGTATTTCATCACAAGAGATATTAGAAATGTCCTCTCTTTGCATCCATACTACACTGCCATCCTTTCAGGAAATTTTCTTTCACGCACATAAGTTTATCTTCCGAGATAGAGTTCATTTCTCTTGTGATATTGTCTTTAAGTTCTTTTAATGTATGGGAAATTGACCTATACACTTTATTTTTCAAGTTTTCCGACACATAATAGTCACATACTGTTAGAAAAACTTAAAGACAACATCACAAGAGAAATTAACTCGGAAGCTGAACTTATGTGCGTGAAAGAAAATTTCCTGAAAAGATGCCAGTGTTGTGTGGATGCAAGAGGAGGACGTTTCCAACACTTCTTGTGATGAGATACGTGGTTATTTTCATTGCAATTCCAACTGTAAATGTGAGAACCTGAAGCATTACAGCATTAGCGGCTTTATTAGCGTAGATATTTCACCCAATCGCTCGGGAGTTAGAGCACGGGTTGCCGCGACGCAGAAACCCGCATGATTGGCCAACTCTTGCGTGGGACTCACTGTACAAGATACACAAAGTGCTCCTGGTTGGAAAACTAGTATGGTGTCGTCTTCCTGTGGACAAGAAGATGGCGCACTCGCTTGTCGAAAGGACATTATTGATCTCAGCCCACCAGAGAGTGAATGCCTCTCATATTATTTGATAAACTTAAGTTTCCGTCGCTGTTCAGTCTGTTGTAACCCAGACTGTGTAAGCAATTTTATTTTCAGTACTTGAGCTAATCATGTCTTATTCTTATTATGGGGATGGAGGAGGCTGGATTTTTTTAGTTTGTTTTGTTTACGAAGAACCTTACAAAGATTAATTCTTACAGTAGGAAAATGTAAGTTTCTGGGCAGGGAAATTTATTTTGAAACTTCGGTGGACATCCTGAACTGCGAAGGTGAGACAAGAAGCTTGGTTTGAAGATGAGCGGTAGCAGCGTGAGCGTGTGGAATGGCTTCCGTTTACGTTTCAACCGATCACTTATAACTCCTATGTCGGTACTTCAAAATTCACTGCTATCACAAAAATTCCACAGTGTCTGCATTTGATCTGACTCTTAAAAGAAAGCATGCCAGCAAACACATGCATACCAATGAATTGGAGAATATATCCATCCAGAAACCCTGCTAGCCAACAGAAACATTATTCTGTTGTTTCATAAATACTTATCCAGGAGGTGGTGTACGTGTGGAATATGAATAACCGAGGATGACAACATTTCCGCTGCACCAGAGCCATACAGGGTGGTAGTTGTCATGCAGCGTTTTTTTTATAGTGGTGTCCCCGGGGAAACCCAGGCCTAATCCACTGTCAAATCCGGGATCGTCGCTGTTGGGTATTTTGTTGTGTTGAGTTTCACAAACTTTATCCAATGTCAGTCCGGGATAATTGTTGTCTGTGTAGGGTATATTGTTTTGCTGAGCTTCCGAAGCTTAAGTCGATTAATTAATATGACAGGCATAATGAAATGCAATTCCTTTGTTCTCTGGTGGGCTGAGATTAGTAATATTTTTAACTTCAGTGAGTTCTCTGTCTCTTCTTCAGCGGCAAAATGCCACCACACTAGTTTTCCATCTAGATTTACCTTCATCAAAGAAACCGGTTCAGCTATTTAATTCAAATCCAGTAGATTCAATATAATATTACTTGGAGATGTTGTATTTCAAGTTTTAATGTTTACGTTGAAAATAAACTCCTGAAATAAAAGTTGTTGTTTTAGACTTATTTTTCAGTACAAATTATTACTGAAGGAGTAAAAGCAGGATGCTTAATTAATTAAAATATTTCTAAAATAATGTCATTTCGAAAATCTAATATATAAAATGGAATGTGTGTTTGTGGATATGTGGATACGTATGTATGTATGTATGTATGTATGTATGTATGTATGTATGTATGTATGTATGCATGTATGCATGTATGTATGTATGTATGTATAAATGTTCTCTATACAAATCTACATTTCTTGACCAATTTGTAAGAAAATTTTGCACACATACACAGTTAAATCCGGGAAGTAACGCGGTCAACATTAAAATCAAACAAACCAGTCCTTCCCTTAAAAATTATATAATTTCTGAGAATATTATACTGAAAAAATGAAATGCAGTTCAGTTCACATGACAACAGTGTATTGTTTACTGTGATCACATAGGGCTTTGGCAACTACATAATACTGGACTTCAACAAATTATGATTCCATCGATGTAAATAAATGAAAATAATTACTGAAAAATGAAATCCACGAAAATAAAGCACAGTGTGATGCAGTCACATATCTTTCTCTTCCCTCGACAAGGAAAATATAATTTTCTCACTTCACATTTTGATGTAGAATAAGAAGCCGTATTGCAGGGACAGCTTAAGTGTCTGCCAATGAGTATGCTCTATCAGATGTCCGTAAAAAAAATCCTATCAACTGATACGTTACTCATAGCTGTAGGCTTTGCAGTGTATTATGTCCCAGGTTTTAGGGGAGGAAAGTATGAAAGTGATATTGATTTTTTTTTAATTTCAGCCCCGAAACGGTTGTTGAGAGTAAGAAATAAAATTTTCCGTCAAGGCAATACAATCTTATGTAACCGGTATTTATGTTTCTTCTTATTTCAACCCCTATCAGAAATGATAAGTAGAAGCAACGGAATGCAAGATTCGACATCCTCTATGAGCCATTAAAAAGCTGTAGGCCTATCTAGCGTTTTCTGAGGGAATAGTTTGAGTATGATAAGTCGTTCTTCGTCATTTCAAATTTTACATACATATTATATAAGGACCTAGAGTTTCAAAATCGAAAGTCCTCCATAAGTTAATTTCAAATTACAAAATTCAAAGCCCGGGCGACGCCGGACCTTTTTAGCTAGTATGTAATAATTGCCAGGCATCGTGAAGTTTCATTTACATGTAGGGATAATAGCAACATTTCTAGAACAACTCTCAACTTACATTGCATTTTAGAATACCTTTTGTTTGGCGGAAGAAATATAGTTTGCCTTGTGAGGTAACAATATGCGAAATTGAACCTACGTCATTGGCGCGACAATCGGAGCTGTAACGGAAGAATGCGGGCGATGCTCATTATTTGTTCATGATGTACGAGGCGAAATCATGTAGCTTTCCAATATTTCGGGCTATCTGTTCAGACGTATGTTGGAGGGGTAAGAGTTTTGTCTGAAAATGGAATTCATTGAGAACGGACGTGCCGAGGTTTGGGCTCCAACCCGGGCTTTGTTGAAATGATCGTTCGCCCTTCGGAACTCGGCGAGGGGTTAATTAATTGAGTGAAGTGGGATATAATAAAACTAAAATAATTTAGATTTCCACTCTATATTTTAAGCACTCCAATTATATAATATATAATTCCATTGAGACAAGCTATATTTTATTGAAATTCATTTTGCTATTCTTCTTAGGCAGGATGGAAAATAGCAGCCTCGTGGTCCTATTCTTCTAGGCGGACATTAAAGGTAGGCTCTTGTATTTTTTTTTTTTTTTTTTTTTTTTTTTTAGAGCTGTTTTCAGCAGGAATGCGGTTAAATTATAGGTTTGTGATACCTGAGTTTGGATTTATTCTCTGAAGATCTGAGTTTCGAAAATAAGTAAGTGCCGGTAGAATTTTGTTGTATAAGGTTTTCCAGTTCTATTGCATTCCTGTCGGACTAATTCAAACGGAATGGCTTTCCTTATGAGGGGATGTAGTTCATTTCACTCTGCATTTATTTCTAAAAGTATATTTTGTATAACTAATAATAATTGTTTTAAGTTATAAAACCCTTGGTCTTCACTTTTGCAAAATAGGAAACCATGTGAAATAATGTAGATTTTATAATGCTTTCATGAATATTATAACATTGTAAAAGTTCCCGGGAATACTGAATCTTTTATTAAAGTTTAGCTCTGTTCTGTTTTGTTTAGCCGAATCTAGGGTAACTGTGTTCGTTTGAGTCTGGATGTGAAGTGGTCAAAGGTGTGAATGATAGATTGAGACGGGAAGAGGAAGCATTCGGACAACATTGTTCAATTCACAAAGTACTTAACTTTAAACTACGCTGTATATTCAAAATCTGAACAGTATTTTGTCAGACAACCAACATTTTTTAATTGTGTACAGTCATCCAGTTTTGAATTGAATTGAACAATAATAGTGGAAGCCCGGTCGTGAATGTTTTATTGGTATGCTCTTTGCTGACTGTCCTGGTAATAATACATTCTTATTGAATTCGTAAGTCCATGATCCAGTAAATCATTCAACAATTATTGCCATACTATTCGACAATGTCATGAAACTTAAAATAGCACGATTTAATATTCAATGTTATTATTTTTTGTCAATCATTCAATTTGCGTAGGGCCTATATTTGGTCTTTTTTGGGTCACATTTGGCTATTTTTAACGCCAAATTGTGTTATATATTTCTGGCTTTTAGGCCATAAACATCCGAATCCTCAAGCAGTTTAGTCAAAGAAATAGCGCGGTGTAATGCTAAAGACATAAGGAAATTAAAGGACGAAATCAGGTTGATATAGGCGTATATCCAGATAGATGTAAGGTGTTCTCATAAAGCTATCTCTTGCTTTGTGTATAAAATATTACCACCTATTCCCTCGTATAAATTCTTTTTGTTAAAAAATCAGCTCATAGCTTTGTCAAAATTAAAATTTATATTTGTCAATATTATAAAACATAGTTAAAATTTATGTCTGTCAATTTTGTAAAATAATTTTCGTGTAAGTTGCAATGTATTAACCAACAGTGTAAGATCACCTGCTGAAAGAAAAGGACCTGACGATGGCTGAATAGCCGAAATATATTGTCCAATACACGAAAATGATTTTACAAAATTGACAGACATGAATTTTAACTATGTTTTATAATATTGACAAATATTAATTTTAATTTTGACAAAGCTATGAGCTGATTTTTTAACAAAAAGAATTTATACGAGGGAATAGGTGGTAATATTTTATACACAACGTACAAATCCCTCGTAGGAGATAAATAACATGAAATTTATCAACACATATCTCTTTCTTATTGGAAATTTGATGAGTCAAATGACAGCTACTCATTAACTGCTCAGAACGCATGAAAATTGAAACTGACTTTTTCGGAATTCATTCTATAAATCAGATGCATTTTATACTCACTTAATAGTTACTTACAACGTATGAACTTGACAGGCAAGCACTTCGTGTGACCATGTTAAGTTCTTATAACGGGCGAAAATCACATGACTTTTTATGTTATTTTGAATCGTAAATTATGAAAAAAAATAGTTTCAGTTCACTTGTGTTTCGAAGATCAATCAAAAACTTTTTGATAATTTTGTATTGTAGCGGAATTCAGGGACTGTTGGCTACAATTTGTTTGGAAATACTTAACTGAAACATAGTTGAACATGCCAGAAACATCTGCTTGTAATGAATTATAATCTATTTGTAAATAAATTTATTTCTCTTTAAACTTATACGAAAGGCAAATAAAATATTTAAAAATCCTTCGCTATGATATGGATATGCCGACTTTGAATGAATGGAGAGAAATGAATTTCGTAAGTAATGTTTTGGGCGAAACTAAGTATTGTGTTGGCTCAAGTTTGTCCTTTTTCAGAAATATAGCTGCCGGCATCCACGTTGTGAACCAAATTTTTACTGCCTAAATAGTTGTTTTTTAATACTGTAAATGATATAATTTATAGCAATTAAAAGGAGCGAAAATGGTAATTTTATTATTAATTTGTACAAAAGGTAAGTGAACGACAGAGACATTTGGGTATATCCTCTATAGCCTAATCTTTATAACGTGATTGCACTTTATTTTTTACTTTAAGGGACTCAGCCCGTAAAATGAAACTTTACATAGGAGGAGAGAGTTCTGTTAAACAATGTTCACATAACATAAACACTATTCACTCTAATTCTTTATTTATTTAATGTTTTAGTTTTGTGTTATTGTTTTTATTTCTTTATTATTATTATTATTATTATTATTATTATTATTATTATTATTACTATTACTATTACTATTATTATCATCTTATCATCATTACCATTGCTAATAGTTTATTTATTTATATTTGTTTATTTATAGGCGTCACACCCGGGTTTTGACGTCCGTGAATGTAAATACAGAGTGTCTAAAAAAATGTACTAACACTTTGAATGAGTATAAAAACATTAGGCCTATTTATGAACATAGAGACAAGTTTAAAGGCTTGAATTACAGATGTACAGATTACTGATTACACTACCATCGAGATGTAAGAGCTCACCTCCATACAGCTTATCCAAACACATGGATTAGACGAAGGGGTAGCATTCAATACCCTGCGCGTTCCCCAGACCTCATGCCAATGGACTTCTTTTTATGGGGATACCTCAAGGACAGAGTTTATCGTACAAAACCAAGAACAATTGATGCATTGAAACTGGAAATTGAAAGACAGTGTCGCGAAATTCCAAAGGAACTGTGTCGTGACGTTTCCGTTATCAGCTTTGTCTGGACAATGATGGCCATCAATTTGAACATTTGAGAACATGATTCTTTAATCACATGTTTCTTCTGTAATTTAAGCCTTTAAACTTGCCTCTATGTTCATAAATAATGTTTTTATACTCATTCAAAGTATTAGTACATTTTTTTGAGAGAACCTGTAGTTATACATACATATAACTTATATACACGTGTGGATATATACAGTTTATATATAAACAATGTATATAAACAATTGCTAAACTCTTTAAACCTAATGATTATAACCTTAAACTAGACTAAACTTAAATGTAATAATAGCATTCAAATTTTTAAAGCAATTTCTTACCTTGTAGATGGTTTGACCGGTGCAGCAGGATATTTATGCTGCCCTATAACAGCGTAGCAGGATATTTATGCGGCCCTATAACAAAGAAAAGCATTATTTTAGCATTTTAAGTAACGTAATAACTAAAAAATTGGAAATGTTGGGGTATGTGAGTGAGTTTATTCTCTTTACAAATCTACATTCTTGATTAGAATCAAGGAAACTTGATTATTCCTAGATCCCGAAGGAGTGTGCATTTTCCCGTGAGTTTAATGCGCATGGACTCTTTGTTGTTCTCTCCACACATAAACATCTGCAGGAAAGTATAGTTTGATAAGAACCCCATTACTACATAGAATAGTTACAATTCAGAATCTATAGTTACTGACAGTGGCGATTATTCCATATAGGATGTGAGGATCATCCTACACTTCATAATTCATCTTCATAAATGTTTACCAGCATTCATTGTCAAAATTAAAACAATAAAATGACAAAACAGCGTTATTGTAGAGCACTCGGGAAGGAAGTTAGCAGTTCTGTTTTGAGCAGGTTGGTATTTGCGAGAATGTCCTCAGTGTTGGTGTTACGCAGTCCATGCCGTTGTTAGATCTCTAGGGCATGTGAAGGGGGAGGCGGGGAAGGGAAGTGTTGTGAGAAGCCAGTTTCATATGGAAGAAGTTGAGGACGTCTTACAGTCCTTCCTCACATGTGTTTTGTGTTCCTCACGTTCGATAGCTTGTTTTCTAAGAGGGGAGTGATCATATTTTTATTAATATTTATTTATTTAGGCCTATTTCATTTCTTGGTATATATTATAGGCCTAGCTATTATTAAACTTTACAGTGCTGTTTATATTTCAATATAAGTATTCCTGGAGTAATATCAAGTTTGATATCAACTATGAAAATTATAGCGGAATAGCTGATTTCCGCAAACGACAGTTTTCATACGTGGTTAAATATTTTCATATTTTAGGATAAAGCATTATTGCATTAAATTTACATCTCAGCCTTTAGCCCTTTATGTATTTTTTACGGCGACGCATATGTACGTCAATAGCAGTGAATGGGTTAATTCGCTCTCTCCACACCATCCTACACAACTAAAAAACCAGGAGTAGCCACTGGTTACTGAAATTAAATGTTGTTATAGTTATATGTTATTTAAACTTTATTTAAAATTTAACTGACGTCTCCACTTCTCCAGTTTCACTACAGGGTGCATTACGAGACGTTTGTCATTCAAATAGTTTTTAAGAATAATACCGTCTTATTGACTGAGGTATTGTTTTCGACCCCAAAAATCGAAGTTTAGTTTTTAACATAAATACACGTTTTGAGATCCCTGAATCTAAAAGTACTATTCTCGGAAATATGTCTCTCTGTGTGTGTCTATCAGTGTGTCTGTGTGGATGTCTGTGAACAGTCTAGCTCCAGAACAGAAAATGGTATGAAAACAAGATTTTGAATTTAGGTCAGGTATCGTCTGAAGATGTGACCCAAATATTGGCGACAAGTTTATCTTATTTTTAAAGGGACTTTACATGAAGAAATTTTCGTTTTTTTCGCTATTATCTCTAAAACAGCTCTAGAGATTTTCTTCACATTTTTTCGAAAAAAATTCTCTGAAGGTTAGTTATAAGCCACCATTCTGAATACGCGCTCTTTACAATATGGCCTCTTGTAACGGAAAATCGTACGAAAACAAAATTTTGTATTTGGGTTAGTTCCCTTTTGGGGATGTAACACGAAGACTGGCGACCACTTCCTCTTTTTTTAAAGATTAATTTGGTTAAAAAAATTTCGTTTGTCGCGATTTTCTCGAAAACGGCTCCGTACTAAGAAGTTAAGTTTTATTGGGCAGAGGAAGTTATGTGAATTTCACATCTGATTTTTTCATTACTTGTATGTACTGAGGTGGCTTTAAAATATTTCTTCAACTGTTTTACAGACTAATAGCCTTAGTACCATAAACTGAATTATTTATCAACTATAAATTTTCAAGGAGTTGGGGCGTTGTCAATGATTCTACGCCTTATGAATTATCGAGTAAAGCATTAATAACTTCCCTTGCAGATTCAGAGTATTATCTCTGCCGTATTTTAAAAATGATTTAGTCTAAATCCTTCGCCTTTGGCATTTTGAATCACTTGCAAGCAAAATACTACCTATGCACAAGCGTCAGAGAGTCTCGAAGGAGTTCGATTGCAAACACATTTTAGAGCGCTTTTAATATAGGGCTTGTATAGATAGATAGGTAGATATTTCACTACACATTGCACTTAGGGTATGCCTATGTAATCTCGTTGAAAATTGCATTTTTTGTTAAAAATCTGTAGTTTATTAAGATACGAGTATGTTTATGAAATGAGCAACGCGAGTTTCATAATTTTCATACGAATATGATAATATCCACTAAAGGCAAGTTGCATTCGACTGTTTTTATTCGACCGTAAATAGTCTAAATGTTTAAATTTTGAGATTTCTTATTCACTCAAACGGCTAGCCCGCCATGACCTTAACATCAGATGGTTATTGGTCGTTGTAATTCTTGCCTTCTCCTACAGATGGCAGCTTATTGCTTCGGTCAAATCTAATCTTCCTTTGGCTCGTTTTCTTCAAAGCAACGGATTTTGACAGCACGAAGTGGATTCATTTTAGTATGATATTAAAATTAACACGAACATAATTGATTTTACTTTAAATACAGGTGTTGATTACGCAGTTTTCAGCTGCTACTGTCAGTGTCTCAAAAGCGTTCCATGCTCGATAACAATCGATACTATACCAGTTTCGAAATAGAAAGCAATGTCGAAGTTAGTATGATTATGATACCGTTAAGTCACACGTAATAATCGTGTTGTTGTATGGTCGAATAAAGAAACAGTTTAAATGCCAGTGTACATACGTTTTACCATTTAGGTTTAGCTCTGTCTTTTTTTCTGAACTCTTTTCTTTTACATAATTTCCTACCCTTGAAATGAACAAAACCTATCTGAAAATTGTGCTAGGATATTAATTTATACTTGAAATTAAAGCATACGTATGGGGGAATGTTACGAACTATGAGTTTCCTATTACTGTCATGATGGGAAACAACCATGATGTAGGTTTTACGTAGTGCCATTAGGCCTAATAGTTTTTTTTTATTTTGAAAAAAATATAGTCCTATCGTTCTTTCTGATAATACTAACCGCATAGGCCTATACATAGTTTATAACAATCTATGGCTAAAAAGAAAGGAATCAGCAAAAAAGTTTTCTAGATTGTATCACTTTTGGCAATTCAATGATATTTTGAAAATTGCATATTTTTTTAACAAAATTAATGGAGCTGAAAAGTAAAAGTAACTTTCAATTGTAACATTACGTTAGTTTTATACAAAGGTTGTCTGGTAATATGTAAAAAAAAATGTAGATTTTGCCTCCCAATATGAATATATAGGCCCTACCTTAATTGCAAAACATTGTAACTATAACCACCTGTACCCTGCCAGAAGTTTTCTATTTTGCTTTTACTGCCATAGGCCTATAAACTTTTCTTAGATTTTCAACGCTTTGTTTCTTATATACCCACTGAAGTGATGGAAAAGTATCATATAGAGACACGTAACCCAGTAACCTAGAAAATAAATTTTATGGCACTTAGGGGATTTTATTTTATTTCTGTACCTCTAAACCTCTGTTAAGGGGTTAAAGTCACAAGACGCAGGGTACTATAGGCCCTACATCATTTTCATATTAAGGAATTGAAAATTATTTGGCATTAGAGGATATTGATTTCTCAGTCCTGTTTTAAATTATTTAGGGCTGAATTCCAGAATACAATACGTTATTTCTCGAAAAGGACTTTGAACTTTAACCTGCGCCCCTGTTTATGTATTTAAGAGGCTGAGATAGGTGAGTATAATTTCATATTATACAAAGTGAAAATAGTATAGGCCTAACTGTGCTGGTTTTACCAAAATTCCAATGTCATATTGTGTCAATTTCTTCCATGAAATTGTACCTAATCTTTAACTGTGCATTTTGCAATAAGTATTAGCCATACTGTTCTACTTTTTTTCACATTAACAGGGAAAATAATAAGGAAAGAAATTTCCCTCTTCGGGTTTTCATTATAATTGGTAGTTATCGTGCATATTAAATAAAGAGATTATGACTGTGAATGAGGCAACGTCGAGGCTATAGTATCTTCATCTCGTAGTGTGTTTATTGTTATATGCGTGACAGAGGCCACTGCCACCCGGAAAAGGTATCGGGCAAAACGCTGTTACAATTCTGTGGAACATAATTATCTCATTAACCATGGATGAATTCACAATATTCGAAATATTTTATTTTTATGTTCCCTACATTAGCTTGAATCTCCAGAGTTAGGCATATACTATTTCCACTCTATATATGATAAAAAAAATTCCTGAATATGAGAGCTTTCTTCACTTAGAATACATTAATTTTTAATCCTAAGGTGCATCTAAAACTCGATTGCTTGGAAGTATAAGCAAAGTAGAAAATCTGGTTTAGGCTTTAAGCTAATTTATAGAAGAAAACCCTGTATAACTTACATTGCGCGATGGAATACACGGCCCATCGCTGCTGCTACGACCAAGCTAGAACAGAGAACATAATTCAGACTAATAATTCCATCCAAGGCACTACTATAAAAATGGCCTCACGCTGTACGAAGGAAAATCGGGTGGGACTTCAGCGGAACCCGCTCAAGCAAGGCATGTTGCCCAGTTCAGATAACTTCCCGCCTAACAGAACCGTCACGTTGTACAATTTCAATTGCGCGGCAAGAAACTATACACAAATCAAAAATTCCAAGAGTACCATGAGAAAGAAGATACGTTTCTGAAGCCTGCAGTACAAAAGCAACTGGTTGTTGAGCTATGAAAAAAAAAATGATGTTTTGAATGTTAAGTAATATTGTTGATCAATCACGCACCTCCTGGGAGTAGTCGCAGGAAATCTAAGCTCTCTTTCTTCTGACAAGTTCGGCATCAGTGCACAAAGAGTCGGCAGGTATTGGGCACACCATTTTCCTTCGTATAGCGTGAGCAATACAGCAACTTCTGTGGCAATGTTAACGTGTCATTGGTATACCATAAATCCCCACGATACACCATTTGACGACTACTTTAGTGAAGTTTGATTTTAACATATTTATGGTCATTTGAAATATTCTTATTATATCACATAAAATAATATCGTATTTAACCATTTTCATATTTTCTGTCTAAATAGCTTTGTTGAAACTTAAAACTGAAACTCTGTCTAGTGTTACTTGCCACAATATGTGGATTAAGATAAATGATTTGTATTATCAAATATTCTAAGTCATTTCGACAAAATATGACAAACTTCTCTTATATCACTGCAGAAGAGCGGCTTAAATCCAGGAATATTTTTCTGAAACGTTAGTTTTATGGTTTTATACATATATAGCCTATGCATGTAGCTGATGTGTGATGGATGTTTCAAAAAGAAACCCTTTATAGATATTCAACGTTTCGCAGTGTATGTCAAATTCTAAATGGAGATACTATTGATCTTCCTAATAGGTTTTCCTGAGAGAAGATTCCTTTCATAAAATTTTCCCTTCTTACATGACGTTGCAAGAGCATTTCCCGTCGTAAGTTTGCACTTTCCATTCTACAAGTTAGGTTGCCAGTATCAGAGATTGACAAATGAACTACTCAACTTCGTTCTGTACTGACAAGGAGGTGCCGATCGGCATTATTCGGCTGTATTCGGCCTTGAACATTCGAAACTATTTATAATCCCTCAATTATCATTTTCTGTTCTTCCATTCAGAAAATTTCGATATTTATGTAATGTAATATTATTCAGAACCCATAGTTTCACAAAAAAAAACCGTATCGTTCATGAACACAAAGATTAATTATCCTGCTATGTGTGGACATCGTACACCTTCACATGATAAATATTCACATTATTGGTTCGTGGTATCGTAGCTCAGTGGTTATGATGCTGGATAGTTATACAGAAAGTTGGGATTCTATCCTAGGCAGGGTACTTTTTTTTTTCATACTATTTTCAAGACGCAAATACAGTTTATGATTTTTATTTTTTTAAAATTAACTGTCTTATATTTTATTGTATAATATAATTTGTAGCTTATAAAACCTTATTATCAGTAGTGAAACCTTAAACCCTCGGCCAATCTAGGCCTAAAGATCGCCTTTAGCGGGGAAACCTATTAAAATTCTTTTCAGGTAGAGGGACAAGATGTTCCACTTTTCCCACGATTCTCCTTCTTTACTTCCTCTGCCCATTACCATAGGTCCTATAGGTAGAGGAAGTGTTTTTTCGATCCCTAAAGTCCGACATTAGTTTTTTTACATAAATACACGTTTTGAGGCCCTCTGAATAAAAAAAATACTATTTTTGGAAACATGTCTGTTATCTCAGTGTGTGAGTCTGTGAACATCCTAGCTCAGAACGGAAAATTATATGAAAACATTTTGTTTTTGGTTTAGGTACTTTTCTCAGGATGTGACACGAAGATTGGCGACGAAATTCTAGTCTATTATTTTAAAGGAACTTTAATTGAAGAAAATGTAGTTTTTCGCGATTTTCTCGAATACTGCTGTAACGATTTTGTTTAAATTTAGTACATGGGGTGGCTTATACTATGAGTTAAAACTTTTGTTTGAAACATTTTTCAAATAAATCTCTTTAGGGTAGTTATAATCCGTCCACTCTTTGTAGAAACTCAGTTTCGCGAGTGAACAATAAGGCTTTGCATGACTTGTGGCTCAGATTTAGTGCCTGTACTAATATTTATAGGATGATGGTAGTAACAACGTAACGTTTGGGTCATGCTTATTTTGGATATTCTGGTCACCCTAGCTCAATGATATGTTTATATCTGAATGCGTGAATTAATTGTTGTCTACTGATATAATTGCAACAAACAAATTTCCGATGTGTATGAATACGAACTCCCGCAATGCGGACCCTGATTCAAACGTGCGTAAGGATATAAAGAGAAAATATAGCATTTTTCGTATCTAGGGTAAAATAAGTTATGTGAGTGTATTAGTGAGTTTTTAACCTTGTAATGCAGTACGCAATCCCAGGAATCATAGTCCTTGTGAAGAATTTTAATTGCTTATCCGACCATACTGCAATGCAAAATATTTAACAAAAGTGATTTCAATTATTTATCAGACAAATACATCACTCATGGCCCTCCTTCACATTTTTTGGTCCATCTGCGGGAAAAATTCTGACGTCACCACTGTTACAAATTAACAAATGAGGAACGCAGTTCTCCACTTCTTTTGAATCATTGCGACTGTGGATTCATTAAATATGTTATTATTCTTTGGTGGTGAATCGCTTGTAATTTGACGAGGCTTTTACAGTAATTGTGAAAATGCCGGGGAAAAGACGTCGTTTGGAAACTGATTCACGGACTGAGAATCCTTTGCGTAGAAGTGTGCCGCTAAATAGCCAGGCATTGGAGTTGGTACGAAGGACTCGTGAATTCTATAAGAAGGAAAAGGAATTCGTCCAGATCCACGGACATCCTTGAATTCCTGCCTACAAGGTAATAGAACGAACATCAGCAACTCTAGGGCTCAGTGCACGGACAGTTGTAAGTAAGGGAGTTCTACTTCAAGAACTGACGCTGGGTCATCAGTTTTCTTAAGTACTCCAGGGAGAAAAAGGAATAAGGCACGTACTGTAACATCTCTTGATTCCTTCCAGTTAGATGCTATTCGTCGGCACTTATATGTTTATTACAGCAGGAAGGAATACCCTACTATTGACAAACTGCTGTATTCTCTTAAAGAAGCGGAACTTTTCACCGGAGGCAAAACCTCACTGAAAACGGTGCTAAAAGAAATTGGTTCCCGTTATAAAAAATTGAATGGTCGCAAAGTTCTTCTAGAAAAGGCGCATATTGTAATGGCCAGAAGCATTTTCCTCCACAAAATTATGGTCAAAGATCTACACAGTATAGTGTGGATAGATGAAACATGGATAGATGCCGGAGAAGCTATCAGTAAATGCTGGACGGACGACACTCCCAACAGTAGCGGACATCAACCCACAGGAAGAGGAACCAGATTGATAGTTGCACATGCTGGATTTTCCAGTGGTTTTGTGGATGATGCTCTCCTGGTATTCAGATAAAAAAGACTGCTGATTATCACGAGGACATGGACCATTCACGTTTCATAGACTGGTTTTAAAAACTGTTTGAAAGACTGGATGGCCCTACCGTGATCGTTATGGATAATGCTCCATATCATTCAGTGAAGTTGGATAAAGCCCCAACCTCTAATGATCGCAAAGAAATTATGATGGAATGGCTGCAAGCGAGGAATATTCCCGCAGATATGAGCATGACAAAGCTGCTTTTATATTTGCTGGTTAAAGAAAATAAACCTACCACTCCTACGTACATAGTTGATGAGGTAGCTAGAGAACAGGGCCACACGGTGATAAGATTACCGCCTTATCATTGCCTATTTCAATCCCATTGAAATGGCATGGAGCGATGTAAAATCGTAGGCTATGTGAGGAAAAATAACAAGTCATTCACAATTACTGAGGTGGGAAGACTTTTGCGTGAAGGATTCGAGACCGTCGATGCTGCTTCCTGGAGAAAGAAAGTGGAACACGTCGAAAAATTAATTAAAGAAGCGCAGATAATGGACGGAATTATTAGTAATCATGAACAACTGATGATTTGTCTTGGTGAAAATGAAGACGACGACGACGATGATGGTGGTGATGGGTGATGGTGATGATGATGGTGATGATGAGTTTAATGCCGAATCTGATGAAATTCTTGATGGTATTATGCCATTGCACAGTTTGTGAACCGATCAATAAAAATATTTAATTGGTAATCCTGTGAGGACATGCTCATCTCGTGACTTTGTTTGCAGTTATGAAGAATGTGAGATGACTGCTCAGAAAACCGTGCTGATGAAAAGACGGATGCACAGTTGTCCTTCCAACACAACTAAGCGATAGGCCGACAAGAGCCAAGATACACTTAAGAAGAGAACATAAGTCAACATATTCTGATTGGTGGTTGACTGGGTAGGGTGTGGGTGGAACTCGAAATTGCAGCCACCTCCTAGTGGTGAGTTCTGGGCCATTTCGTTAAAACAAAAAAAACAAAAAAACAAAAAAAAGGGCGAAGAGCTGCAAAATTATGTGTGTACTGTTATCAAAAGTCGTGGTGATATGCAGAAGACCTCGCGCATAACCACGCCATGTTTCTTGAAAGTTCTCAAGGAGCTGTTTTATGAATACCAGTGTTCAAGGAGTTTGTTCTATTAATAATTAATTAAAGCAATTAATTATCAACAAATGGTATCAAACTCACAATGACAGGAGCATAGAAGTTTTGCTAGAAGTACTGAAGAGAAGAATTATTAATTGCAACCTATAAACGGCATCCCTATATATAGGCCCTGATTTATAAATTGGCAGATTGGGCATTTGCCCAGGGTGGCAAACCTAAAAAGGGTGGAACAGTTTTAGGGGAAAGGTGTTATATACAAAAAAAAAAACTTTTATTACATAACAACAGTGTGTTCCTGAAAATAACTCATGGCAATTTTGTCAAGAAGAATATAGTGTATTCAAGATTTGTTGAATAGATCGTCAGAATTATCAGAAGTTGAGAGAGCTACTTCAAAGTTTTGTAACTTTTATCCAAAGATATCAGTTGTGACTTTTCCAATGAGTGAGTACGTTTAAAAATGTATGAGCTTAAAATATATAAAAAAACCTGAATTGCATATTTATTTGAAGGACAATATTTTAGAAAAACAAACTTGAAAAACTAGAAAAAATATTTAAATTGTTACTAGAATGTTTTTTACTTTACCACAAACTAACTGTACTACTTAAGGAATGTTTTCAAGAGCCTAAAATATTATGTAATCGGCCCTCCTTAATAAGTTGAACTTATTAGATTTCATTTGCATTGAAAAATATATTATATCTTTGAAAACTAACTTCTCAGAGATTGTAGACGACTGTGCAAAGAGAAAATCCAGGAAAAATATCAAAATAAACTTTATGTCCATTGAATTTAAAATAATTACATTTGAAACAATGTAAAACATGTTAGATTGAGATTTAGATTCTCATAGAAAAGTAGAAATAAGGTAATAATTTTTTTAGAGAATCGAAGATATAGGTATGTATCTTAAATGGTATGAATTAAAAGGAGAAAATTATGCTACTTGGTGGTATGAAATAAAATCTAGTTTTAAATTTGGATCATAAATAACTATTTTCTTCTAAAATATTTGTTTTAATATATGGGTGATTCTTCAAATACGGGAAAATTTGCGTTCCGGAGTGATATTTCCCTTCAAATTCAACTATCACTTTGAAATGTCACTAACTTTAAATTCTGATATTCCAAAATCGAATTTAATTCAATGAAATGTCATTCACATGCCCAGTCCCAAACCTCGGTTTTGTATATTCTATTGCATTTTTCCACAAAACAAAATGTTATTTCCTTTTCAACTTTTTTCCTGTCAATGAGTATGAATGGGTGAAGAATATTAACCTCTAAAAAATAAAATGAAATAAAATTGTCACCCCACCTAATGAACATAAAGAATGTCCCAAGGGTTTTTGGTCATCCACATGGCTGAAAAGAATGGAATTTTTTCTGCAGAAATGAGAAATTTGTAAAACCGGCAACAGTGTTAGAAAGCCAACGGGGCAGCTTGTGGTTGAATTGTAAGGTTGCATTTTGCTTGCTTACAAACAGTTTGGGATTAACAAAGGACTTTGTATCATTTTCAAGGAAAACGTTTTTATTCCCCGTCATTAACATGGCTTCTAGAAAGTAGGCAGAAAGTGAATATTAATTAATTTTGATTATGCCCTATGATAAACCTTCCAATTCAAAGTACCTGACTGAAGTTGAGCCTACAGAGGTTTAGAAATGGCTTGCTGAGACCACTTAAACTACTTTTTTGTCATCCACATGCCTGATTTTTGTGTCATCCACATGTCTCATGAAGGGGTATGTGGATGACTCTCAAGTCATGTAGATGATAAATGTAGGATACTATTGTGTTTGCGGTGTCTGTGACCTGTACTTAAGATCTTAAAACTGATTAAATGAATTTCTGCTTGATTCTCCCCTCCCCCAAAACCATAAAAACACAGTCTCGTTAAAATTACATTAATTCCGGAGTATGCACACAAATTTGCAAATTTGATGCAAAATCAACTGAAGTATGCTGAGAAAAATATGAAATCCCATAAAGAAAAGCAGATTGTTGCCAAAGTTAGTCATTAATGTGGCCTTCTGCCATCCACATGTACACGGATGTCATCCACATGGCTTTAAAAAAATAAAGAAATTAAAATAAATAAAAATATAAACATTTAAGCTCTGCTGGTGTCATATTATAATCAAGTAACCCCTGAAGTATTTTTGTGATTTTTTTGAGATTTTTTAAACAAAGTAAAAAATTTGGATTTTACACACTCCAAATTTTCCCGTATTTGAAGAATCACCCATATACAACCTATAATACATACGTTTTATAAACATAACTTGTTAAATAACCTATATTAAATATTTTTGAAAATGTCAAAAATTGATTACATTACATACTACAATATTTTCAGATGTTTTAGGTAATTGTTTTGCAAATGAAGCTGCAATAGGAATCATGCATTTTTCTCCAAAACATAATTACCTTAATTTTTTTAATAAGTGTTGTGAAGCCTGGGATTACTTGCAATAATACAATGCTATCGGGACAGTATTGGTTTATACTTCGGTAAAACTCACACTTGATACCAAAACAGTAACTTCAGGGTAGGTCGTATAAGTAAAAAATGGAAGGGACGATTAACAAAGTTTTGCCCAGAATGCAAAGTAAGTGAAATCGGGATAGCCTGAAAAGATTTGACAAAAAGTATAAGGCAGGTAATTTTAAAAATTAAAAATGAAACACTGCATTTAAATCTTAAAAATATAATAAACGAAAAAAAAAGTTACAGCATGAGGATTCCAACCAACAACCTCTGGAACCACGATCAAGCACTTTAACCATTACGCCACTTCCAACTTTGACAAACCAGCGAGAATATTATAGATGTGAACCATTATGCATTCTCTTATATTCTCATAAGATTTTGTATAGGAACGAAACGGTTATTTATTAATAGTGTATTAGTATTTGTATGAATATTATTAATATTCAGACGTTAATACAATACAGAACGGAAAAATGAGAGAGACACGACATGCAATGTTTGAAGCCGAATGGCTTATTTTTGTCAATCATTAGAATCGCAGTGCAGCCAACATAAGTAGGCATCTAATTGAAACTGGAAAGTGCAAACTTACAACGCCCCAGGTATAGGTAAGAAAAATATGCAACTTATTCTTGTACACACACCCGGCTCCAAATAGAATGAACGGACTCTAGTTCAGTGGAAAGTTCAAGTTCTGTGGCGCGGTTCAAATGTGTAATGAACCTAGTCATTGCTGTGATATTTGTTTACTGGAAGTTGACTGTGTATTAAATTCAAAGCAATGTGTCTGGAGCAGAGGTAACGTCTCCATTTTGTAGAACCGAAGATAGTGAGTTCGCAGAGTAACCTACGCGAACTAAGACATTGAGCCGATGACACAATATTTCTCTTTCAGCCATCCTTGGTGGCAATGAGAGAGATATGAATGACGCGTTCACAAGCAGGAATTAAAAAAAAAATATTTTGCTGTATTCCGAAAGATGTCGCCACGTGAATCATACTTAACGAAACGAATGGCCTGAAACTTAAAATTAAATTTTCATTTGGGTCGGCTGAGACTCGAACATAAAACCAATATGGCTAACTCGCTTCATGGAGTAGCGATTTAACCACCCTAGCCAGTTTGGTTGCTAATAGCCTACAGCGTAATTTAAAGACAAGCATAATCATGGCTACAGGATTCATATTGGCTCCGGTGAAATGTATTCTTCGCAACTGTATTCTTATTTAATTCGTCTGATAATTTAGTGTAAAATAAGTTCCACTTTCCATTCGATGTAATAACAAATATCACTCTTAAACGAAATAAAGACAATTTTAACGGTTTAGTTACGTATTATCTTGCGTATGAAGGCGATGATAAGACGAGCAATCGCAGTATTCTGACTCTGGAACGTAATACTTTTAGTAGGTTCGTTTATGTAAAAGCTGTTGTACTCACGAGGCGCTCCAGATGGTAAGGTTTCGAATACCGCTGAAACAAAGAGAAAGAAATTGAGTTAAAAAGTTTCTTACAAACTCAACATTGTTTGCAAGTCTGGGACCCTATAAGATTATACTTATTCTGCTTGTAATAGTTGTATGACGAGAAATAGAGAATATTAGACCATTTCATGACGTTGAAGCAATCTTCCGGCTTATTAGACCGAGGTCCCAAGTTTCGCCAACTGCTGTGGTGGGTATCTTCAGAGGCTGCTGGAGCGAAGTGTTCTTCTTGAATGCCAGCCGTTTTTAATCTTTGAACCACGGCCTAATAGCTCGGAAGATTGCTTCACTTACGACACTGGCCATGAAAGACACGTTTCTTGCGACTGCAGTACATTATTTGTTGTGTGTGTGTTTTTAGCAATTATTATTGAATAAATACATCAGCATGCCCCATCACTGTGGCGATTTTATTTGTTGTATGGGACTGGCCCTAAAATGTACCTTACATGCTGCATGGAGTGTTCTTGCTTATATGCTGATTGCCTTTAGACAGAGCTGGTTTCTTTATTATTATTATTATTATTATTATTATTATTATTATTATTATTATTATTATTATTATTATTATTATTATTCAAGATAAAAGCTAAATGTAAAGGAGAGATGGAACAAGAAGTACATGCACGGTTTATCACAAATGTGACTGATATATGGCTGTAACTTTGTTGGGATTTTTCACGAAAATTTACCGTTTTTGCGAAAATCTTTAATATTACGATAAAAACGAAAATAACTTAGTATTCATTTTGAAGATGTTGGCTGCAAAGGAATAATATATTTTTTGGGAAGGATACATTAATCCGAAAATACAGATTAGGCTACGTATTACTCTATGTTATGACCTAGCCTACAACATCATCCGTGAAAGATGACAGGGTTTTTCTGAGCTTTTGGAATATCCCGTTAGAAATACTTCAGTTTTGAAGTTCTGAAAGTATTAGCTGCAATAAGAAAATTAATTAGATACAAATTATTTTGTGTACAATTTCATTTTACGCGCAATTTTTTTGTAATACACAAATTAAATGTTATTTTATAAGAATACCTAAATTAAATAAGTGTAATTTTATGAGAATAATGGTTAGTATAAGAAGCATATTTAGCATCACGTTAAAAATTACCATAAATTTTCACAAAATTTCTACCATTTTAAACTATAAATACATTTTATATATTTTTCAAGAAATTTTTGAAAAATAAAGTCGACTGAAACCTGGCCCAGCGGCTTTACACTAATAAACATTGCGTGTGTAAAATTAAAGAAAAAGACACAGTATCAATCTTTCTACCTTTAAACAAAATAAGTTTTAAGTAATTTCTTATTTTGTTACATACCTTCCAGTTGCAGAAGTTTCGGGGCTATCAGCAACAGTGAGTGTACTGAAACAAAAGAAAATAAATTATCAATTGTATTAACTCTGTTAGTTGATCAATACATTATTAAGAAGTGCCGTATTTTGCGGACCATAAGACGCACTTTTTTATATTGAAAACAGAGCCTTGAAAGTTTGGTGCGTTTAATGGCCTAAAGTACACAAAAAAGAATTAAAATTCTGGTAAATATTGCCGGAATACCATAGTTATAGACTAGGTATTGTAAATTATAAGATAGCTACAAATTTTGGAACAGACTGCACATCAGTGCTCTTGTCACAATCGTAAATTGAGGGTAGCTGGAAGCCATGTATAGAATGCGAAAAGAAAGGAATATAGAGCCCTTTTTATACGAAAGAAGTTGTCTCCGCCGGGTGATTTAAATAAAGGCAATGACCTCTAAACATCCTTGTCCCGATACACTTACCGTATGCTTAATTGAGGGGTAGAGGGTGTAAAAGTATTTTCAGTCTTTCATGAAATATCAGTTCAGTTGTCAAAATCTACGCTATGCACCTGTACAGAAGAGATTTTCGTACAAAGCAGTTTTAAGTTAGAAGTGATTTACACTGATTCCATTGTACAAGGTTATAATTTGCTTATGTAATGAAGTATATTATTTCCTTTAAAATATTTCGTTTAGAATCACATTAAATTTATTTTCTTTTAAACTTCCGTCGTAAAATCAAGGTGCGTCTTATGGTCTGAAGCGTCTTATAGTCCGTAAAATACGGTAATACAAATATTACGTTATTGAATACTAAAAGAAGAAAACAGAATTTAAGTTTAATCCTACATTGGATTTATAGGATTGCTTTTCCGTAGTGAAAAGGTTGATTTAAATGTTTAAATGGAATGGCTTAAACATTAGCTCGCATTCCGGGTTTCGAAGGGAACTGGCAATCCTGGCCTATCCAGAGCAAAGCAGACCCACTTTTCAGGATGTCATTTAGTGCATCCTAAACGACAAAACGATGAAATAAATTGTATAGGTTTAAATTCTTATTGTAAAAATATATTAGACTCATCTTTAGGAAGTGATAATTCGCTATAGATTGAATGTTGCTTCATAATAGGCCTAACTTAATGTCATTTTACTTTGTGGGTTTCCTTTCCAGATATGAAACCCCTGTCGGTATCCGTTCTACTCTTACTTTGCATTTTGGTCCTTCAGTACGTTTGTACTGTTCACACTGAATGGGCATAAATTCTTGTCTTGTTTAAAAATTCGGGTTGAATTAATAAATATGCGTTCTTATTTGTTTGTTCTTTCCCTAAGAAATTCAGCAACTTCCAACATACGAATTGAAAATTACTCATATTTCAGTGACGACCTTGACTGAATATCCTATGTAATGTGAAGTTGTTTGTGTGAAGTTTAAAATGACTTCTGATTGGCAGAGATCTATCTTTGGATTCAATTGAAGGGGTGGGGGAAGATAGTGCTAACCCAAACAAACCTCATCTTAGGTAGGCCTATTACATTTTTAAAGTTTGCTCAATTCTACAAATCTACCTTTTTCTTTACATATTATGTTACCAACAGGAGTTATTGACTAGTCTACGCTCAGAACCATTGGAATACATCGTGACTATTAAAAATACAAAGAATGCAACAATCTCAAATTTTACGAAAAGAGAGGGTTAGCACTATCCTTCCACGACCCCTACAATTTATTTTCTTGACCAATATACCTGCCAACATTGTTATTGTAATAGATAACGCGCCTTAAGTTTCCAATTATCCCAATAAGGCCTCTCTAAAATCAGAAGTACAATAAACCATTTTAAATTTAATTCTGTAGAACCGATACGAGCTAAAGTTAAAAGTCATATTGCCTAACAATATTTAATTCTAAAGTGTTATGTCAACTGATAAGTTATTTGAAAATGCCTTGGCAATTGTGCCAGTTGAAACCTGAAATAAACTTCTACAAAAATTTGAAGACTTTTAATGGAATGCTCATGACTTGGTAGACGAAATTAGTGACAGATTAACTACTAATTTCGGTAATTTGGATGATTCTGAGAGCGAAGGTAACGGCTAGGGTCAAGATAATATTGATTTGAATGACTATGAAGAGTAACTAGAATTAGAGGAGAAAGAATGTGCCGCCACTGCTGATGAATGCGAAATGAAGAGAATGACTGTTTTTCTCTATGTTGCTAATAGGAATATGACTAGTAAAGCCTTTCGAACTATAGATATAGTTTATTTTGGAACATGAATGCTTCGTCTCCCATTTAGCTGGAGTATGCATCACATGTGCCAGATAAAATTTTAATTACCCTATATTTAAACAATAGATCTTTCACCTCGCCATGTCTCTACAACGGAATATTATAGTAAAGACAGATACTACGTCAGCTGAATAAACCAAAAGAAGATCAAGGTATAACCGGGACGCTAAGACCTGAACCAAACACGCGCAGATAGCTTATCGTCTGCCGGTAGCAATTGAGTTGGGGGCAAAAGAGAATGCATATACTGTACAGTTCATTCCAAACTATGCGGTTCATAATAGCCCCTCACTATTGAAAACAAAAATAAAGTGAATAAAGTATTTTTTTTTAGTTATGATATATTGTTTAAGTAATGGTATGCAACTCACAGAATATCGCTGTTGGGTCTTCACTATTGAAGGCTGTGAGGCTAACTAAGATGTTTTTACACCGTCTGCACAGGGAACATCACGTGAGATGAAGGTCAGGCATGTCTAGATTGCATCATCGTAGCCTACTGCGCAGCCGTTTGTTTGGCTCAGGTCTTACCGATCGAGTTATACAGCAATGCCTTCCTTTCTACATCAATGAAAACACAAATTATTTTGCCAATGTTCTAGGCCTCTGTATAGACCGTGAATGGTCCCGAGCATCCTCGACATTTATTGTTCTATTCAAACATCCAATATTGTGTTAGAAGGAGTGTCATGGAGATATCGGCCGCGAGCTCGAAGCATCTTCGGCATGTCCATACCCTTACCTTATAATTAGACTTCGGACTTTTAGGTCGCTAAAAATGCTGTTTTAGGTATCTAAAATAGGCTCTAAAATTGGAAAATAGGTTCTAAAAATCGTAAAATAGTCATTTATAAAATCGTTTAAATTGCCAATTTTCTGAAATATCTCAATTGCAATGCAGAATATTATATTTATTGAAGTCACCATTAATCAATAATCATGAAAAAACAGATATAGGCCTATGATACACAGAATTATATAGACCTATTACAGTCGAATTTGGTTAATTCGAGATATTGTATAATTCGAATAAAAACTCATTCCCCTCGAAATTCCTATATAAATGTATGTTAAAAAATTGCAATTAATTCGAACTTTTTAAGTTTAATTTGGAAAAATCGAAGCCAAAATTTGTCTCTTGTTTATAATATAAGGATTCCAAGAGTTCACTGCTTCCAGGAATTCTACAAGAATTCTCTATTTCGCTGAAGAACCCTAGTCGCAGGTAAATACCGTACTAAAGTGTATTTTTAACCACCGTTATCTTCCACCGTCATAGATGTTCAATGGAATGCGAAGTTCACCCCCTCCCCTACAGTCTTGAAGGGATTCAACACTTCTGTGAAAATTTTAGTGTTCATTCTATCCTCAAAATGAGACTGTGTTCGAAAATGTCAAAGCGTGGAGCATACACTAGTTCCTTTATTAAATTTAATGTTTTAGTGTGAAAAAAAAATGGTTAAATTTAACATCATAACAACAGATGGCAGTCATTAAGGCAAGATTTGCTATACAATTATTATTTATTAAATGAGTTTATTTTTAACATTCTTACGGCATTTTCGTATAAAAAGTCACAGTTTTGGTTAATTCGAAATTTGGATAATTCGAATTCTTTCTAATTCCCCTTGGGGTTCGAATTACTGTACTATAGGGTCTGTATTACTGACATAACAGTGAAAACCTATTCCCTGCACCCAGAAGCTACGCATATCATACTAGTACAGTATATTCAACCCCTTCTATCCCTCAGTGATTCAAAGAACTACGGTATGTTTTTTTCTTTCTTCTTCTTTTTTTTCTCTTTTTTTTTTCTTTCTTACTGGATGTGGGAGTCGGAGAAAAACACTACATTTTCTTAGGAATTCCATTTTTCTACTGAAGACGAAACATTCCTTACTATTTAACCACGTCACAAATATGTCTTGTACTGCACATTCAGAACTAAAAATTTAGTACGAACTGAAAATAAATGCTAGAATTTTTAACAAAAAATAATCTATTTTGAACTTTAGAGGAAAAACAAGCAAAAAAGGCAATATTAGGCTCTAACGTAAAAATAGGCTGTTTTAGGTCCTAAAAAAATATCACTTTTAGGCTTAGACACTTATGAAACATGCATATACAAGTTTTCGTCCATATATGACTTTCTTTCTTTCTTTTTCGTAGTTTTACCTCTCCCTTTTAGGATTTAAGCGACCCAAGCCGCCCGGGCCTTACAGGGCCGCGACCTGTCGGGAGAGGGATTACCTTTGGATCACATACATACTTTTTTGACCATACAAGGACATGGAGGGCCTCCCCGGATGTGTGATCAGCCCAATGCCGGGGCCACCTCCGAGACAACACGAACACATAGGACGATACACACCATTCACACACACACTCACTCAGAACAAGGCGAGGATGAGGATGAAGATGATAATGACGGCCAGATGATATCCGGGGACCACAAGGGCCTAAAGTTACCTGACATTTGTCTCAGAGGTGAGGGAAAACCCCGGAAGAAACCTCACCTAGGTAACTTGCCCCGACCAGGAATCGGCCCGGAATCGGCCCGCTGCGTGAGAGGATTGGACGCATCCCCTGAGCCACAGCGGTGGACCCATATATGACTTAAGGATTAAAATAGGGTTTTTACCTAAAATCCGAAGTCTACTTATAATAGTTGACCTAGGGAAGCGAGACCCTGTTTTAGTTCCCCTGTTCGGCTGTAAATTTGTTTGTTACGCCATCGAACGCGTTTTTTTGTTCCAATTTGGCATAACTGTTCCTTGAAGTCATTAAAAACGACATAATATGTAAATACGTATTAGTCTATATGTTAGGATTTTTATTTTCTGATTCCTTTTGAAACTTTTAACAAAGCTTCTCAT
Source organism: Ectobius pallidus (assembly GCA_964059195.1). Classification (NCBI taxonomy): domain Eukaryota; kingdom Metazoa; phylum Arthropoda; class Insecta; order Blattodea; family Ectobiidae; genus Ectobius; species Ectobius pallidus. The sequence goes on along the minus strand of CAXKWD010000010.1, from coordinate 23,168,684 downwards.
ATCAAAGTTTTAAATGATAGTTTTAATTTTGAAACCTAAGATTAAAGAATGGTTAATAAATAACCCGTTTATGGCTTTATTGGATTTTATGAGACCTGTGTAACTGTACTGTATGCTTATTGACGATTCATCCAGTCCGTATATGTATTTATCATGCAATTGAAGCACAATTATAATCATTATTATATAAATAACTTACTCATTTTCCTTACCTGTAACAGTACTGTGTGCATTAGAGAATGTATGAAAAGCCTTTGTTACTTACGTAATTCCTTCGTCCTTGTAAAACCGGTCTCTGTAAACAAAAAGAATATGTCAAAATATTGCATTCGCATAAAAAAAGACACACAAAAATTAATTTTTAGGGGAATTGACTAATGAAATGTTTAAAACTGATCTCTAATTTTAAGAAGTGGTTCTGAAACTAAACATTGGGAGAAGATTCTGAAAGGATATGACCGCCTCCATGATCTAGTGTTTATTATTGCTGACTACGGATACAGAGGTTCGATCTGCATTAACCTCCTTTGAGTTTTCTTAGTTGGCGGGTTGTGGAATGCGGTGCACTCAGCTTTGCGAGAACAACTGAGAATCTTCATAATAAAGAAATTGCAGCTCCGCTCAAGAAATAGTAAGTTACATTATACAACGATCCGATAATAGCGTTTATTAAGTGACGGTTATATTTATGAAATGAGCAAAGCAGATTTCATAACTTTCATACGAGTATCTTTCTATTGTTACTACCCGTTAGCAGGCTTGCCAGTAAAGTTTATGACTGTACTTTATTGGATAATAAACATCTGTTGATAACATCCAGGCTTACCCTAAGAGTTGTAAGCAACGAGAAGTTAGGGGGCTGGAGATTGAATGGAACAGGATGAAAACAGTGTGGGCTAATTTTTAGAGGTATTGAAACAGAACGTAGATAAAAATTAAGATAAATCAAAATACGAAGAGATGGAGGACAACGGAGAAGTTAAAAAGGTGACTGAAAATGAAGTCATATTTAGGAGCAAGGTTCATTTGTTATGGACACTTTGTTTCTATGTCGTCTATAAGATGAAATGAGTGTGAGAGAGAGGTATGGGCCTATGTAAGTTTTTTTTAAGCTTGATAATAATTATTTAGGGCACATCTGTAAACGTTATAATAAAAAATCCTTTGTTACTTACCTTATCAAGGTTTGCACAAGGGAATAGTTGCCTTGCTGTCTGTAATAAAGAACGAAATGTGTCAATATATCACACGTAATTTATGATACATGAGTTCTGGCAACCTGCAATGCAGTGGCGTAGCTTTGACTAGATTAAAAAAAAATTAAATTTATAATTGTTTAAACTATACAAGAGTTTCCAAATATTACCGTTTTAAACAATAAAATAACTGGAATATTTGCACATAAATTCGATTTCCTATTTACCTACCTAAAGTATTATTATTATTATTATTATTATTAATTATATTTATATTTATATTTTAAGTATTCCTTTAATACTCGATTACATTTCCTCGCCAAATAGCAAACATTCGAAGCTATTTGTTATAATTGGAACTACCATTTAACCAATTAAATATACTGAACCAAGACGTTTGAAATGTCCGTTTTTGGTTATTTTCTTGCAAGCCATTGTCAAGCTCAAGAGTTGGTGATTTACCCTTTAGTATTCACACTTTTTTCATAAGACGATATTCCTAATAACTAATCAACTTCATCGGTGGAATTTTCCGTACTTGTAAAATGATTCAAACATGCAACACAGAAACATAGTCACACTGTTTAAAGCACTGCATTCAGTGTTAGGTCAGCAATGAGAATGTAACGTATATGTTATCCTGCCCTACCGAACAGACTTCTGAAAGCGAAGAAGTCAAGAATATCTTAAAATTTTGACGTATCTTTGAAGTGGTGTTTTATGCCAATCTTAAACAACAAATTAGCCTGTCTTTTCTCAATGAATAATTCAAAATTTAGTCACTGCCACGTCATGAGATTTCGAAGCTGCCTATGTACGTGAAATCACAGGTTGGCCGATAATAGCAGTAGGGTTTGAGGCATACAACGGCGGAAAATATTTTATGGATAGTAATGATGGGTTTATAATTACTAATAATTTGGTTGACACTATGTTATTTGTTTATGAATCTACTTATTTTCTTGCTTGTTATTTAGGTAGACTTAGTCTCAAATTCTCCTCTCATGCTACGCCACTGCTGTAACAGCAGAATGCCTGGGCTTATGTCAATTGTTACAATTTGAATTATTAATTTATTTTTAAGTTTATAAATATATATTTTCAAAACACATATCAGACAATAGGTTACTAAATAAAAATAAGCTATGCTAAAATTTATATAGACCACCAGATTAAAGAGTTTTAGGGATTTTACAAAACTTTTCATATAATATTCTCCTTACAGCTACACAAATATAAACTAATAGTGTGCATCTGTTACTTTTGTTCTGTGATGTCTTCCTGACTTATTAATTATTATGATATCAGGTGTCATGGAGGAGATGAATTGGGTGAAAGTGAACATATCCTACAAACAAGTAACATAGTTCGGCGTTCGCTTTTGCAAATGAGGAAACCATGAGATCCGATGACAAATTGGCCGTCCACGAGATTTTATATTTTAAACCGAGATCTCTTTTGCCTTCGCCATCTCGCCCGGATTGGTTTTAGTGAGCACATTACAACACTTAGGCTACATTTCACGACAATAAAGTGATCGTAAGGAGTAATAGTATGTTTTGGTGGCGCTTCCAGTATGACCATGCCATGTTGTGATTGGTTCGAAGTTGTTCAACCATCTTCCAGAGAATTTAACATGCCTACCAAGAAAAAAATTCAAAGCCAAACTGTTCTCAGTGTTAGTTGTAACACCTTTTTATAGTATTAGGGAATTTTTTTACAGTAAAATATAATCTGCCAGATGTATTAATTTTTAATTTAAAAAAAAAATTGTGTACAAGATTGATTTCAACTACCTTGTCAATTTTATTTTTATTATTATTATTTTAATATGTAAAATGCCTTTGTGATTCTATATGAGTAAACTATGCAATTTATTTATAAGACAATAGCCTGTACATTTCTGTAATGTTTGTGGCAATAAACAATCAATCCGGATTCAGACATATTGTGCAAATTCTGGTCCAGAATATTATGTAATTTCCGGTTCTGGGCCTGGGGCATCTTCCGATTCCTGAAAACGATGTAATATAACGATGGTACAGTGAAATTTTCTACCTGCTCAGGAAATGGATACTATCTTGATTAGTCTATATTGAAATATTGTCATTAGTAGGGGGATGATTCATTCGTAAGCTTGTCTTCCGGGCAGCCATTTCGCGCTTACTAAGATATACGGTTACATGACCTGGCATAGGGGTTTTAGTAAGTATACAATCAAGTTAGGCACGCATCAAGAGAAGGTAGAAGGTAGAAGGTAGAAACATCTGTGACCTGGCAGTGGTATAGAAAATTAGAAACGTTTGTATTATGTTGCATGCCATACAGTGTATATGGAAAATATAGGATGGAATTGTGTGCAATGGCAATCGTCCATGTCACACGATTTAATCTGACGGTTTGTTTATATTTGGATCAAAAGTTGGTTCGTGGGACATCGACTTTTAGTCTTTCGCATCGCTTCAAACGCGAGAGAATCAATTCTCATGAACTTTCCATTTTCCAGTACGAACTCTATTGTATATTTTATTACTAGAGCCTTGTTTTCGTCGATCTAAAAAACTTGAGGTACTGTATCTATTCTTGATCGCTTATTTGTTACTTTAATCGCTTGAGGGAATAAAATAAGAAACAATTCTTCATAAAACCTTTAAAGAAACAAACTACAAAGCAAAATGCACGAAGATAAAAATATGTTTGTGACAATATTCCTCTATGTAAATAACTAATTAGGCCTATTCTGGCTAGCATATAGGACTAATATTATTCTTGAGTTTTGTCCATTCTGTAGCGATAATCTTAATGATTTATGTATAGCGTAGAGCTTTATCACTGGTACTCACTACTAAATTGCGGTATTTTGTTACCTGTTGGAGCGCTTTCAACCGCATGGAGCGGCCATCTTCAGCAACTCAGATGGCCATCTTGAGTTGCTGAAGATGGCCGCTCCAACAGGTAACAAAATACCGCAATTTAGTAGTGAGTACCAGTGATAAAGCTCTACGCTATACATAAATCATCAGACTAATATTAGACAGCAATTTATTAGTATTAATTTTATATGACTACATAACAAGGAAATGGATTGGATTCATTTGTCGAAATGACTTCATGGATCATGTAGACTTTCTGCTTTCATATTTGAATATTTTTTTTAGATACCCCATGAGTCAAACATCTTCAGACATGAATAATAAGTAATATTCTAATTGAAAAATATTCTTTTGCGTACAGAAACATAAGTTATGTTTTTACCATTTCCGATTTCAAATATTACTAGTCTTAATTAATATTCTACATCTTGTGTGGACACTTTTTTGTGTTTCCTCGTAACTTTGTATTTCGCTACTTATGGGGTTTAAAAGAACAATCATTTATGTTTCTCTGTTTTGGTGAAATATGTAAAAAATCTACCGTCAGTTTTTTTAGATTTCAGATCCATGGTTCAACGGTTGGCACTTTGCTCAGTCTGTATCTAGAGGCTCAAGATAGACTTCAGTACTTTAAGATTCGGGGTAATCTGGGACAGGGTCCACTCAGTCTCGTGAGGAGAACTGGAAAACTACGGCATATAAAAGTAGCGGATTTGTCTGTAGAAACTATCAATGACGGTCATGGGGTTTGGCAAGCTGATCACATACCCCTAAGACCCCAATCATTCCAAATACCAATAAAGTCGATGACGCAGTGATCAGTTGGTTAGATTAGAAACTCAATAATTACCCTACGAAATGGAGATAGAAGATATTTATTTTAATACTGCGTAATAAGGCTGTTAGTCTACAAATAAAGTAAGATATTACTTACCGGCTGAGATCAAACCGGGTAAGTTCTGGATGTAATGCCCTGAAATAGATTACAGAAGAGTGAGAATTTTTAATAATATTGATATTTGTAAATTAGCAGCATAATAATTAATGCATATATATTTAATTTAGTCATATATTAGTTTATATACATGTTCAAGACAATAAACTTTCAGACCGATATATCAGACAAAGAAAAAAACAAAATTCGCCAGGAGTTTGGAACAATGTTATTCGACCGAAGCCTTAGGATTGCGAAAATTAGGGCCCGGATTCTTAGGTTTTAAACTATTTTCTTCTTTCTTACCTACCCGGGATATTTTAACATAATTATCCGTTTCATTGTCATGGCAGGCACAAAGTCCAGCCTTATAGGCCTAAAACCTAAAAATGGTTAAATAAGATGTTAAAACTAAAAATGGCAAAAACTCTTTTAAATTAAAATAGGAGAAAACTTACTAATCTTAGGTTTGCGGACGATATTGCATTATTCGCAAAGTCTCAAAGGGAACTGCAAAAGATGATAACAGATCTAAACAATGGAAGCAAGAAAGTAGGGCTAGAAATGAATCCTTCAAAAACTAAAATAATGACAAACCATATAGAAATACCGGTATTTGTAGAAGGAAAGGCAATAGAGTATTGTACAGAATATACTTACCTGGGTCAATCAATCAACATGTCAAATAACGGAAATGCAGAAATCAACAGGAGAATTAGACTCGCATGGGGAAAGTTCTGGAGCTTAAAGTTTATCCTCCTAGACTGGCACATAAATATCAAGAAGAGATTGGAAGTGCTAAAAATGTGTGTCATACCAGTTCTACTATATGGCTGCCAGACATGGGCATTAAGAAAGGAACAAGTTAACATGATAGAGATTTGTCAGAGAAAGATGGAAAGAAAACTGTTGGGAATAAATCTAAGGGACAGGATAAGAAATGAGGAGTTAAGAAAAAGAAGTGGACTGGAAAACGCATGGATTGTTGTAAGAAAAACCAAATGGAATTGGGGAGGTCACGTCATCAGAATGAATAAAGAAAGATGGGCGTATGCAACAACTGTTTGGGACCAGAGGAAGGGTAAAAGAAGCAGAGGCAGACCTCGACGCAGATGGGAGGACGAATTCAGGGAGGAGTTAGGAATGAGATGGACAAGACAGGCCAAAGAAAGAGTGAACTGGAAACGAGTGATAAAACATTTAAATCATTAGGTAAACAGTGATCTAGGAAAGGAAGAGGAGTTCAGGCAGAAACGAGATGTTCAGGTTAGGTCACAGAAAAAGTGAACTGAAAACAAATGATAGAGCATTTAATTCATTAGGAAAGTGTTGTTAATATATAGGTCTTAACCCACCAGGAGGCAAAAACCCAACTCTCCAAGGAAATAGCTCACCTTGGGAGAGTAAAACAGAGCCAGCCCTACCATGGTAGGAGGCCCTTGCCCTATAAGGGATTGTGACGGGCTTATTTATTATTTATTATTATTATTATTATACTAATAATGTGTAATTAATCTACTTTATATCATTGTCATAATGTTATAGGCCTAAGTGTGTATATTAAGTTTTAAGAAAATCTGGCGAAGTGTATTGTAGTTATCATGCGTATAGACATTTTTCCCGTCCATCGTGCAATCTTGGAAAGCATCATACTTGTATCTCAATATAGGCTATTTGAGAGCTTATTTTCTGCCATTTCACTGCTCTCATGGTGGAATCGCTGACTACAGATCCACAGGCATGGATTTTCTGAGGTAGGGAGGTTTGGAGGACCGCCGGCGTGGTCTTGCGGTTAGCTTCGCTGACTATTGATCCGTCGGCCTGGGTTCGATCCCCGGTATCTTTCTGAGGTAGGGAGGTCTGGAACGGGGTGCACTCAGCCTCGTGATTAAAATTGAGGAGCTACTTGATAGAGAAGTAGCGGCTTCGGCCATTTAACGGCCATGGGTGTCGGCATGCTGACTACATGCCCTCAATCCTGCCATCTGATGATTCACCGGTAGAGTGATAGGTCTTGTCCCTTGATGGGATGTATCGCCACGGAGTTTAGTTTAGTTTTAGGGAAGTCTGGAACTCAGCCTCGTGATACAAAGTGAGGAGCAACTTGATTGAGAAGTAGCAGCGCTGGTCATGGAAACCATCATTACCTCGTGTGTGTCGGCATGCTGACCATATGACCGCAATCTTGGCATCTGCCTATGGTAGAAGATGAAGCGGTCGGATGGTAGGCCTAGTCCCTCCAGGGATGTAGCGCCACGGATTTTAGGTTTTTTGTTTTTTTCACTGCTCTTACCTTTAAGCACCTTACTATCTCAAGGAGAATACAGTATGCTGCATTCGTTCCCAACAGTAAAGGGAATTTTATAGAAACTGCTTTTTCAGGTCCAATTCTTTTTTCACACAGTATTTTAGAATAATTTGAATGTTAATAAAATTGTTTCTTTAAAAGATATCTTAAACATAGATTATAAAAAGCACTATACTCCATGCTTACGTTTGCTGCGAAATGTGCACATAACAATATTTCCATCTATTTTAAAACAATTAAATTCAGTTAACCAATCGCGAATTCCAGATTTAGGTGTCTGTCTTTACTTTACAAGGCACAAACATGCAGCACTGGAATTATATAACAAATGAATGCCGGTTCCCAACTCACACACAGTAATTTTTATAATACGATAGTGCAGTGACCGGCATGATCCGTGCTCCGTGACGTCATACTACAGAGCAGCTATGCTCTTTGCTCGGCAATATCTCCGTACTGAGCACAGCGCAGCGTGGAGAAATGGTTCGCCTGGCCAGTGGCGGTACGACGTCTATGCACTGACAGAGTGTGCTCCGTTTTCGTAGATAGTATGGGAATAGCACAATTACAATACGTTTGTACGAAAACAAAAGAGTACAATGTGATAAATCAATGTAACAGAACAGTTTTGTTTTAATGAAATTTAATATAGGCCCTACTTACAATAATCTGAAATGCATAATACATCCAGGTGCGGAGGCGTCCGCATATTTAAATGAGGCTCCGAAACCGCTATAAACATGCAAATACATAAAACATGAGAATACTTTAAGCAGTACTGTAAAACTTTGTCTACTCGGAAACTGAAAAATGTTAAAGTACAAAAAATATAGAAAATACAAAATATACAAACTACACAACATATACAAATTAAACTATACACCTTTGTGAGAAAAGTAGCCTATAGGCCTATTCAGACTTGTGATACACACCCTTACTTTGTGTCACTATCGTGCTCTAGCTCAAGGCATTGTCGAGATTTTTCCCCCTCTTTTCTCGTCCACTGATTTTGCAATATTTGGCGTCATAGTCTGGCTAACACACAAACGAAGAACATTTTTTTTTAAGTTCTGATCAGATAGGTGATTTCTATGTTGTGGTTTGTAGACCTTCATACACGAAAAGAACTGTTCACATACATAGGCCTACGTCGATCCAAATATACTCAACATTCGTATTATTGATCCCATTCTAGTTTGATCCTAGTCAAAACAAAGGGGAGGAGAACTGACAGAGAGTTCGCGGAAAATTCGCATCATGTGACAAAACGTGATTGGTTAATGTCATTAGCATGCGCCATTACCAGAGCGTGGCTAACGAGTGTTCGTAAGTTCATGCAATAATAATAATATCAACATTTACACGTGAAATAACAAACTCTCACTGGCATCGTCATCATTATACAGTAGTATATCAATTAGCAAACAAAACAAAGGATTCATTGTTCACGAAGACCCTGCGGATGAGTTGTACTGAGAATAAACAAACTAACATTAAACATGGTGATAGATCCTTTTTGTTTTGAAATGGGTCTTTCATTTTCATATCACTTTGCAAATCAATGACTTTTAGTTGTAAATGACGTTGAAACACTGTCAATATCCACAGAAAATGGTGTCGCAAATATGCAAATATCAGATTGGAGGTTTGCAAAATCTTGAAATCGGCAATCAAATTCCTGATCCAGTTCTTCTAATATTTGCACACAATTATTTATGTCTGTAATTGGATGACAACTTTGGAAAATGTGACGTGTCTCCGAGGGTGAGCTGACGTTTTCATAAGTCTAGTTTTACTTTGAATGCACTAAATTTACCATACATTTCTACTGCTGCACTGAACGCCACTGCGCTGGTGCGTATTAACAGCAATACAACTCAACTGCTCGCTCTCCGAAGCTCTTGCGAGATGACTGGCTCTTACGTCACAACTGCAGCATCTGCCGGACACTGCGATAGTGTATCCATTCTGTCTCTTTGAGGGGGCACAGATAGGGGACGTTCACAGTGTTGAAGTGGCCAGATTGTTTAGCTTAGCTGTTGGATTGCGTGGAATGTGTGACTTACTGTTACCTCCATCCACAGAATACATGGAAAACCCTGTTCATTGCTATTGAATGTATTATTACAGGGAAATTTTGTAAATCTTACAGATAGAAAGTATTGACAGATTGCTTAATGTGCGGCTTGAGGGTTTCACTCGCGTTTCCTGGAAAACTGCATCTATAGAAAAGCGCTGTGCATTGCTAATAGAAGTGTTAATGGAGGAACAATTTGTAAATCTTTTAAAATATGAAGCATTATTAAGATGTCCACAAAATACGAACATTTGACTAAATTATTATGAAATAGGCCTACTTTTTTCGTGATTCGTAAATATCTACTTTCCAAAATGCTAGCAGTCATTTTTTAGGTTATGAAAATTATATTTTGTCTGTCTAGTTATTAAGTGCCAGTATAAGATTGTGTGTGGGGACGGTAAGATGACTGTCCGTCCATATGTCTGTACGCGCGAAAACTTATCGCATTTTCATGAAACTTGGATACGCATTTATAACGTTCATTGGAAGAAGTCTACTGATATTGAAGCAAATCGGTTTACCGGTACCGGAGTAATGCCCAAATTAGGGCCTATTTTTATAGTAATATATTAGAAAGACGCGGTAACTCAAATATGCTTTATCGGCTTTTCATGAAACTTGGTATACGCATTTATGACGTCCATGGGTAGTAGCCTATTGCATTTGAACCACATCGGTTGACCGGTACCGAAATAACGAGTATATCAATATTAATTTTGTAATGGATATAAGACGCTACAATATTTTTGCATGGTCCTATATTAAACATAAAGTAACAAATTGCTAATAGTTTATTGTTTTTGTTAGCCCGCCTTGATTGATTCATTTCTTCATAACGATGTCAGTGTAAATAATAATGTAAATAAATGTTTAAAACACAACTAGCCGTTGAATATTGATATAATATTGTGCATTCTATCCATTGTATGACTACCGATATCTACATTATAGTTTAATGTGAGTATTTTCTTATTCGCTTCTGTAATTCTTGACAGATTTCAGATTGATTTTACATTCACTCATAACGTACACGGATGTTTTAAACTTTAAACAAACATGTCAGCGAATCGTATGCCTATTACATCATTAATATTATATTGACAGCGCATTTTGTTTTTGGAGTTTAAATCTGAGATCTATTACAAAAATAACTTATTTTCTGCATGGGAATCTCATAATTGCAATTATCACTGATTAAAAAAAAATATTCTGGCACTTTGTTATATCAGTTTGCCAGATTTTATTACATAACGAAATTTATTTTTGCCTTTCCTCGGAGATCTGACATGGCGTCCAAACCGAACTTACAGACTTTTGTAGGTTTTAGTTTACTAACAAAAGTAGTTTACTGAAGTTGCTAATTTCTAAGATCACTTTAGTTAAGAAACCATGTCTACAGTCGACAAAAAGAAAGAATCTATTTCTGACAACTCTCCCAGGTGTCTATCTTACTACCCTTCTGCCCGCCAGAACTTGGGATCATCTAGTACGCTTCCAGAAGGAACTGGTTTCATTACCCATCCGTCTTCCCTCACCAAGAGATCAACACAAGGGTTTTCACTATTGTAGCATTCCTACAAAGAAGCTTTGCTCTGCTAGTTATTCTTTCTGCATAACAATAAATTATCTACTTCAATATGTAACTTATTATTACTACTGATAAATAATTATTACTTCTTCAATATTGTTACTCCCTGGCTCGTAAGAAATGAACAGTGATTTCTCCTTCACCCTCAGCAGGAAAAGAAATGCGTTATAAACTTGCAATTCAGTCTTTTAACGAAGTGCTTTGCTCGATAGATTGGAAATAGTTTCTTTCCTTGCGGCGACAGTAATCTCTTCATTGTACTTACGTTTTTAATATTCCACGGCATGATTGCAAATTCTGTGATTGAGTTTCATTTAGTGGCCCCGTCATTGTCTGAGTCCTAGGTCGGATTGGTAGAAGACTGGAAAAAAAAGTATTGAATTAAACAAAAAACAAAAAACATTGTATATATAACTTATATATTGGTATTAAATTTTTATAATACAAGTCTGTAGCCAACCACGAATTTTAATCGCCATGGTATAGCAATACGCGTACAACCTTTAAGGAATTTCGAAGAACCAGCAATGTCCTATTTGTTAGGTACACATATAATATATTAGGCTACAGTATAATTATAACCTTTCTAAATGTTCAAAATTAAATAAATGAAAAAAGAAAACAACACTAACTGAACTATCCCCCTTATTAGAAAAATTACTGAATATAGGCCTATTTGGTAGAACTTTTCTTGCATGGGACTAATTAATTTGTAATAAATTGTTCAAATAAATTAAATATTTTGGAAGTATTTCAACTATTGTAATCTTTAACGGCTTTAACAAACAAGTCCACAAACAACTAAATTGCTTGTTACTACAGAAGGTAGAACAATAGCTGATTACTTAAAATCACAGGGAACCAATACCAATCAAACTAACGTAGGAAATTAAAATTTATAGAGATAACTTCTGGATGTATCCGAACACTTCCGAGTAAATACGAATATTCAGTTGCCTTGTTCATAGAATATCGGAAGTAACTGCCTGCGGCAATATCTATTATTTCATTTAGTTTTTATTGCGGAAACTAAAATAAAAGTAACAAGATAGCAGTTAGTTTCTTTCAAATAAAAATTTTGTTTCTTTAGAATTCTGGTCGCCAATGGCAAATTTTCGACCCGAAATTTCGGGCCTTATATTATATTAGGCTATATAATTTATACAGTAAAATTATTTCGCTATGGTTCCGTAGATACCGGTAATGTGAGATCCTTTTTGCTTTTTTGATATTGAGTTTAATTTAGTTGGTCGCTCACTTGTTGAACACCTCAGTAGAAGGAATTGTCCGGAGGCCTTGGTTAGTGATAAGGAACATACAGCATTTATATAAATAAACGGTACATAATGTATTGCACAAACTTTCTCATATATATGCCTATATGTTTACATATTTTGTATTATTACAGTTTTTAGGTTGACAGAATCTTGCTATGAACCATCAAAACTTTATTGTAGGTCCTAAAAACTCCAAGTTAAATACATTTAGGAATCTTGCCGATTTTTATATAATATTCTTCTTACAGTGCTACACATAACTGAATAAATCATTATTGCTCCAATTGTTCAATAGGTCAAGAAATTTATTCATAAAGGCGAGCGCAAATCAAATAAAGTGAACATAATATTGGGCCACTTTAATTGCTACTCTCTTATGTGAGGATAATTTTATGGACCTACGTTGTACAGTATCTAAGAAGTATAGTAATCTATATTCAAGCCAACTATTTCCTTTATCATTACTATGATTGTTATTATTGTTGTTATTATTACTTTGCTTGTGGTACATATTTTAACTGCATATAAACCATACCACATGTTTAGAAAGTATGGGTTTATTAAAAGGCTCTTCAAAAAATTAATTCGTATGCATCTCTTTCTGTTGTCGGATGAAGTCTTCTTGACAAATAGGTATTCAGATTAAGCGAGTATGATATCGATAGACACGCGATGAGTTCTGGAAAGTAAACAACTCCTACAAGTCCGGCATTTGCCTTTGTGAGTGAGAGGAAACCATGAAAAATCCAAGTCACATTGGCCGTTCACGAGGTTTGAGATTCGGCCACGTCGCTCGGATTGGATTTTAGCACTTGCATTATACTGCACTTCACAGCTATAAATAAAATTGTAACAATCAAAAGCCCAAACTCATCGCAACCAGAATAAAACATTCACAAGGATCGTCTGTCACCACTTTATACCCGCATAATGACTGACCATATCCTACGTGAACTGTCTGCCAGCAGTAACTCATGCCCAAATCTCCCTAATATAACTGTCATGGGATTCGCAGAATATTAGTTGCAAATAATGAAGAATCTGCTAAGAAACTCACCGATATATAAGTAAATTAAGAAAGAAGCTAGACTACCTGTACGCATAAATCGAAATCTATCTCAGTTATAAAAGAGAACTATAAAGTATGATGCTTCCGTTCTAGACACTGGACAAGCTATTCCTTCTATAAAAGTGCACCTGACGAGGCGATCCGTTATTTAGGTATCCTGTCATCTATCATAACACAGCAGTTTTTGACCCTAAGGCAAACAACGAACTCAGGAAGAAACTTGACGCCTTAGCTTCCTCCTTTAAGGAACCAGAAACTCAACATCTTGAGCATATTTATTTGTCCATCACTGATATACAAATTTCAGACTACACCGTTAAATAGAATACCAGTCAAATTTCTATCTGATGCTGACGTAGGCTATTAATTCGAACAACATCTAAAGAGATAGTTCAACTCCCATGCAATATCCCGATGGTATAATGTACTCAGCCACGAATTATAAAGAATTAGGTCTCCTTATAGCATCGTGTGAAGCATAGGTTATTTACAATTCATAAATTCCTATCAAAGTCTTATAAAATCTAATAATATTCATGTAATCCACACAAGAGAACAGTCATATTTGAAATCTTAACTTGCCTTCAGACGGAAGATCTGATTGTCTTAAAATTCCTTCCATACGTAAACAACTCTGAAGTAGGGAATTTGACGGTTGGTGTTCTTTGCCCCAGAAAGGAAATGGTATCGTCCTCTCTAAAGAATATACGCCAAGTAATAAATGGCTTAGTAAACCTGAAGGATTGACGAGCACTGAGTGGATGGACGCAATTAAGATGAAAGCAAATGTTTGATCTATCGAGTACTTTACGAGATAGGTCCCAAGATGGTCACCATATCGTCATTGCGGCAGTGAGAATGAAACATTCGCTCACATCTTGGGTGCTTGTTCTTGTGATGGTGTTTAGGAAGAGTCACCAACACAAGATCCGATCATTAATTCCAACTGCTTTGCGAAAAAATCAAGTAGCAGAAAAGGTCCATGGCGTTTTCTGACAATGCTCTTTCAGAAGAATTGACATCATCGTATTCATCCAGACTCATCAAATGGATACATCATTGATCCTACAGTCATATTTGAAACAAGTAGCACCAAGCCTGCAGAAGTGCGTGCAAAGAAATGTTTCCACGAACCCACCATCGCATACTACAGAAAAGTATTCGTTTTCTTCTATTGCCATCTTTGGGTTGATGGTGGGTGCAAGGAGGACAATTCCAGCACTCTTTGTGGAGTTCTGCAGAACTTTCCATCTGGATAATAGTTTAATGAAACAGGTTTGTCTGACCGCCCTGAAAGGTTCCCTCACTATATTCATAAGCCACCTAAACTCCTGAACCACGAAAAAAAGTGTTAATTGTATTTACTATTTATTTATATTTGTTCCGTAAAATATTGTTAAGAATTGGCTGAACTTCAAGCCGAGCTGATATTTAGGGAAAAACACTACTTCAGTTATGGATTTCAGTGAAAAGAGAGTTCTCAGTGTTATCAGAGCATGCCATATCTATATTAATGCAGTTTTCAACAACATATCTGTGCGAACAGGGATTTTCGGCACTGACCTGCATTAAAAATAAGAAACGTGAGCGACTTCTTTCTGTAGACCAAGAATTACAAGTGTGTTTGTCTGTGTTTCCTCCTCGCATTGAACAATTGTGAAAAAGTAAACTAGGCCACATTTCCCACTAAACTGCAACAATAGTGTAATATTATTGACAGAGCATCTTATTTTTTGAGTTCTAACTGGATGTAGGCTTACGCCGTTCTGTAATATTAATAAATAGTATTACTAAACTATTGAATACCCAAGCAATTTTTTTCGCGGCACAGTCCAACAATTTCCGTGGCACACCCTTCGAGAACCCCTGGCCTACCCAAATATACGGTATTGAGCTGCCTACAGTGACGGATCTGAGTTTTCCGGCTCGGCGACAGCAGTAAATTTGTAAATTTGTATTTGATACTAATCATAACTATGCAAATTCATATAAACAGATAGTTTAATATAAAGTGTAAAGCATGATATAAACTTTTTTGTTGTGGTTCCATTTCATTCTTTTATTAATGAACAGGTAGTTAAGACAAAAGTGAATTATTTAAAAAAACATAAACGTCTAACAAAAAAGTTAACTTTAACACATAACACTTTCAAGAAATAAAAAATAGAACACACAGGTAAAATATTTAACAGGGCGTAATTTTCTTTACACAAACATACAATTTTGATGAGAAATACAAGTTACAACGGCTGTAAAAATAGACTTACTCAATATGAAATAAATGATAAAATAATAAAAATAAAAGCAAAATTATTTCGTAATGTATACTAACATTCTTTAAAGTGAAACATTATTTACAGTTTATTATCAATGAGATAATCAAAACTTGACGTAAATCAATAACAAAACAAAAAATGGAGCAAAATTGTATTCTAAATTTAAAATTCAGATTAATTGGCTTTTATTCCATATCAAAAGTCTTAATAATATCATAATGTGAGATCTTTGAAGCTAACCGATGTCCAGTCTTAAAAATACTGAGGTTTGTAAGGTGTTCTTATGTTGTCCTGTTTCGTAAGTATGTTTTTATTATTTTTAACTGACTAAACTTCCTTTCATTGGATGGAGACAGGCATTTTATAAAAATTCTAAATGCCTTTGCCACATTCCGATATGCATTCTGAAGTCCAAAGTGACAAATTAAGATCAAGAGTTTTGCAGAGTGTCTGTTTTCATTGTCGGTGTTTGGTTGAGAGCATGATATTTAAAACGTTCACTTCTAATAAAACTGTTAGAATGAGTCATTCTTTTTAGTCACGTCGTCATTAGCTATCACGTACTCGTTATTAAAAAAATAATATTAACGTAATGAATAGAGGAGAAAGTGTGACGACCGAGGTAGTTAACTGGTTCCGCCGCTAGGTAGCAGTTACTCCGTTTGAGATTCGCGGAAGCAAGGTTACTACTGGCGGTATAGGAAAAATTGCAAACGTTCTTAAACAAAATAATAGATTAATCGTTTTCAAAATGACTCACCTTATCTAAAATCAGTTGTTAAATACTTTCGACTGCTTTACACGTCTTGGAAGATCTCATCGTCATTACCATAAATAAATATAAATAACCGAACCGTTATGCAGAGCCAGAGATGTGCTGTGGCCGTAAGTAAACAGTAATTTCTCAGATTGCAAGAAGCTTGACCGTAACACTTCGTTCCACGTCTTTCCAAAAATCAAAGATGTTCACAAGTGATGCACAATTATATAATATAGGCATAAAACAGCTAAGGGATGGTTTCATATAATATTTTATTGCCTAGAATATAGCGTAGAGGGTATGTTAGTATAATTTGATGAAAATTTGTTAAAGAATGCATATTTTTATAGAAATAACACCATATAAGTACGGCAGAAAACAGCTAAAGGATATTTTTATAAATTAATATTAATATTACACTGTGTAGAATATTACAAGTATTAATTGTGTTAATATTCTATTAATGGTAATATTATTTATATTAATATTAATTTTCTCCTCCCTGTATGGGTAAGTTAAGAAGAAGAATAAACAATAAACAACATTTTGATAAATATGGGCTTTGTTGCTTTGGTAAAGTTGGCGTTCTGAGGAAGTATGCACATCACCTAAGCTGGCTCGTCTGCTTACGTTCTTAGCACGCCCGACTGTCATTATACGGAAACTGAAGGCATTGTGTGAGTCTTCGGTTGTAAATAATGAAGGTTTTACGTAAGACTTGAGGCTTTCTCGGCGTTGATTACTAATGATGGTTTCACGGGCTATAAGCCTGAGGAAGGCCACAGAGATGTTAGCGACCGAAAGCTTGGATGCAATATATCATTTTACTCGGCTTATAGCCCGTGAAACCATCAATAGTAATGAAGGTTTTTTTCGTTGTTAGCTAAAACACTTAAAGAGCTAATTTTATTCACATTTTGGATACATTCTAAATACAGTTTTCTTCTTAAACATTAGGGTCGAATTACCGAGAATGTTTCTTACAGATAAGATCAGCTTTCAATATGCTCTGTATTTAAACTGCAGTTGCATACATACAGTAAGTCTTTTTGCGTTCACGAGAATTTCAATATTTTGTTTGGGTTGCTGAGGTACATCGTAACATTAAATCTTCCTTGCAACAATTTAAGTTTAGAGGAAAACGATGTAAGTAACTGATGACCGTATTCTGTAGGTCTGTTTGTTCATAGTATAACCTATACTGTAAGTTACGGGTTTCTTTTATTATTGTTTACATTTGCAATACTCTGTCATGTGTTTTCAGTATGTCGGACGTTGAGACCCTTAACGCATTTTATGCTATTGCTTTGTACTTGAACACGTAGACCATAAGTTCCTTATATGAAAATGTTTGTTTGGATCCACTCTACAATCCCTCCAATTTTTCGACTAAATTCTGGAACATTCTGTATATCTGTTATAACCTTATTACCATAACAGAGGTTAAGATTCACTCTTTTTAGATCCAGTTACTCCTAAAGAAATAACCTATTATATTCAAACGTTAAAAAAATTATTAATTAAAAAAGTTAAAATCAAATTACAATAACATAAAATATAATAGTGTATATAACAAAAAAACTACCAAAGAATAAAAAATGAACTAATTGGGCATATTGCTGAATTGATAAAACCTCTTTTATAACGGGAGAATGTCCTAATGAATGCAGAGTAGCTCGAGTTACTACAACATATAACAATAACCCATCGAATTATAGACCTATTTCTATTTCTGGGCTATTCTTCTCTAAAATTAAGAAAAATCCACGAAACATTGTTTAATAAATTTCCTTTCAAAAAACAAACTTCTTTATTGTTATCAGTAGGTCTACGATTTTATAAAAAATCATCCACTTTAAGAGGAGCGATTGACGTTACTATATTGGAAGAAACATTACATAAAAATTGACTAGAAACTGGATTATTTTTTTTATTAAAAGAAAGCCTTTGATACTGGTGACATTACAAAATTAAAGAAGTTCAGAGTTCCAGGATTATCCTTGAAATGGTTTATAACTTATTTGGATCGTAGTTTCTAATGTGTAGATGTAAATGAGAGCGTGTATATATGAGCAGGTGATTTCCTACAAATTAAAGTAGGAGTTCCACAGGAATCCACAGTAGGACCAATAAAGTTAAAGCTAAAGGAAAAATGTATTTGTATCAGATGATACTGGGACATTTCATCAATCTTCTTCAACCATTCACTTCTAAATGAAATTAACCATGATTTTTCTTTTATTCAAAAGTGTCTTACTTACATAAAATTGGCTTTAAACTTTTAAAAGCCAATATATCATATTTCATAAATCAAATATTAAACTATTAAATACAATTGAAATAAATTATGGCAATGTTCTTGTAAAAAGGGTGTCATAGATAACCTTAAATATTTAGGTTTATACTATAATAGATAAATGTTTATTATGAGAAAATAGAATATATTGCAAATAAAATTTCACCAGCTGCTGGAATATTGTATCGTTTTAAAGGTAACTTATATTATC
This sequence comes from Ectobius pallidus, assembly GCA_964059195.1. Taxonomy (NCBI): domain Eukaryota; kingdom Metazoa; phylum Arthropoda; class Insecta; order Blattodea; family Ectobiidae; genus Ectobius; species Ectobius pallidus. Next base: position 23,149,816 of record CAXKWD010000010.1, on the reverse strand, counting down.
ACATGCCTAACAAAAATGCCTATATTTTTCATTAGTACATTCTCATCTATCAAACTGCTCCTATTTAAGGATTTGGTAAAAAACGTGGAATTATTCAACTAGTTAAAAATATAGCAGTTCGTAATTTGTTTGGCTATTCGTTGTACACTCCAATAAAAAAAACTGTACAATAACATGGAAATAATTCCTATAAAATGCTGGTAAGATAAACTAATTTTGATATAATTTTAAAATTCTACACAACCTAAATTTTATAATTCTGAAAGTAGTCTTTAGTGTGATTATGATAGTAATTTTACAAGGAAATATGAGCATATACACAGCCAGAAAATTAGGTCATCCATAGATACGAAATAGAAGGAGTTAAATATAGATTATTTAAATTCGACAGTTAACCATTTTTAAATTAGCCTACATTATGGTTAGCTTTGGAACTAATATAATATAAACAATGTATTTTAATGGTCTCTATAAAATATATAAATTTATTTATTTGTGCAGTGTTAACTAATTAAACTAGATTTAATTATGTGTCTATTATTCAAATAAAAAGTGATTCTCTGGCCATAATTATTAATACACAAATTAATATACAATTTCTATGCGTGTGCTCGAGAACGAGAATTTATATTTATTCAAAATAATGTAGCTGGATAACATATACCTTGGATGTGACACGGTTACTGGCTACGATTTACTTTTACTTTTCTTACTTTTTACTTGAATAAGAATGTAATTATTTGCGATTTTCTCAAAAACTGCTTTATCGACAACTTCTATTTGAAACTTTTCCAACCGTTTTTCTGACAGGTAGTTATAAGCTGCCTTACCGCATCCACAAACTCATGAGTAATAGCCTATGGCTTTGAGTGAGGTTTAGACAACCCAATGCGCATTTCCGCAAATCAGCATCTTACTCTGTGTTGGTAGAGAAAGCCATGTGGTTCACATCAGATATTTTATTCCCAGTTCTTGACTAAAGGCAATGCGTAGAGTTCTAATTTTCTTCTCGACTTATCGATGTCGGCGTAATTGAATTCAACATTTCAGGGATTAGGCAATGGACCGTGCTCTATCAAATTTATGAGCTGACGTTTTGCTGGGATATGCGTAGGGCATCTTCAGAGAGAACCAATAAGAAGGTAGAATCACAATGGGTATACAAAACTAAAGCAAAGTACAAACATACAAAACACAGAGCTTATTAACGGAATCAGAAACAGACCAACTAGACAAGAGGACAAAAATCCCACGGCGGAGCACTGACCAATCTGTACAAATACCAATCGGAAGATGAATATATAAAGTGGGTCATAGTGCAAGAAACACTGAATACAATAATTTTAGCAGACGATGAGACATTGAGAGACATCAGCAGTCAGCCCATGAATCTGGTAAGCGTGGCCGTGAAAAGAGCAGAATCTCGCTTCATCCGGTTGTTTTCTTCTCGTTTTCCTTGTGCCTTGTTTTTCCCGATTTTCCTAATAAACACCCATGTCCGAGGCGTGACTCGAACCCACATTTTCCTCAACCACGGCTCCGAGGCCTTAGCTACCGCGGCTGAGACCGGCATTGTTTTTTTTTCTTTCTTTTCTTGGTTTTTTTCTTTCTTTTCTTATTTTTTCCCTTGTTTTCTGTTCTTTCCTTGTTTTCCGTGTTTTCTTTATGACACACAAACACCCATGCCCGAGGCGGGACTCGAACCCACAGCCTCCTTACCCACGGCTCCAAGGCAGCACGCCTTAGCTACCGCGGCTGAGGAAACCGGCTAATTTTGGTAGTCTCTGTGCTTACTGTCCCACAATACATTCCACAATGCGTATTAGCGTAGCGAGGATGCATCTAACTCTGATTCATTTATTTATAGGGGCTTAAGTTAACCCAAACTTTTGCTGGTACATAACACTGACAAGTTTTCATACTTATCTAATTTGGAGAAATATTTTGAATGGAATGATTTAAATATTTAGCCTGCATTCGCGAAAATATGTTAAAAGTCCACTGTTGGGATCAATTTGTTGATATTTAAATTGCATCTATTCCTTGATTCAGCACTTTGTCACTTTTGTTGAATTGGTCATTTGAGAGGACCGACCAGTGAAATTTGCCAAAAATGGCATTTTATTATTTTTTAAAAATTAATTACTACCAATTCTTGGCTAATAAAAAATGCAACATCTTTTAGTTTAGGTACAGTTACATGCCCATAATGTGACCTTTAAGGCTCTGCGCACAAGAAGCAATTCGTATTATTACGATAGCGATATTATTTCTCAGTAGATATTTAAAATTGTAGTTTAAGTCATTTTAAGAGTAATGGTGGAAAGGAGTTTACATATTATTTTCCAGGCTATTATCCTAAGGAAATCATTGATTGGGCTTATAGAAAGAGCAAAACATTTTTAGAGATAAAAATTGTATCTCAACTTTCAAGTTGATTTTCCTCGACATTTTCCCCCGTATACCTAGGTAGTTCATTCAAATCTCTCCATGCATATAAGTTTTTAATAGATTACTTTGAATATTTCAAAAAAATCCCCTAGAATTATCAGAGAATAAAACTTAGGCCCTACTATATGAATTTTTAATTATTAACATTTCTGCTCTTATAACGTATTGTTTATGTTTTAATCTTAACAAAATGAAATAAAATAATGTTTAACTATTTTTTCAAAAGAAATAATAATTTCTATTACAAATGAAGTAAGCCTAATATATTTTCTGTTTTGAGATGTAGGCCTATAGACATTAAATCTGTGGTTTGGTTCAAAAAAATTGAAGACTACATCGCAAGGACCTTTTGCCATGAAACCCATTACGAAATCACATGGTGAAGATGTTGATAGCTTACAGGCTACACTATCACTATAAATGTTAATTAAATATCAAGAGATATTATGTTTCGTTTCTAAAATAATGCATATATTATGTCGTAATCGACTTACCTAATCAGGTGCTATCTCAATAATATCAATATGTTCTTCTTTATAATCACGCTGCTTATAATCTTTATCTATCGCTTTATTTAACGCTTCTTCTCTCGTCAAAGCTTCGAATAAAGAGAAAGTTCATATCCATGGCAATGAAAATCGTTATCGTATTGCCACATAATAATACTACGTTTGTTAAGGTTTTATGCTAATTTAACGTATATATTGTAGAGATTTCATATTTATTTTTAGCATTATTATAAAATTTTAGTCCATTTAATCTATCATCATCGCCAGTAGCACAATATAAACTTAGAGAATTTTTCAAAGAACCATTTTGAGGATCCTCCAATGTTTTAGTTAGTTTGTTTGTCACTATTAGGCCTACTCGTGTAAGTTAGACTTTATAAACACATTATAACAAACATAGAGCCACCAAAAATAACAATCAAGTCGTTCCTGATGGAACAGAAAGCTAGTGCCTACCTTTAGTAGATCCCCGCCCTGATTGATGACATTTATATGTGCATATCTTTAAATATATCAGGCTAATGTATTTATTGAAACAAGCGAGCTAAATTGATCTAATAAAAGGAATGTTTTGTAATACCTAACCACCGAATTCCTTACGTTTTGTCTGGATCCGTTCTCTCAAACAGGGCCCTGTGTGACCTCATAGACTAGGTAGTAGGCCTTGGCGGAGTGAGAAATACTTTTCATATCATAAAATCGGGTCTTTTCCCAGTATCTCGGCATCGTAGGAGCAACGTCCACGAAGATAAAGCATAAAGCATAAAGTATTTCCAGTAGTTTTATTTCCTCTGATATTTCCTCCCCTTTGAGGCTGCCCATCGCAACCCGCGGCGACAGTCAGCCAATAAAACTGACAGACCACGGCCCATAAGCCCGGAAATTTAGACTTCAACAGACACCGGGTGAGAAAGCCTAAATACATATATTAAAACGAGTTTTGAGTTTCCCTGATTGTCCTTGTGCCCAAGAACGAAAATAATCTTATGAAGTCAAAATAATATAGTTTAATATGATACAAGGCCTTCGGTAATGTTTACCTTCAGGATGTGACCGATGCCTAGCTACGAATTTATTTTAATTACTTTCATTACATCTTTACTTAAAGAAATTGTAACTTTTTATGATTATCTCAAAAATAACTTGAACGAAAACTTCTGTATGAAACGTTTTCCAACAATTTTTCTCGTGGATAGATTCAAGCTACACATCCCATCCACAAACTCGTGAGGAATAGGGCTTTGAATGAGGTATAGACAAATCAGCCACTTACTCTATGTCGGTAGAGAAAGTCATGTGAGTGTTCGACATCAGATTTTATATTCACAGTCCTTGACGTGGAGTTTTCTTTACCTTTAGTTTAGGTATCGTACGTATTACCTTGCATGGATGCAGAGGTTTTCGCAGTTGTGCTGGTGACAGTCATCTAGATACTGTTACTTGATGTAGCTTCAGAGATTGTGTTAGCCAGATTCATGGAAGTTGCAGTTGTTAAGACTTGGAATATATTTTGTGTTGGTATTGATGCTTTCTGTGACAAACGAGAAGCAGTGAGTTGTGCAGAGTACGTCTTCAATTGTTTTTAGCAGGCATGAACTCGTCTGTTGTTTTTCTCACTCTCATCTGTTTCGTAACTGGCTCAGAAGATAATTTTTGCATTCTGGGGTTCATTTATGCTTTCAATCATAGATTTTACTTCATCACTATTTACATTCAAACAAGATTTTAACTTACTTGAATTTTCAGATGAACAGAACAGTCCCGATTCATTTTCGAAAGTAGGCAACTTTTCAGAAGCTACGGAATTGTTTTGATTATCTGTGTCCATGTTTGGAAAATATCACAAACACTCTCACAATAAACAAAGAAATTAACTGTTAAACACTTGATTGTATGCACTTATTTTACTTTCACGAAGAAAATACACAAAGCAGCTCTGTGCTGTTACAAATCGAAACCCACGTATGATATGAAACATACTCGTATTTGGAGCACTGATATTTAAAGCACGCGCCATGATACGAGAACAAGCTTCGACTTGACGGCCTGTTCGATATTACAGTATGCATCCTGTCTCCATCTATTGAGAAAGTGCTCAACTTATTTATCATGCTCTGAAGAATTTCCCAAGAAAATCTGTGACTTATTTGGTTAAATTATTTAACTTAAGTATGAAACTCGGGTACTTTCCATCAGTATGGAAACATGCTGTAATTATAACAATACCGAAAGTACACAAGAACCCTCAGTATCCTAATAACAGACGACCTATCAGCCTGTTATCTACAATAAGCAAAGCATTTGAACGGATAATATTAAATAGGATAAATGAACAGCAACTCGATATTATTCCAGACCACCAAATGGCTTTCAGAACAGGATGTTCCACAACTCATCAAATAGTACATCTCAACAGTTCAACTATTCCTTCTGTTAAAATCTCCGGCAATAAACGTGGAAAGAAAAGTAATGATTTATAGAACAATTATACTTTCTGTCATTACTTATGCAGCACCAGCATTTGCCTATATTAAATAAAATCATATCAGACCCCTTCAAGTTGCCCAAAATAAGGCCTTTAGAATCATTCACGGTTCTGACTGGTTTACAAAAACATCGCAGATTCCGAATATTTAGAAGTTATTTGCATGTTCTTTTACAAGAAATTACAAGAAAATTTTACGACCGTCTTAATACCAACAAAAATCCCATTGTTCGTCAGATTGGTGAATGTGATGTAAATCTGTATAATAAACACAGGACTCCAAAAATGGCTCTACAAGCATAAATTTCTTGTAATGCTACATGTAAATTCTTGAGTGATGAGTGTTTTTTATTTTCCACTGTTTTATTTATATACATGTGTTAGCCTAATTCCTTGAGATTCTATGTGAACATTCATGAGCGATGATAGTGTTTTCTATTTTCCACTGTTTGATTATATTCCCCTAATTTGTTAGAGGAATAAGTTCACATTTATGTGTCATAGGTTAGTTTATATATTGTACAGTCAGGGATTTATAGAAATCCGATGCTCTATCATAAAGGATGAATATAAAAGAAAGAAAAAGAAAGTTATTTAACGAGCGTATTCCCTTTCGGAAACGGAAGTGGGTTTATCGAGCAGATGAGATGTATAGAACAAATAGCTGACTAATAGATACCTGGAGCTTTATGGAACCTGGACCTATAGGGAGGGGTACAGATAAGAAATGGCATACGGAAGAGCTCTACTGTTAAAAATAAATATATTTACGTTTTACTATGAATTATGTATAAAATATGGGATCTAACCGAACTTAAGAATACATATAACAAGCTCCGAAATTATTACAGGAACTTGCTCAAAGATACTAATATAAATTACTATTCTAAAATAGCTTCCAATGCCACATGGTCTGTGTTTTCAAATCTACAAAAATAACTATTCCAAGCATAATAACATTGATGGTGATTTGGATATTGACAAACTGAATTCCTTTTTTACCGATCAAGTTGATGAAATTGTTAATAACATAAAATATAGTGATAATCCCACAGATTTAATGTATAATAATATAATTTAGACTATCAGCCTGTTCAGATTTGTACATGTGTCTGTTGAGGATGTTAGTAGTGGGGGGTAGCGTAGAGGCTAAGATTACGGTGGTCGCCACCAGGTGGCAGCACCGTCGCGGCGTAGGGTTGCGGCAAAATTTGAAACTAAATGGCGCGCGATTTGAAAATGACGCTAGAAATGCACTCTTACGCAAGACTTTTTACCAATGTTGTTAAGCCCTTATGCCAAGGACGTGTGGATATGCACTCTTATGCAAGGCTTTACTAATTTTTTACGCCCTTATGCCATGATCGTCTGGACACCCACTCTTACGCAAGGGCTTTAATTGATGTTGTTACGCCCTTATGGCATAGATGCCATGCACGCATTCTTACGCGAGGTTTCTTTTTTTTCCGGGACGTTTGCAGTTGGGTCCTTTGGCTATCCCATATGAAGTCCTTACAGTTTGAACTTTTTTATCCCCCGAACGTTATGACCTTTTGACAGCTGTAGGGACGCTATCCCAGGACTTCCATATGACGTCATCATTATATTACGTTCTTATGCCTGTTAATTTTAGTCAATGGTACCATGCTTCTCACCCATAACTAGGTCACGGCTGCTTCATGTTGAGACATGATGTAGGTCGTCATAGGATGCTTGAATTTCCAAGGCATGACAAAAATAGAAAAAGCCAACTGCAACTGATATGACAACTGAAATGTATTACTGAGAACCGAACTCTAAGTCGAAATTTTATTTTAAAATTAGCAGGATATTTGAAAATACAAAAATATAGGAAGCCTCAAAATGGCGGAAGCTTCAATATGGCTGGGTAGGGCGGGATATATGAATTATGTATTTTTCAAATTTGGTGGAAATTCTAGAAAGACACAATATGACGTTATGGGTACAAGATGGCGGATTGGGAGGGATATTTGAAAAATGTATTTTTTAAAAGTGGGGGAGGAAGATGGCGACAAAAACAGGAAACAGGACTAAGCAGAAGGTAAGGATACTGCTACTACTACTATTGTATTATTATATAGTTATTTTCATCTCTTTCCTTTTTTCTTTCTTTCTTTCTTTTCTTCTTTCTTTCTTTTCTTCCTTCTTTTCTTTCTAGTAAAAGGAAATTTGTAAGGATCTTTGAGGAAGGGTTTAGGTTTTTGAAAAAAAAAAACGGCACATTATTATGACTAAGAACGTCTCGTTTTGTTATAAATAATTACATTGTAATGCACTAAGAACAGATCTTGGATATTTATTTACTTATATTTACATCAAACATTAATATTAACACTAAAAGAAAAAAAAAATTGTTCATGTTTGTACTGTCCCGCGCTCACGTTTATCTAAAACGGACTCTGTAATGTTCTGTAACATAACCAGACCTTGATTGTTTATCTCGTCTGTTACACAGTCATATATAACTAAATTTTCCCAAGATGAGGGAACAACTTGTTTGTTCACAAGTTTCGATATGTCGTTCTGCATTATAAAGTACTTTGACATAATGTTTGTGATGATGTTTGTATTCATAGAAAGAAAATTAATATCGATGCACTTTAAAACAATACGTGTCTTCTCGTACTGAATATAACTCTGTTTAAAATTCTTAGACAGTCCTAGTTTAAACTTTTCTTCAATAAACTGGTAAGGTTTTGCGTTACACATATGTTCATATAGTTTTGGTATGTGTAACAAGAAAGAACTCAATTGGTAGGGTGAAAGCACAACACACGCTCCGTAAGAGTTTCCTATTTCCGCACAAGCACTGTAGTTCAATGATGTGTAGAAACCAAAACTTAGATATCTGTCTTTGTTTCGGTTGAGGAAATAAATCCTACGTGCCAGTATAGTCCCTCCCAACTCTACAAAAGTGTCGACGACTGAGTTTTGCGCTTCCTCTAGAAGTTTCTCAAAGTCTATCACTTCCTCCGTAGATGGGGCGGATTTCCGATACCTCTTTGTACGAGGGTCTCGCCTCGAAGGTTTATTCTGAAATCATACCAAAAAAAAAACACAAACACATTAGAAAATCTATTCACGATACGTGTATACATGTTATGACAACGTGTTTCTATCAATCAGTTCTATACTTACTTCTCCTGCAAGAGTTTTGCTCCCATCTCCATTTGCTGTAGACATCACAATTCCTGGAGCTTGCTCCTCAAAAGTCTCGACGATTGTGTTTAGCGCTTCCTCTAGAAGTTTCTCCAGGTCAATCACCTCCGTAGATGGGGTGTTTTCCCGATACCTCTTAGTACGAGGGTCACGCCTCGAAGGTTTATTCTGAAATCATACAAAAACACAAACACATTAGAAAATCTATTCACGATTCGTGTATACATGTTATGACAACGTGTTTCTATCAATCAGTTCTATACTTACTTCTCTTGCAAGAGTTTTGCTCCCATCTCCATTTGCTGTAGATATCGCAATTCCTGGAGCTTGCTCCTCAAAAGTCTCGACGGTTGAGTTTAGCGCTTCCTCTAGAAGTTTCTACAGGTCAATCACCTCCTCCGTAGATGGGGTGTTTTCCCGATACCTCTTAGTACGAGGGTCACGCCACGATGGTTTATTCTGAAATCGCACAAAATCACAAACACATTAGAAAATCTATTCACGATACATGTATACATGCTATGACAACTTCTTTGCATCCATCAGATCTATACTTACTTTTCTTGCAAAAGTTATGCTCCCCTCTCCATTAGGAGTAGACATCATGATTCAAGGACGGTACGTTCTATTCTGACGTTACACCATGACCCCGTCTCGTATCATTCTGAAATTAGACAAAAGTAACTGTATTACTATCACGTGATCTAACGGTACTAGAATTAGTAGGAAAACAAGATACCGTTAACAATAATGACTTACGAAGTGAATGTCCGGGAAGACATCTCTGACCTCCTTTCGTTCCACACAACGATCCCCAGGATTTATGGAAGAGTTGTACAACTTCTCTGTCAGGAGTTGTTGCTGTGTTGTTATCAGCAGGAAGAAATTTTGACGTAATAAAAAATTTTCATGTCAACGCATGCGAACGTAGAGATAGCATTGCCGTTTAGTCTCAGCGTCGGAAAAAGTCTGCCAATTTTACAGTAAGGATGATATAGGGAAAATAACGAAGGCTACGCGGAAATAAAGAGAGCTTGGGAAACACGGGAAAATAACTCACCGTGATGTAGGGAAAATAACTCATTCTACTAAAAAAAGCACGGGAAAATACCTCACCGTGGTATAGGGGAATATAACTCACCCTCTTTTACATTCTTAATTTCTGCACCTAGGACTTTCAACCTGAATGTAAGAAAAATTTGCGGGGGTACAGACAAGAAGTGGTCCCACAGCCGCACAGAAAAATAAAACGGTGATAATTTCTTTATCGTCACCATTTTACTTTCCACATTATCAGCTCTCTTCTTTCCTTTACGAATACAAAGTGTTCAGGTACAAAGGGATAACTAATTGTGTCCAAACGGAAGAGAATCATAACAGCCCTCTACCCTTCTTCTTTTGGTAAAGCAGGGTCTGTAGATCTTCTCTTCTGGTTCGGATACTATAGTAGGACCTGGTTTTCGTTTGATTTTTTTCTCTGTCCTGACAGTGACTGTGTCTGTTGGCTTGCCTTTTAAAATCATGGACTTTATGGTTTCAAAATTCACTTTCTGCAAAGCCGAATAGTTTAATGTGATCCCTCGAACTTTGCATATTGTTTGCGTTGTGTTTTTAGTTGGAATTTCTACTTTAAAGCCATAATTTTTAGGACCAGCACTTACAAACTCAGAGATGAAACTACCGGAACCATAATCACATAATTCATCGGTCATGTCGCCAAGTCTGTCGCCCACGGGCACAGGGTCTTCGTTTTTCCCCTGTGTGTACACCACACTATCGGTGTCACAATAAAGGGCTCTCTTGTCCAAATCTTTGAGATGGGAGTAGAGTTTTAATCTTGCTCCCGTGGTGACATAGGCTCCATGTGTTACACTAGTATGCGGTAGAGGGGCTGTTTCCTCCTGCGTCCAGTTTATCCACACTACCTGATCGCTAGCAAAGATTAGTTTCTTTACTTCGATCCCTGGTGTGGACAAAAAGTCGTAGAGCTCTTTTGGTTCCTTGATCATTTTGGTTTGCGGTCTTGATTCTAATTCAATAAGCTTGCCCCAAAAACTATTCAAACAGAGCTTGCTGATGGCACGTTTTCCGGGGTTCTTTACGATTTTTTTCCTTGTCTAATTGAATTCCTTCGTCTTCGTGGAACGATTTTATGTATTTGTTTTTGTCCTCGTCGGACACGACCCACGAAGGAAAACCACTAGACTCGGCTTTAACTTTCAAAAAGGTATTTATGTACGAAACGAATAAGCCACCCTGTTTGGTCTCGGGGTTGTACTCGGTGGTTTCATACTCATAAAATTCAAACATTCTCACAATTCTGTAGCCCATCGAAACAGCCTCCCTAACCTCATCCACAACCCAGGTCCCGGACAACGTTCTTTCCTTGTCCGTGTGATTACAGACTTCCTGCCGCCCCGTCTCCACACATGTACGGCACAAACAAAACATTAGTTTACCATTGCACCTGTACGGAAGCACGGGGTGATACAGATTTCGGGGCGCGAGCACACTACATTTAACTACCCCTTCCTTCTTTAGCATTACATCAAAATCCTCACACTCGAATTCGGTGTAGATAGTAGGATGACCAACGGGGAATTTGAAGTACTTGCATACCCAAGGGTACAGGGACATTACGTCAGCGTACAAGATTTTCTCTTTTCCTTCTTCCACTTTGTGGTAGAGGCGCATCGCCTCCGTTCGGCCTCCATAAACGGACTCACGGAGAACCAACGGAGCGTTCTGGACCCAGGGGTGCGTGTGCAGACCCGGACGTTTTACTAGAATTTTCTCAAAGTCACATTCCCACATCACATGAACCAGATAACCGCATGAGCTTATCTTTTCAATTCTTGCCATAGTGGTATCGAATCTCTCGGCGAGAGTTTCATCCGAGCCCATCAAGGGAACGTCTCTGTTGGACAAGCAGAGACAACCGTGAAAGAAACAACCGAGAAATTCGAATACTTCCTTGGTTTCAAAGCAATAACCGTCGACTTTAAGATTTGGTAGCTCCGGGAGACGGACTTCTCTCCCGTTACCCGCATGTCTTATATCAATGTCTCGGGTCATTGCTTCGTAAGCAAGCCACATTAAGGATTTTTTTGAAGTTTTATCACTCATGCGGTAACCTCCCTGGGGAATGAGTCCTATGCTATCCCTTTGCAAAAAGTTTTTCCTGAACACTTTATTACATGCGGACGCTATGGTGATGGCCTCCTGGAATATATGAATCTTTGCAATTTCCAGAAAGAGGTTTTTAAACACTGTGCATGCCTCCTTCAACACAGACACGTCATCCTGGCAATACTTTTCCAGCTCTTTCTTATTGTCAAATGTTTCATTTTCATTAGACGCGTACCAATCCATGAGTGATTTGCGGTCTTCCACAGACATTTGGTCAGGCCCATAATTCGAGATTTCGGGATAACTGCCCACATAATTTAGATTGGCGTTGGTGTTAAAGAAATGAGGATAAAAGCCTTTTGCAACATGAGTAATTCCAAATGTCATTGGAAAAGCACGAAGAGGCAAGGGGATGAAATTTAGACTGTCCAAAAACATAAAATGTTCAAAACTCATAGATAAAATTTTGCACCCGTTCATAACAAGTTTAGGAACCCAGTCATTTTTAAGGGCATGTTCCAAAATAAATTGTAGATCAAATGCTCTCGCGTTATGGGCGATGACTATAATTTTGGAAAATTGTGGTCTGTCTATTCTTAGATATTCCATAAACTCGGCAATTGGATTATTCCAGAAGGAATGTCTGCGAGGACCACACCGCGAACACTGATTCTCATTAGAATTTTCGCAGAGGGTACACGTCTGTTCCGTACAGACCAAATTCGGAACGTGTAGATATGTATTGCCTGAGACTTTGGTATCTTGCGTTGTTTCTATGTCGTAGTAGACATACAATATCTTCTCGGGAGACATGACGGTGTTTGAAAGAGGTGCCATATAACACAAATGCCCCATTGGCTGGTTTTTCAGGCACAACTTACAGAAAATCTTGTTACATTCATGGTTGTGTGTTCTGCGTCTGTCACATAATGTACAATTCTGTACTTTTTCACACACAGTACCTCCGTTGAGGCGGTTGGTCTTGTGGCTATTAAAACATTTCTCGCCTCTAAAGTATCTACTGCATATATCGCAATACACTCTAAATGTGTTTGTATCACAGGGAGGAACGGATTTACAGGCATGACATACAAATTCACAACTGTGTGATTCTCCACGCCGAAATCCGCGATTACAACCGTTGCAAATAAAACTTACTGCCATAGCTGCGGTCAAATTTACAATCGTATGATAGTGTTTCTTTTCGTGGTCGTAAAGCAAATTCAATCTCGGTTTATTACCGTTACGACCATCGAAAATAACACTGTCAAGATAACAACCTGAATACACAACTATTCTATAGTCGTGATACAGGTATTTCTGGAAGGCTTCCAATTCAGGGAGACCACCACCGCGAGACAAGTCGACACCACTGTTTCTAAGTAGCGCTGCGACTTTTAGTTGCATTTTCCTACCTTGCATGTTGTTCTTTTTATATTTGCTATAATCAGGGTCGGCAGATGCATGGGCAATTGCGATGACCAGAGCGTAGGCTAGACACTTAATCAGTGTTTTGACATAGACGACACTATGTTTCAAATGCGCCAAAACATCTGTCGAACGTGCTTTGGTTTTAATAGGGCCTCCGTTTCCCGATGGCAATCTGATTAAATCCACTACAACACGCAAGGTATCGGTCGCGCAAAACCTACTGTTTGATTGGCAGACTTTTTCTAGGACTTTTCCTATCACCTCCATACTTATCTGATCCTTTCGGCGAAAGGATATCCCTATGGGTTTGTCCATGTTATTTGCCTCATTAAATATTGTAACCCCCGCCATATCGGAATCATCGGCATCTCTTAAAGCATATTCAATGACATCTGCGATGCTTTTATTAAAATGCTCCACAGCATTGCTATCTCCAGGCTCGGTGAGTTTAACTACCAGCTGAAGTCCAGTCGCATTAAACCTTTTATACTCTTTCTGTACGGTTTCAATCACATTGAAAGTCTTGTATTCGAAAGACTCGACAGAATCGCGACTGGACTCGCTATCCGAAAGTGAATTTTGGGAATCGCTATCCGAAAGTGAATTTTGGGAAGCCATTGACAAGATGATGTCGAGAAAACACCGATACAGCGATATGAGTGCAGTGGTAGTACTAGTAGCACTTCAAGTAGCACTGTATTATCTGAAATGAAAAAAAAAAACTTAGGTTAGATACATTTAAACTATTGTTTAGTAGTCGCTGGAGTTTTCCCATGACGTCGTATTTTACCGTTATATCGTCATACTTAACACATCATAGCAAAACTTTGTCTGTTTATAGGTCACGTAAAGTTCGTTAACCATCAAATGAGAGTATTATATTTCAGAAAAAAATAAATTCTATTTGTGGAAGACAAGAAAAAACTGTAAGCGCCCAAGGTCACAAAATATGTCAGGGTTTTAAATCCTTTTCTTGTTGAAATTCAATGAAAGAAGTTGCACATGTTCAATATGCTTTTAGTTAACGTACAGAATTTGTCTTCTAGACAAAACAGTTAAATTCTGTTTATCTCTCTCCAAACTCATTTATGTTAAGTCTAACTGACTGTATCGAATAAAGCTTGAACACGTATCTAACTTCAGATCGTACGGAAACTGTATTAATCAAACTTTGCTCAAGAAGTTGCGTGAAAATCGAATCAAGAACAACTAGGGTTATGTGTAGTGTTGTCTACAGGGAATTAATTTTCCGGGACAAAGCCTATCACATTCTAACTGAATAGAATAAAATAATCATAGCACCTACCTTGCACTCAGCGGAGATTTCGTAAGAAGTGACAGTATATCAGACACGTTCGGCTAAAGCGAAGTGTTTCTCTCTCTCTCTCTTTCTCTTTTACAGAGTAAAATCAGTTTTTCTATCTGAAAGTACAAAAGACATACTGTTGTTTTAATCTGGTATTTGAACGAGCGAATTCGAGAAGATGAATAGAGAAAATAATTCGGAGTTCAATTTAAAACATAATTGCAAATTAACAAAATGGTGAATGAATAAAAGCTTAGAAATGTTTACATCAGATTGGATTTTAATGAAACCTGTAAAAAAAAAAAACAAAAAAAATCAGACTTACTTAAAAAAAAAAAAAAAAACATGCCATAAGAAAAGAAAAGAAAACCGACGTACCTTTTTTCAGCAGAGGAGAAGCGCAGCGAAGACTCGATGTTTACTCGTCGCACTGAAGACCGCAACTGAAAGAATTCAGATTATGTCAGCCCTTTATATACAAAAACGACTTCGCCCACATTTTATACCGCACGTAGCTGTTCGATTGGTAAGTGGCGGTTCTTAAACATTGATAGAGTTGGCACAGTGATTCTAACTGAATAGAATAAAATAATCATAGCACCTACCTTGCACTCAGCGGAGACTTCATAAGAAGTAGCAGTATAGCAGATACGTTCGACTAAAGCGAAGTGTTTCTCTCTCTCTATCTTTCTCTTTTACAGAGTAAAATCAGTTTTTCTATCTGAAAGTACAAAAGACATACTGTTGTTTTAATCTAGTATTTGAATGAACGAATTCAAGAAGATGTATAGAGAAAATAATTCCGAGTTCAATTTAAATCATAATTGCAAATTAACAAAATGATGGATGAATAAAAGCTTAGAAATGTTTACATCAGATTGTTTTTAATGAAACCTGTAAAAAAAAAACAAAGAAAAATCAGACTTACTTACAAAAAAAAAAAAAAAAAAAAGAGCATGCCATAAGAAAAAAAACCTACTTACCTTTTTCCAGCAGAGGAGAAGCGCAGCGAAGACTCGATGTTTACTCGTCGCACTGAAGACAGCAACTGAAAGAATTCAGATTACGTCAGCCCCTTATATACAAAACGGGCTTCGCCCACATTTTATACCGCACGTAGCTGTTCGAAACACATCTCCCAACTATTACAATAGCCTTGCCTATATAAAAGGAGCTGCGGCCAACTCCATTGCGAAACATATCGTTTCAAGAAAGTAAACTACTTTAGCGATACGTTCCTACAAATAGCATATTCTATACTTAAACTACTAGAAATATCTTGTTTTGCAGTCAACTCACGTTAGAAGAAGAAAATATCTGATCTGTTACGAGAAAATCCTGTTTCCTCTACTTTAAAGAACTAGAAAATATTCTAACTGTTACATCTATTACATAATCTGAATTAGTTTAAACGCTAGAATTGTCACGAATTTCTAAAACAGGAAACGTAGTGGATTAGATGTACCGAACAGGACAGAAACGTTTGTAGTTAAACATGATGCGTTTGTAGACCTGTCAATGGCGTAACACGTTATTCACAGCATAAAGTGTCCGATCAGTATGAAATACGATAGTTTCACTCAAACCGTTAGAAGCACAGGTTTATAACTGAGTAATGGCCGGTTTCTATAAACTCGCGAATTACCTATGGGTAAATTATCTAATGCACAGAATTTACACACACACACAAACACAAATAATTTAAAGATAGCAATCACTTACACTTGTGGCGAGTTTCTAGATAAATGTCCTCTTGGTAAATATGAAAATGACAGAAAAAATGTTCCTACAAACTCGGGCTAGATCTGTCCAAGGGTAAATCTTTGGGTTAATTTGTCCTTTCATAGATGGCTGGATAAAATTTAACCTTTCATAGGATCAATAACAATGAGAATCAAAGCTTTCTGAATTAAATTAACTGTACAACTCCAAGGCCATGCTCATTATACCATTGTAGGTTAAATGGAACTAATTTGTCCATGGGTAATTTACCCATAGGTAATTCACAAGTTTGTATAAACCGGGCATAAGTCTACATTTCTGTGATAATAATAGTATTTGAGAACTTTCCGGGTTCCATGGCAAGATTTCTGCAATGAGACATGAAGTTAAATTATACAAACACAAATTATCTAAACGAAGGAGTAATGTACTTGTTGCTTAATTCGCGAAAGATGAAAAGATCCCTAAGGGCTGGTTTGTATATGCTTACGTCGGGGATGTACTGCAACTGAGAGCTTCGCAGATGTTCCTGTGTCCCGCAGGAGTTCTTTTACATGGTCTGTCGCATTTATACATCCATAAATCCCATAGATTTGGTCTGGGATCGAACCTTAGGCATAGAGAGAAGCGCGATACTAATTGCGTCATCCAGACCGACAAGATCATTATTACTAAACGAATGTTAATTACAGTGGAGGTTCATAACCTAGAATAAAATATCGGGCAGCCAGAAAAGAATGTAGACTAGATGATGATTTATTTAACATGAAACCTCTTCTCTTATGGACTTGGGAAAATAACTAAAAGGGTAAAAAATCCTATAACACGGTGTATTTCACTGTTAAATGCACCGTCAGAGCGAAAAAATCGAACTAGGATTTGAGTTTCCCTGCCCTCCGCTGTAAGCAAGTTCAAAACATTTTAAAGGATGTCTTGAAACGCGGACGAAAATTAAATAAAACGAAGAATATTTTTAATTCTGGCAGGAATTTACAAAACTTTGGTAGTACTCGTTTCTTTTTTTTTAACGTTTTCTATAAGGACTGAACATTATAAACGGACAGTAATGAATAATTACATGTACAACGAATATTATAATGCCTTAGTTATTTAAATGAATTTTAATTCTAAATGCAGATAATGTAATTGAAGGAGTAGTTAAACAGAGAACCTTGCACTTTGTAAAACAATATAAGACGAGCTATTTTATTTACAACTTCCGAGAAATAAAGTAAATTTAATTTATAGCTTATCTAAAATCAAAAATATTCTAAAAAAGTTGTTTTGGAGCTGTTTTTAAAAGTAGTTAATCACTTTCTGGAAGAAAAACATCCAACATTGAATTATCATACCGGTAGAATTTATTTTACCTGAAGAATATATTCACTGAACATATGAAAACTAATGATGAAATGAAATGAAATAAACGAAGTTATATTTACCAACTTGAATCGAAACCGGGTCCTGAAGTTAGTGAAGCTAACGGTATGAACAGTATCATGTGGGGTTATTCAATTTTAAAATAAAATAAAATGAAACACTGAGTTTACCTGGAAGTTTATACTGAATATAACACTTCCTGAGAGAATACATCGTACACTGAATTGAAAAACAGCAAAACTAAAGAGTATAAGATTTTAATTATTTTTACCAGTGGGAATCGAACCCCTGCTGAATTAGTTTTTAAAATTCTGATTGGAACTAATGTAAATTACTTTATATCATGGGCTAGAAATAAAAACATACATAAACCGTTATAATTACAGTTTTCCCTGAAATAGAAAGCATAGTCCAATAAAAAAAAAACTAATGAATATTAGAATTTAAATATTTTAAACAATCGGCGAAATTTCGGTAGCACCCGTAACTAAGATACTTTGCGACGGTTATCTGTCGTGGTTTGTTAAATGTTATTTTAGGGGCTATAAAGAAAATATTTCACAGTATCTGAATTAAGTGAAGGCAGGAATTTAATTTACAAGCTTGGAGAAATCTATAATTTCTTTTACTGAAAATAAAAGAACTTAGAATAAATTAACTTCCGATGTAGAAATTAAAATGTTTTTCAGCGTAAAATGAATTATTATAGAAAAGAAAATTATTATAAATTTATGTCTGGATGAGCTAATTTAAATAGAGTTTATTGAACAAAACGGGTTAGAACTATTTAAACACTTTCTGAAAATATCTTAATGGTAGAATTTAATTTACAATTTCCGGTTTGACGCAAACTACATTTTTTTAACCACAAAATATATTAAAAGAAATTTATACGTTTTCCTTATAAAACGAATATTTAAATACAGAATATATTAAATTAAATTTCGGTAGCACCTGTAACTAAGATAATTTGCGAAGTTTACATGTCTTGTTTTGTTGAATGTTATTTAGAGGGTACAAAAATGTTTCACAGCATATGAATTAAGTGAAAGATGTACACCTAGTTTAAAATTTACTAGCTAGGAGAAATCTATAATTACTTTTGCAGAAAATAAACACTCCTTGCTAAAATAAATGAAATTTCGGTAGCACCTGTAACTAAGATAATTTGCGAAGTTTACGAGTGAGAACTGTGATTATTAATGGAAAAAAAAAACTACGAATATCTATCACTCACAAATAAAATGTTATTTTAGGGGCTACAAAAAAAATATATATTTCGATGTATCTGAATTAATTGAAAAGTAGAATTTAATTTTCAAATTCGGAGAAATCAATAAACACTTATTCAAACACAGACACTAACAAAATACTTTAGCACATTGAACTGTCTGCATGGAATAGAATTACACGTTCGCCGAATATTCATACACAGACACTAACAAAATACTTTAACACATTGAGCTGTCTGCATGGAATAGATTTACACGTTCGCCAAAAAAAAAAAATAATAACACCTTAATAGTTAACGAAAATAGGGTTTATTCAACACTGACCGAAAACTAATGGAAACTTGAAATACATAAGTGAATTTAAAATTTATTTTATAGTTATAGGATTTAATTTATATTTGTTGAAGCGTAGCATAATGGAACTTTGAAAATTTACTTTACAAACGGATATATTATTATTAAAATAAAATAATAAAAAAAACACCAAATTTCAGATTAGTTCGCTACCAATATAGTATTGTGAAATGACTTTAAAACATGAGTTTTACTACCCGATTCTTTCTAGTTATAACACAGAACACTTTGTACTTGCGAAAATAATTTAAGACTGAGCTATTTTATTTACAGGTTCGTTAATTTATTTAAACACAAAATATATTAAATGTTTGTTTGGATCTATCTAAATACAAACATACTACACTGAGTTGAGAAAAAAAAAACTAAAGAATATTAGATTTTACTCAAACTCTGCTCTATTTGTTTTTTTAAACTGAAGTGGGGAACTAATGTCAGTTGTTAAAGAAAAAAAAAACGGAGGTGAAAATATTTAAACACAAAATATATTAATTTATAGTTTATCTAAATGTTTTCACGCGTAAAATGAATGTTTATCATATGATTGGCTGGAACTACTTTAAACACTTCATAAAAATTTCACTTGGGGGGATGGGTCTGAAGGATAGCGAATTAGCACTACGCTGTCATCCAACTTTCCGGTAGGACAGGGTTCGTGGAGAAATAACACGTTCCTGCACTTTTAAAAATATTAAACACAAAACAAACCATTCTCTTGAAGATCTCGTCAAGTACTTGTAGAAAAAAAAACTAAAGGATATAGGATTTTATATTTCATTAAGGGGGAATCGCACACTTCTGTTTGATTTAATCGAAAGTAGTTTTTAATTTACAAGTTTCCCTAGAAATTAACGTTTATTCAAACAGAACTATTTTAGAACAGCTTTACTAACGCGAATAAATCTCGTCTTGTCGAATTTTTAAGCTTAATGTAAATTGTTAAACAAAAAGGGGGATAGTTTGGGAAATAAAAAAAAACACACTACATAGAAAATATCTTAAGAGCTGGATTTAATGATCAGAAATTTCGGAAACATATGCGTACAAGTTGCGGTTTGTTGAGAAAAAAAATATATAGCTTGGAAGGAAGTTATATTTTACTATAGGGATTCGAATCCCGAACCTGAATTTGTTCGCTTACACTGAAGAACGCTAGAATTTAAACTTTCAATGTACAAATAAACTGATGCTTTACTGTCGTTGTAGAAATTAAAATAAAATTACACTCAGTAAGAGAGAACTGTTTTTTTTAGAAAAAACTAAATGAACAGGCGGAAAACTATCACACGCAAATAAGATAATAAAGTGTTTGTACTTACAATTATGACCTGTAGAATTCTGAGATATCACTGATAATAAACGACTTGACACATCAGCACCTTGCAGTTCAATGAATAATTTACCGTAATTGGCTGCCTTTTATACTAAATCTGTCTTGGGTAGTCGATCTGATTAGCATTTAACTAGGCTACCCAAACAGGATCTTCTTAAAACTCTTGTAAAATCTCTATTTTTAATCGGAGAGCTTTGAGAATAGTCTTAAATTAAACATGAGTTAAAAACCTGTAAACTCCTAAAGTTTCAATTTTGTACCATCATTGCGAGAGCGCCAAATAATTAAAATACCTAAAAGATGATTTTACGCCCTAAAGAAGTAATTTTTAATATACTAATTCAAAATTAGTCATAAAATGTTCGTATTATTAAAGCCTTCAGGTTAATTAAATATCACCTTTGTAAGTATTTTAGAACTTTTTACAATTAAATATTTTCGTGAAAGTATGTTCAAGATCGGAAGTTAATAAGTGAACAATGCTTCTGAATGTATAACATTTAATAACGATTGAAGTTTTTTTCGCAGGGAAATAATAATATGAATTTATGATGACCGAATTGCATGGCGTTCAATTTTCAGCTTTAGCGTGAATGAATTTCCACGTATAATATTCTTATCAAGTATGTGCTGAACCCATACAATAAGTGAGGAGAGGTGGAACTTGGATAGGTATGTGAACATAGAGCCATAACTCTCTGACTTTCGCAGCGGTACATGACTGTGTTCTAATTTCGTCACTAACTAACGGGAAGGGTGGCCAGCTTTTCACAGTCTGTATGTGATCCTAGCATGAAATATTCCATGTATACAGAATTACTTAACGATTCATGATCCGTACCTTCGCGCGTGTAAAACTCATGTTGTTTACGAGAGAACTATATTAATAATAAAAATGTAATGGTAGTGTGATTTATTATGTAAGGAAATTGTTTTCAATATAACGATGTCAAAGAACTATTACCTATCATTATCCTTGATCCTCTCATATAGGCCTTTTATAAATGTTTACTTTGCAGTAAAATAATTATAATGAGAAGAATAACGAACTCATATGACATAACCTCTCAAAATACACAATCATATTATAATGAAAGTTATTACATAACAGTTCTAGTGAAACATAATGGGTTATTTAACGACGTGGTTCTGCAGGCGTTCTTTTACATAAAGTCTTTCCAGTATGACAGGGATTGAAGCTGGGATCACTTGCGCAGAAAGCAGGTATCACGTAAGTATTTAATGAGACAGAGTTGTGTTTAAAATAATAATGTTTCTTAAAAGTTTTAAATACAAGCTAAAAGTACCCCGTACGCTCCCTGTCTTCAAAACAGTTTTATTATTATAATGAATGCTTTGTCTTGGAATTATAGGACATATAACATTTTGGGTTGCTGTTATAAATATTATCGAAAGCGGATCCTATGACGACCTACATCATGTCTCAACATGAACCAGCCGTGACCTAGATAAGGGTGAGAAGCATGCGACCCTTGACTAAAATTAACATGCATAAGAACGTAATATAATGACAAGAAGAAAAAAGCTGTTAAGAAACTTGGGAGAAAGGACTAGGTATAGAGAAATATATAATCAAATCGAATAATAAACTTGCTAATGAGTAGTGGGAATGTATTTAAAGTGTAAAAAGATTACTTGAACTAGAAAAAAGAATTCAATTAGCACCCGACATCTTGATATGCAAGAAAATCGAGTGTAGGGCTTATAATAGTTTCACAAGAAAGAAAATCATGGGAGGGCCCATAATAACATGTTACGAATCGAGGGTGGTTCAAGAAAGAAAACTATGAGAGCGCTATAGACATTTCGCTAGAAGACGAGGAGCTAGGGACTTAAAGAAGTTAGCTTAAACCTTAAGAATATATGCGAAGCAGCTACAGTAAAAGCGGGGAAAAGGGAAATTGTTAAAAAAAAAAAAAGACTTGTGTGAAGAAGGGACAGTTAAGTCTTGGCGAAAGAGTGTAAAATAACGTCAAATGCTATTTTGCAAGAAAACAAGGTGTTAGGCACTTATCATTAAGTCAAGAAGAAGTTAGGTTAAAGGATAAGACTATATGCGAACCAGCTAACATAAGCGCGTAAGTGCAAGAAAAATTAAAAGTTAGCTTAAACCATTGCGTAAGAGTGTAAAATAGTCTCGTAGAGAACGGTGCCGGGTATTCATTTTCAAATCGCACGCCTTTTAGTTTCAAATTTTGCCGCAACCCTCCGCTGCGACGATGCAGAACATAAGGGCGTAACAAAATTGGTAAAACCGATGCGTAAGAGTGTGTTTCCAACCGTCCTTGGCATAAGGGCTTAACAACATTAGTAAAAAGCCTTGCGTAAGAGTGCATATCCAGACGTCTTTGCCATAAGGGCTTAACAACATTGGTAAAAAGCCTTGCGTAAGAGTGCGTTTGCAGCCATCGTTGGCAAAACGGCTTAACAACATTGGTAAAAAGCCTTGCGTAAGAGTGCGTATCTAGCGTCATTTTCAAATCGCGCGCCATTTAGTTTCAAATTTTGCCGCAACCCTACGCCGCGACGGTGCTGCCACCTGGTGGCGACCACCGTAAACTTAGCCTCTACGCTACCCCCCACTACTGATGTTTATTCTCTTTTTATGTTGTTCGTCTTTAATTTATAGACGCTATTGCTATCCTTATAGATGCCACTGCGTCTCACAACGGTATTGATGCTGGTTCCCGGCCTGACTATAAACCCGGGTCCTTGGTCGTAGTATAAGTAATGTATGAGAATCGGTAAAACTTATACCAGTTATACCTTCACTTTTGTTCCAGCAATGAATCGAAAAAGGGCTTGTATGATTGGAACAGAATGTTGATGTAAGAGGGAATCTATGTGAAGGGGCCCTGTGGGGTGGTATCTGTACACTGTCTGTAGTAATAATCGGAGGGTATGATCCGTGTGAATGGTACCTGGTGATTCTCTAGGTATGAAGCTATGTCATGGAGTGGGGTGAGAAGGTTGGTGTCTATCTGGGATTTATGGATGGATAGTTTAGCTAATGCATCGAAAATATCATTTCCCGGGATATTTGTGTGTGATGGGATCCATATTAATTGGAGGTGGGTTCCTCTGTTTGCGAAATTGTGGAGTAGAAATGTAATGAGGATTAGCCTACATGTAATGTTGTCAGATTGATGATCATTCACAATGCTCGTCACATAAATATAAATAAATAAAATGAACAATGCAACTGAAATAATCCGTACGATTGGTTAGTTACCATTCTATCTTCCGTGCTGTTTGAGGAAAATTTTTCTTCATATGCTTATTGGTAATTCTATATTAATAAGAGCAAAGTTTTCAACACGGAGGCAGAGATTCGTATTTATTTTTTGCAATCTAGCAAGTGTACTAGAGGGGGCGGTAGCTTCTAATCACTTAGCATCGATTTAGCTTATAAGGAGTTTCTAGACCAATAGTCTCTACTAGGCCTACTTCTTACACGAATTTTTGCTAGTTTCCTTTGGTGGCTTTCTCATACTGGTAAACGAGACAGTACGGCTCGCAGCCCTCACGGATTTTCATAGGTGATCCCCGAGTGTGTCGATAATTCAAACTAATTTATCTGATGAAACTCGTAACCTCGAATTGGATTTAGGCCTATTAAGACTATTCCATGAATTAAAATGTAACCAATTATACAAATAATAATAACTTTCTTACTTTGTTACATATAAACAAAACTAACAGCTGCGAGATTACGGTATACTATGAATCAACCATCCAAGAATCAAATCGAGTTTATGCTATCAGTGGTGCATGTATTATACACAGCTAACCTAATTCAGATAAGCTAACAACTGAGCGGAATAAAAGCACACGAACTGGCCTGCACCGATCTTAAAATGTGTTTTTAATCAATGTAAGCCTACATTTATACTTTTTCAATTTCCAAACAAGTTATATTAACATAAAGTAATGTGTTTTTATTGTGTTCACTGGCAGTATGTGACGTGTTAGTCACTGCACGTTGATATCTACATTGCCAGTAACGAGCTGACGTTTTATCAGATAAAATCGCATCCTCGTATTATTAGCAGGCGTTTTATAAGGTACGTAAATGATCGTGACTTCTGTATCCGAGGAATTGCTAAACGCTATTGGCCAATATCATACACGCGGCGTATGAATGGGATAGTCACAGAAAAAAGTGCAAAATAGCATCTCAATTTTAGATCGTGATGTTCTTTAGAACATACAAAATTCATATATCAAATTACGTTCCTAAAATTATGCGAAATAATAAGAAAAATCAAGACATTCATTCTTATATAACTTAAATAGTGCGTGTGCAGGGTGTCTACAGGTCAAGAAAGTCAAGAAAAAGTCCAGAAATCGAACACTAGGTCAAGAATGTCAAGAAAAGTCAAGAAATGGCACCGTAGGTAAAGAATTATTTTTTTATATCGCAATGATGTTACACAGCTGCAGTGATGATGTAGCCGAGATACTGAGGGATATTATTATTTTTTTATTTATTATTATTGTTATTATTCTTATTAATATTATTATTTTGCAGGAATCAAAATCAATGTTAGTAACGGAAAGTATTTTTTAAAGATTTAACAGACTTTTTTCTTTTCACTTGTGGTAACATTATCATCATAAACTATGCCTGGTAAATGTTCGTTCCAAGAACACTGGTTAAGTGAAGGAGAAAAAGACTGGAAATTTTGACTGCGACCAGTGGAGGGTGACAAATTCAAAGCTTTTTGCAATGTGTGTAAGGCTAAATTTGATATAGCATGCAGCAGTTAAGGGTCTGTAAGGACCCATGAAAAAGGAAAACGACATTCAAAACTCGTTGGTGCTCTCATTTGTGGTAAGCAGTCTCAGCTGAACTTCAGTAGTGTTGCTCCAGTACCACCAGTGCAGCAAAATGCTTGTGCATCAGCTCCACTCGTGCAACAAACTGCTTGTTTGTCAGTTCCACCAGTGAAGCAAACTGCCTCTACATCATCTTCATGTGCTCTAGTTCTAGTTGTACAACAAACTGTTAATGTACCATCTGCAGTCTTACCTTCGTATTCTGGAAGAACATCTCAAGCCACTTTTCAAGAACATATGTCTCATAACACACTAAGCAATTTTCTTATAAAAGATGATGTTACAAAGCTGAGATTTTGTGGGCTCTAAATAAAGTAATGAGCCATTCTTCAAACAGAAGTAGTGGTAATACAACATACTTGTTTGCACTTATGTTTCATGATAGCATAATTGCAAAGAAGTTTCAGATGCACAAAGATAAAGTTGCATATGTTGTTACATATGGGCTTGGTCCATTTTTTCAGAAAAAGCTTGTTGTTGAAGTAAAGAAGAGAAACTTTTTTGCAGTCTCCTTTGATGAGAGCTTAAATAAAGTAGCTCAAAGATGTCAGTTGGATTTTGTGGTTAGGTTTTGGGATGAACAATCAAACACAGTGTCAACTAGGCCTACTTGACATCAGAATTTCCTTGTCGTGCTACAGCAAATGACTTGGTGGATGCTTTTACCAGGGGTATTTCAAAACTGGGGTTGTCACTTGAGAGTGTTATGCAAGTTGCAATGTGAATCTAAAATGTTTGCGTGATTTGAGGGAACACCTCAAAATTGAAGCAAAGGATCCAGACCAGCCAGAAATTTTTGATATGGAAACATGTTCTTTGCATATTGTACATGGAAGCTACAAAACTGCTCATAACAAGATTGGGTGGTCAGTTCATGAGTTTCTTCGTTCTCTTTTTTTTGTTTTTTTGTTTTTGTTTGTTTGTTTGTTTGTTCAATGATTATCTTTCCAGACGAACAGATTATACACATTTTTCTGGTTGTTCAAGATTTCCTTTAAAGTTTTGTGCAATCAGGTGGCTGGAAAACTCGAAAGCCATTAAGAGAGCCTTAGAAATGATCACTCCTCTAAGGAAGTATGTGAATGGTGTCGAAAAAAGCCTCCTCAGCCTCCTCAAACTAAGAACTTTGAAAAGAGACAAGAATTTCTGCGGGATCAGTTTCTAGTTGCAAAGCTTGAGTTTCTTCAGTCAGTTGCACTTGAGTTGGAGCCTTTTCTTGCCAGATGTCAGTCTAATGATTCACTTCTGCCATTCATGTACAAGGAACTCTACATTCTGCTGTACAGTATTGCAACCAGATTCATTCGCATAAATGTCATGAATGGAATAAACAATGTCACAGAGCTCACTACCATTGACTTAACAAATTTGTCCAATATCAAGATGGCTCAGGATATAGATGTTGGTTTTGGTGCTTCTGCTGCTTGCAAAGGTTTAAATGATCTGGAGATACTGTCTTTTAGGAACCAGTGCAGATAATTTTGATCACTCTGTTCAAGAAACTGGATGAAAAGTGCCCATTAGCCCGCAAAATTGTTGTCTTTCACCAGATGTAATGGTGAATAGCTCATTACAAGTGTCACGTGTAACCATTGCCCTTGAAGAGTTTGTGTCTAAGAAGCATTTATCTCCGTCGATGGCCGATTGTGTGAAACGGGATTTCCTTTAACTCTGTGATTCCCCGTGTTTTAAGGAAGCAGTTAAATCATTTGATTGGAAGACAAGTGTTGTGGTTAATCATGTTTACAACTCATATTGTAAGTCATAGTTGGCAACATTGGAAGTGGATTAGGAAATGTTCAGTTGTTATGTTGGCAACTTGTGTTCAAGCAGACAGAGTGGTGGTGTACGTGACTAGCAGGCATGCTAGTATGGGACAAGCAGTTATGTATGGACCTTCAGTAAGTGCAGTAATGGAACGACAATTGTAAGAGGCAGATGTGCCTAGTAAGTCTGGAAGTTAGTTATGATATTGAAAGTTGTAAGTGTCGTACGTAACCAGCCAGCAAGCAGTAAGAACTTTAATGGTTTACATGACATTTTGTATGAAGAAAGAACTGAAAGTTATTTTTGAACTAAACGACACTTATGTGTATTGTGACTTTATCTATGCAAGTGTTATGCCAAAGTGATATATAAACTATATACTATATACTGCAAGTCAAATTGACTGCAAGAACTATTATTTATATCAGTTATTCATTTATTGATTCATATTTACAAGTTTCACAGGTCGTATTAATAAAATATAATTATTCAAGTATACATGTGCGTTCTATCATTCATAATACATGTGACGTACTCTAGGCTATCCACTATTATCATCAACAGGTTATGGGCCCAGGGCACGCCCAGAGTACGTGAATAGAATGATCCCAGTGTATGTGAATAGAGACAATGTCCAGTTGTACGTGAATAGAGACAACGCCCAGTGTATGTGAACTGACAACGCCCAGTTTTGTGAATAAAACGGCCCCAGTTTATGTGAATAGAACGGCCCCGGCCTACAAGAAGAGGACTGCTGCAAGATTGAATATCGAAGAAAGAAAGTGTGAAAAGCAAGTTAAAGTTAAAGTGAAAAACTGTTATAATCTGACTTACAAACGACCTCGAGCAGTCACGGCTACTAGGATCGTAGCACATCATTTCCACAATAAAAGCAGCAAACACGAAGTTAATCTTGTGCAACGTCATATTAGTGAATTGTAAAGTAAGAAAATAAATTGTCAACCATGGATACAGTTAAATCACATCTGGAAATGTTAAGTGAGGACTCACAAGGAGTAGTAAATTATGTGTCATGGCGTTTCAAGTTAAATTTAGCACTCAGAACAAAGGATTTATATGATGTCGCAACAGGTGATTTAACCAAGCCTTCAGGTGCCCACACTGATGCAGCAGTTAAAGAGTGGTTACAAAAAGACATTGAAGCTCAGTCAATGATAGGATTAAATGTGTCTAGCTCTATTGCAAGAAAAATTGCTAATTGTCAAACATCAAAAGCAATGTTAGGTAAATTAGTTACTTTGTATGGAACAAAAACTGAAGTAAATTTAGAAGTATTACGCAGAAAATTTTTCACTTTTGTCTATGATGAAAATAAATCAGCAGCAGAGAACTGTATGGAAATTGTGATGATAAGTGAAGAATTATCAAGAAATGATGACCCCATTAAAGAAAGCTGGATCATGACCAGAATATTAAGCATATTGTCCACAAAACTAGCACACTTCAGGACATCTTGGGACAATGTAACTGGATCTGATAAGACAGTGGAAAACATGATTGGAAGATTAAGACTCGAAGATGAGAGACTCAAGGAAGCAATCCAAGGTCAAGAGAACATACAAAATTCTCTCATAGTAAGACATTCTCGAAAGCAAGGACAGTCATCACAAAGCAAGCAAGATAAACAATCAGTGATCTATCACAAGTGTGGAAAGAAAGGACATATTCTCAGAGAATGCAGAGGCAAACCATGTGATAAATACATAGCATATTGCAAGAAGACTTACCCCTGCAACAAATGTGGAAAGAAAGGACACTACGCAAAGGAGTGTATATTCCGAAATGAAAAGAGCAAAAGAGAAAGTGCAAGCCAAGATGAACGACGAGAACGTCGAGGATTTATAACCATCGCACTTATCACAGCAGACCTGGACGAGCAACACAAGGAAGAAATGCTGGAAATATGGTATCAAGATTGTGGAGCCAGTCAGCACATGACTCCAAATAGAGAGTGGTTTACTCATCTCACCGAGTTGGAAGAACCCATCTCAATTGTAATAGGAGACTCATCCAAACTAGATGGTATTGCAGTTGGAAATGTGGAATTGGAAGCATTTGATGGTGAAAAATGGTATCCAGTTGAACTAAAAGACGTTTTATATGTACCAGACCTGAATTTCAACCTTTTCTCAGTAGGTAAAATGCTAGAGAAAGGCTATTTGCAAAATGCAGACAGTGAAATATCCAAATTTAGCACTTCAGATGGTAAACAAATAGTCGCAGTGGCAAAACGTGAAGGAAATCTCTACAAAATGATGTTTAGGAGAGAGAAAGAAGAAAACTGCTTAGTTACATCCATCAGGACATGGCATGAGCGACTTGCACACCAAAATATCAAATATGTGAGAGACATTCTGAATAAGCAAGGAATTAAGTACATAGATGACTGGAATGGAGTTATATGTGAAGGATGTGTATATGGAAAGCAACATAGGATTTCTCATCCAACAAACCCAAAGAAATCTACACAACCACTGGACTTGGTGCACGTGGATATGTGTGAAATGGAAGTACCATCGTTAGGAGGAGCAAAGTATTTTCTATTATTCAAAGATGACTTTTCTCATTTCCGAACAATCTACTTCATGAAAAATAAGGATGAAGCCCCAAAGAAATTAGAAAGCTATATAAAGTTGGTAGAAAATCAACTGGGAAAGAAAATAAAAACTCTTAGGTCTGATAATGGAAAGGAAATAAAGAATCTCAAAACAAATGAATTACTTGAAGCACTAGGAGTTCTACACACATTCTCTAATATTTACTCGCCAGAGCAGAATGGAAGGATCGAGAGAGAGATGCGGACTATTGTTGAAGCAGCTCGCTCAGCAGTACATGCGAATAATCTAGATAAAAGATTTTGGGCAGAAGCAGCAAATTATGCAGTATTTACCATAAACCAGACTGGAACAAGCACAGTTGAAGGAAAGACCCCTTCAGAACTGTGGTTTGGACGCAAAATCGATATAAATAAATTACGAGCATTTGGATGTGAATGTTTTGTATTAATTCCAAGTCACAAGAGAAGGAAGATGGACCGAAAATCTCAGAAAGGAGTTTTTGTAGGATATGACACAAACTCACCATGCTACAGGGTGTACATACCAAGCACAAAAGAAGTTATCAGCTCAGATAATGTGATCTTCAATGAACACAAAGAAAGAGAAAGAGAAAGAGAAAGTAAAAGTACAGAAATCAGCATGAATTCACCTGATAATCAAGAAGCAGAAACTGAAGAAGAAGAAGAAGAAGAAGAAGGAGAAGGCAGAACAGAAGAAAGACAGAGAACAGAACCAGTGATAGAAGAAAGAGGAAATCTGCGAGATCGCAGAAAATTGAAACAACCTGCCAGAATCGATGATTACGTCATGGACTATTCTGAAGGAGAAAATAGTACTACTAATGCCATAATTGGAGAAGTTCAAGATATATCTACTACGGAAGCACTGAAAAATGAAAACTGGAGAAGTGCAATGCAGGAAGAGTATAGCTCATTGATGAAAATGAAAACCTGGAAGCTAGTCAACTGTCCAGAAGGAGTAAAACCGTTGTCATGTAAGTGGATACTTCAAGAAAAAGCAAATGGAAAACTCAAAGCCAGACTAGTAGCTAGAGGATTTGAAAAAAAGGAAGGAATTGACTACACAGATACATTCAGCCCCGCAGCTCATCATGCATCAATAAGAAGGCGTGAAGTCAAATGAATCTGAAAGTAGTGTTTAATCGTGATTATGGTAGTAACTGTGCATGAAAATATGAGCATATCTACTCTTATACAATTCAACGGCCCTAAATAGCGTGCTCACTCGCTCGCCCGCTTCGTGAAACATCGGGTATACTCGGCGATGTTCGTCTCTGGAAGTGTAAACTTTCACGAAGAGTACAACATTAGGAAACCCGTTTCTTTATGATATAAAGTCTAAAATGAACACAATGAACAAATATTCTAATTTTATTTTTACTTACAATTTTCATAGCTCTGAACCACAAACATTTTTAATAAACTACCAGTGTAAATTTCTTTAAAATCCTGGAGTCAAATATTAATGGCTGGCGAAGCCGGGGCACCAGCTTTAAAATATTGATCGTTTAACTCTTGAAATATCCTGATAATAAAAATCCAAACAAACCATTCCTTCCCTTGAAACATTATATAATTTCTAAAAATTACACTGAATTGATTCAATAAAATTCAGATCATATTCATCTGTCAACAAACAGTTGAGAAACAATACGTATTATGTGTTCACAGTTAGCTTTGGAACTGCATAATCGAATCTGAGATCTTTTTTTCAAGCGGCGCTTTCTAATCGTGGAATGTACTCTGAAGCCGGAATTTTAGCTTTCATTAATTATTAATGGCTTAGTTTATGAATGATTCGCGTGCAAGTGTTAATAAATATAATGCTTTAATAGTTATTATACTCTTAATTTTAATTTTTAAATTAATTATCGTGGGCGAAGCCACGGGCACCTACTAGTAGTCTACACAGCAAGAAAATTAAGTATACTACGAGGAGTGATTTTAGTATTTTTTAAAAAAATAACATTACTTTCTAAACATTAGCTTACACTTTACACTATTTCTCCATATAGTCACCGCCTTTATTCAGGCACTTGTCATAACGGGAAACCAGTTTTTGTATACCTTCGTTGAAGAATGATGTCGCCTGTGATGAAAGTCAAGTCTGCATTTCCTGTTTCACATCATCGTCGTTCAAATGTTTCCACCAAGGAATTTTTTCAGATGAAGAAGCAGATGTAAATCGATTGGTGCCAAGTCCAGACTGTAGGAAGGGTGATCGAATAGTTTGCAGTCAAATGATGCCATCATATCTTGAGTTTGTTTGGTTATGTGTGGCCAGACATTGCCATGATCCAAAAGGATTCCACTCGAAAGCATTCCACGCCTTTTGTTCTGTATTGCACGACGGAGCTTTCGTAGTGTCTCACAATAGACGTGTTGTTGATTGTAGTATTCCTGGGCAAGAATTCAACCAGCGAAACACCTTATCTATCCCAAAAAAAGCGTGCACATGATCTTGCGAGTGAATATTGTCTGTTTGAATTTCTTCTTCACGGGAATGTTATGTGCCTTCGCTCCATGGATCGTTACTTTGATTCAGGAGTGATTTGAGACACCCATGTCTCTGCCTGTAACGATGTGCGTTAACAAATCGTCGCCTTCCTCAGCATACCGCATCAGAAAAGTCAGTTCAGCGGCAGATCTCTTTTTCTTGTGGTGATCAGTAAGATTTCTGGGCACCCATCATGAGCACAATTTGCGATATCCTAAGCGTTCTTCCACAATGTTATAGATGACTGACCCTTAAATTTGTGGACAATTCAAAGACACCATCGATATGGTGAAACGTCTGTTCACGCGAATGTTTTCTTCCACATCTTGCATCCGTGATCAGTCACAGAAGAGTGGCCGCTCTGCGGCTCATCATGGACATTTTCACGGCTTTCGTTAACTGTCTAACCCACTTCCTCGTCATTTCATCACTCATTACTGTTTCCCCATAAACCTCTCACAATTGGCGATGATTGTCTGTTCGCGTAACATTTCTCGCATTCAAAACATGAATCAATTATTTGACTCACAGTCGGCGGGTCGTTCGATTGTTTTGAACATTTCGAAACGCTCTACCAGTAGGAAACACAAAGTGACGATCTCTCATATTGCGTCTGGATTCTTAATGAATAGAGGAAGTGATCAGAATCGCCCAGAATCGCGACTGCAACGCTGCAGCGGCAAAATATTTAAACGGTACCTTAAAAATACGCCTCGTAAATGCAGAATAGATGTAGTGAAATCATCTAATAGGTAATATCCTCTCCAAATTCAACAATTAACCATTTTTAAATGATAAAAATTAAATTATACAAAGATAATATTTATCACTTGCTCTGGAACAAGTGTAGGCCTATTATCAATCATGTATTTTATTAGTCTCTGTAAAGACGTGGAAATTTATTTATCTGTATAATGGTAGCTAATTAGTTTAAATTACCTTGTACTTAGTTTGTAAGCAGTGGCGTCACGTGGGTAAAATATTTGGGTGTTCACATGGGGCTAAAAATAGAAAAACAAAATACAGGACTTACGAATCTCATCACTTGTAGAGAAAATGTACTCTTCTTTCTTTCTGTGCAGCGAACTTCTCGACAACTTTAAAGTTGAAGTCTTTCTTTTAGCGCACTAGACGTTTCTCTATTGCCAGCATTGCAAGTTCTGCACGGTATTCACACATTAATAAACAAAATTACTTTTAAGTTCACTGGTAGAAAACGAACTAGCCTATTGAATGCATTTCCCAAATGGTTATAGTAGTGAACTATATATACTGTACTACTCTTTAACTACTATAACTATTCTTTAAACTACGCTAGAATTATTAATACACTACTAAACTAAACAAACAATCGCGACATCACAAAGAAACTACTACTTCACGCTGTGAGAATTCCAATTGAACTGATACGGAATTCCTGTTTGGGAGAGAATGTAACTGTAAACTTCGCACCCCTTACTACAAACAGGAACAGCAGACCACCTACCACCCGCTGGTTAATCTTTGCTGGCCAGAAAAAAAATTATATTTTGAAGTTTTGAGCAAAACACATGGTATAGACAGGGAAAGAAGACTGTGTTGCAACTTATACCTACCAGCTGAGGATGAAAGAGAAATCACTGTTCGGCTATGTATCAATGTACTAAAGTAAATATTTATCTATTTATGAATAATTATAATAATGGCATATTGATGTAGGTAATTGTGGCATAAACGACGGAATGAAGAGGAAATAAACAGGAAATCAAAGCTTCACTGTGAATTGTGACAATGCGTCAACACTGTGCACACCTATATACTGTAATAAGGGAAGATGGATGGATCATAAAACAAGTTCCCTCTGGCAGCTCGCAAGTTGGATGAGATGGAGGGGTGGTAAGAAAATACGTCGGAGAACTGTAGTGCCATAGAGCTCTGAGTTTACCGATGTTGCCGTCTTCAGTTGAAGAGGGAAAAATCAGATGCGTTGCTCGATGCTGCCCTCTTAAGGTCGGGTGCACGAATGAAGTGTGATCCTGTTACACTTGCTAGCCGCGGAGCCCCTGCTAACTTTAGGTAATGCAAAACGCAATACTAAGAGGTTCACCCCTTAACTAGTGAACCACCTCGAGGAAGCCCGCAAAAGGGAACAAAATACACATCTTTCTATACAGCGAGACGGCAAACCATACACGAATTATTACTTATTCAATAATACTGACACAATTAGGTAAGATAAGAATTATTAGGGGGTTCACGTGCTCATGTGATCCTATGCAGGAGACGCCACTGGTAAATCTCAGTATGGCCAAATTGTATTTATGTATTCTTATTATTGAGCTTATCTCATAAAGTCCGTTTATTAATAATAAAAAATATATAATAAAATAAATGTCTGGGTGTGTTTGAGGACGGAAATTCGTATGAAGTCAAAATGATATAGGCTTAGGGCTGCCGCACATTGAGCGTTTCGTGAGCAGCGGGAAGGCTTTTACATGGAGTTTAAATGGAGTAGCCGCACACACGACCACTGCTAACGCCAACGTCAGCCACAAGCTGGGGGAAAAACTCGTCTCGCTGCTTGTGGCCGCTGCAAAACGTCGGGTCTAGGCGCACATTGGGCGTTATGGGTCGCGTCTAATCCCCCTCGGGCGTTCTACACTGACACAGAGCTCCCTCCTGAAGAACTTGGGTCCCTAATCTATTGCGTGCCCCAATGACGTGCAAGGCATAAAAAATAGAAAATATAAAAAATATAAAAAGTACATTCATGACCTAAAATATTTAAAAATTAATAAGTTATCTCTCATTACTGATAATTAGCTTTCTGGAAGTAATGTGTTGAGAGCAATTTAACAAAAGAGAGGGCATTATATTTAATGTACCTTACAATAAAATCACTCTTTTTTTTTCTAATAAAGTAACTAATTGATACTGGGATACATGGATCTGTGAAATTTAAAATGAATACAGAAAATCTGAATGGACGGAGATTCTCAAGTGAAAATGATTTTCTTTTGCCTGAAAGTAATGATTTGTATTTTTCTACTGGTTCGTCTGAAATAATTGAAGAAACAGAAACCGCATGAAAGGAAACTAAATAACAAGAAAATACAAAATGAAAGAAGCATTAATAAAATAAGGAAAGTATAAATGAAGTAAAGAACTAAGTAACAAGTCCTATGGTACTTCATTTGGTATCATACTTTAAACATTTTTTTTATTTTATTTACTATAGGTATATTGTCTTTATAGTTTGTTATGCTGCAACGAACATTGTTAACGATTATATTCTTTATTTTGTTTCTGTTATGGACTTATTTATTTATATACTTATTCAATGTTACCTCCAGAGATTAGCACATTTAGACAATGCGTAATACACGAATATATTCATTATTTCTTCATACAATTTATATAGGCCTAATATATTACATTAATTGTTACTAACATGGAGTAAAAGTAATTCAATCTATAATATTTACAATAAATTCATTAACTAAATAAAACATCATAGAAATAAAAATTTACAAAGTCTTGCTTAACACATTTAAAAATTATAATTACATAAATATTTAAATAATATATATGTTGGTCCTGAAACACCGAAAGTGCAGGACCTCGTGCTCGGGGGAAGCTCCATTGTTACAATTATACAGGCCTATGTCCTACAGTAGAAATGTGATGTTTAACTAAACTTATCTTAAAACTAAGAAGTAGACAAAATATAATAAAAAGGTAATAGAAGAGAATGGAAAAGGCTGAGAACCATGGCATAATTCAAGTAATATAGTATAAGTAATAATAATTATAATTAATATGATGGTAGTACCAGAAAGAGAATATTTAAATTATAAGAAAATTAAAGCTTATATTTTTTATATTTTAGATTTAAAGACTCTAAAACAACATTAGATTAAACCTGGATGTAATGTGATTTGAGAATTATACACACGAGGACCGAAAATAGAGCTATATGACAGACCAGCAGAAGTGAAACATTTTGGTTCTACTAAATTACTAGTTTCATTCCGTCCCGTGCAATGTTCATGTGGAACAGCTAGAATTTTGCCTTATTTTTGTGGCAGAATTTTAATAAAGAGTATCTACAAATTTGGTTAATATTAAATACATTAAATTCTGAATAGATTAGTTCAGTTGGTTAGTCCAGCCGCTTTTTAAAGTAAATTTTGATTATATATTCTAGTAACCAAGTTAATGGAGTAGGAAAAGTTTCAGAAATGCTACCCCTTCCAACAATGTTATACTGAGTAATGGATTCGACTAAGGCTAAATAAAATATGGCCATACAGTGACGGAGATTTACAAATTGATATATTGATTTTTGTATTTTATTACATACATAAAATGTGTTTATCCCATTTCAAATGTTGATCAGTAATAATCCCCAAAAATGTTAATTCTGAAGACAATTTAAGAGAAGGGCATTCAGAGTTATGAAGTATTCATTTTAAATATTCGAGTGGATTTAATTGTTTTAATCCAGAAGACCACTCGTGGTCGTGTAAGCTTCTAGTGGCGACCACCGGCGGCGGCGTTTGTGGTTGACACGACCACAAAACGCCCAATGTGCGGCAGCCCTAAGGTATAGGCTACGTTGAGGCTGTGACACGGTCACTGGCTAAGAATTTCTTTATTGTTGTTACTACCTTTATTGAAGAATATGTAATTTCTTGCGGGTTTCTCAAAAATAGCTTTAACAAAAACTTCTTTATGAAACTTTTTTCCAACAATTTTTCTGATGGGTAGTTATAAGATACTCACCTTATCCAAAAAATCGTAACACGTCTTTGGATGAGGTTTAGACAACCCATAGCGCACTTCCGCAAATCAAAATCTTACTCCGTGTGGGTACAGAAAGTTATGTGATTCACTTCTGATTTTTTATTCCCAGTTCTTGACTAAAGGCAATGCGTAGAGTTTTAATTTTCTTCTTGACTCAATCATTGCTGGTGTAATTGAATTCAACATTTCAGGGATTAGGTTGTGGAACGAGATCTATCAGATTCATGAGCTGACGTTTCGCTGGGATATGCGTCGGGCATCTTCAGAGACAACCAATAAGAAGGTAGAATCACAAATAAAAACAAAACAAACATAGAAACATACAAAACACAGAAGCTTATTAACAGAAACGGACCAATTAGACAAGAGGACAAAATCCCACGGCGGAGCACTGACCATTCAGTACAAATATCAATCGGACGAAGAATATATAAGATGGGTCATAGTGAAAAAAAAAACCTGAATACAATAATTTTTCCAGAAGAGGAGACCTTGAGAGATATAGCAGTCAGCCCATGAATCTGGTAGGCAGCAGACTCTCGCTTCATTCGGTTGTTTTGATAGTCTCTGTGCCTATTGTCCCACAAAATATTCCTCTCTTTTCTACATATTAACGCAGCGAGGATGCATCTAACTCTGATGCATAATATATTATATTTATGGGGGTTTAAGTTAACCGAAACTTTTGCTGGTACATAACGCTGACAAGTGTTCAGTCTTACCTCACTTGGAGGAATATTTTGAATGAAACAGGGCACATCTTGGGATGACGAATAATAGATACACGGCTTGATCTCGTTCCAGACAAGTTTTCCTCTTGATATTTAAAAAGGTAGCCTGTATTCGTGAAATTATTTGTCTAGTCCACTCTTTGAATCAAATTATAGATATTTACATTTCACCTATAGCTTGATTTCAGCACATTGCCCCTTGGTTGAATTGGTTATTTAAGGGGACCGATCTGTAAAATTTTCTGATATGTTACATAGGTATTTTATGTTCATTAATGAACACAAAACGTAAAATGCAACACATTTTAGCTTAGGTACATTTACATGTCCGAAATGTGACCTCTATGGACTCTGCACACAACTCGAAAATCTAAGCTATGTCGCAATTCCTATTATTATATTTATAACACACGTTATTTCTCAGTAGAGTTTTATAATTATAGTTACAGTCATTTTAAGAGTAATGCTGGAAGGAAATTCACTTTATTTTCCAGGAATTACCCTAAGGAAATCATTGTTTGAGTCTATAGAAAGAGCAGAAAAGTATTTAAAGGCAAAAATTATGCTTCAAATTTAAAGTTGATTTTCCTCAATATTTTCCCCTGTATAGTTATTCAAATTGCTCCTTGCGTAGCAGTTTTTCATAGAATACTGTGAAATTTTCAAAAAAGCCCGTAGACATATCCCTTTTGGTGGCACTCTGGCATTGGGGTAGACTCAGCCTCTAACAGAAATAAGTACCAGGAGCAATCCTGGGGGTAGAGTAGGATTACCTCCACAACGTCTCTGGGTTTTTACGTATATACCGTAGGAGCGAGTCTCACCGCTCGTAGAGTTCCTGGCTAGGGGAGGTAGCTGCACCCTGATTGGCTCAGCTCTCCTATCCCACTCCACGTGTTGTCTGTCTCTCTCGCAGCGGCATTATCCCTCCACTCAACTATTATAGTATTTTCTACGACTGCCGACATGCTGCATGATGTTCACTCTCTGCCCAGCGGCAGCTTACTGATCTTACGCGCACCGAATTCGCGCATCTTGGTAACGAGACGTAACGAGAAGTTCGCTGGCTGGGTTTGTCTTCAAGGCCAGAGACTTTGTGGGAATAATCCAACTCTAACGGCGGCCGGTGCGTAAGGTTGGACAACCTTACCACTTTCTTGTGCCGAATGTCCAAAATCTGGGAGCCTCAGGCTCCTGGAACCCTCTGGGCCTCCACGGCCTGTATAGGGAACACTTTGTCTTTACCCTAGACATATCAGCGAATAAAACTTGTTATATGAATTTTTAAATATAAAACATTTGTGTCCTTGCAACATTGTTTATACTTTAAACTTAACAAAATAAAATAAAATGATTTTTAACTATTTTTCCAAAACAAATAATAATTTCTGTAACAAATGAGAGACGTATAAGAGACTTATAGAGATCAAATCTGAGGTTTGGTTCAAAAAATTTAAAGACTTCACCGCAAGGACCTTTTGCCATGAAACCCATCAAATATTTATTTTGTCAAGATCTAATAAATTTGTACCTCTTAAAATTTTAGGGTTTGTTGTACGAAGTGCTTCCAGAGTCAGGTAAAAAAATGAAAATCGTTTGAAAATATATGATTTATAAATTTCACGGTCGGTCCCCATTAAGGAATAGCGATGATGTTGGTAGCTTACAGGCTGATCTATCACTACAGATGCTAATCAAATATTAAGGGTGTTATGTTTTGTTCTTAAAATATTGCATACAGTATGTCGTAATCTACTTACCAATCTGCTACTCAGACGACCAACAGAGTATTTTTTTCTTTAAGAGTCGTATCTATTAGTTTTATTCGCTTTATATAACCGATTCGCTGCTTTAACAAGCTTGAGAGTAAACGAAAAGTTCACATCCATAGCAATGAAAGTCGCGATTGTCATTGCCACATAATAATACAACTTTTTTTTTAAATTTCACACTAATTTAACGTATGTGTGGAGTTTTCATTTTTATTTTTAACATTTTAATAATATTTTAGTCCATTTAATCCATCATCATCAATAAGAACTTAGGGACCACCCCCGGAAAATCTTCAAAGAACTATTTTGAGTATCCTCAAATGATTTAATTTGTATGTCACTTTTACTCGATTAAGTTACATTCTTAGATACAATATAACAAATATAGGCCCACCAAAAATGAAAATCACGTTGGCACTAGTCACGGCTTTCTATTCGCAAGTTCGCGGGGTCGTTCCCAGCTCAGGTGCATGTATAGGCCTATGTGAATATCTGCAAATATACCGGTCTATTACATTTATTGAAACAAGCGAGCTAAATTGGTCTATTAAAACGAATATTTTGTACTACTTAACAATCTAGCACCTTAAGTTTTGTCTGGATCCGTTCTCTCAACAGGCGATCATAGATTCTTTGGGCCTTGGCGGAGTGAGAAATGTTTTTCATGCTATAAAATCGGGTCTTTTCCCAATATCTCGGCATCGTCGGAGAGAAATCCACGGCGATGAAAGTATAAATGTCTTCTTTCAGAGTTTTTCCCCAGCAGTTTTATTTCCTCTAACATTTCCTCCCCTTAAAGGCTGCCCATATCAACCTGCCCATATCAACTCGCGACAATCAGCAAATAAAACTGATAGACCACGGCCCATAAGCCCGGAAATGTTGACTTCAACAGACGCCGGCCTTGAAAGCCTAAATACATACATTAAGACTAGTTTTGAGTATCCCTGATTACAAAAATGCATTTTTAGAAACATGTCTGTGTTTCCGAGAACGGAAAAGATTCATATGAAGTCAAAATAATTTAGATGGGTAAGATACTAGGCTAGTATATTTCCTAGCCTTGGATAAGATACACCTTCAGGATGTGACACGATGATTGGCTACGATTTTCTTTTACTTTTATTGCATCTTTCCTTGAAGAAAGTGTAACTTTTGTGATTATTTCAATCACTTTTATGAAAACTTTTTTTGAAACTTTTTCCAACAATTTTTATGATGAATAATTTCAAGCTACTCATCTCATCCTCAAACACATGATCGTAATGCGGCTTTGAATAAAGTTCAGACAACAGATTAGTCCAGTCAATAAAGGTCGAATAACACCAAATAGAACAAAAAAGTCGTATAGTTTTGAAATTCGGCAGAGTTGTCAGAGGGAGTGTCCTAAACAACATACTAGAAGTCCCTGTGGAGCGGGGAGCAGGAGAGCCCGTAGAAGGTACTTTTTTTTTTTTAGGCTTTTCGCTTATATCTAAACAATGGTGCATCGTAGAGGAAAAGTTGCTGTATACAAAATTCAAGCTGACAAAATTTCTTACTAGTTTGAACCTACACATTTTTTCTGTTCCCAACAGTTTTCGAGATATCCACCAGAGAAAATTGCAAATGTTCGAAAAACAACACTTTTGCCTCGCGCTTTCCGACACACTTTGCCTTCTAGCGCTTCAGCCCTTAAGTAGTAATTTGTTGTTTTGTCTCCAAATGTTGAAAAGTTATAATAATTTTAAATTTCGGTCAAATTTCGAGATTTCGAAAGAAAACCGTAGCCTACATCGCACTTTCTCTATGTATAGGGGTTATATCTTTGTATGTAAGCTGTATATTGTATATTTGCATCATGAAACAAGTGGAGAAATATTACACAACCAGAAAAGTTGCATTTATGGAAAGTAGTCCGTCGCCGTGGGTAAGTCGGTAGCGCGCCTGCCTTCCACTCCGGCGGCCCGGGTTCGATACCCGGCCGGGTCGGGGATTTTTCAGTATTATTATTATTATTATTATTATTATTATTATTATTATTATTATTATTGATCTTGTTGTAAAGCTTAGCCGTTTTATGTTTCGTTAAAAGAAATTACTGGTACCTTGAAAAATGGTGTGTGTGTATATATATATATATGTATATTTACCTATATATATATTTGCACATCATATTTTGTCTCTGTGCAACTCGGTGAGGTGGAACATATGGATGCCGAAAAGCTGGTATTAAATGCTCATCTGTTTGTGGAACATATCATGGTACATGTACCAACAGTATACCATTAGAAGATGAGTTTAAAATTAGTGTCATCAAAGCAAAAGAAATTGTATGTAAATTGTATATAAATTGTATGTATTCAATTATGTATATCTGTATAAATACTGAGTGTTCGGTAGATAGAAAAATATAACCCTAATTTATCATACGATGTACTTGGATTCCAATATTGGAGACTGAACAAAATAGACAACTAAACATTTATTTAAAGTAATATGTAGGTTTACTAGGTCTTATAATTTCTAAATATTATATTTTTTACAATTTTTCCAAATAATATTTTAAACGAAAAATATAGGCGGCTAGAAGGCCTGATTTATATTTCTTATGTTGTGCACTCATACCATGTGATTTTTGTAAGCTTTATAATAATAATAATGAGTTTTATGTGTAATGTGTACCTTTTGTACAAATATCCTAAGAACTAGTTTTCTTGGCATCATGCTAATTTAATTGTCATCTGCTCTCTTTTTGTTAAAAGATATAGTATGTAGGTGTATGGAAAACAGAATTTCCAGAACTATGTCATACTTCACATCCTTCTATTTCCTGAACTATTTCTTCTACAGAAATATCATTCAGATAAATTTTATAAGAATTTTTATGTACTGTAGTTTAATTTTGTGCATAAATTGTTTTTTTGCTAGAACCCATAGTTTTTTGTGTATTTAGGGAAATCTGAGAGAAACGACATTTAAAAATGCACTCCACCCCCGGTCACTCCCTATCCACGGGGACTTTTACTATGTTGTTTGGGATACTTTTGCCCACATCTCTGCCAAATTTAAAAACTATATGATTCTTTTTTCTCCCTATTTTTCCTTTGTTGCCTGGACCATAATGTATTTTCCATTACATGTAGTGTGCTTGTACCGTGATCGGATTTTTAATATATGCAACTTTAATGGTTGTGTAATATTTCTCCACTTCTTTTATGATGTAAGTACACAATGTAAAGCTTATATACAATGTTCTAACCCCTACACATAGAGAAAATGCGATGTACGGTTTTCTTTCGAAATCTAGAAATTTGACCGAAACTTAAAATTGTTATAACTTTTGAACATTTGAAGACAAAACAACAAATTACTACTCATTTAAAAGTGAATTTATTTCCCTACAACTTTTTTTCATGGGAGCATTGCTCTATACCAGTGTCCGGCAGATGCTGCAGTTGTGACGTAAGAGCCAGTCATCTCGCAAGAGCTTCGGAGAAAGAGCAGTTGAGTTGTATTGCTGTTAATACGCATCAGCGCAGTGGCGTTCAGTGCAGCAGTAGAAATGTATGGTAAATTTAGTGCATTCAAAGTAAAACTAGACTTATGAAAACGTCACCTCACCCTCGGAGACACGTCACATTTTCCAAAGTTGTCTACAGTATGTCATCGAATTACAGACATAAATAATTATGTGCAAATATTAGAAGAACTGGATCAGGAATTTGATTGCCGATTTCAAGATTTTGCAAACCCCCAATCCGATATTTGCATATTTGCGACACCATTTTCTGTGGATATTGACAGTGTTTCAACGTCATTGCAACTAGAAGTCATTGATTTGCAAAGTGATATTAAAATGAAAGACCGATTTCAAAACAAAAAGGATTTATCTATATTTTATAGAAGACTAGCATGTGCCCGTGGCTTCGACCGCGATCATTATTTTTCAAAAATTAAAAATTAAGATCATAATACTTAAATCATATTTATTAACAGCTAAATCACGTGGAGTAGGCTACATACCACGATTAGTTAGCGTCGCCTGATAAAAGCGACCGCAGATTCGAGTTCCTTAACCCAGAAACCCCCTCACTAGTTTCGTCCAAATCGAACAATGTTTGACCATATTTAGGCCTATATTGAATATCCCTCTTCCGTGTAGGTTGAAAATTTCATACGTCTGCGGGCCTTGATATTCTAAACAAATGAATCGTCAAGGATGGACTTACAAAATCAAGCGATCGCCCGCGATAATTATTTCAAAAATTAAAAATTAAGAGCATAATAGTTAAATCATTATATTTATTAACACCTAAATCACGTGGACTACATACCACGATTAGATAGCGTCGCCTGCTAAAGCGACCTCAGATTCGAGGTCCTTGGCCCAGAAAACCCCTGTATAGTGAGTTTCGTCCAAATCGAACAACGTTTGACCATATTTAGGCCTATATTGATTATCCCACTTATAATAATAATAATAATAATAATAATAATAATAATCCTCTTCGGGATTAGGTTTAAAATTTCATATGTCTGCGTGCCTTGATATTAAAAACAAATGAATCGACCAGCGTGAGCTACAACATTCAAGCGATCGCGATGGTTTTATGTCCAAGGTATGACAAAAATAGCCAAAGCCTACTGTAATTGATTTGACATTGAAATGTATTACTGAAAACTGATTCTTCGAAAACGAAAAAAATACACGTTTTCTGCCCGTTTTTCACTCATAACTCACGAACGAAAGCAAAAATTAAAAATGCAATATGCCAGAAACCTTCCCGGGAATGTGCTTAACAACTTCCCAAAGTTTCATGGCGATCGGATGAATGGTGTAGTAATGCATAAAGGACAGACACACACACATACATTCATTTTTATATATAGAAGATTTCCCCAGGCAAGATTCCATCGATTACATATATTTGCTGCTATTCTCTGTCCCATTTAAGAACGATCCTGTTCAAAACAAAGAGGCGTGGCTGTCATAGCCCGCAGGTGAGAACGCACGTGTTCACCATGTTTAATGCTAGTTTGTTTATTCTCAGTACAACTCATCCGCAGGGTCGTCGTGAACAATTAATCCTTTATGTTTTGTTTGCTAATTGATATACTATAATGATGACGATGCCAGTGAGAGTTTTTTTATTTCACGTGTAAATGTTGATATTATTATTGCATGAACTTACGAACACTCGTTAGCCACGCTCTGGTAATGGCGCATGCTAATGATATTAACCAATCACGTTTTGTCACATGATGCGAAATTTCCGCGAACTCTCTGTGAGTTCTCCTCCCCTTTGTTTTGACTAGGATCAAACTAGAATGGGATGAATAATAGAATGTTGAGTATATTTGGATCGACGTAGGCCTATGTATGTGTT
This sequence comes from Ectobius pallidus, assembly GCA_964059195.1. Lineage (NCBI taxonomy): Eukaryota > Metazoa > Arthropoda > Insecta > Blattodea > Ectobiidae > Ectobius > Ectobius pallidus. The sequence goes on along the minus strand of CAXKWD010000010.1, from coordinate 23,104,924 downwards.
CTTTTCGTGTATGAAGGTCTACAAACCACAACATAGAAATCACCTATCTGATCAGAACTTAAAAAATTCTTCGTTTGTGTGTTAGCCAGACTATGACGCCAAATATTGCAAAATCAGTGGACGAGAAAAGAGGGGAAAAAATCTCGACAATGCCTTCAGCTTGGGCACGATAGTGACACAAAGTAAGGGTGTGTATCACAATTCTGAATAGGCCTATAGGCTACTTTTCTCACAAAGGTGTATAGTTTAATTTGTATATTTTGTGTAGTTTGTATATTTTGTATATTTTGTATACTTTAACATTTTTGAGTTTCCGAGTAGACAAAGTTTTGCAGTACTGCTTAAAGTATTCTCATGTTTTATGTATTTGTAGTTTTTAGCAGTTTCGGAGCCTCATTTAAATATGCGGACGCTTCCGCACCTGAATGTATTATGCATTTCAGATTATTGTAAGTAGGGCCTATATTAAATTTCATTACAAACAAAACTGTTCTGTTACATTGATTTATCACAGTTGTACTCTTTTGTTTTCGTACAAATGTATTGTAATTGTGCTATTCCCATACTTTCTACGAAAACGGAGCGCACTCTGTCAGTGCATAGACGTCGTACCGCCACTGGCCAGGAGAACCATTTCTCCACGCTGTGCTCAGTACGGAGATATTGCCGAGCAAAGAGCGTCGCTGCTCTGTAGTATGACGTCACGGAGCACGGATCATGCCGGTCACTGCTCTATACCTAAGGGATGAAGTGCTAGAAGGCAAAGTGTGTCGAAAAGCGCAATTTTCGCTTGCGGATATCTCGAAAACTGTTGGGAAAAGAAAAAATGTGTAGGAACAAACTTGTCGGAAATTGTATCAGCTTGAATTTTGTAAATGGGAACTTTTCCTCTACGATGCACCACTGTTTATATATAAGAGAAAAACCTAAAAAAGGTACCTTCTGCGGGCCCCCTGCCCCCCGCTCACCCCCACCCTCAGGGACTTTTAGTATGTTGTTCAGGACGCTTCCTCCGACAACTCTGCCAAATTTCAAAACTACACGATTTATTTTTTCGATTTTTCGTTCGTTGCCTGGACTAGATGCGCACTTCTGCGAATCAGCCGCTTACCCAATGTCGGTAGAGAAAGTCATGTGAGTGTTCCTCATCGAATTTTATATTCACAGTCCTTGACGTAGAGTTTTGACGTTCTTCTCGACTCAATGAATTCCGGCGGAATTGAATTCAACATTAGCCTACGGGCCGTGATCAAACAGATCCCTAGGCTGAAATTTCGGTGGGAACTGCGACGGTCACCTTCAGAGATAGCTAATATAGGCCTAAAGGAAGACTCACATAGGGTATACAAAACAAAAACAAAACGCAACCAGACAAGAGAACAAAATCCTAATGCGGAGCACTGACCAGTGAGTAAAAATATCAGTAGGGCAGAAAATACGTAGCCTAATAGCCCTTTCACACTTGGTTACTCTTGACGGTCACCGGCAAAGAAACATTGGTTTGAATGGGAGCGTTCACACTGGACCACAAGTGACGGTCACCGCATTTTATGATTGTTAACAATGAAGTTGTATATACATAATTCAGTTGAATAATCGAGTACAGTGAAACTACAGTGAAACAGTAGTTATCCAGCCATGAGTTTAGATTTGATTAATACTGAAGATTATAAAAGTGAAGTGGAATGTCGACCTGCCAAAGCTATTACAAATTGTTTTATGATGTACCGTATTTTACGGACCATAAGACGACTATTTTACTTTGAAAACAGAGCCTTGAAAGTTGGGTGCGTCTAATGGTCTGAAGTATATTACATTAAAAAAATTAAAATTATGGTAAATATTGCCGGAATACCACAGTTATAAACAAAGGGTGGAGTGAATAAAAATTGAGTAGTTACTACTAGTAATAAGTACTAGTAGTACCGGTAGTAATTACTTTCAGTAGTTACTTTCCTACAAGTTAATTTTAGTTTTAATATTACTGTCACTGTGTAGGCTACATAAACTTAAGTTTTTACTCTACAAACTGAAGTAGGATTGACAAAACTAAACATCTTTGTGATTAAAATTCAAAATTGATTGATTGTTCAGTAATAAAAAAAAAATCCCATTAGGCAAGCCTACAGGCTGAGGTAGATTTCGAAGTGCTTTTGGTTTAATTTATTGTCGCTGCGCAGCACTCTTATTCTTTACTATCCTTGATAGTAGCATTAAAATAGTCAGGTATTGTGAGCTGAACGAAACGTTAATAGTTGCTTATTTAGGGCTATTCAAAATGATTAAATACGCACTCCCATTGGTGAAGAAAGTGAAGAAAACATGAACGACTCAGCAATTATATTCTTAAATGAAAAACGTAGATTGAGCAGCAATCTGACAGTCTTATGATGAGAGGATAAATAAAATATATTCATAATTATTGCTTAATTAACATAATAAAAATACCGGTAGTAGGCCTAAGTTAAATTGAAAATAAATGTTGAACTAAATTCGGTAAAGAGGAAGAGCCTACAATCATTTGTTTTGACAACAAGAAAAGGATATAATATTCTGGGAGGCCGTGCGCAAGATCAGCAATGAATATAATTAGCAAAGCCGCTAAACAAGACAAAATTAATGATATTATAATAATTTTTAAAGAAGACCATGACTATGATAACTCTATCAAACTCAAGATATCAACATTGAGCTGTAATTTTCATATTAAACTACTTTTTATTGAGAATTATTTTATCACAGCAATATCAAAGTGCACAATGCACCATATGAAATATAAATAAATCTAAAATATATTTTTATAAAAGAGAGTTGTCTATTATGTTTTCAATTTATATTATATTTAATTATATTTTTTTTAAATTTTGCAATGCATTATTGTTCTAAAGGTGTGTAACTATTATTTTTAATATTTCAAGCTCTATTACACTGGTAATTTTATGCTTAGTCGGTCCTCACACAGTCCTTACGGCAGGCCTTCTGGCTGAGGTATATTTTTAAGTGTTATTGTTTTCAAACATTCAAATCTTGCCTTATATGAGAGCTATCGAGAAACTAGTTATTGATTTATAGAGTACTCATCAAGAGCTTTTCAGCGATACCCCACAAGTCGTGGCTTTAAAAACTTCTAATTTCCGTCCCTCCACCCCCACTCGTAACCCTCAAAACTCCCGAATCGTTGGTGTCACTGTGAACTCCATAGGGAATATTCTAATTTATTCAAACAAAATTTCCTGTATACATCATAGGGGCCGAGATAAAAATATTTCAAAATTTCAATCCCCTTCCCCGACCCCCCCCCTCCCCGGGCCAATTTTGCTCATTAACGAACTTGTTCGAACTGGCCTAGAAATAATATAATAAAATTTGGTTCAAATATCTTCAAAATTACGGCCGCTAGCGTGTAAAGATATATATACTTAGGGAGGCATGAAACGTAAAGATATGAAAGAATTTTTCGACATGGAATCCATTGCAATAGGTAGATTTTTCTTCGAAATCTACCTAAAAAGTACAGTCCCATCTGGATTAACCAGATGCTTGGACGAGTGGGCTCCGCCTTAGCAGGAATCTACTGCACTGGCATTATTTTGATGCATATTTCACACACTACTAGACCTATAGTGTAGTTTCGAATTTATCATACAGGACTACAACTATCTTGTGAAGTGAAGATACTGAATTGATAAAATACAGTACTGTAATAAAAAACCAATACTGTATGATCAAAATAATGTATAGTAACTGAAAAAAATACAATAATCACCAGTTAAAAATAAGGAATGAAGAAGTCTATAATCTTTTCTGCTATTTTTAGCAAAGTACTACACTTATTAGAGACATTATACATTATTTTCACAATTTCTTAAATGTAACTTCATAAAATGATTAACCAGTTGAATTGCTCGAAGAGCTTCACTTAAAGTCGGTAAATTCACTTCGATTTTCACTTTTCGGTTGGAGCCCTTTAATAATGCTTTGACTACTATGTTACAGTCTAATTTCCTTAGCTCTTAATTTTTATCTCGTATTTTAAATTTCAACAGCTTAACCTCTACCCCCATCTTCAGTATTAACTTGTCTCTAAAGGGTTATTTGCAAGAGAAAAGCAGGGGGCATGGATTTTCGCATTACACAAGCTACCTACTATTAATAATTGAAGAGCATTTTTTCAAAAGCCGATATCTACATGGATATCTCAGTGCAAGAGGTGACTAAGTCCCATCAAGAAAAGTGCTAATATTTGTGTGTATTGACCAGCAAAGATTGTATTCTATCTAAGCCAAACATGACAAACAGCCTTGCTGTATCAGTTACAGACACAGTAATGGCTGCTAGTCATGTTTGGCATAGACTATTCAACTCATACGCCGCGTGTTTGATATTGACCAATAACGTTTAGCAATTCCTCGGATATAGACCAATCACGGCCGTTTATCTTACAATATTCTTGTAGGAATCGCGAGGATGGCATTTTATCGGGTAAAATGGTCTGGTCGTTACTGGAGACGCAAGTATCAGTGTGCAGTGATTAATAGTCAGATGGTGCCACTAAGCGGCACGAAAACAGATTATTTCATACAACATAATTTGTTTGGAAATTGAAATAATAGAAATGTACATTGATTAACAACACAATTTCGATTCTGTGCAAGCCAGTTCGTGTGCGTTTATTCTGTTCTGCTTTTAGCTTAATTGAATGAAGTTAACTATGTCTTACATAGGATCACATTGACTATACAGTATCCAAACTTAGCAAAGGAATCTACTTGCTGCGCAGGCTAAAGGAAACTGTCGATACCGATGCTCTTCTAAAGGTTTACTATGCTCAAATCCACTCTTTTCTAACTTATGGTATTATTCTCTGGGGTAATAGCTCACAATCCCCCAAACTATTCCTCTTACAAAAGAAGGCAGTTAGAATCATATGTAATACAAGCTGGAGAGCTCATTGTAGGCCTCTTTTCAAAAGACTGAACATCATGACTTTACCATCTATTTACATTCTGTCCATTCTTGTCTACACTCATTCCAACGAAAACCTTTTTGAGAAAAATAGTGAATTCCACAATCATAACACTAGGAATAAAACAAAACTGAGGGTTCAATTGTGCCACTGTAGCAAATCCCAAAAGAATTGGAAGTATATGGCCATAAAATTGTATAATTTTCTGCCAACTAGTCTAAAGCTCAAAGGTATTAACAAGTATAAAAACAAACTAAAGGAAATACTTATAGCCTATATGATGTAGACAGTTTCTTTTCAATAAATTTTGACCAATATATTACATAAGTAATACTGACTCTATTGCAGCTAGCTCACTCAAAGTAACCATAATTGTAAACGGGTATTTTGTATAAATTGTATATAATAATTGATGACATGTGATTATTTGTTTTTAAACATTGACCAATGTATTACATGAGTAATATTATTTATACTGAAAACACTTTTATTATGTATTCATATTAGTATACACTGCATAAAGTTAAAATTTTATTGATCATGTGTATATTTGTGTAGAAATAGTAGTTTAATTAATGTACAATTTGCAAATTCATGTGTGATTATTATCTTATATGTTGACGAAGTTAATGCTTGTTATTGTAACAGCCAAATAATGAATAAAAATCTTGAATCTTGAATCCACAGATATAGAGGAATAGATCGGCAGCGTCGTATCCTTTACTGCAGGTAGCAGTGAAGCCGAGTCAGGGGTGAAGAGGGGCAAGGGAAGCAGTGCCGACGCCATATTGGTATCACCAAAGTGCCCGCTCAAGTACCACGTATTCGTTACGGAAAATTGTGTTTCTTCCTACATAATCCCGAATTTATAGTGAAATGGTGAACCACAGTGTTGTTTGGGAATCCCTGTAATTTGAAATACATACTGTACCACTATATTTGAGGTCAAATTAACATTCACTTATAAATTTGGCAAATTACTATTGCTTAAACTGGGTCTATTACGGCTATTTTCATTGTATACTGGTTTTCGGAATAATTGTCTGGGGAAACTGCAGCAAATGGGAAAGCAAAAAAAAAAAAAATTATGACCCATTCATCCTACAGGGAATCATGAAGGACACTCTTTAGAAATGTACAAATAGTAACATTTCCTTCAATATATTTACTAGAACGTCTAACTCATGTACACATTAATTTTGACCAATACAACACCCAACATACTCACAAATACAACACCAGAAACATTGTTGTTAAAATTCTGTTCCCATAGATTAACCCACCTACAGCATACACCACAATACATGGGCATAAAAACATACAATAAAATTTCAAACGAAACGAAAGCATTAAATAGCTGACTATTCAAAATTAAAAATAAAAACTGGTTCTTGCAAAGAACATGTTACTCAATCAGAGAATTCCTTGAATATGAGGTTAACATATAATTATAATAACTAAAAAAAAGTGTGCGTGAAACGCCACGCGACAGAAGTAAAACTAATTTTAATTTTTTTATTTTTTAAATTTTGGATTATTACATTTTTGGAATTTTGAATTGTTGGACATTTTTAATATTGGGTTTTTCGATTTTTAAATTTTGGTTTTTTTGAATTTTTAAATTTTTGATCTTTTAATTTTTTTAATTTGGAATTTGGGATTTTTAATTTTTGATCTTTTTTATTTTCTGGATGTTTTAATTTTGGACTTTTAGATTTTTAAATTTTGGATTTTTAATTTTAAATTTGTGGATTTTTTAAATTATGGATTTTTAAATTCTGGATTTTTTAATTTTTTAATTTTGGATTTTTGGATTTTTTAAATTTGAAATCTTCGAATATTTTATTTTGGAATTTTGGATTGTTTTAAATTTTGGATCTTTGATTTTTTAAATTTTTGCATGTTTAATTTTGGATTTTCTATTTTTAATTTAAATTTTAAATTTTTAAATTTTGGACTTTCGATTTTTTAATTTTGGATTTTTTTATTTTTTAAATGTAGGATTTTTAGATTTTTAATTTTGGATTTTCTAGATTTTGGATAAGCCTAATCATTGAGTTGATTGTTTTCTGTGCAGTCCATTCCGTCACAGACCCACTAATTTCGTGACGATTTTATCTGTAACGCAACTTTGGGTTAGCTCTCGATTTACTCCTACCGCAGCTAAAGAAGTTTCACTTTAAAAAATAGTAAAAGAAATCATTCCATTTTCAAGCACTCATTAATAGCATTAGAAAAATAATTACATTAGTATTAGATTTTCCTTATTTGTAATCGTGATTTACAAGTAATATAGTGTAGGCCTAAGCTAGAATATTCCTAGTTAGTAACTGTAGCAAGTAAGCTCAAATTGACGAGTCACCAGTTTACCAGCCAAAGCTGAATAACTGTAAAAGATATGTGACTATGAATTAACATTAACAACATTAACATTAATCCTATAGACGCATCTTCTGTATACAGATTTAAGACTAGGTAGTACATGCACTTTGGCACTTTTGTTATATCAGTTTACCTGTTTTTAATATAAGTTAGTACCTAAGTGTGACGTCTACTGCTGTAATGGCCGAATTACATTAAACTATATTTATTAATTTATTTACTGGATTGTGAAATTCCAATTAAACAGCTTTAAAAAACATTTCTTGTTTGATTCCCGCGCTCGCTTCCCTCCCTTTCGTCAGATTGTTGGTGATGGCAATATGGCGACGCAGCGAACGCGTTGGCTTCAGTCCCTCCCCTTACGCTGCCGATCTATTCCTCTATATCTGTGCTTGAATCTTATATGCACTGGTGGTAGCACTGATCGATTCATGGACGGTTGATTCATAGTATGCCGTGATCTCGCAGCTGTTAGTTTTTTTTTGTAGAACAAAGCACGAAAGTTATTATTATTTGTATAATCTGGTAATCTGGTGGATTTTTATTCATTGAATAGTCTTAATAAATCCAACTCTCGTGGGATTACCTATGATAAAATACGATCTTTGCTGGTTAATACACACCAATATTAGCACTTTTCTTGATGGCACTTAGTCACCTCTTGCACTGAGATATCCATGTAGATATCGGCTTTTGAAAAAACGCTCCTCAATTACTTTCTAAGCCCTTTACTACTATTAATAATTACTTTCAGAGCCCTTAACCTGGACAATAGTTTTTGGTCAATGTACACATAGGGTGACCAATTCTAACTACACTAAAGTGAGGGCAGTACGGTGGGAAAATGAGGACAAGCCTAATTGAAGCTGTGAAGAAATTGATATAACATAGATATGGAGTTTAGAAACATCAAAGAATATTAATAATGTTAATAAACATAAAATTAAACATTTTTAACAATTTCTCAAATTGCAGATAGCCTATTAAAAACCAGCATGCAAGGTTCACAGATATTTCCCTGAGGATGATTTTCCTTGCTGAAGTTTAGTTTTTCTCAAGATTTACATATAAAAATCCTGACAGGAGTAGAACGTATTTCTTAAAGTTACATCAACAGTAGATCTTTAACAGATTCAATTGTCAACCTGTTTAGTTCAATTGTTGAAATGAACTAGATGAAGTTAAAATTCAACAATTTTAACAATTCTGAATGACATGTTTTATAGCTTATAGCCTTATAGGATGAAAACAACAACAATGATTATTCAATGTATACAGTGAATCGCTCACAAGAGTTGGCCAATGTGATATTGTCTAATTTCTTCTAACTGTATATGGCTATTATTTAAGGGGAAACTTGAAAAATAAAGTGTAGGCCTATAGGTCAATTTCCCATACATTTGATGAACTTAAAGACAATATCAAAAGAGAAATTAACTCTATCTTGGAAGCTGAACTTAGGCGCGTGAAATAAAATTTCCTAAAAAGATACCAGTATTGTGTAGATGCAAGAGGAGAACATTTCAAACATCTCTTGTGATGAGGTACGTGGGTATTTTCATTGTAATTTTAACTGTAAATGTGAGAACCTGAATCAATACACCGATCGCGGCTTTATTTGCGTAGATATTTCACCCGATCGCCCGGGAGTTGGAGCTGTGTCCACCGCGACGCAGAAACCCGCGTCACTGGCCAACTCTTGCGTGGGATTCACTGTATAAAACTTACTGTACAGAGCATAGGTTGGGCTAGTGTTAAGACACCCATTCAGAAAAGGACATTTTGGAAGACTAAACATTTTTTCGAGGACAGAGGACCATGACATAAAAATAAGAGCATGTCCTCGAAAAAGAGGACGTCTGGTCACCCTATGTATATAATACAATCTCTGTTGAATACACTCTTATTGATGCGTTTCTTGGAAATTGAGTTAGGAAAAAATTGCATATAGAGTTAAGACTAGAGTGGCATACTCAAGACATATACATTTATGTTGTATTAAGCAAGAGAGAAAATTCATTCTTGTATCCAACTTTAGCGTTGTGTGGTAAATATTTGAATAAAAACACTTTCCTTAACGCACTTTATTTACCTTGGTAAACTTCTGGACGGCCGTTTCGCAGGTGGTGTTCCTGCATCATCAGCAGAGTGCCAACTGAGGTCTCTGGAGCAGGTGTTTGTGAGGATGTCTGTTATGGAGAGAAAAGTTTGTGTCTTATGAGGAATTAATTGTTACCAATGAATGTTTGACATTATAGACAAGATGTCTGCACAAACCAAAGTTGCTTCAACAAAGTTCTATTTATTTACTCCCAGTTGTTGTAACATAGTTTTACTTACTGATATTTATATTTCTTGCCTCTTTCCCTGCTCTATGTGGCTTCTTACTCACACTTGCCGTATGTTCCTTGTAAGTGCATCTCCTTAAAAGTGTGGGAATTAACAAAACTTTCCCTATCTTTTAATATTATTTTATGTTGTTTTGGTAACTATCCCTACTTTCCGTTGATGGTGCATCCACCCATTTGTTAGATTTTATTTTAAATACACATATAAGTATTGCTTCTTTCCTTTGAAAAAAAATAGATACCGCAGCATGAATACATTTTTATGGGCACTAATGTGTGAATACCTGGCTTGCTCCGCGATTACATTAAACAAGCAATCTTATAGCAGTGATTTCCATTTTGACTATGCATTTACTGAATGGGCTTATCAACACTGATAAGAATTAAAACATCAAACAGGGAGAGACTCGATACCTTCTTTCATTTTAATAACTTTTTATTACTGTACTTAGTCTACTACCTCCAGATGACATCCCATACTATCAAAGCTGGATTTCTTCAATTTATTTTAATAACAATATCAGTATTATCACAGTACGGTTTTAATAAAGACACAAATGTGTGCATGAGGAATTGCTCTGTAAAACTACATTATTGGCACATGGTATTATTCTTTGTTACATTCAATTAGTGTTTTTGTTACTTTAATACATGTCAGAATATGGTAGCCTATCTATCACACAACTGTTTGCACGGTCCACACACACAGCATCCATGAACGGAAGCTTTTGGTGATGCACGCTTTGTGACAAAATCCATGTTGTCGTATCACTAGTTGCAGGAGTTCACAGATGGCCTGCATTCACTGATGGAAGATCACGATTTCTGTCACATAAAATTTACAGCTGGCCGCGACGCGGGTGCAAGTCCAAAGAGGGCAGAGTGAAAAAGGATAGACAAAAAGCAGAGTGAAAAAAATAAAAAGAGTAATGAGAAAACAAACAATGCCAATCTAACTTATGTAAAATACAACAATTTTTTTTTTCAAATAATTTATTATATTCTTAATAAATTTCGTCACAGGGTATGCTAAGAACTTAGGGTATACTCTGATAACAGAGTTATAAAAGTGAGGACCAAAAATAATGCTATATTTAACCCTGCCGATGTGAGACAATTGGGTTCTGTTAGAGGTAGATCAGTATTTTGACTAGTCTTATATAAATATAATCAGGGCCACAGGTTAAGACGTAAAGAAAACGAGTATCCTGCAAAAAGCAGGACATCTGGTCACCCTATGTATGCTTCTCTTTCATAACATTCAAATAGCTGATGAATACTGGAAATGCCATGTTAACATTTGCTATTATTACTGAATCCTACATGTTTATTCTGACAAATCAACAAAACGTGATTATTGTCACCATGTTTTCACATCCACATTATTTTGTTCATTAGTAACTGTCTCAGACCTGATTATCATACCAAACGATAAATGGTCTGACAGACAGAAGTCAATAATAGCTGCATCATAGGAAGACTTTTCATAATTTGTTAGTAACTATTAATCTAAGCAAGAGTCAAACCTTTTGAATGGGTATTTAAAAAATGATGGAACATAAACAGTGACGCAACTATAAAAGAATAATTATAATTTGAGTTGAACTTAGACACTTATGCTTCACTTACCAACTTTTTGGTATAACATGTTTCAAGGACCCTTGTCCCCATCCTCGGCAAGTTGGACAAGTAGCTGAGGATGGGGACAAGGGTCCTTGAAACATGTTCTACCAAAAAGTTCGTAAGTCTAAGTTTAACTCAAATTATAATTATTCTTGTGAATGAGGTTGTTGTACAACCTTCAGAAAGATAAGTTCTATTCTTTTTAATCTCTGTGTAATAGTTTAACATACTGTTGCAGGATATTTATTTCAACCCCTTATACATGGGCGTACGGTGGGGGAGGGTTGAAGGGGTTAAAACCTCTCCCGAAATATCTGCGATTTTTAGGATTATATCATCATCTTCAATAATTTAAAAAAAATGGTTTGGTTATTTTATTACATTTTCTTACATAACACAGCAGTATTAAAAAACTCTTGTAAATTTTAGTTTCTCATTAATGATTCTATATTCTCGTAATTTATTTAATAATAATGTACATACTTAATCTCAATGAGCAAATGACCTGAAATAACTTCTTCTGTACAGTAAAGCATAGGCCTATTTCCTTTGAAATTTCTCATAAATGATTCAATAACCTGGTGTGGCGTGATCGGTTGGATCTCAGGAGTCCAGTGAATATCAGCTTTCAATACGTAAAACGAAATTTTTTGGAATGGACTTAGCTCCAGAAACTAGAATTAGTTTAAAAAATTACTACGTATGCAAACAACTTACCGATACAGAAACAACAGAATATAGATACAATGATTCATAGTGCTCGGCATAAAGAAATCATGTGGATTATAGCCCATAGTGTGTAACCCTATTACAGCCTATGGTAGCCTACTGTGATAATTTCTCAAAAGAAAGGTTTTAATCAGTGGCGACTCCTGGTTTTTTAGTTGTGTAGGATGGTGTGGAGAGAGCGAATTAACCCATTCACTGCTATTGACGTACATATGCGTAGCCGTAAAAAATACATAAAGGCTGAGATGTAAATTTAATACAATAATGCTTTATCCTAAAATATGAAAATATTTAACCACGTATGAAAACTGTCGTTTACGGAAATCAGCTATTCCGCTATAATTTTCATAGTTGATATCAAACTTGATATTACTCCAGGAATACTTATATTGAAATATAAACAGCACTGTAAAGTTTAATAATAGCTAGGCCTACAATATATACCAAGAAATGAAATAAATAAATATTAATAAAAATATGATCACTCCCCTCTTAGAAAACAAGCTATCGAACGTGAGGAATACAAAACACATGTGAGGAAGGACTGTAAGACGTCCTCAACTTCCTCCATATGAAACTGGCTTCTCGCAACATTTCCCTTCCCCGCCTCCCCCTTCACATGCCCCAGAGATCTAACAACGGCATGGACTGCGTAACACCAACACTGAGGACATCCTCGCAAATACCAACCTGCTCAAAACAGAACCGCTAACTTCCTTCCCGAGTGCTCTACAATAACGCTGTTTTGTCATTTTATTGTTTTAATTTTGACAATGAATGCAAGTAAACATTTATAATAATAATAATAATAATAATAATAATAATTTTTATTATCTGTTTGCCGTACATGCAGTACAGATAGAATCGTCAATAAATAACATTAAAATAACAAACACAATACAATACAATTAAAAACTAAAAAATTCATTTCAATCATAAAACGAATTTTTACATAAAAATGTCTTTAGTCTTAACTTGTAAAGATGAAGATTATTAACACTAGAAATGTTGTGTGGAAGTTTGTTGACTATCCTACTAATGAGGCAACCTGGAGATTTTTTAAACTTGGTAGTTGAGTAATGAGATATGTGCACATGATTTCTTTGTCTGGTCTCATAATTATGAATATCCATATTAAGTCTAAAATTTTGGAGATTCCTCTTATAAAACACACCAGCTTTAAAAATTAAAATGCTTGTGACAGTTAGAATGTTATGTAATTTAAAAAACTCACGTAAAGAATCTCTAGGTTTAAGATTAAATATTACTCTTAAAATTCTCTTCTGAATTATAAAAACCCTCTGAATATTAGATGCAGAACCCCATACTAATATATTATAAAAAATCGTAGATTGTACAGAAGCAAAGTACACACTTAGTAAATAATTTATATTAAGAGAATTCTTCAAACATCTAATAGCGTAACCTGCTTTGTTTAATTTACAACAAACGTGATCAATCTGCAAATTCCAAGTTAAATTAGAGTCCAAATAAATACCTAAAAATTTACATGAATCTGAAGAATTTAAAATAAAATTGTCGCACTGAACAGACAGTTGGGTGATATTTCTATTTTGGAATAGCAAACAGACAGTTTTTTCAACATTAATAATTAGATTATTCATATTACACCAGTGTTTAAATTGAGCTACAGCGTTACAAATTTTAGATTTTAAGTTAACAATATTGTCTGCAGTTATTGCAAATGACGTATCATCGGCATACATAGTAAGATGATCAGCAGTGATATTGAGTTCTAAATCATTTACAAAAAGAGAAAAAAGCAGGGGACCAAGAACAGATCCTTGTGGGACTCCATGGTCCAAAACAAAATTATCAGAGAGGTGATTTGAAAATTTTACAATAGATTCTCTATTTGAAATGTAAGACATGATAAGGTCACTAGCCACGCCTCTGATTCCTAAATGGAATAATTTGTGTTTTAAAAAATTATGATCAATGACGTCAAAAGCACTAGACAAATCAAAGAACAAACCAGCAACACATTGTTTCTGATCAACGCATTGATAAACAAAGTTCATAAAACCGATGCAAGCACTTTCAGTAGATTTACCTTTCATAAAACCATGTTGAACACTTGATAATAAACTTTTGCTATTTAAAAATGACAGTATTCTAGTAATTAGTAATTTCTCAAATATTTTAGATAATGTAGATAAAATAGATATTGGTCTGTAATTTGTTGTTAATTTAGCATCCCCTTTCTTGAAAACTGGAGTTATAATTGACTTTTTTAGACATTGAGGAAAAGTACCACTTAAAATACACAAATTAAATAGATAAGCTAGAGGCTCAGCAATATGATCCACCACAAATTTCAGTAGCTTTGTATTTAGATTATCATAGCCAGAAGATTTTAAGTTTTTTAATTGAGATATAACTTCAGTCACTTCAGTTTGAGAAACGTACGAAAGAACTAATGAACTATCACTTGTGAGACCTTTAGTGCATTCTTTAGAAAAATTCTTAATATTTTGATTCAATTTAACTTTGATTTGTGTAGAGAAAAGTTCAGCAAAGCTATTGGCAATTAGTTGTGGATCATTTGTGAGAACATCATTTACAAATAGTTCATCACTAGACTGTTTCACATTCCGACCTGTTTCCATATTGACCAAATTCCATAACATCTTGTTTGCATTTGCAGACGTGCATATTATATTACCAAATTTATTTTTCTTGGCATTTCTTACGAATTTTTTTATATTCAGATTTATAAGAGCGATATAGTTTATCGAATTCTTCTGAATTAAGTTGTTTTTTAATCGAAAACAAGATTTTCAACTGTTTACTACGTTTCACAATATCATTAGTTATCCATACATTTTTAGGTTCCATAGTATTTAAACATTTAGATTTAATTGGACAGGCAATATCAAGTAAATAAGTTAAAGTGGTCACAAAATTTAAAAAGGCTAAGTTTGGATCAGTGACATTATAAAGAGAAAACCAAGTAATATTAGATAATAACATTTTCAATGAAATCAAATTGCTATCATTAAAGTCCCTATATGTAAATATATGTTTAAAATCATCACTGTCCTTTGATAAACATTGGTCAAAGTGCACTTCTACAGCTTGTGCAGCATGATCAGATATAAACGGGTCCCAGACTTTAACGGTACATGAATCTTTATCAACATTTGAATCGGTCATTTAAGAAAGGGCTCAATGACACTTTTTTCCAAAATGGATGCTATGAGGTAAATGGATTCACCAGGGGTAGATGCATGATTCTGTTAAAGAAAGACTCAATTCCACCTACTAAAGTTAGTTCTACAGCAGCTTGAATATACCATTCAGTTTAGAAATGCCTCAACTCCAGGAATGGAGTCCTTTCAATACTGAACCTTTCTGATACCTAGCAGTGAATGTAAGACGTATGGTCATTGTTCCTTGATTTTGGTTTAATCAAGAGATGTATCTATAAGCTAGATAGAATTCTTTCTATCAGGGAATATGTACAAATCATTGTCAACTCAGCAAAACAAGGAAAATTTACAGTTTTATTGGTATTGGCTGATGACTTTCTACAAGTCTCAACATAGTGGCAAAATTATTGCAAAAGACTGAAACCTAAGTTTTTTAATGAATGCCAGTATGATTCAATTAACTCAGTACAAATTTGTGCTTCAACATACAGTAGGGATATATATCAGCCACACCTCAGATGTGAAATATCTGCAATATCAATTGTGAAACTTCCTGAAAAGTGTGCTTATGAAAATAATGTTCCCATTTACACCAAGCAAGATTTGTCAAAACTAATGTGTTATAACGTATACCAGAAGAACATAAGCACTTCTATGTAGATATGTAGATTTTACACTTACTGAATTGACTGTAGGACTGTATTTAGTATTCAAGATATTAAGTTTTTCATACATCATATTTTAATGATACATAAATCAATCATAAAAGTTGATTTTATTTTAAAACTGTGTTTTTGGACAATTTCAATGTTAAGTGTGAGAGATATACTTTTGAAAGGGCTCAATTCCATTACTTTCAATTACTATAATACATCATGTAAGCACACTGTATTTCCATTTCACATGTAGAGGTCTTAAAAGCACCTATTATAAGACATTGCATATGCAAGAATTTACTAACTGTCAATGATTCTGTAAATAAACAGTTTTTTCTTTCTCCTGAAAAATGATCTTTTCTGTCATTAAGCCCTTTCTTAAATGACCGATTCATTTGTTACAATGTAATCAATTGCACTTTTATCATGAGTAGGCTGGTTAATTACGGAATTCAAGTTAAAACATTCAAAAATATCAAAAAGCTTCATTCTGGGTGATATTCTTACAAGACTATCAATATTAAAATCTCCAGTGAGAATGAGTTTATCACACATGTTTAAAACCCTGTTTAGGATCAGCTCAAGTTTATCTAAAAATATATCAATATCACCATCAGGTGACCTATACACACATAATATAATAAATACTAAGTCTCTAATAGCTGTTCTAATGCCAACACATTCAAAGTGTAGCTCCTCATTTAAAGTGGAGAAGTTTGTTACTTCTGAAACAAGAGATACGTTATTTTTACAATAAATAGCCACACCACCATGTATATGAATTTTTCTTAACAAAGACAGCTGCTGCCTTATATCCTTGCAAATGTGCACTCAGATTGTTTTGGAGCCAATGCTCAGAGATACAAATGATATCAGGTTTTTCAATGTGGAGCAATAGTTGGAGAATAGGTAACTTGTTTGTTATTGATTGCACATTTAAGTTAATGATTTTAAGAGAAAATATATTTTCACTCGGGATGTAACTCTCTGTATTTAGCTTGTGTTCGGCAATAGGGGAGGTTTTCTTAAAAAATACCTCATAACTAGTGCCCCTGTAGGCCATTCATTGGCATTCAATGCTTTCGTTAAATTATCATAAAAAATTGTGATTTTAAATGAAGAATATGAGTCGGGATATTTAGACTGCAATGCCTCACAGGTAGCTTCTGGAAAGCTAAGTTTTACAAAATTTTCAAGGTCACCAACTGTTGTAGTTGGATCTAGTCTACTAACAAACAAGTGAGTTTTCTTACGAACTGTTTTTAGAACATTCACATTTGATACACTTGATGCACTTTTTTCCCCAATAATAAGCTGTTTTGGTTTATATGACTGTTTTTGTTTACCCAGATTAGTTACATTATTTTTAACCACGGTTGCCCATGTTTCTTTGCAATTAATTGCACCAGGTTCATTACTAGCAGTATCAGAGTCAGCTGGAGTCGTAGGCCTACTATCATGTAGATCATTTTCAGGGGATTCACCAGCCACAGGTTTAATCTCCTGGTTTTTTACGACGCCCACAGGGGGTTTAGAAGAACAAACCTTAACTGAATTAGGCCTAGATGAAACACTGCCACTGGTGACCATCAAGTCACTTCCATTTCCACCCTTACACATTTGCAAAATAACAGCTTTCAATGTGGCAACTACATAACAATTTATGTAGATGAATTATGAAGTGTAGGATGATCCTCACATCCTATATGGAATAATCGCCACTGGTTTTAATTATAAACTATTTAAAACAAGAAATGGACAGATACCTAAAGAAAACAGTTTGAAATAAGTTACTGTGCTGCATAACTAACACATTATTTATAGTGTACTAATGACCATAATACAACTGTTTAGTTACTAAAAATAGTGCATTAAGTTACAATGTGCTCAAGGACATGGAGCTGAGACAACATTATATTCAACCCCCTCTGAACAGAATTTCACCGTACGCCCATGCCCTTATACTATGTTAGGTTTCAACGAATAATTTATAACATTAAATATTTTGCTGTTTGGTGCAGTGAAAATATTTAAAAATATGAGCAATTACTAATTGATTTCTATTTTTCATTCTCTAAGAAGAAAAATAGTTATATGAATGCATGGCATTCATTTCTAAGCTTTATATGTTAAGATCTATATGTATTAATCTCCAAAAGCGTTTTACAACTTGCTGCCACAAGGACTCTATTCATAATCTAGCTCTTCGTGTGGCCCAAAGGAAACTACAACCCAGGACAGCTGTTCCCATTTGTCACTACTGTTTCAACTCAATAAGGAAAAGCAACCATGGGCATGTGAAGAAAGAAAAATCAAAATTGGATAAACTGGGCCAATGACAATAGTTTGACTCAATAGAATCACTAAGGCATAAACACTGCTACCTTTGAACTTTTACAACAATGTGTCTTCTGGGAGGTTAACCTTAAACATTATTAAGAACATTTAAACAAACAAATACTATTCAAATAACAAACATTGTATGACTGAATTGTATAATAACACTTTCCTGTCACCAAGTTAGCAACATGGGAGTCAGTTACTGAAATTAATGGTTGAAAGCGCTCCACCGGGATAATCTCACATTAACAAAATTGTAGTGAGCATCATCTTAATGTTAATATGCTGGTTTAATTGATCTCGCTAATTTTCTTTAGCACCCAAAATGTAAGCTACTGATCCTTAATTAGCAAATTAGGCTACAGCAAAAATAGATTTTCTGTTTATCAACTCGTTACCTTAATGCTTAATCTAGAATCTGTAGATTTTATAACATCTTAGACCAACTGAAAGTTATTTAATAGTAGCATTAAAAGTCTTGATGACAATGGTCTCATATATGTTAAAACTTCAATATTATATTACACACACTTGTCTAATTATAAAACATGAATGAATAACACACAAAATGTGTCAGCCGCAGTGGTCTAGAGGTAGCGTGCCCACCTCTAGATCCAAAGGCTGGCCGTGGCCAAAGGATTTTTCACGATGTAAAAATCCTATGACATGTCATATTTTTACCCTGACCTCCATTCTTGCTGCAAACACAAATTAAACACATTGTACATTTGTTATCCTAATCTGACTGTTTTTATTTTACATATAAAGTAATATTTTGATCATATTTGTAATTTAATGTCATATTTCAGTTATAAATTTGATAAAAGAGCACAATTATGCAGTATGTGACACTAAATTTTTTACTTAATTTTTTTCCAAAAAACGAGCCATGAATATTTTGATATTACTGTAACTGAAATCTGAAGGGACAATAACCACTTCCTTATTGTTGTTAACAACTTTCAATAGACATGTTTCTAAAATGTTTTCAGTTCACGTTTGCAGTGGTATCTGGAAACATTAACAGAAAACCTGTAAATCGCCTGTAAAATTATTAAAAAGTGATTATCTGATTGTATTAAAGTGAAGTAATAATTTAGTGTCATTTAACATTTTGAATTGGAACATTTATTTTTAGAAAATATGTTCTTTTAGGAGGTCATATTTAGGATTTTTGGGTCATATTTATCATGTTTAAGGTCATATTTTCCATTTTTTTAGGTCATAAACATCCGAACCCTAACAATGATATATGAAATGTAAGTAACTTCTTTTTAAATTTTTTTGGGGCAAAATTAGGTATCTAGTTTAAGCATCAAGGTATGGGTAATGAGGTAATCTGACAGCACTGTTAAGATAAGGATTTTTCTTGTAGGGCTTGTAGGGATTGCAAGGCAATGAAGTTACCTCTGTAAATTCTTTATTTTATAAAATATATATTTTATAATATATATAAAAGTACAAATAACAATAACAACATAAGGTTTAATTACAGACAATGTCAACTTATAACAAATGAAATGGCTCAGGTACTAGCTCCTGGGGCTCTCAATTCTGGAGGTTCAGGGTTCAATTTGACTTGGGTTTATTTCCATGGTTTCCCCAATGGAAAATCCAATGCCGGATTGGATATTTACTTACCATAATTCATGCTGCTATTTCACCCAATACCATAATCATTACAAAAAAATTAAACATCAGCCATTGCTTCTATTTTCAATAACTATACTTCAACTGCTGTGGCACCCTCCTGTGGATGCTGAACGAATTTCAAGTTGAGGTCGCCCTTGGGCTGACAGGAAATTCAGAGAAGTCTTCAAGATTACTTCAGCACCTGTAAATAGACTCTCCTTGAAAAAATACTGAGATCTACAAATTTAGAAGACCCCACCACAGTTAAAACATTTGTTATCTACCAATTTAGTGATTGTGAGGCAGAATAAGTAGGAGGGCATTGGAAGTTAGAACTATGGAGTACATAAGACATGTCAAATATATCTGTGGTCGCAAAGATTTCAGTCTGGGAGAAGATTTTTATTCATAAGAAGAAGATCAAACTGATAGCCTTGGACATCCTGATAGACGATGACCTCATCTCAAAATTGGTTCAGAGACCACAAGAGGGCACCAAGGCAGTTGAAGTGCAGCGTTTGAAAAGGGAAGCAATGGTTTCCAAAACTAGTATAGGTAAAATATCTTAAGTAAAATTTAGTGCTAACTTTAACTCCCTATGACCTCTGCAGTTAATGTGTTGTATAAATAAAACTGAAATAACAAATAAAGAATAAACTTGCAACATATTTATAAAATTTGAATTAAAAATAAATAAAGTTGCATTTATCATAAAAACAGAACACATATCCTGGGTGCGTAGGCAAAGAGAGTTAAGTCCACCATCCTAAAAAAATTGAGATATGTCCATAGAGTTATAGATAAAAATGATCTCTACATTTGTGTTAAGTCCAGTAAGTCATATTCAAAATTGTACGGTAGTAATGGATGTGTGCCTCATAGGTTTATCCATCTCTAAAGCTATGTTGGGCTGGTATAGTGTGTTAAGTCACTCTAATTCTCAGTAACAAGAAAGTGAACTTAACTCTATTTGCCCGCGCACCTCGGATATGATACAATATTTATGACACAATATTATGAATGTTATTGGCATTACATTCTAATGGAAAGGATCAATTTTAGAAAGAAGACTTAGTACATCACTTGACTAATGACTGTTCACTCTATGGTAGAGAAAATACAATTCCCTTTCATCAGTAGAAGAGCACTATTCTCATTCATCTGTCAATAATAATATTTATGACATGAGTGAGGTATTATTAATAAACAAACTGTATGGCTATTTCAACAGATGTAAAGAAACTAATCAAAAGAAATCCCTGGTTCTGGAAACCCCTGCCAGTCATTCTCTTTATCCAATATCGTCGTTGCCGGTGAAAAACCTCTATGTGTTGCGATGGACAAAAATGAGGTTTTGATTCTGCTGGAAAGCTTAGATCACTCTGCACATTGTGACAAAAGCTCTTATGTGTATCTCTACTACAGAAAATGTTATTTACAAAAATATCAAACCTCCTATGTGTCAGTGCAGTTCTGCTGCCGTAAAAAATATCCTGTGCGCTCACATATACTCATGAGAGGTTTGGTACCGATGCATTTTCGCCAGACTGCACATGACAGGGGCTATTTCATGGCAGTCGACTGTGTGTTCAACTATGCACATAAGTGGTTTGGTACAATTATGCTTACATGCACACAAGAGTTATTACTAGGGACCGGATTCTTAGGTTTTTACCTATTTTTTTCATTACTTCCAAAACAAAAAGCGCTCATACACTTTTTCGAATCATGTCCATAGGATTCACCCACATTAATTCTGTGGTACCTAAAAATACCTAAATGGGGTATAAAAACCTAAATATACCTAAACGGGATATAAAACCTAAAATATCTAATTTAGGCTCCTTTTTTTTTGCCTTTTTTGTTTGTCAGTTGAAAAATCGATATTTTGCGGGGAGAGAATAATTTTTGTCGGGTAGAAATTAATACCACCACAATTCAACCCATTGTCGTCTAGGATGGACAGTATCAAGAGAGGAAAAGAGTACCGGCGTATTCCTTTAAAAATATTCGTACGAACAACCATTGTTGCCTTTAGTACTGCCCTGTTATTCATACTGAGTGGTCACACTGTGAGTTTTAAGAAGACGTGTTAATTATGCCGAAACAAATGAAATCGAGTTTATTACGGCAGTGGATTGGCGACGATCTTCACCACAGATGGCAAAATAATATTTTGTCAAGCCTGCCAGAAAAACGTATTATTTACCTTTCTAGAAAAGGGGGAAGTTTTCGTCCCTAGCTGATCTGTTATGCGGATAGCATGCGTAACAAACGAAAAAAAGGAAAATAATCAGTTTCACATTATCCACATCCAACCATAAAGTATTTTACTCACTAAATTAGAAGCATCGGATTCGAATCCTAAGAAGGGTAGTGTATAGATACAGTATTAACTATTAACTATGAGACAACAGGAAGAACTTCACAGTTGAGAATCTTGAAAGATACTTAGTGATATACTGTAACCAGGAAATGTGAGGCAATCTTATTTTCATTGCTTCTTTTGATTGTTTATGCTTTCTTTCTTCAATTGTATAATATTGTCTTAAAGCAAGTTTACACAAATTTAAGTCAATTTTGTTAAGTTAAACTTTACAAGTATTATGTATTCAAACCTATGTAGCACATTCAAATTCATTAAACCAATTATTCTACTTGAAAACGATATTTTGGACAAATAACCTAAAAAGAACTATTTCACCTAGTGGAAAACGTAAAACAGTGTTTTTAAAAACCTAAAAATCCGGTCCCTAGTTATTACAATATATTCATTAATTTATAATTCACAAACATTAATAAATATTTACATGCATAGCCTTTGTGATTCGCTATCTATGTGTTTTACTGTGTATAATATCAATTTCAATTTGTAAATTTATTTCCTGAAGTTAATGTATATTAGTCTGGTTAACAAGATACATTTGATGTATTATGGGCTTCAAAGGGGTTTATGAATAGCCAAGGAATGTGGTTTGTCTGCCACCCTCTTTATTACTTTGTTTCAATATTTTTTGCTGGTTCTTGACCTTCAATGTGTTGAAAAATTCCTCTGACCACAAGGCCATAATTTTTTTAAAGTGAAGACTACAGACAAACTCAAAGTAGTGACTGGGTTGACTTTATAGGTTCTTGATATGTGTTTTTCCGTGATGCTACCATGGTAAAAATAAAAAATTAGCACAATTGGCACTATCACAAGATTCTTCATCTGATTAACAGGACATTGGTAAGAAAATTATTATAATAACATAATTTAAATAATAAACAATACGAAGCATTTTATATGGTAGAGCATGATAATGATTAAAATGAGTCAAAGAATAAAAACACTTATTGCTCCACTTACATAATTTACGTAGAACTAGTTTCTAGGGAAGCAGCTCTCATATCCTCAGATCAAGGTTGAATAATTTAAATAATTCAATCAAATTTCTCCAAGTTTTTTTTTTTTTTTTAATATTATGATTAGTTTTCTGGATTCTAAATAAGAGATATTTATAGCTATTATTATTATTAATATTATTATTACTATTATTATTACCTTCATCATTAACTAAAATCATTCAATTTATTTTATTATACGCAAGAAACTTCATAGCACTGAAGAAGTTCCTTCATATAGTTCTGAACCAATAACAATTAATAATGAAGAGCTAATTTATCTTATAGCAGGCATGCTGAGTTAACATTTTGACAAAATTAATGCTCCTTTTCTAGTAAATTTTACTGCTAATACTAGTACCACTATTATTATTGTTGTTAATATTATTACTACTACTTACTTACTCAATGGCAGTAGACAATTCCTCAACAAGCTAAAGGAATATTATCTATTTTATGGGACCCGAAGGTTCATTGCCACTCTTACCTGAGCCCGTCATTCAACCCTATTCTGTACTAACTCCATCCAATCATCCCTCACAAATCCTACTTCCCCCAAATCCAAACTGAAATTAATCAAAACCTATTTGCGCTCAACACTGAGCCAAATCATACTAAATGAACTAGTAATTTATACATTGAGAACAATTTAATTATGAAAATAAACTTTTGTGAGACAATTAGACAATTTTCTGATGTAAAAACTATAAAAAGACCATTTTAAACGTGACTATTACATATTCTGAATTAATATATTCCAGATTTTGCTAATTGATTATCTGACTCTCTGAATAAAATTAAAACTGAAATGTGCTTTGAATTTTTCCTGGTGCTGGTAATATATGATATTTTCCCGGGCTACTAACCAGGTGGTGAATTGGATTACTTCCGACGTTTCGAAGTCAAACTGAGGCTTCATTGTCAAGGAGAATGAAATGCCGGGAATGAAATGAGGAACGGGCAGCACTCAGGAAACTGAGGAACGATGATAGCA
This sequence comes from Ectobius pallidus, assembly GCA_964059195.1. Taxonomy (NCBI): domain Eukaryota; kingdom Metazoa; phylum Arthropoda; class Insecta; order Blattodea; family Ectobiidae; genus Ectobius; species Ectobius pallidus. Next base: position 23,080,697 of record CAXKWD010000010.1, on the reverse strand, counting down.
TAGTAGTACTACCAGCAGACAAGGGCAACGCATCCGTGGTAATGCTCTCTACAGACTACAAGCAGAAAATTCAAGCCATCTTAGAGGACGAAGCATACCGACCACTTAACAGAGATCCCACCACATCAGTGGAGAGAAAGACAACAAATCTCATTAACAGATCAGGCCTTCCAAAGGACACTAAGAAAAAACTCATCTCCTATGGATCAGTACCACCTAGGATGTACGGCGTGCCGAAAATCCACAAGGCGGAGGTCCCTCTGAGACCCATAATTAACACTATCGGGGGCCCTACCTACGCACTAGCCAAATTCCTCACCGGCCAGCTCCAGCCCTTGGTGGGAAAATGTCCACATCACATTTCAAATTCCTCAGAGTTTGTCAAGATCCTTCGGAACATCACCGTAGCACCATCAGACCTCCTAGTCAGCTTCGACGTAGTCTCACTTTTCACACGGGTTCCTGTCAATGATGCCATGAACCTACTCCAACCCCATTTTCAACCTGACATCATAAACCTCTTCAGACACGCACTCTCCTCCACATATTTTCTATATGATGGCCGGTTTTATGAACAGACAGATGGTATAGCCATGGGGTCGCCTCTGTCACCTGCCATAGCCAATTTTTATATGGAGCACTTTGAACAGGCAGCTTTAGAAACAGCTATCCACAAACCCACCCATTTCTTCAGATACATCGATGACACGTTTGTGGTCTGGCCCCACGAGAAAGAAACACTACAGGAATTTCTACAGCATCTGAATGGAATAAACAGCAACATACAGTTCACAATGGAAGTAGAAAAGAACGGACAGCTCCCCTTCCTTGACATCTTAATCAGCAAGAAAACTGATGGGACTTTGGGCCATGCTGTCTACCGGAAGAAGACCCATACGGACCTATACTTATATGGAACGAGCCATCACCATCCATCCCAGCGCAGAGGGGTACTTAACACCCTCTTTCATAGAGCTTTCGCTATTTCGGACTGCAACAACTTACTGGAGGAACTAGACCATCTCAAGAGAATATTCCTCCAGAATGGCTACAAGAACAATGAAATTAGATTGGCCCTGAAAAGGACCGCTTCTCCGCGTCCAGCAGTAGAAGATGAGAAACCCCCTGACGGTAGCCGGCGCGTAGCATGCATACCATACATGGGCGCAACGTCGGGGAAAATTAGCCGTATCCTCCGGAAGTTTGACATAAAAACAATTCATCTACCACCTCGCAAGATAAAGCAGCTGATCCGGCCAGTGAAGGACAACCTGGGTCTGAAGACAGCTGGTGTGTAAGGAATGCGGCAAGCAATACATTGGACATACCGGCCTCACGGTGGAAGTGCGCTGCAAGGAACATGCCCGAAATATCCGGCTGTTTTATCCAGATAAATCTGCGGTAGCGGAACACGCCATCAACATGGGACACCGTATCAAGTTTGGTGAAACGGCTATTCTTGCCAGGTCTTCAAACTTCTGGGAGAGAGTGGTGAGGGAAGCCGTGGAGATCCGTTTGGAACCAAACAACATGAATAGAGACAGCGGTATCCAACTAAGCCCTGCCTGGTTCCATGCTATTGATTCGCTCAAGTCCATACGAGCCAACCGCACACCTTCCAATGAACCACCAGAGTAATTAAAAAACATTGGCCCTCATTTGGACCGTTTTTTCCTTTTTTCCAATTTTTTCTCGTTTCCACCACCACCTATATAATAATAATTTATTTTCACTACCTATTGACCGTTGGCCCTTATTTGGACCGATTCTACTTCTCTAATTTTCCCTCCTGTTCTTACAGCACCCATCTGTTTCCTGATTGGTTGGTCTTCAACAAATCCTTTCTCCAATCCGGATGTCCCATTCAAAGCAGTCCTATAAATACACCCCATCTAATCCCGGCATTTCATTCTCCTTGACAATGAAGCCTCAGTTTGGCTTCGAAACGTCGGAAGTAATCCAATTCACCACCTGGTTAGTAGCCCGGGAAAATATCATATAAAATTAAAACTGTTTAAGTTTACCAACTAAAATTTCGTTAACTTTCTTATTTTGTCATATTTAAACATAACCTTTTTTCCCCATTTCATAACTTTTTAATTATGCACATAGGCTATTTTTATTTTGCTAATCAGTTAACTTAATATTACTGGACTAATATTTGTAAGTACAGTAAATACTGCATGAGTTCACTCCCTTATTCTATTATTTTCTTGTATAGATTAGCCCATGGAGACAATCTGAAAGACAAAAAGGCTAGCCATAGAAAAAGAACTTAAAATAGTCGTGTTGGTAGCTTTCGCTGGGGGAGGGGGGCCTCAAAAATAAATCCACCCCGGGCCCCAAGTGGTCTAGGTACGTCAATGATCCAGATAACTGATTTCTTGCTTTCTTTCTTGTTCTGTGCATATAGTATCTGGGCTTATCTTTTGAGAAATCTTTTTACACTGAGTTTACTGTACCGTACATGTGATATGTAAATCACAAATCATGTAAAGAACTTAGTCTAAGAGGGGACTGTCACACTCATAATACCAGAACAAAATCCATGATTAAGACAAATTTCGTAAGATTAAGCAAGACTAAAAACAGCTTTCTGGCAACGGGGGTCAGGTTGATTAACAGATTGCCAGTGCAAGCTACAGCTGTTTCAAATATAAAATTTAAGACAGTGCTGAAAAAGTGGCTTTTGCAAAAATGCTTCTTCAGCATGGAGGATGTGGAGGAAGCGAACTTTAATACCTTAGTTTTTTAAGGTTACATAATGCTGCAAGATCATGATTTTGTTTTAATTTTGTTCTAGTTTTTATCTCTAGTTTTAGGCTAATTAGTTTAATAATTTGACAATGTCTATGACAATTATGTTTCTAAAGGCAAATAAACAAATTGAATTGAATAGGGAATTGAAATATGAAGAGAACGACGGTCAGTACATCAACTCTTATTCGAATATCATATCTACGAATGACCCTGATGGCAATTAATCTCTCACATTGAAGAATGTTCAGGGCACTATAGGAAACCCCTAGATTACATTTTCCTAAAGAAATGCTGTTCCCAAGAATTTCAAAACTTCATAACTCATATTCACAGATCACTATAAGCAGCAAATATCTAAAATTAGCATTAATTGTAATTTCACTATAGTCACAAGGGCATTAGTAACTATTAGTTAATTGTAACTATTGCTGCCTAGCTAAGAAGGTAAGAGTAACTGTATTTATAATTTGTAATTACTTCAGTGTTTTCAGATAGATATCAGTAATTTGTCAGTATCTGTAAATATTGTTCCAATGTAGGTAATAGTAGGCCTAATGTGTAATTATTTCTAATTAGTGGACCCATCCGGGTGTTCCATGCATTGCAATCAATACATTGCATGGCATTGCAAGAAAATACATACCGGTATATATATATATATATATATACATATATATACATCATATATATATATATATATATATACATATATATACATCATATATATATATATATATATACATATATATACATCATATATATATATATATATACATATATATACATCATATATATATATATATATATATATATATATATATGTAAAGTAAAACGTGTTGTAGAACTATAACCATCAGGGCCGTAGCGAGGTCCTTCTGCGCCCTTGGCGCCTTTGACAAATCTGCGCCCTCCAATACTGGGGGGTCTGATTTTTTTTAAATTTCTGTAAAATTGTTTATTATTTTAATATAAAAACGCAGTTATTATCAAAGAAAACCTAAACCTCAATTTTAAAATGAACTAAGTGTTGGACTTTCAAGGTACTAAACCTTATTTTCAGATGATTGAACTACTTGATAATTAAAGAACGTTGCATGACTGCTTTTTGTTTATAGACAATCGGCATAACACTACAGATAGTTCAAGTGCATTGATTTTTAATAACCTGAAAGATTTCTTCCATTAACGTGGAATTGTTATTGCTTGATAAATTGCACCAGTCTAAAAAAGGCGGGATTTTTCATGGTTAATTTTGCGCCCTCTTTGAACCTGCGCCCTTGGCGGGGGCCCACCTCGCCACCGCCTAGCTACGGCCCTGATAACCATAACCTGCCAGTGGCATAATTGGGTCAAATAAAATGAAGATTCAATAATAATAATAATAACAGGACTTTCATTGATATCATGTGCACTGTAATAATCAACTAAGTTATGTCATAAATGCATGACACGAATAAATTATTCTTGACCTGAAAGGTAGACCTGTAGCCTATGCAGTCTAATACAAATTTTATATAATGATTCATTATGGTATTATTTTACACAATTGTTCACCATCTTGTATTAAACTTATTAAAGATTTTCCCTTGCAAATTAAGGAAGTTTAGTAACTGGAACTAATGAAGATCCAACAATTTTCCTTTTGTACTGCAAAGCATGAAATAACGGCATCAAATCTTTTCTAGCAATCAAATTATTATCCTAGGCAATTTCTCTAATGTTTTTAATTGAAATCAGTACTTGCATGAACACAGAACTCACAAAAATCTTGAAAGGACATTTTTTCTGTCATTTCGGATGAGGTTATCCTTACCTAGCCATAGGCCTAGAGAATATTATTCATCACTACCTAATAAAACAAGATGAACTTTTTATGTGCACCACATTACAACCACATGGGTAAACAATGGTTATAGCAAATAAGTTTCAGCATGACTGACAATCTAAAGTAGCCTTAAGTTCGTTCTATGCCTATGAATACCAGTTAGTCGAGTCCTAACCTAAACACTAGCGATCCATGATAAAATTGCACCAATTTCTAGCTCTAATCCACAGCCATTATTCACAATTATCCAATCCCAATTTGTTACTTCATCCAAATCACATTCTGTTTCTGCATCATCAATTCCAGGAGTAAAAACCCATCCTCGACTCCTTCGTACCTCATCATCTGCCACAACTCTCACAGTTTTGACTGCTTCGCCATAATTTTCCTTAAACCACTTTAAATCTGTTTTTCTTCTGGTGTCACTAACTATCCACACAGGTTTTCCATGTGCTTGAAACATTTTCACTGCAGCTTCACAAAAGCAACCATAATCTCTCCTTCTAACTTCTTCACTCCAATTAATCATATCTTGCCTATAAGTTTCTTTATATTCACTAGCACCCATTAGTTTATTAAGGTCCAAACCACACGTTTCTGCCCAGTGTGTTTTAATGGGAGCTGAAATTTTTATAATGACAGCTTTCTCTGTTCCAATTTTTTCTAGCAAGCTGTCAGTAATATAATCTTTACCCGATTTTCTTTTACCACTAAACAGCAGCACACACTTTGGATATCTATCCATGTAAACAACGTTTGATCCTACAGTTTCCATGATAAAAAACAAAAATTGCACACCAAATTGTCAACTTAACATTTTCAGCTACAGTCACTGCAGTCTGCAGGACAGAATAAGAAAGAGACAGAAGAATCAGGTGATGAGCCACTGTCGGCGGACGTATAAGGTTTAGCCACCAACCACCAGAGGCTATACACCAAAGTTTTTAGATTAGTTGATAGATGTCGCAGTATGTATGTTGTCATGGGGACCGCGAAAATTAAATAATATTCTTATAGGCATAAATGAAATGTTTTTGCTCTGCTAGTGAGTTGAACTAAACAAAATCATAAAGTTATTTTGTGGATTATGCATATGAGGTAAATTTGATACATAGCAGTATAATCTATTTAAACTTGTACAATAGAGCTTTTTAATGATGGCATGTTCAGCCTGCCCACAAGGAGGGCAAAATATTCAGTCCACTAGACCTGTCTATGGAGGATACATGGAAGTTCCAATACCACATCAAATTCCAGAACGACCTTGTCGTTCTTTTTCTACTGGACCACCTTTCTGTCCACCTCAGCAACCACAATGTTATGAGCCACATGCACAGAAAGATTGTCCTCCTGAGATGATTATCATGAATGGTGAAGGAAGGCCATCATTTAACCAGAGTAGTGCACCTCTAAGCCCGAATTGTTACTGTGCTCCAGGATCTCAAGCAACCACAAGACCAATGTCAGTGCCAATGGGTATGCAAGTTCAAAGGTATGGCTTTTCATCTGAGCAATGTGCTTGTCCAGAGAATCTTCTTCCTAAGGAATCAATACCTCCAAAGGGGCCTATGAATTATAAAGGAATGCCAGGATACTGTAGTTACCTGGCACAGCCACCTCCTATAGAAATAAGAAAAGATAAAGAAAGAGAGTTGCTTCATACAAGTAAAGAAAAAGTTGAAAAATATTGCCCAAAAAAGCCCTGCTTATGTATTCCACCTTTACCAGAGAAGAAAACACAAACATACCAAGTTGAAACTTCAGGTCAGAAATGTTCCTGTAAGTCAGAGAAAGAATATACACCAGAAGTGCTTAATAATAAGTACAATCCACCTCCTAGCTGTAACATAGGGCAAATCAATGATTCTCAGGAAAAAAATACATGTTATCCATATGTAGGTTCAGAAGCGTGGGGCCCTAATGCTTTTAGGAGACCTGACTTTTCTACTATAGAGGAACAAGTACGGAAGTTACATCAAGATGATGATTCTTGCCTTAAGCAATGTCTTGGGCATACACCAAATCAGAGAACAACTCTGAACATGAATAGAGAAAATGAAATCATTAAGCACCCTATATGTGTAGGACCACAAGAATATAAATCTAAAGTATGTGATGAAGCTCTTCAGCTGCAGGCAGAGAGAGAATTTCAGAAATATAAGTCTTCTCCTCAGCATCGAAACTGTCAAATTCTAAGTCGTGAACTTCCAGAAAAATACCCTGAAGTATTATGTTACTGTCCTCTTGAAACAACTAGAAGACCAGAAGTCGCATTACCAGAAAAAGTTTGCTCACATGACAATCCAAACTGTATGTGCAAACAATTTATTCCCAGAGTTCATGGAATTAAAGAAACCGACAGAGCAAAGCACTGTCCTCAAGGAAAGTCTGACTGTGCTTGTCCATCATCTAAGCTTTTAAATATAGATCCTTGTACTGGAAATCCAAGGCAGGGAAATCAGATAAGTCAGATGCCAAATGACAGTAAGTTTCAGGGCAATATGTCTCTATCTGGAAATTCTTGTTATCTTCCCCACAGTGATCCACAGACTTCAAGAGGCCCCATAATGCAAGAACAAAGTGGAGTCACTTGTCTGTGTCCTGGTCAGTCTTCTCAAACTCAACCTCCAATGAGCATACCAGAAAATAGGCTTACACAGAAATCAGCATTGTACCAACCCACATCCTGTATATGTGGAAATGCTCCTTCGCATCATACACAACAGCAAGTTGAGTCAGGAACACCATGCTACCTACCACAGTTGAATGATATGCTTCCTCCTCCAGAAACTACCACAGCAGAGGGGAAAGAAGTTCAGAAAATGGGTGTAATTGGTCCCTGGGCAACTGGTCGTGTTGACTGGGGACCACTGTCTGGTCTTACGGGCACAAGGCCAGTAGTAGATAGATATTCAATAACACGATACAGTGAAGGAGAATGGCATAAACATAATGCAGATGTGTTAGGGGGTGCTGACAAGGAAACACACCATGCAAACATAGTGGATTTCAATGGACGACAATGTGCATCTTACACAGCAGCAGATACAGACAGAAAACAAAATGAAAATACTAAGCGTCTTTCCCAACGAGCTCATGATGTACATCGTTCTAAAGTTGAATTGGAACAGGCAATTGTGTCCATGGCACATGAAACAAACTTATTAGAGGCACAGAGACAACGTCTTAAAACTGCAATGGGTATCTTACGTATGCCTGAATCTATTGCAGGGGAATGCTTGGAAAGAAGAACAGGGCGTTTGGAACCTGATCTTGTCCGGGATAAGGCTGAGGAAGAATTAGTTAAAGAAGTATCTCTAGTAGGTGAGATACGAGATTTAATGGGGAGAATGTTAAAACAGATGGAGGAACAACTGGAACATGACAAAGCAATAAAAATGCGTACTGAAATGGACTGGAGTGATAAGAAAGAAACTTATGAAATAGAAGCAGTAAATGTTGGATTACGCAATACCTCTACTACTTTGCTCTTCAAACCTGGTGCTGCACGCTTTCCAGATGGACAGTCGACTCCAGAGAGCTGGGAACAATATACAAAAGAAAATTTAGGGTTATTAAAAGCAGAATTAGATCGTTCAATAGAATTGCGTCACTTCCTTGATAGTTTTTTGGCTGATATGGCCCGTGACCTAAGGGCCCAGGCAGATCGTGTAGATACAGCTTTAGCAATGAGAATTGCAGAAACTGATGAAACCAGACAAAAGATGGAGAATGAACTTTTGAGAACTCTGCGCTGCATAGCTGATACAGAAAAGTTGATAGCTGATCTGAAACAAGCCATTAGGAATCAAGATGCTGCAATGAAAAAGGCTCAAACACGACTTGACAATCGTATGCTCCGACCAAGGCAAGAAAGCTGCAGAGACGTTCCGCAGTTTGGTTTGGTAGATGAAGTAAAGTCAGTAGGTGAGAGTGTGTCAGCTTTAAAGGCTCAGTTAAAAGAAGCGCAAGAATCCCTCTATGGACTGCTTACTACTCGTGGAGACTTAGAAAGGGAAATAATTGTTAAGAGAAAAACATTGTACATTGACAGAGATCGATGCCAAGAAATTCGTTCACACTATCCATCTGTTGCAGCTCTTACAGGACATTAAGGACATCATATTTTTATTTTTTATCAACTACATCCTTTACTATTTTTTATCAATTATTATTTATGCTTTCTTTTTATGGCATGTTTAAATTGAATTTGTAAAATATTCATTCCAGATCTGATATGTTTAACTGAGATATGAAAGTTATTGTATGTATTCTTACTCAGTGAATTATTTAAATTAAATATCAGCGATGGAAAGATGTGTCTATATATTCCTTTATTAAATATTTAGTATCATAGTTGAAGCATATCAAGTTTGCCCAGGCCAGTTCAAAATTTAGATAATTTCTTCCACTGTTTGTTTAGAACCGGTATTGTTTTTTACATATAAACTACAGTTAAAGATGTTGTAATGTTATTATTATTCTATCTAAATGTTATGTGAAAATTATAAGTGTGATTTAAAAAATATATGTAGCCTAATATATCATAGGAATGGCAGAACAATTTAAAATTCTTGAATTGGCTAATCTTTATAGATGTATCCCATTTCTGACATCTGCAATGTAAGCCAACCAAAATTCATAAAATGTGATAGATTTTACAAAATTTGATAAAGAATTAAACATTAAAAACTATACATAGGCCTATAGGTAGGCTACTATAAATAATAAAATAGACAACCAGTGTAGTGATTGGTTTCAAGAACTGTGGCTTTGAGCATCAAATACCCTCTTATTTTCAATTCAAAGAGATGTGAAGTTGTAGATTGTATAGAATGCAGTGGTAGTCACTGCACCCTTTTGGGTCCCATAATGAAGGGCAGTGAGGAGTGATTTGTCTTGTCTATGTTGGAAATTAAGTTGGTCAACAGCATATTTTTATTTTGTTTATTTAATCATCATTTATCTTTTTGCAAAGATTTTGGTGTGCAAGTAGGCTACAATGTAATCTAATTGCAATTCTAAATTTAATTGAAATAAAGTAACAATGAAACAATTTGTTCAACTTTGCACTCATATTACTTAAAAATAACATCTTACTTAAAACTAACATTGTAGGCCTACTTAAACTGACATTTATGTATAGAATAATCTGTCCAGTAGAATGGTTTTGACTTTTCTTTTCAATTGTGAGTTTTTGAGCTTTTTTAGTGGGACAGGTGAACTCCTTTATGAGATATGCCATTTAGTGTTATGAGTAATCTATGATGACTCATGTTGATATTGCTCGATTATTGCAGTAATTGAAATGAGGCATCACTATGCTGGGAGGGAAGTTGTTAACAGTTTTTAGAGAGGAGTATTAATTAAACCTTTATACAGATGTGTGATATTTTAGTGTTCCAATTTTCATCTGAATCCATAAAGGTGCCTACATTTTTTACCAACACATTATTAGGATGACAAGACATCCTCATTTTTATGTCCTGGTTCTTGGTCCTCGAACAAATTTTTAGTTTTCCAAAATGTCCTCCTTTTTGTATTAAATGATGTTGTTTGAAATGCGTGCCTTAAGATTAGCTCAATCTAGACCCTTTTTGGTATTATTTTCATCCTATATGCCATAAAACATGCCATTCAGAATAAAAATTGCTGAATTTTGTTTGTATCCCAGGCCACGATGCTCTACACATCAAACATCAATGTTTGCAATTTTCCTGTGTAAGGTTCAAAATTGTCTGCCCATTTGCAATTTGAAGCCAAGTCTTCAATGAAGTTCATCAGTGCATCATTACAGTGCAGTAGAGGAATGAATGTATAGCTGTAAATCATCAGCCTACAAGGTAGCATTACCAAATGTCCGTATTTGGGAGGACAAGTCTGTATATTTACGCCTTGACCAGCCATCCGTACTTATTTCTAAAATTCTGAGAAATGTCTGGTTTTATGTGGACTTCAGAAAATTTAGTTAAAAATTTAATTTCTTTGCTTTTTTTTTACTTTTATTTTACTTTTATTTTGTATGACTTATCACTTAGGGTTATTGTTATTGTTATTGTCCTTTGCTTGACGTCATGGGGTTCTGTTTTTGTTTTTGTGGTTTGCAATTTTTGAATTCACAATGTTGGGCACGGGAGATGGAAAGAGAAGTGTAAATATTCTTTAGAGATGGAGAGTGAATTTAAGTGCTTTAAAAGAGGTCAGATGAAAAAGCTGATTGTTTAATCTGCAAGTCTGGAATGTACATTTCATTACAGTGGCTCATTATATCTTCAGAAACGCATTGATACTTAAAAGCATAGAGACAGTGTCAGGTACATCTTAATTGACCAGTCGTTTTGCAGTAAAAGACAGAGAACTTCAAAATAAAGTACAAGCTGCTGGGGCAACCACACTAGAAAGTTATACAACTTTGCTACCAACACTACATATGCACATTGTTCTTGTGATACAGAGATAATAAAGATCATGGTGGTATTATGACTATTTCCAAAGTTTCAGTTGACAACATTGGAAGTGGGTGCATAAAGAACTTATTTTTTCATGTTTTAACCCTTAACTAAGGACGAGTCAGATTGATTCCACAATGTTAGGTTTTTGACATTTTGCCATTGATGTCCATACAACACTCAGTTTGCACATACATTGGCAAGTGCCAAGTGTAAACACTAAACACCTGCTAGTTTGTGAATCATTTGTTGCTGAGCTAAGCTGTTTGCTTTATGGATTCACTTTGAATAAAGGATTTTTTGGGTTTACAGCCAGGTTAGAAAGACAATTTCCTCTGACGTTTCAGAGGCCCACGCTGCCTCCATCCTTAGGGATACTGAAGTGATGAGTCAATGGTGAAGTATAGCTTGAAGGTCAGTTTGACTCCATGTCTGAGATTACAAGAGAGAAGCCTGGTAAGATTTAATTTATTTAAGTTAGAATGTAATCAATAATTTTATATATTGTAGTAAGCAAACATTCTTTGAATAACCTGCTTTTATTCTTAACACATTCTGATTTTTTCTTCACAGAAATATGGATTTTTCTGCCTGGGAGAAGCAGAAAGAAAGTTTGGTCATGTTATAAGGACTTTGAAGAAGTTTTGAATCCATCGTTTGAGGAAATTGAGTTCAAATGATGACAATGATGCAGAAACGATAATAAGTGAACATGACAACAACAGTGAAGAACAAGGTAAATAGTTCAGAGGAAGAATCAGGTGAAAACGAAAGTGATTCTTAGCATGGAAAATAGACAGTGGTCAAAGAAACCCCTAGTTACCTCCCATGCTAGAACACCACATCACATTAACTTATCGTAATTTAATTACCTGGACTTAAACCAAAATTTAGACAGCCATTGATGACTGAAAAAGAAGCCTGGTCCTACTTATTTTCCAGGGGCATTTTGGAAAGGACTGTGAAATGCACAAACCAGAATTGGAGAATTGAGAAAAATAATAATGCTGCTCTTTGGTCAAACCATGAAAATATCAGGTCATTATTTGCAACTGACGGAACAGGCAGGGGCATATTTTGATGCATGATAAACAAGGATCGCTTTGCCATTCTACTTCAGAACTACTTCAGAACTGCAACTACATAAGTTGAAGGTAAAAAGGTGATCCCATAGCAGCAATATAAAAAATGCTCAATCGATACATAGTTAACAGCCAAGCAGCCAACATTTTTGGTTCTCTGGAATGTGTAGATGAGATGATAGTAGGTTTTTGAGGAAGGTGTAAATTTAAGCTAAATAAGCAATGCAAGTATGAGCAAATTATGGGTAACTGATGCCAGAAATAATTACTTTTTAATTGGATATATATATATATATATATATATATATAGGGTCGTCAGTTATAAAACGAGAGACTTCGACTTCTATCAGACTTTGCCTGGTCTTATTTTTAGAAATAACACAAACATTTGTTCCTCAGCATCAGCTTTGATATCTGCTGCTTTGAACTGCAATCAATACCCTTTTTAGCAATTGACCCGTACTGTAGAAAGGAGTCCAATGGCAGAACACTTTCAGAATGCAAGCTGTGCAGAGATTGTCTATTCCTATGTAAGATACCATAGGCAATAGGAATATCACAGCAGACAACTGACTTTCATCTGTTAAAGGTTCTAAAGCTAGAACTCCTTATGTAATACAGTTTTTGTGACTCCTGAAAAGTTGTAAAAACGGAGTTCTGCAACGACTTTTCAAAATCTTAGGGAGGAAAAAAGAACCACAAATTCCCCTTGGTGAATCAAGAGAGAGAAAAGGCAAAGAAAACATACTTTCTTAGCTTGTGGTACTGACAAAAATATAGCCGGTTAATCGTTTCAACACAATTGAGAGTATCCATTATGCTGAAGAAAGGTGTTCCCTATACAGGCCATAGAGGCCTTAAGGGTTCCAGGAGGATGAGGCTCCCAGATTTTTAGACATTCGGTACGGCCGCCTTTACCCCCAGGATTGCTCCTGGTACTCATTTCCGTTAGATGCTGAGTCGACCCCAGGACCAGAAGTATTAGGCCAAATGGAAAATCTCAACGACCTCTTCGGGAATCGAACCCGCGACCTTCTGGTTTGTAGCGCAGTGCCTCAACCACTACACCACGGCATACCCGTCCCTTATGCAGTGTTTACCCAATGCAATCATTGTTTTTGCTTCGAAAGCAGAAAATATAAATAATACAGGCCTTGAATCCTGCAATAAAAATACTGTATTAGCATGCAAGTGGGAAAAGCGAGTCCTTGCATTATAATGAATGCGTCTCATAAGAAAAGGGTGGGAAATGTTCGGAGTCTAGAAATTAATGCATATAATGACTTATAGAGAATATCGTTGACAGTATCTAATGAGGTTTCATCCAGAATTTTACTTATTTATAGGGCCCTGAGTTTCGTTTCTTTAAAATTTGATCTTCGTATTTTAAAGAAAGTGGTTTAGCGTAAAGGGAGAGTTGTGATTTAAAAAGAAACAGACAAAACTCGGATGTCTGATTGGTTTTGACAAGTATGCAAATTGGCCCAAATCGGATGTCTGACCAGTACTGCGGGCAAGCAGAATTTCTGCAATTCGGATGTTTGACATGTACAGCGGGTACGCAAATTATGGTCCCACCAGTGACGAATTTAAATGATTTCTAGTACTGTCCGAGAACAGTTCTCTAATATAGAGCGAACGGCCTGTATTACCGACGGGTTGAGGTATTCCTAGAGCGTAGGGTAGCTTATTATGACTCTCATTTTTGAATAGGTTTGTTCTAGTGCGAATCCCACTACCATGAAAAGACACTCCCCTTCCCCTAAAATCGAAAGTCGATTGTGCTAGATGAAGTCCAGAAAATGGGCAAACGTTGGACGGTAACGGTCGGTGTTGGATAAAGGGGGGTTCGATGAGATTTACAAGGAGGGGGGAAATATAGTTCAAAAGCTTTTGGGCGATCGTTTCGTCCCATAGTGGGTGCATTTATGAACCGATGTACTTGTGATCGTTCCTAACGCGTCATTCGCCAACAAAAGACATCAAACTCAATAAGTAAATCATAATTACAACGAGAAACTGGTCCTTCATGACTACAATTACTTCGTATAATTTTTCTATAAAGTAATGTTTCTATCCTACCCTCCTTTAACAGAATTCTGGATATGGGGTTCAACATAGTGAATATCATGCGTATGTATTAGCTTTCACTATTGTGAGTTGATGGAATTTTGCATTGCACTTTCGTGTGTTTTGGATACATCACGTGCGTATTTCTCACAGACAGATGAGCATCGGTTAGCAATTTAACAATTCTGTCAAGCGTGGAGAAGACATCCTCAACTTTCCAGCTATCGTGAAATATTGCTGTAAACAAGGCCTTCTGCAATATGTCGCGCTGTGGGAAAAACTATCATTACTATTTCAACAAAATGACTTGTAGAAGTGCATAGGCTACGATGGAAAGAGGGTCGTAACGGCGAGAGGAATTCAAACAGCTGACATGCACTATACATTAAGTTATACATAGCCTAAGTGGAGAAACCTACCAGGTACTTAGCAGGGTACCCACCGTTCATTTTCAAGGAATCATTCATTGGAGTATACGCCAAAGCCTATTTAGGTTTTATACTATGAACGGTTCTACGCCACTGCTATTCTTGATTCGTTAATATAGGTAGAGGAAGCATTCTATTCGATGCAGAAATTCGGTTTCAAATTTTCGTCATTAGAAAATTATTATTATTATTATTATTATTATTATTATTATTATTATTATTATTATTATCATCTCATCATCATCATCATCATCATTTTTTTTATAGAAAATAAAAGGTGCAAAATATGTTGCACAAATTTTCTCACACATGCGTTTTAATATTTACATTATTGAGGTTTTTAGGTTGACGAAAGAAACCGGTATGTACCATTCAAAAATGAATGTAGCCTATAACCTCTATGAATCTTATCGCTTTTTTAAAAATAACATTCTTCTTATGGCATGTAGGCTATAGGTAGGGAAAAAAGAACCGACTCTTGTAGTTGATTTCAGAGCCTTGTGATACGTAAATAAATGTAATAGATGTAACGGAAACGTTTGTTTTCACAAGAAATGCAAATTACGTGAAATTATTTCTCAATTCAAGCAATATTCATTTCAATACATTCCCTGCTATCCTGTGAATGCCGCAAGGCTTGCGCAGTGGCTCATATCGGCAACTTAGATATTTTAGTCCGTCCGCTTTCCCCCCCCCCCCCACCTGTACATACAACTGAATAAATTCTATTGCTCCGACTATTCAATAGATTTAGATTTCCTAGATCAAGAAAATAAATCGTAAAAGAGAGCTAAAATTAAACAAAGTGAATATAAAATATGACTTAAGGCCATTTTAATTATTGCTATCTTAAATGGAGGTATTTTTGAGGACTTACGTATTGAATTAGGCCTAATACTTTACATGTTTTTTAAAACTTAGATTTCTGGAACAAAATATTTATTTTCTTTATCATTAATGTCATTACTTTAATTATTATTATTATTAATACTATCATTATTATTATTATTAGTAAAATATTATTATGCATGCTTAAACTGCATGTAAGTTAATCATATATATAGAATGTATGGGGTTACCAGTAAGCTTGTAAACATTCAATTGTGTGCATCAGTTTCTATTGTTCGGTGATGTCTTCATGACTGATATTCAGTTTAAACGATTATGAAATCGGGTTGCATTGCGGAGATGAGTTATGGGAAGTAAACAACTCCTACAAGTCCGGCGTTGGCTTCTGCGAATGAGGGAACCATGATGTGCATGATGAACCCAAATCAAATTGGCCGGCGACGAGGTTTGAGATTTGAACTCAGGACTTCTTGCCCCTGCCACCTCGCTCGGATTGGATTTTTAGTATGTGCATTATGAAACAGCTATAATATTAATCTTGGTAGGCCTATTCTTTTTTTAAATTCAGCTGTGTTTATACTCCTTTTAGCGACGAGGCCATAACAGGAGTTCGGGATGTTTGTCTATACAGTAGGGTAGGCCATGGAACTATTGATTGTCAATTTATTGTTTCACTTATTGGTGTATTTTTATGAAGTAAATTTCAACTGACATTAATTTAAATTGATATTATGCAAGATGAAATGGTGAGAATGATTCATAGTACGTAAATATCCAATTCGGCATTTGCCTTTTCAACTGGGGAAACAATGAAAAACTCCATGTCAAATTGGACGGCCACGGGATTTGAACCTGGGACCTCCCGAATGCAAGTCCAGTGGTAGGGCTATTCTTGTTACTAAAAGAAATAAAAGAATTGCGTCATCCATCTTGTTTTCTAATATTGTGCATTAAAGTCATACTTATTTCGTTTCTATTTCGATACCTATTAATTTGTAAAGAAATGTGTATGACCAAAAAAAAAAAAAAAAAAAAAAAAAAAAACTCATTTAAGTTTTCTCTGCAACTTTACTATAGCCTACTACATTTTCATGTATCTTCTACTGTTTGGAGATAGTCTAGAAAAATATAAAATGAACACAAGAAAACTATCCCAAAGTAATTTTTGCAGATAGAACGTATATAGCCGTTTTATAGTCAAATATAGAAGTTTCCCGGGCGGCGTGGGTCTCTTAAACGTCCCTAAAAAGTAAAGGTATATCTAAGGTAAAGAAAGAATTTATAGAAGTTACGAAATTCGCATTTTGATAATAAAATCGTTAGAGCAGTTTTTTAAATATAAATTTTGAAAAAGTTTTCATATAAAATCCACTGAATAATTCAGTTATAGAAACCAAACTCTGGCGGTTCGATAAAATTCCAAAAACGTCCTTCATTCAAAACATGAAGTAAATACAACACTATCCATTTTGTACATGGACAAACAAAGACGTCATTCCAGTAATACTTTTTGCCGTTTCTAGGCATCGAGATACATGTTTTCTTAGTGTTATCTCGATTTCTATATTTTGTCACTATCACAATACTTTCTCTGTACTAGTTATACATGAGAAAGTAGAAGTGTATATATAGGCTATATAGGGCTATGTGGTAGAGAATTACATAAGTCGCAAACGATAAATCGTAAAAAACTAAATTTTACAATTATTTGGATTTTAATTTGAAATTTAGTTTTGTGCATTTCTTTTTCTAAAGCAACTCTAACGATTTTGTTTACTTTTCATTTACTACCTGAACTAACGTCTGAAGTTTTAATCTTAAGTAGGCCTAAATTTTTTTACTGAACTATCAATAACACTGGTCTACAAAAAAATCTATCCGAGTTGAAAATAGTTAATTCCTATTCATTTCGATGTGACATAAACGAATATGACGTTTAAAATGTTTACTTAGCTCTTATTTCCTTGATAAACAGGAATTAATTTTATGATAGAGGGAAATTTTGCAATGTTGGTAATATTTTTTTTTACAAATGACGGTTGTCAACACTGTCCAGTGTGCCACATTTTGATTCTAGACAAGCCATTTTGGAAATTTTTCCTGGTTAAAAGTGAAAATATATGGTGAAAGAGCGTCTTTTTTTTTGTGATTTGTGAAGCGTATGACTTTTTAATGTATGGAGTGTTAAGTTAATGTCAGGTGGTACTTTATTGAGTGCGAATTGACAGTGTGGCGCTGATCTATTTGTGACTTTTTGTTCTTTCCCCAAGTGGGGAGTGTTCATTAAACTTCACATTTTTTTTTTTGTTAAATAACTTACGTACGGTGCATTATGAATCCTACTGACACTAACATATCCACTCGGGTGGAATTACCAACCACTCTCATATCCACTGACTCTGAAATGGACATTGAAAACACATCAAATAAAAATCATACCCAAACTGCATCAGTATCTCCTGCTAGTCCTCCACGAGAAAAACAAAAATTAACGTACTTGTACCAGGATGCTAGTCCGTATATTGTAATAGTTGAATCCAAAGAAGGATCAATATTTCACGCCCACCCTATGAAACTCGGAAGGCTTTTGTATGAAAAGGAAAATAATATACACATACAGGATATACGAAAGATCGGCAAAAACAAACTCGAAATAAAGTTCCTTTTCCACCATGATGCTAATGCTTTCCTTACTTCCTCATTTGATGAGAATTTTAATACAATATCTTACATACCTTTCTCACATGTTCATACCAAAGGTGTAGTAAAAAATATAGACCTAGACATTACAACTGAAGACATAAAAACTCATGGCAGCACACCTGAACAAGCTGCAATTCATCATGTCTACCGGTTCAATCGAAAAACGTTAAATGAATCTGGTGAAATACAGTATGTGCCAACGACGACATGTTTAATAACCTTTCGTTCGCAAATCTTACCATCTTCCCTCACTCTTTTCTACTATAGATTTCCAATTGAGAAATATAATGAGCGGATTAAGCAATGTTACAACTGTGGAAAATTTGGACACTCCATGTCTATATGTCGTAACATAACCAAATGTCTTAAATGTTCTGCACTTCACCCTACCAGTAATTGTCAAGAAACCAATGCGAGATGCATTAATTGTGCACAAGCTCATGACAACAGAACAAAGTCATGTCCAAGTTATAAACTTCAAGTGTCCATACAAGAGAAAATTAATAGCCTCCATATCACACGATATGAAGCAATACAAATAACGAAAGGAAGGAATACTTATGCTTCAGTGGCATTATCAAACTCATTTTCACGCTCCCCGGCACCTTTGCCTTTTGTACCCAAAGTCCTCAACTCACCACCAGCTCCACCACAACCACCTATGGCTTTTCAACGGCACATTTTTTCTCCTCTTCAGCAGCCACAGTCTAACAAGAGAAGAAAACAAGATCAAGTTGATACAGTAAACCAGACCTCAAAGCAAGTGGTTCAAAATAAACCTTTCTGGCTTCCACACTGGAAACCAGACACCCATCCCATTACTCCTATCACCCGCACTAACCAGGAGCGACCTGCTTCTTTGGCTTTGTCCAATTCTTCCAGTCAACCATCCCAAGATTTCATTACGATCAACAAAGAACATTTTATGGCAGCTTTTAATGATCTCCAACAAAGCATCCTGTCCCTTTCTACCCCTGATAAATCAACCCTAGAAGCATTACTCCATACTATGAAAGCATCCTTCTCCATATCTATGTAAACTATGTCCCATAATCCTTCGCTCACCATTCTTCAATGGAATGCCCGCAGTGTAAGGAACAAATCACAAGAACTTAAAAACTTTCTCACAAACACACCTACAGACATAATCATTATATTAGAAACATGGCTCAAACCTGCACACAAATTTAAACTACACCCATACAACATCATTAGATATGACCGGACACGAGATGGGGGTGGTCTCATGATCCTTCTGAAACCAAATTTGTCCGTAACTTCTACTAATAAAGTCTCCAACTACACTGAAACATTTCAAGCTATTCAAATTACTCTCACACACATAGACATCATTGCAGTATACAACACAAACACCAATCACATCACCTCTACCTTCTGGAAAAACAATTTTGCTATCTCCCCTACTCGCAATACAATTGTTTGCGGGGACTTCAATCTTTCTCTTACACCCCAACAAATCAGGTCACATTCACACAACATGCTATTCTTACACTCACTACACACCTCAGATTTAATTCTATTAAATACAGACCAACCTACTCGTCTTGGCAATAGACATCAAAACAACACCTCTCCTGACCTCACTTTCATCTCCACTCACCTATATCCACATACCACTTGGCTCCCAGCACATGACACAATGAACAGTGATCATCTCCCGCTTCTCATAGGCATAAACAAAAATTTCACAGCAACAGCTGATACTCCCATAATTATTCAACCACGCATTCACAATTGGACTCATTACACAGAAACCATCACTCACTCAACAGCTCTCCTTATTCAACAGTCTACATCACATCATTCTTTTGAAGACATTCATCACCTCATCACCTCGTATCTTCATAATCACCTCTCACCTCATATTATTAAACACCCTAACCGAAGACTAAAACCTCCTTGGTGGACTTCTGACTGCTCTCATTCCATTGCCAAAAGGCGACTAGCCCTATCCAACTTTCGACGCACCCCGACACAACAAAACTTTTTTACTCTAAAACACGAAACAGCTAGAACAACTCGCACTTTACGACACACACGACGTCAAGCCTGGAAAACATACTGTGACAACATTACTAGGGCATCCTCGACTTCTGATGCATGGAAAAAAATTAAGTTTTTCACTAACAAGAGGCCCCGACAAACTTATCATATTCATTTCAATATTGACCTTCAACAACAATTTCTACACAATATAGCACCTGATACTGTTCTACCTCAACCTTACCAAATACCAACTACACATTCCCTTTCTACACACCCTCTAGATCCTTTGATAGCTCCCATCTCTGATTCTGAATTCAATTCTATTCTCCAACGACATAAACGTTCAACGGCACCAGGACCTGACAAAATCACTTATGACATGATCAATCATCTTCCCCCTATTACAAAGACAATACTACTACAAACCTACAACAACATTCTTAACACTCAAACTATTCCTGTTTCTTGGCTCCATTTCCATGTCCTTCCCATACTCAAACCTAATAAACCTAAAACGCAAGTCTCCAGCTACCGCCCTATCATACTAAGCAACACCTTTCGAAAAATTTTTGAACAAATACTTACTAGACGACTTATATTTCATCTAGAACGCTACGGACTTTGGCCTCGACATCAATATGGATACAGACCAGGACAAGGAACTAACCATGCACTCCTTCATCTCACCACTGAAATATATAACACCTGGGAACAGCGAAAAGCCCTTTTAGCCCATTTTTTTGACATTAGCAATGCATATGACTCTGTGCATATACCCATAATGTTAGACTTTTTAAGCAAATTATATATTCCACCCCCATTCATTTCACTCATTGAACAACTACTTAAAGACAGACAACTCACCTTACAACCTTCTTTCTCTTTCCAGTCCACTCGATCTACCTCCTCCGGCCTCCCTCAAGGCTCTGCTCTGAGTCCTATCCTGTTTATTATTTACACAAGACATCTTACACAAGCACCTTTCATCAAAAGTCAATTATTGCTATATGCTGATGACATGATACTTTACTCCAGAGTTGATCTCACAATATTCAAAACTGACTGTACGACGGAACAAACTGATCTAAATACACTCAATAATTACATATTACACCTTGGTCTTACCATAAATGCCTCCAAAAGTCATACCATTCTTTTTCATACTACCAAAATGACTCATCAACCAAAATTATGCATTAATAACAGGCCAATACCAATAACAGATACAGTTAAGTATTTAGGAATTCATCTCACACATAATTTAAAATGGAACATACATTATCGTCACCTTCACAATCATATAACCACAGCCAGCCAAATTTTTAAATACATAGCTGGGAACAAGTGGGGTTTTCATCCTTCTCATATGATCTCTTTATATCACAATTTGATACAATCAAAAATCGATTATGGCAATGTTATAGTTTATAATCCCACAAAATCTTGGCAACAAAAAATCACTTCGTTAGTTTACTCAATAGCTAAACGCATTCTTGGCATAACTGGCAACCCCAGTACTGTGAAAGTTTTACAAGAAATTTGTTTCCATCCTCCGTCTCTCAGACAACTAATAGCAACTCATAAAATTACAGGAAAACTCTTTTCTAGCACCCAGTCACCTCTTTACAATAAAATTCTCAGTTTGTATTACAAATATTGCCGCAATAATCTTCAAGCTTTACCCTACATTCCACCATTTATTCCTATCTTCCATCAATACTACACACATCAACACAAACAAACCTTTCCAAGACCACCTGCATACTGTATAGACTACTCGTTACATGCACACTCAATACATTCTGATATGACATCATTTCACAAACATGATCCTCATCCTTCATCCACTTTACATACGTATATTGATCAATATAAAGTAACACATAACATTCACTCCGTAGAACTTTTCTTCACAGATGGTTCAAAAATCTCTGGTGGAGTAGGTGCAGCCTATTACCATTCGAACACACACACTGACAAACTTTTTTCATTACACCCACATTTTTCCAATTACACTGCAGAACTAGTTGCCATTAGACAAGCGCTTGCCTCCATCCATACACACAATACACACATTATCATTTGTACAGACTCACAAAGTGCTATTCAGCAAATAGTTAAGTATAACCCCCGCCCTACTCTAGGGTGGTGGGAAACAAATTGTAAATACTTCATACACAAACAAACGGAACACAACAATCACATCACACTCCTTTGGATACCAGCACACCGTAACATTACGGGTAATGAAAGGGCAGATAAACTTGCCAAAATGTCTGCACAATCACACACACAACACACTTTTCTAGTTCCCATTCAAGATATAACCAAACAACATATACAAGACCTTCGACAACGACACATATCCAACACACACATACGTCCATGGTTCTATAAGGCTGCAATACCCAGAACACATGTTTCTTTAATTTCTAAAATCAAACTAAATGTAGCTGTTACGCCCAAATACCTACACAAAATAAGAAAATTAGAAACCCCCCTGTGTGATTGCGGGGAAATAGGAGACATTAATCACATATTTTTTGGATGTAGTTTATTCAAACAACAAATTGACCAACTTTATTATCATATTTATAAATACAAAGGTACAGGACCATGGACTATTACATCACTTATACATGACGATGAAATACACATGAGCCATATATGTTGTTGTTGTTGTTCGTTGTTCTTTAACGACGCTACTGCTACTCCTAGGAGGGAGTTGGCTACTGCGTCCATGCACTGAAAGTCTAAATTTCCCAAGGCCAATCCTGTTGACCGCTGGGAAGATAAAGTTGTAGGTATGTCTCTGAAGTAAGTATGAAGAGAGGATATTATATTTTCATCCGAGTTTTAGTTATATATCGAAATAAAGCTCTGGAGATATGACAGGAACGTAAAAGTAACAAGTTGTCCATTTTTATAGGGCCAGGAGGGTGGTGTTGATAAATTGTCTTGAGAAGAGTTGTTATCTGTCGTGCGCGATGAGAACAGCCAAAGAAAAGATGATCAATCGTCCCTAGTTGACCACAATCACAGTACGGTGAAATATCTGACTGGAGTTTATGCAAAAAGACCGGCACAAGTGCCGTATGAAACTTAAGTCGGTAGAAATAACTGGTAGTCCTGTGAGGTACTTTCCTTAACTTTTTGAGGAATTTTACAGTGTCCATCCTTTTCTGGTGATCTGTACGGTTTTCATACTGTAAAATATCTTGAGAAGTTTTTAGGTTTTGTTTGATGTGAGTAGCAATGTCTCTAGGAGGTGTAAGAAAATTCGTGTCAATTTTATTTTTGAACTCAGACAGTTTCGCCAAATTGTCCACTATTTCATTCCCTGCTATCCCTGAATGAGATGGTATCCAGGTCAAAGTAATGTGTTTTCCTTCTCGAACGAGTGTGTCCAGAAGGGATTTTATAATAATTTCATATATGGAATGTGAAGTTACATTGAGTTTGAGCTGGGCCTGTAAAGTGGAGTAGCTGTCAGAGAAAATAATAATATTCTGATATTGTTGGCGTGATGCGTCCTTAAGTGCAGTGTAAAGAGCAATATTCTCTGCAGTATAAATTGAGGTCTGTGGATAAAGTTTCCAAGTTCTACCATATTCTTCACTCCAGTTGTAATAGGCTGCTCCAGCATTTCCCATTGTCTTCGAACCATCCGTGAAATATATAATGGGTGGAGGATCTTGAGATAAAGATTCCATATATTCGATCCATCGAGCTGATGGTCTGAGATCTTTTTGACGGAATGTATTTAAATCCATGGTTAAGTTTGTCGGAAAAGGTCTAGGGTCCATCAGATATTGAGGCTGTACTGGAGTTTTATACATCTGTGTGTATCGTAGAAAATGTAGATACATCGAGGTAAGATCGTCAAGATTCGAAGTGTGAGAGGCAGGGATGTATGGATGAAGAGCCTGTAGACGCTGAAGTTTCGGAAGAAGAATATATATTCGTGGCTGACAATAATTTGGAAAGATAATTGCATGCTTTGATTTGACGTCTATACTGTAAATCCATATATGGGAATTCTTCGCGCAGTTTTATACATGATGGTTTTCCATTAATGTGAAAAATTACTTTGTATATGTTATACAGTAGAGAATGATATTGCGCTATAGAGGCTTGAGTCAATCTGTTATAGGCGAGAGATCCGTATTCCATCCGAGATAAGATGAGAGGAATGATGAGATTGAATAGAATGAGAGGATCAGCTCCCCATGCTTTCCCAGATATCGCCAAGAATAATTTCATTGTATTGCGGCCAGCCTTCAAGACAGTTTGGAAATGTTTATTGAATGTGAGACGACTGTCCAGGATACAGCCTAGAAATTTTACTTCTTTGACCATTTTGAGTCTGAAGTTTGGAAGATGTAAAAACTTCTCTTGACGTGGAGTCCCAGGTTGAAAAATCATAAACTTAGTCTTTTGCATATTGATACTAATTCCCAGATGCTCCAACGTAGATATACAACTGGTGAATTCCTCAATATCACTTTGGATCTTTCTTGAGTTGAGCGACCGATACAAACATATGTCATCCGCATACTGGAGTATGCGTAGCGGAACCGGAGTAGGAAGCATGAGGTCTTGCACATACAGTGCATACAAGAGTGGGCTGAGAGATGAACCCTGAGGAAGGCCCTGTGTGGCAACTCTGGTTGCAGGATTATTATAGAGACGAACCAGAGTTATGGTACGAGAGTGAATGAGATTATATATCGTTTTCATTATGGCTGTGGGAAGAGCATATGTATTTAATCGGGTCATGAGTATAGGGATCCTCACTGATTCATAAGCATGTGAAGCATCCAGAAACAAGGCAGCAATTTTGTTTTTTTGTGCGAAAGCTATTTGTACATCTGTAGATAAAAGATATATGTTAAACTCAGCATTATAATGTTTACGGAAACCATATTGCGTACGAGGCCATAACGCATTTCGTTCTAAATAGAATGCGATGCGGTCCGTCAGTATTTTTTCAAAAGTTTTTCGAAGTGTGGGAAGTAAAGAAATCGGCCGATAATCCTGGGCTGTTAGGCCAGAGGTTCCTGGTTTTTGTATTGGATGTATAAGTGACACATTCCAAGAAGATGGGATTTGTCCGGAGTGTAATATTTTGGTGAAAACTGATGCTAAGATCTTCAAAAATTCTTGAGGAAGAGCCTTGAGAAGAGAATAAGTAATATCGTCAGGACCTGGA
The DNA here is from genome assembly GCA_964059195.1 of Ectobius pallidus. Classification (NCBI taxonomy): domain Eukaryota; kingdom Metazoa; phylum Arthropoda; class Insecta; order Blattodea; family Ectobiidae; genus Ectobius; species Ectobius pallidus. The sequence continues at coordinate 23,055,312 of CAXKWD010000010.1, read as the reverse complement.
CTCGAAGGACGGGTCTTGGATTGCCACACATGAGAGATTTCTTGAATGCTGATTTGTTGCATAATTGGATGCTGTGATTCTGGATGGATGCTGGGAAATAGGATAGGCGATTCTGGTACAGTGATTGGTGCCACCATGGAAAGAAAGTTATGTTGGATATCCACGTTGCCTGCGATGGGTAAAAGTTGCGGGGAGTTATTCTTTTTCTTATACCATGCTAGTTGATGCCAGATCTGTGTTGTGGTGTTAGATTGATTAATGGATGAACAATATCTCTTCCATCCGGTACGTTTAGATTTATTAAGGACCCGTTTGGTGACAGCTTCCTGTTTTTTGTATGAAATATAATTTTGATATGTTGAATTAGAACGATATCGGTGCATTGCTTGTCGTCGCATCGCTATTGCTTCAGCACATCGAGCGTTCCACCATGGAGGATGTTGTTTTTTATCGGTGGAGATTATTTCATAAGGGTGGTGGATATTGAGGTAAGATGTGAGGATCGTCTCTACTTGTTCATAATTCAACTGGTTTTCATTAACGTTTGAGAGGTGGTCCATTATGAATGTTGATAAATTGTGCGGATTAATTTTCCCCGCTCTATGTTTTTTATAGAGAGTGTCCCAGATGATAGAAGTGTGAGTCAGGCGAATATGCAGTGGAAAGTGATCACTATTACAAGTATCATTCACTCTGGAAACATGAATGTTATGGAGAAATCCTTTAGAAGCTATAATTAGATCCGGAGTAGTATCTTGTTGATTCAAATATCCGAGTCGCGTCGTAAGATGAGAATTCAGTATATGCCAATCATTTTGCTTGCAAACAGTGATGAGCGGATGGGCAATGTTTCGCCAATCGGAACTGAGATGAAAATTTGGTATATTAAAATCACCACAGATCAAGGTATGCTGGTCCGGAACAACTGGGAGGATGGAATTCCATTGATAAGTAGTTAATTGAATAGGATCCGAGTTATAAATGGCATAGATAGATATATCAAGCACTTGCAGATGGATCCTTTCCAAATGTGGTAATGGTTTAACTGTATTATCATAATTGGAAATTTTTATGTTGTTATGGACAAAGATGGCGACCCCACCGCCATTCTTATTCCTATTTTGCCGGATTGCTTTATATCCAGACAAAGTGAAAGATTTATTATCATCCAAATGTGTTTCAGTAATGATAATAATCTGATATGTATTTTTACTCAATAAATATTGGATTTCATTTTTCTTGTTATTTATACTGCGAGCATTCCAGTACAATAGGTTGAGATAATTATATGGAGGCATGGTATATTTATGCAATTAGTTCTTTTATTTGATATTTAATTTTTTCAAGATCTTTTCTAATACTGTCTGGAGCCTCACTCATGACCTTATTGAGGGCTGTTATAACAGTATATGTAGGACTCGTAACAGATCGTTGGACTTTCTGTTTCCCGGAGACTTGAGGTCTATTGAGTGAAGAAAGTTTTGAGGTATCAGAAGACTTTGTGCAAGGTGTCTGCTGCGTTTTATTATTCTGAGAAAAAACTGGTGACGTTGGGCTTGCAAGATGGCCAGTAGGATAAATCAAAATCTTTTTGTAAGCCGTTGTATCCACACCCGAAGCACCTTCTTGCTCCTTCCTTTTTGATGTTTTGGACTGAATAGAAATCTTTGCGTTGGTTTTGGGAGAAACGGAAATCTGTTGATTCAAAAAAGTTTTTTGAGAAGTAGAGCGATTTTCCAGAAGCGGGAATTGCGTGTAAGGATCAAACGTAGAAGGGGTTTTCTTTTGTATCATCTGCGCATATGAAGTACGACCAAGTACAATTTGTTGGGCTTCATAGCGCGAAATCGGAAGTGTTTGCATTTTGTCTGCTATCTGTTGTGCTAATTTAAAGGCTGGACATTGTTGCATATCCGTCGTTTTATGTGTAGACTTACAATTGATACATGCGAGTGTTTCGTTTTTACACTCCTCGGTGGAATGTTCTTGGCTGCATTTTAGGCATTTTTGTGTCGATCTACAAAATTTGGTACGATGATTAAGTTTACCGCACTTTTGACAAATTGAGATCTTCTCTTTGTATGGTTCAACTGGACATTGTTGATGATACAGTTTTACCAATCTCGGTAGCACTTGGCTACGAAAGGTAAGTTTTACCGTTTGAGTAGGTATATATTTTACTTCACCCTGATCGTCACTACATCGACGATTAAAACGATACACATTTGTAATACCATAACCTTCTGGGATAATACTGTCTGCTTTAATTTCTTCCGTGGTAATGTTAACTTCTACACCTTTAATTATACCAGAAGTGAAAAGATTGTAAGCTGGTATGAATGATTGAGTTCCATGAACTGTATCAAAATCCGAGTTGAGAAAGGAGTTCGCGGCATGATACGTTTGGAAATGCACGTCAATTTGAGAATTGTTCACTTTATTCAAATACTGAACATCATAATTGGCTTTGAATAACCATTTACCAATGGTCATTGGATGGAATTTTCCTAGGTCCTTGGAATCATGTTTAATTGAAACAAAATAAGGGCCCGCGTCCGTATGAAGATAACGGTAGGATTCCTTGTTTATGGTTGTCTTATTGTTAGAGATAACAGATGAATTCTGTTGATTTATAGTTTCCTTTTTATGTATATTCACGTCACTAAGAGACAATTCCATTTCTTCCTGTCCTACCTTTTGAGATGTATTCTCCATGTCTATTATTGTATTTAAATCTAAAATCTAAAATCTATTTCCTCCCCTTCCGAGGGGGGAGCAAGAAAACACAAAATACAGAAAGTCACAAATCTGATATCTATATACACTGCACTAAACACAGTTTATTCTCTCGCTTTATTTACGTAAGAAAAGCACAATGTGACGATTTAAATCGCCCGATCAGGTCCGTATATGCAAGAAGAATAGTCACAAATCAGAAAATAAGCCTTACTTATTAAATTACTATGAAATACACCTAAAGTTTAAGCACCAGCACAAATAGAATTCGAACCTTCCGCCATTAATCGTAACGAGCCATATATTACATAAACACCTTACTAACTGCAAGATGAAAGTTTAAACAAACAATAGTACCAACCTCCCACATATACTTTCCCTTCTTACAATAAACTTCTTATGACGCTGATACTCCAAGTCTGTGAGAGGGGCGTCGTAAAATAACCTGGAAGAATAAGAAGAAGTATACATAAATGTCCATTGTTGTGCCTATTGAACCATTGTGCTCTTAATTCTCAGTAATTTTCTGTGTTTGAAGTTAAATTTTCACAGGTAAATAAGAAATCAAGTGCAAACCTTTATTTATCTTCTTGGGTGAAAAATACATAATCATAATCTAAATTTTCAGCTTTATTTTCTTTATATTTCAGATTAATTCTACTTCAAGATGCCACGTAAATGTGTTAACAGTGTGAATAACTTTTGCTATGTGTGCGGAGAAGTGACTTTTGCTTCTCAGAAACGTGAATTGACTCCATTAATAAAGACAGCATATTACCATTACTTTGACTGGAAAATAGATGAGGATAAACCTTGGGCACCAAGTATTTGCTGCAATTCATGTGCAGTAAACCTCCGTTGTTGGTTAAACAAGACAGTGAAGTCAATGCCATTCGCAGTTCCCATGACATGGCGAGAACCTACAAATCATGTCAGTGATTGTTATTTCTGTATGGTGCCTCCTCTTAAACATGGAATGTCAAGAAAGAAAAAACGGACCATCACATATCCAACTTCGACTTCGGCTACACGACCGGTACCACATGGAGAAGGTCTGCCAGTTCCTATCCCTCCGGAACATTATGTCCTAGAATCTGATGAAGACATGGAGGGAGAATACAAACAACAGCCTGAGTCTTTACAGCAAGACCCAGATTATACTCCAGAATCAATCTCGCCCAGTAGGCCACATAAAATTGCTCAAGAAGAACTTAATGACTTAATTCGTGATCTGGAGTTACCAAAAAGCAAGGCCGAACTTCTAGCCTCCAGGCTTCAGCAGTGGAATCTCCTGGAGAAAAATGTGAAAGTGTGTGTATATAGACATCGAGAAAGAGACTTAACGCCATTCTTTGAAATGGAAAACAACCTTGTTGCCTGCAATGATGTAAATGGTCTAATGGCATCTTTGAGAATGGAGCATAATCCTGAACACTGGAGACTTTTCATTGACTCCTCTAAGTTAAGGTTGAAAGCTGTTTTGCTACACAACGGAAACGCATTACCATCTGTTCCTGTAGGTCACACTGTACATATGAAGGAGAGCTATGAAAATGTAAAATTGCTTCTTAAAAAAATAAATTATGAAGTCTATCAATGGCAGATATGTGGCGATCTGAAGGTTATTGCTATCATACTCGGAATGCAGTTAGGATATACAAAGTATTGCTGCTTCCTGTGCGAGTGGGATAGTCGCGACAGGAAATTACACTACATACGAAAAAACTGGCCTGAAAGGAAAATGATGGAACCTGGAAAAAAGAATATACAGTACACTTCCTTGGTTTCCCGTGATAAAATCTTATTGCCACCTTTACACATAAAGCTCGGACTTATGAAGAACTTAGTGAAAGCGATGAATCGAGAAGGAGAAGCTTTCAGGTATTTAAAGACAAAATTCCCAAATCTCAGTGATGCAAAGATCAAAGAGGGAATCTTCATTGGACCACAAATTCGACAGCTGTTGGAGGATGGAACATCTAATAGGGTCATTGAAGGGAAAGAGAAAGCAGCGTGGGAAGCCTTCAAAAATGTTGTTCACAATTTCTTGGGAAATCAAAGAGCTGAAAATTACAAATTAGCTGTAAATGAACTTCTGAGGACATACCAAGAGCTAGGTTGTAATATGTCGCTCAAAATACACTTTCTGGACTCACATATCGACTTCTTTCCAAACAATTGTGGTGCTGTGAGTGACGAGCACGGGGAGCGCTTCCATCAAGACATTTCAGGAATGAAAAAAAGGTATCAGGGCAAGTGGAACTCATCTATGCTTGCAGACTATTGCTGGAATGTCATGAGAGAGGCCCCAGAAGTAGGTTACAAACGAAAGGCAAAAAAACCGAAACGCTCAGAGTGAATAACTAGACAGGTAAAGAACCAAAGGGAGAAGTTCCATACATACATGTATATATGTAAATATTTTTGAACCAAGAGCTAACAAATAATTTCTGCTGACATATTCTTGTTCTCCGACCTCTAATTGATTGGAATTGACTATTGTTGTTCAAGATAGAGACAACTTTATTTTTTTTGTAGACCAGTGTAATTAGCATAATTAATAACGCAGTTTCAGATAATAACTAACAATATTGTTTATAACAAGCTCTTTACTGGTAGATATATGTTCATGTTCCACAGATTGTGTTGACATTACATCAGTCCGTTTAAGAGAAAAAATTCTTCTGACGCTGGGATTCAAACCATGAACCTTCGACTCTAGCAACTAAGCTAGTCAGGGTTCGATACACGGCTCCTATGAATATCATCTGTATTATGATTGCATCTATCAAATTCAATATTTTATTTGGTAAATTTTAGGTTACCAAATGAGTATGAGCCATACGGTCTACGATTTCAGCTACTATGAGAACATAGGCTGCTGATTATGAGTGAAATATTACTTACTTAACATATTTTATTAATGCATCTATAAATTATTAATTATATACTTATTTTTAATTGTTAAAATCATCCTGCTAAACGGATGTTATATATAGGCCTATATAACATATATAGGCCTACATATATATACACATATATATATATATAGGCCTACATATATATACACACATATATCTTCTGTTATATTGAAGGAAAATTATTCTACACTCCAGAGGTGAACTGCATTAGGTCTGTTTTTTACGAAATCGAATCTTAAAAAGTTATCACATATGCATAATAATGAGCGAAAAGGCACATGTACCATCATGGTACTACGATGGTTGTGTGCACATCGGCACAGTCGAATTTTTGTGCACATCGGCATAATAATTTTATCTTGCAATATCATTGTGCTCATCGCCACACGTCCTTCGTAGGGGTGGATATAGAGACAAAGTTGGAATTACATTATCGTACTGAATGCAATGGAGTTCACAGTAACTGCTAGATAGACAGAAAGACAAACAATTCCTTTTATTATTATAGATAACCTACATACTGTGTACATTAATATTATAATTGTGTTGTTTAGAAATCATTCATAAAGTATCTGCCTGCGATTGAATGAGACTTTGAATTAACCTAACCTAACCTAACCTAACCTGTCTTAACCTATCTACGATATCAACGGCCGGTTACCTTAGCCGCGGTAGCTAAGGGGTGCTGCCTTGGAGCCGTGGTGAAAAAGGCTGTAGGTGTGAGTCTCTATGTCCACCCCTAGCCCCAACGGGTTGTGTGGCGATGAGCACGATAATATTACAAGATATAAGTACTATGCCGATGTGCACGACACCAATACGATATAGACGTTAAATTACACTTTTCTAAAACAAACAAATAAATAAATCATAATAATAATAATAATTTTTATTGAGTGCAAAGGCAAATCGTTCGGTGCTGATTTTGCCTTCAAGGCATCGAAAGAATAATAGCCTACGTATGAATTTCCCTATTTTATCATTCTGTGTTTCTACATATTAACATTTTTTGTATTTCTTTCTTTCTTTTGTCCTTAAATTTCCATAAAAACGTTCTTATTGCTCTAATGAATGCTTTGTTTCTGTTGTTACAGATTTTCATTAATGCCAGCTCATCATTCAAATGTGCCCACTCATTCTTGATTAGGTTCCTGTCCTTCCAGTTGATTGATTTGTCCCCTTAAGGGTAAAAGGCGGGTTAGGACGACCCTAAGCACTTCGGCCTTGTGGCCCATTGTGCCAACCTCCGGGAATGGAATGATGTGCAAGCCCAACGGCCCCTCGACAACAGACCCCACCGCGAGCCCCCACGGAACTCCCCTACATCCAACAGATATCTCTACCATGCCACGTGTGCCGCTGCCTCGGCACCTCTTACAGAGCCCCCAGGTTGTCAGCACACCAGCCAGCAACTTCAGGACCACAAGCGACGGGGAGGACGGGAGAGGCCCACAGCAGGTGCTGGGGGCGAGGGTAAACCGGAAACCGGGAAAGGAAACGGGATGATTATGAGGGGGAGATTTGAAGATGAAACGGAGATTGTTGGTGGAATGAGAGGGGGAGAAAAACCCCCAAAGGTCACGGCTTCGTCCACCACGAATGACACGCCCGCCAGGGCCGGGGTTTGAACCCGGAACCGCTAGCATGCCAGGCCCACGCGCTAAGCATGAGCCACCGTGACGGCGTCCTTCCAGTTTGTTTGCTTATAGTTAAACAATACATATGCAGTACGCTCTTCCTTTTCCCCACATAGGGGGCACATGTTCTTCTCTATATTATGTCTCCCGTGCTGGGATGACCCGGTGGCTGGGTGCACCGGTGACCAGGGCTCTGGGATGGCACAGAGTCGCCTCCTCTTAGGCTATCGGGCGGGTCCCGTAAGTTGCGAATGCGGGCCCCACACTGTGATGGTGTGGGGGGAGGAGGATTAAGCGTTTACGTGAATTCTCCTTCCCGGACAGTTAGGGGCGCCATGTGTCGTACTTCAGGGACATGGTGTTGGAGGGGATGTACCTTAGCCCTATCCTCGGTTTTCGAGGTAACAGGCGGGACCCCCTTTGTAGACTGAAGTACCAGTAAGGGTGATGCGTACTGGGGCATCTAGGATTCGGATGGGCGTGCTAAGCGATGTTATGGCGGGCAGGGGGCGCCGCCACTTAGCCTCTAGCCGTCAAAGGGTCATCTCCACCTACAAGTGGTGTCTCCCCGTTTTTGCAGACGGAGCGCTGGCCTAGTCGACTGTTGCTGAAACAGTAGTCGGGACGGTATTGAGCCGGTCTGGGTTCCCTTAGGGGTCGTTCTCTTCGGAGGCGCCCGACCGGGGCCCAGGTCTTACCGTGTTTGGTGTCGGATTCGACGTGGTAGTGGTTCCCGTACTCAGGGTACGAGGAGGGGGGTCGTCGTGTGTGCGTGACCGGTACCATAGTAGGGGGAGGCATAGTCCAACGATCCCTGCCATGACTGGTGTCGGTGGCGTTACTACGGCGATGCTCCCGACCTAGAGGGCGGGGAGGCCTAGGTGGTGCTGGGTCCACCGAACGGTTCCTACCCCACCCAAAACGCCCATCCTTAATCTCCGTGTCACATGGGCTATGCGTGAATCGCGAGGCGGCCTCGACAGGTGGATATCCCTACCAGGGAATTTACTCTGAATCTCTCTCTCTCTCTCTCTCTCTCTCTCTCTATATTATGTCTGATACTTCTGAATTTCCATGGGCCTACTCCTAGTCTCAGCCATGCCCTCCTAATATTCTACTCCTTCTGTCGTAGATTACTATGCTGATGATTTGTTATTCTTTATAATTCTCCAGCGAAATCTTGTTATAGCCTACTGCTAAACATGTGTTTTGGCTCTATATCATTACATCTGATCCTTACTTCTTTTTTTTTGCAAGTTTTATGTATTTTGCCGATATTCTCCAATTCGCTTTTCAGAATATTTGCCCAATCCTTAATGTGAGAATTCGAAACATTTGTAACAAATTTTGATATTTCGTCTTCCTAATTTCAAGAATTCTGTACCAATACTTCACTAGTCTGACCATTATCTTTCCTCCATAGCTAGATTTACCTGTTTACAGGGTGCAGAATTCGGCTAAGGCTAGTTTACATAATTTGCCCATAATGTTAGCATACATAGTTGCATCTAGCGTTTATTTAGATCATCAGAAATATTTATTTAACAGAAATACACAGCAGGTGAATTATTCAAGGAGAAAAAAAAAATACAATGAATTATGAACTACAATAACAATAACAATAATTAAAAGAAATACATTTCCTCAAGGGCTGAAGATGGAGGAAAGGTTCCCATGATACTGGTGGCATTCCCCCTTTGTATGGCAATGCTGATACGTTGCCTCAAATATTCGCCTGCCCTAGGATCCCCTGTTGCAGTAGCAAGTCTTCTACCTATCTCTGAAGTTAACTCCTTCGCTTCTGCACACCAAGTACCAAGTGTCTCGACAGCAAACACAACAAAATGATACTGGTCAATTATGTGAGAGTACTTCTTTAACTTCAAAGATACAGCAGAAATCGCAGCCGAGCCAGGATTTTTGCAGGTGACCGGCAAATGTGATGAAGCTAGTGTGTCGACACAGGTTGCATCCCATAAAAGTGATTTACCCCTGACCCAAGGGATCAAGGTCAATCCGTCGGGTCTCTTGCCATCAGATCGACTAAGGCCAACTGGCTCCAAGATAGTCGGGACACCAGCAGAGACTAAGGCTCTTTTAATGAGGTCGTTGATCATGGAATGCCTGGAAAACCTTCCTGCGTTCTTCGGACAGCTTAACCCATGATGGCCGTAAGGGTCAACTCTGGCGCCGCACTGGCATAGGTGTGGATGACAGATTTTACTACCAAGCCGCAAGCCTACAGCGATCCTGAAAGGCACATCATCCATTAGGGTACCTAAGTTAGATGAAGGTAAAGTTCTCAGCCAGGAGCCAGCTTCGTATTCACGAATGGCAAGAAAACGTGCTTGATCAAGGTCAGAAGGAGAAGAAGAAACGAGAAGTTGGTGTATACGTATGGTGTTTATATGATCCCACTCCTTCTGTACCTCAGGATGAGTCGGAAAATCCTGTTCAAAGTTTAAAAGTCTCCAACTTGCAAGAACCTCCGACAATGGCAGATCTCAATTTCATCACCATGATTTAAAAGAACAGATTTGACAAAATCAGAAACACCATGGGCCGAAGCCAAGAAAGCAGGAATACAAATATGTTGATCTTGCGCACACCAACTCCTCCAAACTTAATAGGTAAACTTGCCAGTAACCAGCTTTTATCATCAAGAGTCAGATTAAGTATGGATTGTAAGCAATTTCTCACAGTATCATCAGCTTCATTGACAATAGATGGATATAACCACAAAGGGGTGGTGCGAAGAAAGTATGTTAATTTGGGAACAAAAAGCTACTTTTTAGGAGAAAATACGCCGTGTGAGATTGAAGCGAATTCAAACATTCAAACATTTTCTTCATCAACTCCAAGTTCTGCCTTGCAGTATGTTCCACAGCGTCAAGCATGATGGGAGATCCAAGTAGGTTTAACTCAGAACTAGATACTATTTTAATTCCTGGTGTAATTTTCTGAAAAGCAGAAACAACGTCTTCATCTCTGGCAGAGCAGAAGTATAGCTCACATTTATTTGGATTAATTTCCAATCCAATTGCCCCACATTCATCAATGATCTTCTGAAGATCCTCAAGTACAATATTAGGTTCGTCTCCTAGAGTTCCATCGTCCAGATAGAAAAAATTTAACTTACTCTGTAAGTGTGAAATTGTGGGATGAATTGCAAGACTAAAAACCATAGGGCCCGTGGGATCACCTTGTTGTGCTCCTCGCTGAGATGGAATAGTTTCGGAATTGAAGAAAAGGTGTGATGGTGTCCTATATGCTTGCCATAGAAAGGGGAATAGGTTGGGAACTTTCTCCTTAACCATTGCTAACAAAGAATCTCGTTCGATACAATTGAATGCATTTCTGAAATCAATTTTAAGGAGAACCTTATTACTACCTGCGTTCTGGCTATGGTATGTGCGAACGGTGTGAATAATTTTCTCGCATCCCTTTGGAGTTCCAAATCCTAGTTGATGAGGGCGAAAATATTCCCCTAGGGCCTCCCTTGTAGATGTACAAGCCAATTTAGCCACAAGCCTCCGGAAAGTATTTCCAATTGCAATTGGACGGATGCCACCATCTTTCTTCTGAAGCGATATAAGTGAAGCTCCAAATAAATAAGGTGTAATGGCTTCAGGAACAATGCCTTCTAAGATGAGGTTACATAGTTTTGTTATGCTGTGCAATAGCCGTCTACCAGCATCCCCTGCGGATAGAGAGGTAAGATCTTTCAGATGTTGAGGCCGTATGCCATCTAACCCAGCAGCAGAACCAGACGGAAAACTTCTTATTGCTTGCAAAACACTGTCTTCGGAAACTGATAAATGGGGATCTTCAGGAGAAGGGGGATCGGGAAATGACAAAGACCTGGAAGGAGAAGGATGTTTTTTTAAGAAGTGCCTCAAAAGTCTCTCTGCTATTATTCGCAACACCTAAATCAGAAGAGAGGAGTCTGACGGCTCCTCGAATATCACCATCTGAAACTTTGGCTTCAACTATGCGGGGAAGGGACAGTTTTGTCCTAGATCTATTAGGTGCAGGTGTCAAAGTTGATTCTCGAAGATTGTGTTTAATTTTTGAAACCAAAGACTTTTCAGGCCCTTTATTGGTTTTTCCTGGAACGCGGAAGGCTATGAATGTGAATAACAGGAGATCTTGCCAACTTTTCTCTGAATTATGTGTTAGACATAGTTCAATGAGATTATGTAATTTATCTGCTGCACAGCTTCTTGCACCCTTAGGTATTCTTCGTAAAACCTTTATATTTGTTTTACAAGTCGACAAATTAGCGTGAAAACAGTTTGTGAAAGAATCTGGCGTAGGTATGTCCCCATGGGGAAAAGGTTCGTTAGGGTGGGTCCTTGCCCAATGAATTTTCAGACCCTTCAAACCTTTGAAAGATTTCTCATTCTCAAAACAAAGCGAACAGGGTACTTGTTCAGTATTGGTATCCTGAGAAATATGAATTGGCACATTAGTTGCACAAGATTTACATATCCATGAGGAACTTTTCTGGAAGGAATCCTTGATTTCACCATCACAGAAACCTGAACATTTTTCATGAATCCACGTTTTACACTGATCACACAAAATTAAATTGATGTCTTCTAAAGTGTCATTGGAATTACAAATCGAGCAAGCGATATTGACACTATCTTCCATTAGCAAATATTAATTTAAAGAGTAAATGTAATGGTTGCTAAGGATAACAAACCATTTACAGCGTTTATTACAACGCCAGTACTCTTTCGCATAAAATATTCCACATTCCACTAGTGATTTGGGTACTGAATCGGGAATTCCTTCGCTGATGTTTGATGCATCGGATAAACATAAATTTATCTCATGTCGTGATGACCTCTCTTTAGAAATAGCACTCTTGATCTGTCTGACAAATAAAAATCCAAAATCGAGAACTAGATAGTAGAACAGACGTAAAATGTTTGTATATTATAGAAAATAAGTTTATAAAATTGTTTTAATTGAAAACTTTTAGTAAACAAACATAGACAAAATGTTCATGTTTATGATGCCTTTTACCTCCTGCTTGTAGGTGTGACTTCTGAAAGACCGTATTTCCGTGTTATTGAAATACCATATAGAAAGGCATATTTAAAATGAATTCGTAGCTACATTATTCATATTTGAATTTATTTGGTGTAAGGCAAACTCCCTTAACCTTCATGTCCGGAAGTAGCTACACCTTGCAGGGATCGTGAATTTGCCTCCTTATAGAGAGGGAACATGTCTTCTTCGACCTCCAAACTGGATATGGCATTGTAAAGAAGTTCAGGAATATTAACGTTTTTATAACTCAAACACTATAACAATTTTATGCACATCCCATCCTTTCTATTTTTTTTTTCAGTTATTTAATTCATTTCACTTTTTCAGTTCGATGTCATTATATGACGATCAGTGCATTGTTTCATGAATTCTTAATTGTAAAAATAAGTAACAAAGATTTCACTTTGACCCTGGAAGAAGTTTATAGTATGTTTATATACTCTATTATTTTATGATTTTGATTGCATGATGTTAGTAATGTTAGCAGAAGGATTTCATAATAAATTGTTATTTCTAACAGGACACTTCATATATTATATGTAGGTAGGCCTATGTTTGTATACATACAATTGAGTGAAATGTAGAAAGTCTTTTCGATGCCTGCAGGAATGTTGGATTGGAAGTGAATACAGAAGAACTAAGTATCTCGTCATAAAACGTGAAACATAATGCGCTATAAAATATTACACGAGCCGGTAAAATATTCGAACCAGTGAAGAAATTCAAACATCTAGGATCAATATTTACATATGCAAATAATATTAAGGCAGGGGTTAAGTGTCGACTAAAGTCAGGAATTGCTTTTTTTTTATGCAATTCAGAAAATTTTATCTTCTCGTCTTCTGGCATGAAATTAAAAAATAATAATTTATAGGACAAATATCCTGCCGGATGTATGGATGTGAGACATGGTCCCTTAATCTTCGGGAAGAATATAATGTGAGAGTTTTCGAATACAGGGTGCTTAGGAAAATATTCGACCTAAGAGAGATGAAACGGGGACTGGAGAAAACTCCATAATGACGATCTTCATAACCTGTACTGTTCACCGAATACAGTAGGGGTAATTAAATCACGGAGGATGAAATGGACTGGACATGTTGCGTCCATGCAGGAGGAAAAACATATCTAAAAAATATTGACTGGGAGACCCGAAGGAAACAGACCACTTGGAAGACCTAGACTAGGTGGGAGGACAATATTAGAATAGGAGCAGGATTTTCGAGGGATGGCTGGATTTAATTAGCACAGAATAGGGTTGAATGGCGGGCTCATGTAAGCGTGGCAATGAACCTCCGGATTCCATAAAATAGATAATACCCCTTTAGATTGAGAAGGGTTTTCATTGCCATTGCCATTGCCATTGCCATTGAGTAAGATGTTTTTCTCTGTAAGCTTTTTTGCCTTAAAAAAAGCAAAGGTTTGTGCAAACACTTGAACCAAAATACGGCTGATCACTGGAAATACCCGAAGGAAGAAAATAATCTGATATAATATTTAAACTCGTGTTTCCGTGTACATCCAACGCGACCTATTGAAAAGATTTTTTTTTAAATTAAGAAACTAATTGAAGATGGCCTTGCTCAGCTTACTATAGCAACCGGACGAAAATAGCATTGAATGATTTGAACGAACTCACTATGCGGATCTCGAATCTGAAGTCTACCCCCCCCCCTATCCGGGCATCGTATTTTAATTGTGAAATGCACATCAGAAGCGGGATTTTAATCTTTTAATTAATTATCAATCGTTTAAAATTTTTATGCCTGATTTGGGAAAAGTTCGTGAATCTGTGGTAGGCCTACGTTTTAATCGTTTCGTTTCGGAAGCACAGTATTCGTTCTATTCGTTTCATTATTTATATTTATTACGTAAAACAATATAATTCAGAATAAAATTATGTAATTCATATAATTCATGTAAAAACGATGTCAACGTTAATAAATGTAATTTTAAAATTATTTCTATGTTAATTATTTACATAAAACATCTAGCAGTTGAGTAAATAATTGCGGGCACCTGCTAGTTATGCTTAATCTGATTAGCCAAATCTTTGGTATTTTATATGTTATACAAGCAGTTAGAATAATAAGATCGCACCATTTCATTATTTTATAGGCTAAATGAATGTTTTGAGTTTAATGATATCTTTAAAAAAATTAGGTCTACATTTAAAATAATTATATATGCAAGCCTACTTTCTGAATTCATTCTTTAATTATTTTTAAAAATTACAATTAAGACCCTTTTACACGATTAAAAAATTCCTTTAAACATGATGTGGAAAAATAAATTGGCAAGGACGCATACTACACATAGCCCTATATATTGTAGTTTCAATATCACATTTTTTTTTATTTATTTTTTATTTTTTTTAAATAGTAGTTTTACATTTCGGTTTGGTTGTACAGAACTCAGTTTATAATATACAGTCGAATTTTGTTAATTCGACGTTGGATAATTCGAAATATTGTATAATTCGAATAAATACTCATTCCCCTTGAAATTCCTATATAAATGTATGTTAAAAAAGTGCAATTAATTAGAATTTTTTAAGCTTAATTTGGATAAATCGAAGCCAAAATGTCTCATGTTAATGTTATAAGGATTCTAAGAGTTCATTGCTTCCACGAATTCCACAAGAATTCTCTATTTCGCTGAAGAACCATAGTTGCTAGCAGCTAGCAGGTACCGTACTAAAGTGTATCTTCCTCCTGCTGAGGAGGTGTTCAATGGAATCACCCCCTCCGCTACAATCTTGGAGGGATTCAACACTTCTGTGAAAATTATAGTGTTCATTCTTATCTCAAAGTGTGACTATGTTCGGAAAATATGTCAAAGCGTGGAGCTTACACCAATTTAACGCTTGCAAAAAAAAGTGGAACTAAACAAATCAATACAAAAGAAAATCGCTCACTTTTTTAAGTGAGCAATCGAATCGTGAGCTGTATGTGTTACCAAAATTGTGTTCCTTGATTAAATTTAGGGTTACAATTTTAGCGTGGAAAAAATTGTTTCATTTAACATCATAACAATAGGATGGCAGTCATTAAGGTAAGATCCACTATACAATAATTATTATTTATTGTAATGAGTTTATTTTTTACATTTTTGCGGCATTTTCGTTTATAAATTCACAGTTTTGGTTAATTCGAAATTTGGATAATTCGATTTTCTTCTAATTCCCCTTGTGGTTCGAATTACTATGAGTTCACTGTATATGCCAGTAGTGCACAGCCCCTTTTAAAAGGACGAAATTTGCCTCCTGAACTTTCTGAAGGATGGTCGATTTTGTTACATTATGAAATGAATTTTCGTCTTCAACGGAAAAAAAAAGCCTTGCGGGCTAGTTTTATATTCTTAAAATGAAAACAGAAAATTCATGACTTTCTTTCCAACATACACTTTAGGTATGATGAACTGGCAACGTGAAAATTTTCGCAGAATTCAGGTCGATACCAGAGTGGCCACATAGCTGAAAAATTTTGATTGCGATCACAATACGCTAGTTATTTCTTTACGATAATTTGTTCATTTCTTTCATTGCTAACAGAAGAAAAGCTAACGTGAATTTATTTAAAGGTAGAAGTCACGTCGGAATACTCTAAAATCAAATTGAAGCTATTAGACCTATCCGAAGAGCTCTGAGCTATAAGTCAGATGAAACTTAATATGAATATTTATTTAATCAAGTGACAGAAGACACCCGTAGAGTAATGTGAGGGTTACGAGTGCTGGGACACTTATTAACTAGACCGAAAATAAAGCAGAAGTGATTTTATTTAGCTGCCCAGACAGGAGAAAATAAAAGTTCTACCTTGATGAACTTATCACGCTTGTAGTTTCGAACCTGTTTACACGTAAAATTCCTGGTAGGCTAGCATCCTACTCATGCTAATGCCATCATGCATTCCATCAGATGATCGTGACAGTTTCGCATATCGTGATTTCAAGGCAACACTCAATTTTAAACTAATTTTCTTGTTAGCTTTTTGTCACTTTCCCGTTCGTTTACACTTTTACTGTTCAAGAACGTGCTAAATAAATATTTAATTAGACCACTTACCTGGTCCTGCTACGTTTCGCATAAGATGATTCACACTATTTAACGATTTCAAAATGAATCTGATTATTTAACTCATGAATCAGCGACCAATCCAGTATAAGAATATGTGGAATTCAACCAATCGCAAGTGTCTATAATCATTTTATCGCACCTATGTGCACTTTTTTAAATATAAATTCACAACGACTGAACACTGAAACATCTTCATACCTGAAGCTTCTTTGACCAAAAATAGTTACTGATTAATGAACAAAGCGATTGGGTAGTCTACATAATATAAGCTATATATGAGCAGAAGGAGATTGCAAAATTGGAAAATAATGCATAGTTATTTACATGTGTGGTGAAGCATTGTAATCCTCGTATGGACCTAATAATAAATACTATATTAATAAATTATATTATTATAACAATACAATTAATATCTCTATATATATAAAAGGCTTTGTCCTGACTGACTGACTGACAGAGAATCAACGTAGAGCCTAAACTATAACAGGTAGAAACTTGGAATTTTGACAGTAGGCCTACCTTCGTTTCACTAAGAAAGGATTTTAAAAATTTTTTATTTCAAATGCCAAAAATTAAATGTTTTTGAGAATACTTAATGTCTTTTTACACAGAATTATCAAATCCAAATCACAGTTCACTTGACAACAGTATTGTTGGCAGTCTTCACATAAGACTGAAATTCGTATGGTAAGATGAGAGTGAGAAATAAAATATTCCTTAAAGACAATACAATTTTATGTTACCGGAAATTCTGTTTCTTCTTATTTGAACCCCTACCAGGCATGGTGTGTAGACGCAATGGGGTGCAAAATTCTACATCCTCTATGCGCCATAAAAAGCTACATCAATCGTTTTCTGAGGGAATAGTTTGAGCGTGATAAGTCGTTATTACTCATTTCAAATTCTACATACCTATTTAAGGACTTAGAGTTTGAAAATCGAAAGTCCTTCATAAGTTAACTTTGAAGTCAAAATGCAAAACCCGTGCGTCCCCGGACCCTTTAAGCTAGTTTCGTATATAAGCGGCTCCTGACTGACAGACACAAGAGAATCAACGTAGAGCCTAAAATATAATAGGTAAGACTTGAAATTTTGACAGTAGCTTCGTTAAATAATGTAAGTGCACATTAAGAAAGGAATTGCAACATTTTGATTTTTAATTCCAGAAATAAATGTTTTATGGAAATGAAATACCTTCCATAAGAAAAACATGTGCAATTCGATCGTTGGGGAAAACGTTCCTATTAGCAAGATGGTATTCAGTTGTGAAATTAATTCCAGATAGCCTTGCTCGGTTGCTATCTTGATTCATTTGTTTACGATTAGCAGAGATCTGATTTTTTAAACAGAGGTAGCCAGAAGGGGAGAATGAATCCCGCTAAATGGGAAAACATTGGATGATTTTGACGAAACACACTTTGCGGAGTTCTTCGGGCTGGGGAAATCGAATCTGAAGCCTTTTTTTTCCCCCCCTGGCGGCGCACTTTGTTCATGAAATGCACCTCGATGTCGGATTTTTATGATTTTTTTATTATCAGTCGTTATAATAAAATTGTTTATGCATGATTTGGGTAAGGTTCTTGAATATTAAGAATAAAAATTATGTAATACCTGCAATTTATGTAAAGCCATGACAGTGTTAATAAATATAATGTTTTAATTATTTTTCTGTTAGATAAATGATTTAAACGAAACATCTAGCAGTTGAGTAAATAATCGCGGGCGAAGCCGTACGCAGATAGTTGTTTATAAATGAAGCCATGATCCATATCTATTGTAGCTGAGAATTCATTGTATTTGGAGCATTACCTCAGGACAGGGGAATTTTTACTCGAAAGTGTTCCAAATTGAAGTAACTTAATTGATGTTTTCTGGCATTAAAAATGTATTTAATCAATTTGTTCATTGTATAACAGGTCATTTACAAGTTTATATGGGAATAATTGTTCAGCGACTATTCTACGATTGGGGACTGACATCAAATTGAATTAGTTTAAAAGCTGAATGTAAGGAATCTAGACTAATTCAATATGAGTTTTATAATATAGCTGTCTGAGAAACTTCTTTTCATTTTTTTCCAGTTGATTAATATAGGCTAACATTTTTACATAGGTGACCACAATATTCAAGGCATATTCCAATTTTCTTCGAACAAGGCTTGTATAATAAAATAAGAATTATTTGAATATTTTTTAAAGATTCTGAATATAAAGCCCAATTTTTTAAATAGTCATTATGGTACTATACAATGAAATTTCGTTGAAACAAAGCAGATAATAGCTTGAGAAACGCTAGAAGGAGAAAGAAATTGTGCCAAGAACAATATGCAACTACAAAGAAAAGAGTATGCTAGGTTGACAAGGACATTTGGGAAAATAGTACGGAGCCTGACAACACTAGGAAGGCAAACTGTGCGATAAGTATTACATAAACCTTGTTAATTAAGCAATTCAATGCAAAGGAAAACAGAAGCGTTTAATTGTTTTTCCAGAGCCTTCCGGTGTGCAGGAGTAAGATAATCTATCTCTTTTGCCCTCTCCATCTTAACAAAAGGAAGTAATTCACTTAACACAGAAATTATGAAAGACCCATTGTCTAATTTAACAACTAGGCCTATAAACTATTATATCGGCCACTCACTTGGCTTCCAGTCCCACTCATTCTTTGCTACTACCACACTTCTCTTCGCCTCTTCTTAGTCCATAAATTTTACTTTAAATCGCAGACGTCAATACATTGCTCATCATCCGGCTCCTTTTCCATGGCATCTTTCAACCTAAAAGTAGAATCATATGTTTTATCAAAGAATCTTCTCTTTCAAGAATGAATTTGCACTAGCACCGTATCCTAGAAGAGAATTTAACAGTCATTACAAGCAAGAGATCCCAAAGTTAGGGTAGACGACCAGTGCAAATTTAATCAACATTTTAACCAATTTAAATATACAACATAGTACTCTATGTTTTATTAAACTAATTACTATGGTAGGAACTTCATTGTGTTTATAGATTACCGTATTATGACAACAGGTCCTATATCCCATTATTATTTATTTATTTAATATACAATTTCTTTTAGCCCTATTCCACCATAAGGTACATTAGGGCCGTAGTTTTATGTCAATTACAATGTATAATGTACCTGTTTTCTTGTATACTCGAGTAGCCTGTTTTACTAAAGTTTAATAAATTGTTGTAAACTCTTAAATATAGAACATAATATGAAATAGTGGAATTCTCTACAACAACAATCCTTGCTAAACATTTTAAGAGTGGTTTATCATATTTTACACCATAGTAGTTTAAGTGTCCTGTTAACGAAAATCTTTTCCTTTGAAAGAGTGGGCAGTCAAAAAGTAGATGTTCTACGGTCTGTTTTTCTTTACAAATACATAATTATCCATTCTCCGTTATAATTTTAAACCTTTCAAAGTAAGAGCCAAAAATTCCGTGACCTGACAAGAATTGAGTTAATATAAATTCCGGTTCAAGTTTGCTTTGAAGTTGGGTTCCAATATTCGGAAAAAATAATTCTTTTGTAATTGTTCCTTTAACACTAGATAGCCACTGATTGTTCCACCTAGTCTTAATGTGATCCCACATCTTTCTTCGTGCATAGGAAAAACGACAAAGAGAGTAGACCTAGCTATAATTTAGATTCGAAACTGCGGCGGATTTGGCAGCAGCATCGGCTCTCTCGTTACCGGCAACTCCATTTTGGCCTCTCACCCATGTTAAGCAAATATGTCGCGTGTATAATAGTAAAACATTCCTAATTTCCACTGCCATCGGATTTAGATTATCTCTGTACACTTCAGTGCCGCTTGGGAATCACTGTATAAACAACAGTTAGAATCATAAAGTTTGGTCCATATTACAGCCTCTTTAATCGCGAATAATTCGGCTTGTACGATTGAGCATTCAGGTGAGAGTCGATACATCTGTGAGTGGATTTCCTTGCCATTTAAGACGGATATGAAGGCACATCCAACTTGATCCGGTTTTCCTATATCCCATTTACGGCTACATGGTAAGAATTTAAGTAAAATATTGATTTTGAAAATGATTTTCTGGTAAGAGTATAATAGGACCAGAACTTACATGCCTATTTTGTCGATCACGCTAATGGTTTTGTTTCGTCTTATTAACGTAAGTTTGGATACCCCTCCGGGTAGTGGCGTGCAGAAAGATGGGAAGTTAGTAATTGAACCAATACACACTAGCCCATACAAGAACGCAATATACACAATATTCATTTTAAGAACCTACAAGAATATAAAATATAATAAATGTATATGCGTGATTACAGTATAGCACAAATGTAATTTATAACGTATTTTAGACTGATTTTACGCTGCGACATGTGGCGTAAGCACAAGTATACTTTCTTGTTACTATGACTACTCTGTGCGTATAGAGAACTCTAACAGGTCTAGAACTCTAATTACAGTTTTCAAATTAAACATGATCTAGTTGCATTATAAATAGTATAAGTCTTCATCATATTTATAATCAGAAACATAAAAAAAGGTTAATGGTATTAATACAATAGGCTAAATTATAGTATTAAGCGTGAAAATTTATAAACATTGGTACAGTGAGAAGACAAAGGAATGTTCAGATACATCTCGTATTTAAAATATAGGTCTAGGCCTGATTAAGTCAAGTTTGCTTGAATATGATATTTCTTGAAGGCATTTCACTTAACCTTTACAAATACATTAGCTACTCTGCCTATAAGACTGATCTGAAACTGTATTTTGTGCCTGACAGCTCAAAACTAGATAGCTGTAAATATCTACTGTAGGTCGAGTTATAAGCCTATGCTAATTTATTTTCGTAATTTTCCCTTAGGTAAATATTGTAAATATGAAATCCAATAAAAGTAACATACTGTTGGTACAAGATTCACTAAAAAAGGTGGCTTTTATTAGGAAAAATTATATTTCTGCATATGAAATTTGTCCCTAGATGGTTCATGCGGTTCTTGGGTTCTGGGTTCATAACCGTCTGAAGGTACTGGATTGATGTTTTGAAGCGAAATATTTTCACCAAAGATTCGACAGCAGGAATTTAAACGTGTGTTTAATTATTACATTTCAGCATCTTGAACCACCACAAGCTCTAATTTCTCGCCTCTATAAGCCTTAGGCTACTTACTATGAAGTATCATGGTTTTGGCACTTAGACCCTTATAAAAGTAAACGCTTCATTTCTATCAAATACATTTTCTATCAGATATATAACGTATTTCTATCTCATATTTTTCATTTTTATCGAATCTAGAATAGGTTTTCCACTCGGTAGACGGTAACTGAATGATATTTATTTTATTAAAGCTCTCAATTTTATCCAAATAATTGTTTATTTTATAATTATGCGTATCATTGTTTGCTTTTATCAACATACCAAGAAGATCAATGACAAAATGCATGAAAATTTTCAATTCATTTTTAGCTATCCCATCTTCATAAATACAATTTTTTTTATTAATAGTGAACCGAAATTGGAATTGACATAAGGAACAACTTACCACTATATAAATTAGAATAAATTTGAATATGTTATATAAATTATAATATACCGCATAACTAATTACGTTATAACTTTTAATATATAATATATTGTAATAATTATTTATTATACTCTTAGTATCACATATAGGTCTAGGCCTCTTCATCAAATGTGCAAGAATTTGGTTGTTTCAGCTAATTCTTCTATCAGAATTATCTTACACGATGTTTCCATTTGCTACCGATAGAGGCAGTATACGTAATTATAGCAGGGTTCATTCAAATATATCCATAACGTTAAGAATTATTGTTAAAAAAAAAATTCACACCACCCAAAATGTTCAATGTCATTAATGGCATGTTGTACCGACCATTGCCAGGCTATTAGAAACACATCTTCCCAATGAGTTTTATATTCCTTCTTCTTATTTGAAAAGAAAATTAATATTATTTCTTATAGTGAAATGTCAAAACCACAATAATGTAAACAGAATCGTCATTTTTGTAATTATTAAACTGCGACGTTGAATAGAACTACTGATAGTATGTATTGTAAGTAATGACGTAAGAAGCTGCCGATAAAAAATGCAAATTGGACAAAACCTTAAAGGAAGAGATGCATTTTTGGGAGAAGAAAATTTATTGAAATAAGCAAAAAAGAGGTTTAATAGTTCGCAGATACTAAAGTTAAGCAAACTATGACCCTACTTATTTCTAATTCATATTTAAACCATCCAGTTCTCTTTGTGGGTCCTTTTCATCAACTTTCTTCAATCTTAGCCTAGCACGTTTCTTTATCTTCTTGTTTTCGGGCCTAATTTGTAATTTGTAAAGAGACCTCTCCCAGTGTGTACAAACCTTTCAAAATAATGTGAAAAAACAATTGGACTGTAAAAATAGCATGGCAATTGGTGGAGAGGTTCTCCAAATCATAAAAATTTCGAATGTTAGATATGTAATATTTTTTGCAATATATTTTTGGCAAAAAGTATAGCATACTCACCTCAATGTATCCTTTTTTTTACCTAAGAATATAGACTGCCATCATGATTGTTTGCATCTTCACGGCAGTATTTCCCTATGATTTCCTACATTTCGTTTGGGTGTTCATGTTTGAGGTTTGGCTTGCTTAAGAATTTGCTCAAGCTTTGAGGAGTTTCGTGTGTTTTGTTGTGGTCACGCATATACGTCACACTCATGAACATCGTGACCTTTGCCAGTGAAGTGTCTCCACAGAAGAGAAAACATGGTTACGACCACTCTGCGCAATTTTCGGCGTTCTGTCATATCATGCATATGCCAAATTGTGTGGGATTCGTTTACACAATCCGACAACAGAATAAGAAATACAGGTCACGTGCACTAGAAACAATTCAGTCGAATCGATTGTTCTGAAGACATTTCCACTTGTTTTCACCAAACCGAGTGATTCGTTTTTCTTAGCACAATTTTCATATTGACAGAATGAAAATGAGTTTTAAAAGGCCGCTACCTTGTTTTGAGATCATCGTTACATACTGTTTATTTCAGAAACAGCTTGTCACCTAAGTAGACCTACACATATGTAAAAAATTTACAATTTACAATGTTACCTATACCCTGGCCCAAGGCTGGTATATGTACCAGCCTTGACCCTGGCCTAGATGATACGAATATCATCAAGCAACATAGTAGCTCTCTTTAAGCTTAACTATAAAACTTGTTTGTTAGCCTTTTCGGGTTTGCAATCTTCCATCTAAAGGCACTCAAAAATTATATCCCCCCTAAATATTATAATAAAATATAAAACCGTAAACTGCGTTTTTATTTTAATGACATAATTAGAAATAGTTCATACAATAAACCATACATTGGCAAATTCCGGTCCTCACAACTACTGCCAAAGAAATACAGTTGGCCAAGTACGTTAGAAAGTGCCAGAATGGTACTGTGTCTGTGTCTGTACGCTGATATCTCGAAAACGCTTTATCAGATTTTCATGAAACTTAGTAGGGCTATACAGTAGCGGCTCGTGGCTCAAAACGAAAGTGTGCTGCAAATACTATTTCATACAGCAAACTTAAAATATTTTTAAAAATTATTAGTAGGCCTATCTACACTGCTCGTCTCTTAATCCATCTCTGGGAACTTTCACGCGATTTTCTCTGCCCTAATTATTTTTTTGCTAATTTCTCTCGTCTCGTCGAACGTTGTGTGAGTTGTGTGACGAGAGAAAATATCAAAAATAAAATTAAAAATTAATAATAACAATAATAATAATAATAATGGTAATAATAACGATAATAATAATATTAATAAATAATAATAATAATAATTAGGGCAGGGAAAATCGCGTGAGAGTTCCCCGAAATGGAATAAGAGACGAGAAAATAGTATTTTTAATGATCGAGGTAGAGGAAGTCGCTTAGTATTCCCAGTGCGACAAAATACTTAATCGGGGTTGTTGAATCCGGGTTTTTCTGAATTTAACACATCCTAATTTGGCGGTGAAGATGAAAAGCATTGCTTACTCGCTACATCACGGCCTCCTACCGTCAGATGGTGGAAGATCTTCTCACATAACTAACAGCGCGCCCGCCGGTGAGACGTGAACCTCCCTCAGAATCCCACTCTGGGCTGCCCCACAGAACACAAACTGGCTGCCCGCTGCCGCAGCGCATCCTGCAGGTTAAAACTCCCATATACTCCCTGCAGTCAAGGTTGAGCATGACGTCACCCCCTACGAGCGCTGCGCTGTTCGCAAAATGCATTCACGAGGCGGAAAATATAATATTCACATTACCGACTCTTCACTCCCAAGCTACCAGTTAAGAAATTCTCGCGTGGACGCGCCAAGTTCAAAATCTACGCAAAAGAAAATATAATATTGCGTTTGAAAATAACAATATACGACGAGCAGAAAACAAGCTGTGTGCTGCAGCACTGCAGCACATAGGAGAAACCGCCACTGGGGCTATACACATTTATAAAGTCCATAGGAAGAACTCTCTTGATTTTGGATCAAATCGGTTGACCATTAACACAGTATCGACCAATTAACGGTGACAACTTTTTAAACTGCAATTTTGTGTCAATCGATAGAAATGAATATGCTGTTGGAAACTGAAGACAAGAAGCTGCGTATTTGTACGCCTTCGGATGTTTTGAAAGAAATGCGTTTTGACGTGAGGAATTTGTTGTAAAATCGTTCTGTTAATATTCTAGTAATCCCACTCATTCGTACACGTGTGCCGATCAAACTTTTTCAAAACCGTGGTATAAAGCTCAATACATTTTAAAATGTGGCGTATTAACTCTATCTGGCAGTTTGTTATTACCTGATTTTATTCTTTTTACTTTCTCGCAAATACGTAGTATAGAGAAAGTATTGTGATCGTGACAAAAAATCTAAATCGAGATAACACCGGGAAAGCATGTTTCACGATGCCTAGAAACCGACGTCTGTCCGTCTGTCCGTCTATCTGTGGACAAGCACAGCGGGTAAACGGTTCATTGTATTTACTTTATTTTTTGAATGAAGGACTTATACGGAATTTTATCGAACCGCCCAGAAATTGAGTTTTATAACTGAAATATTAAGAGGACTTTTCATGAAAGTTTTTTTGAAAATTTTTGATAAAATTTTAATAAAAATGTAAAATTGGAAACTCTTATCTATGACTACTAAAATAAACTATTTCCATTTTTCTGGGTAAATGACTTCGGGGGTACTTCACTCGTATCTGTTTTCAATTATTCTAGATTATCTCCATTGCAGTAGGCGATACACGAAAACCTATCACAGTAAAGTTGTAGAGAAAATTAAATTGAAATTTTTTTGTTAAACCCATTTTTTTTTAGACAAGTAATAATTATCAAGATAAAAACGAAATAAATACTACTTAAATGCGAATTTCGGAACATATGTTAATTAAAATACGAATGATACCTTGTTGCCCCTAGTAACAAGAAAACTAATTGTTCTCAAATGTATTCTATGTAGCTCAGTCGTAATGAACACACCAAAACCAATTACAGCGAGGTGGTATAGGCTAATAGGGAAGAGGTCCTCGGTTCAAATGAAAACTCCTGGCAGCCCAACTTGACCAGTAGGCTATTGTAAAATTAATAACTCATTCGTGTAGCATTTGCTTTATTGTTCGGCGATATCCCAGTATATCTTGTAGTTTTGCCTTTGAGATTGAGGAAACCATGCAAACCCGAAATTATTATTATTATTATTATTGTTATTATTATTATTATTATTATTATTTCATGGTAAAAGCAATGATGCTTTCCGTTCTAGATACTTGTATATTTTTATGAAAATGTAATAAATAAAATGTAACTGTCTCTATAATTTACTTTTTTCTGTGCTAGCCTTTAACATGTATATGGGAGAAACTTTGTGCAACATATTTTTGCACCATTTATTTAAATATCAGATCACTAATCAAGGTGGCCGAGGCAGTAAAACCGCCTCACATTCAGGAGGTCGTGGATTCAAATCCCACAGGCCGGGCAATTTGAGGACATACCTTTGGTGGTTTCCTCTACTCGCAGAATCGAATGCTGATTGAAATTTACTTTCCATATACCATGAAACAGTCTGACCGGTCTGCTAAACCATGTTTGTATTTTTCTGAGACGAGGCCCTGCAACTAGTTGGTCCCTCAACAAGCAGTCCTTCCCTCTCATACAGGCACCGGTGTAGTCTTAAGAAAGAAAGAAATGAATTTCCGGTCAACCTATACTTTTAAAAGTCATTAAGTATAGCCTTCCTGTAGTTTGGCTGTTTATTAATTTAAATCTTTTAAATCTATATTTTTTTAAATATTGCTTAACTAAGTAGGAATCTTGTCAGTTTATCACTTTCAGAACAAAGCTTGGTTATTTTTCCAATAAATTTGTTTTACGTAGCCTATATTTCTTTTCATAAAAAAAGACAATTACGAAGGGAACAGCTTTCCCAGTTACATGTAATCTGAAATAGTACGAAATGCAAACAGAGAGTATTAAAAGAATTGGTACAGGATAAAAGGTGCTGTTCGGGAAGGAACATTTTTTTCCGTTAAGCCTACAGTACATTTAATTTGTAATCTTAAGCAAAATATCACATAGAGAATATGACAAAAATGGCTACAGTACTGATATGATATTGCTGGTCTTGCTCTCTCACTTCCCGGAAAGCAAACCATTGCAAACCATGGCAATATCAGTTAGAATATTAGGCATGATAGAAAGTTATGCTCTTACTTAAGGGATGACCGAAGTGTTGAGAATGATTGTCTCAACTAGTTGTCCTAGGAACTTGAAATTCTGAACAGTTAATTAAAACGCAAACAGATCTTGAAGTTCAAACTTTATCTGAATATGTCAATTTGTTTCTGAGATATTAATTAATAAACTGATTTTTAAATCTATCTCCTCGGACAGATCTTAAAATATGAACATTTTTTTTAATATTCTTTGATGCTTGCTTTTGAAATTTACTGAGGGTTTTTATAGTGTTTATACTTTTTGTTCCAAAAAATTCTCCCAGAATAATGAAAAATTAAAAAACTTACGTATGGTTATATTAAATACTTAAAAAGAACTAATGACCAAATAAAAAATCTGATTAGACATCGTAAAAGCAGGTTGGGAAAAATTTTCACATCCATATCTCTATTTTTGTGGGAGGAAATAGGTTTTCCCAAAATAACTTGCAAATTGAAACCGAGATTTGCAGGCACTGGCAGTTGGAAGAGCACTGAGCTTTTAAAATGGTGTCAGCAGCACCTGTTCCATGCGTCCAAATGGCATAAAATTTTTCATAGGTATACTCTAGGGTATGCTTTGACACTAAACGTACTTAGTGTGGTGACCTGCAGAGCATGTGATACAAAGGTTCTTAAAACTAATGGGATAAAATGTCGCGATTGTAGAAATCATTTTCATCCTAGTTGTGCCAAATCGGCCGATAATGTTGTGTTACTGGAAGACAATGTGCTAGTTTGTTGTGATTCCACAAATAATAAGGACGAACTTCTCTGTGAAGCATTAGCAAATATAGCAGAAAACGGTAAAATTGACGTAACTGTTGTAAAGTATTTGCTATCCCAGAAAGACATTATTATTAGTGAATTACGCGAGAAGATAAGCATACTGAACGATAACGTGACGCTCCTCAAGAATTCAACTGGAGTGAATAATTCCAATGCTAATTCAGCAGTAAGTAGTAATGTAAATATTGTTACTGGACAATTACATGAAACTCGTGTGCCTGGTGTTTATGACAAACGTGGAAGGGATCAAACAAAAAAGGCATCAGAGACCGTGGACAGTGAACTAACTGACGGAGCTCAAAGCAGCAAAGATCTTGCAAAAGATAAGTCCATTTCTCATAACAGTGTTTCACAACATAATGGAAAGGAATTATGGTCGGAGGTAGTCCGCAAAACACGAAAACATCCAGTGGTTGTTGGTAAGAAAACACCCGAATTGACCACCTCAAAAATCCGGGGTGTACCGAAATCGATCTCCTTTCATGTGTGTAGACTTTCTCCCGACACGGAGCTTGCAAGTGTATTGGAATTCCTGTGTCATAATTTCCCGGAAGTAACAGGCGAAAAATTGACATCTAAAAACCCAGACATTTACTCTTCATTCAAGATAAATGTTCACGAAGATCACAGTACTGCAGTTCTAGATCCAAATCTTTGGCCAAGTGGTGCGTGTGTGAGACGTTTTTTTTACCACCGTCAGAAACCAAACGACGGCTAAAGTATAGTAGGCCTAATGCTCCCTGTGGTGATAATGAATTGAATATATTCTGCGTGAATATTTAATCATTGTACAATAAAGTAAACGGACTCGAACTACTACTAAATGATTCTAACTATACAGCCGTCTGCATATGTGAACATTGGTGTAAGCAAGACAACTTTAACTATTCTAAACTATCTGGTTATGTATGTGCCTCTATTTACTGCAGAAGTGTAGCTGTCCATGGTGGTGTTGCCATATTCATCAAACACGGTATCAAATATAACGTACTAAACGTTGATAGGTACCGTACTGTAGTGAATTGAACTTAGAAGTAGTAGCTATAAGGCTACCAGCCATTAATATTGTCCTATTATCTGTATACCGTTCACCGGGAGGAGATAAAAACATGTTTTTAAGGCAGCTGGATTTGTTATTGATCGCACTTACTTATAGTACGTGTAGTATTATAATGTATGGCGATTTTAATATCGATGTAAACGTGAACTGTGCTTTTTCCTCTCAATTCCTAAATATTTTGAGAGCAACTAACTGTATATATTTGAATGACAAACCAACTCGAGGGAAATCCTGCCTAGATAACATAATAACGAATCTCGAACAGAACACTATTGAGCTGAGTATCTTGAAGCCTTTACTTTCTGATCATGATGCTTTGTCTGTGAAGTTTTGTAACTCAATTACTTGGACAAACAGCACAACACAAGATACTGTCTATACCCGTAGATATAGTGAAACTAATCTAAATAATTTCATAAACTACTTGTCCAGTATACAGTGGCAAAGTGTTTTAACATCCGACAATGTGTGTTGTTTTGATGCTTTTCTGGCTGCATTTTATGAAGGGTTTGATGTTTGTTTTCCGCTTGTGAAGAATAACAGACCTATAGATAAACGTAGTAAAAATCAAATACTGTTCGATAGTGAACTGAAATCGCTGAAAGCTCGTGTCGACAAGCTTTATACTTACATTGAGTGGGCATCTTATCTTGGAGTTGACTGTACTGAGGCTAAGCTCATGTTTACTAATGCCAAGAGACAATACAGAGCAGCCCTTAAGCAGGCCAAATTACGCCTTAATGAGTCCATTATAAATGGTTCTGCCAATAAATGCAAGGCTGCGTGGAGTATAATTAATAAAGCTAGGAAAATGGAGAATGATAGACATACCAACTTTAAGCCCGACGATTTTAACAACCATTTTATTAGTTCTGTAGAGACTATTATAAATTCATTGGATGCTTGTGAAAGGACTTCGATGTCTTATTTGGAAAAGTCTAACTTATCTGGAAATGTGTTTAAATGGAGATATGTTTCTAGTGATGATACAATCAAGGTTGTTAAGGATTTGAAAGCTTCCCAGTGTAAAGATATTTACGGAACAAATGTTGACTTGATTAAGAAGGTAATACACTGTATCGTACTACCTCTTACATATTGCATAAATGATTGTTTTCAAAATGGTATGTTCCCCTCTCGTCTGAAGCTGGCGAAGGTTATTCCGATATTCAAGAAGGGTGATAGATCCATAATCAACAACTATAGACCCATATCTATTTTGCCTGTGTTTTCGAAAATTATTGAGAAACTGATGAAGAGCCAGATATCAAATTATTTTGAAAGCAACGCCTTATTCTCAGACGCACAGTTTGGTTTCAGGGCTAATATGTCAACACTATAAGCAATTGAACAATTGGTATCCACTATAATCTCCGGATTCGAGGATCATAATAGTACCTCTGCCACCTTGTGCGACCTATCAAAGGCCTTCGATTGTGTATCTCACAAAATTATTATATCTAAATTAAGATATTATGGCGTAAATAATGTAGAACTGGATTTGTTTGAATCTTACTTATCTGACCGATATCAAGTTGTGTGTATAAATGGTATCTATTCAAATACTCTTCAAGTTGACAGTGGTGTGCCCCAGGGATCGGTTCTGGGCCCATTTATGTTTTTAGTGATGATTAACGATCTTTCTTATAATATTTCATGCCAGTCTGTTTTATTTGCAGATGATACTACTTTATATAACACTTGCCGGGATGTAAATGTTCTAAGACTTGGAATGAAGAACTCATTTAGTGAGGTTACAAGTTGGTTTGAAGCCAATGGCCTTAGCCTGAACGCTGGGAAAACCCAACATATTTTGTTTACATTGCAACAGCTGACTTGTGACGACTTCCAACCTAATGTGAAACTATTTGGTATTGTGATTGACTCGAAACTGAAATGGAATGCCCATATTGACTCTCTTTGCACACGTTTGGCCAGGGTACTGTACTTGCTGAGACATTTGAAACATCTAGTACCTAAGGAATTCCTTAGAAATGCGTATTATGCCTTTTTTAATAGTGTAATAAACTATGGTATCCTTGTATGGGGCAACTCCTCCAGTGTGGACAGAGTTCTCAAGTTGCAAAAGCAGGCCATCCGCATCATGACAGGTTCATCATACGATGCTCATTGCAAGCCTTTGTTTACATCAGAAAGAATACTGACAGTAGTTAACTTATATATATATACCAAAGCCTAGTTAAAATTAAGTCTAACGTAAATGAATATAATTTGAGATCTGACTACCATGACTATAATACAAGACATAACCATCGTCTTGATGAACCTGCCACCAGACTAACACTAACAACACGTAATTTCCCTGCAATGGCTGTAATGTTATTCAATAGGTTACCCCCATATGCATCTTGTCTGCCTATTTTAAGATTTAAAAGACGTTTGCACCAATGGTTAGCAAGAAATCCATTTTATAATACAAATGAATTTTTAGATGCATCTGCAAATATGTATATGTAATTTTTAATGTTATTGACTCTGTCCATACATCATTCATGATGTTTACGACATTAAACTTTATTATTATTATTATTATTATTAAATAAAAAAATAGTCATACTTTTTTACGAAAATGGCTAAATCATCACCTCTGCCATCCCTTAAATAAGCAGGGGTTCCTTCACCATAGACTATAGGAGAATTTCTAATATTTTCGCTCTGAAGTAGTTCAAAATATTAAGAACGCATTCAATATGATAATTATATTTTCTCAAAGTATCAAGAAAGTTATTTAGACAACGTGTAAGCTATCCTGAAAATTGCAGCTAGGCCTATAAGCAGCCCGTGTCTTTGTTTAAATTATCTAAGTAAAAAACTTTAGAGTAGAGAAAAAATAGGCCAAAATTTTATAATATATCTTGTTGCAGACGTATCGTTAGAGGCTTGTGAGAAATGAAGTTCAGTTGTCTGAACTATCAGATCTTAAATAAGCTCCAGTCAACCGGTGAAAATAGACAAAGAAAATAGTTTAATATAAGAAACTAAAATACTTTATTTTAAAGAAAAGAATCATGTAAATGATATTAAAATAGTAGGTCTGACCATAGAAGCAAGAAAGACAATACATAAACTTTAGTTTCCTTTATTAAAATCTAGGAATATCAAAATCTATATATTTAGATCTTTCTACATAAGTTATTTTATGTAACTTATTAATATGATTATTATAATGACATGTACCCCTCTCTATAAATGTTAAAATAAATATATCTTTAAGTTTAATCGATTCTGTTCTTAATAACCATTTACACAGCTGATATAATAATTGTGCTATTTATGCTTGTATCGCGGTGTACTTTGTCAATTTGGACACCTTGAGGAAGCATAAATTAACAATTAATATATAACAAGGATCCTATAAGGGAGAGGTAAAACTACATATATATACATATATAAGAAGGCAAAACGAAATCATGGAATTGGAAGGCTGTATTCTCTTAATAATGAAGGCCTATTTCATAAGATACAAAATTAATTACCACTCCTCTCTGATACAATCATGCATGCATCCCTGTAATGCTATTTTGCAATCCCTTCCTCTCCTTCCTGCCATGCCGGTAATAATACAATGCATTGCTTTAAGCACGTGGTGATGTTTATTAACCTGTCCGCCAGGTAGCGCTAACATCGTAGAGCAAGACGAAGACAAACGTCAGTCGAAATCTGTCCGGCAACAGGTGAGTGCGAGTGAAGGAACGTGCAGTGTCAAATGTAAACATTGGAGTTTTCGAACCGAAAGACATGTACCGTCCCAAGTAGCAATGTGTTTTAAATAAATACAGAAGTATTCAATATAGTCCATATGCTCATTCATACAAAGTCGTGTTAAAAAATGAAACTATAGGTGTGAAACACTATGAAGGACGAAGTGGAATTTGCAATGCAAGATTATACTACATCAAAGTGATGAAGATGAAATGTGTACACTATTTTGAGAATCACTAGTTTATGTAGCGTAGGTTGAAGTGTATGGAGTGGCAATATTAACCGTTTTCTAATATATGAGATGACAAAGTCCAGGCAGTAACGAATTTTACTGTACAACTGTGAACTTCTTGAACATGCTGATCCGTCTTCTCATATTTTCAACTTTAGTGTTAGCTGTGAATGTAGTGGCTGGGATTTTCGCCAAGGATTTAACTAACCAGGAAACTGAATTGAGGGGCCAGGCTGGACTACTTTATAAAGGTAAGATTTTAATAGGATTTATAGAATAGGAGCGTAATCCTCCTGCAAAGCGGCTTCGTTTTAATCTTATTTACATTTACTATTGCAATACTAATACCTGCATGCCACATTATAGAAAGAGAATTCAAGATACAGAATCCTAGAATTTATTGTACATTCTGAGGAATTGCCTTTTTTCCTTATTATCATTATCTACATATGTGTGAATCCTCTAGGAGGCGCCTTTGTATAGGCGAAATAGTAAAGTCCGCTGCTCTACAACCATAGATGGTTAGGGCCTACCACTCGACCTAGTCATCTACTCCAACTTCTCTATGAGATGACAAGATTTTTCGGTTAACATGCCGGTTTCCACAGCCGTTATTGTGGAATTTATTGACTGATTCGACCATTGTGCTATGTCTAAAGTGCATGCTTCATTTTATTACTCTCCCTTTAGGGACTGGTGTGTAATTTCTTAACAGGGGGAAGTAAAATTGATAACGAAGCTATGTTTGTTTCATTGTGTTGGTGTATGTTTCATTGGGTTCGGTTGTTAATGACTTTAAAAAGTAGAAAATAGGACTGCAAGCATGACCTTAAAAATGATTAAGTATGATCCAAAACCTCGTAATTTTAAGAACGTATTTTCGAAAATTAAACGTTCTAATTTAAAATGTTTAGTGACACTAAATTATTACATTATATTAATTCAGATAATCACTTTTGTTTAATTACAGGTGATTTACAGTTTTACTTGTAAAGAACTTCTAATCTGTTAATGTTTCCAGATACCACTGCAAATGTGAACTGGAAACATTTAAAAATCATGTCTATTGAAAGATGTTAACAACAAGGAGGAAGAGGTAATTGTTCTATTACTTATTGTCTCTTCCCATTTCAGTTACAGTAAAACAAAATATTCGTGACTCTTTCTCGGAAATTTTTTTAATCCGACCATTTAGTGCATAGGTTTCAGTATAATTGCGCTCTTTCACCGAAACTATGACTGAAACAGGGGACCAGCTCTATCTCCTTAGTTTTAAGTTTTACTAAACGGATCAACGTTTTTTGTACCCCTAGATGCAAGGATTATAATAAGGTGCGAAATTTGCTAATGTATAAGAATACATCCTATAATTCTCTTACCTTAAAATACGTAATTCATGATAACATATAATTGACGGTCATCTTATCTGGGTACACAGGTTGACCAACACAACAAACCTCACGGGAGATATAATATGGCACATTTTCGAAATGCGTAAATTCGGTATGCCCTACAAAACTAATATCACTGTTCATAACCTAACCAACCTAACTGCCTCTAAAATAGAATCTACATACCACTACTTACCTTAATGCAAGGAGAACATTTGGTCATCCTGCTTCGCATTGCTCATCTTGCTTCACTCAAAACCATAATATGGCTGGCGTGTTTTATACGCAACAAAAATGAATTGATTGAAATGGTAAAAATACAAGATCAAGTTCTAAAAACTACAAATTTCACCACTTAATAAATTTCTTGAACGAAAGTAAGCACATTTAATATAGCTTCCAGTTCCAGAAAGGAAAACTGTATGATCGTGCTCTACCCCTGAAATATGAAGTTAAATTACAAATATGACCGATATATGACTAAGACCGTAAAAATGACCAAAATATGACTATACATGCAAAATACGGGAGAATGGAGGTCAGGATAAAAATATGACATGTCATAAACGTCCGAACCCAACTTACAACAAATGGTTTCCATCTTAGACCTGAACGCTAGGAATCGATCTTATTAAGGGCCTTTTAGATATGAATGCAATGGCATTATTTAGTTACCAGAAACATGGTGCCTCTTTACTTTTCTTCCGACGGAAGACCTACTGGATAAGTTTGTGCACGGAAGGTATTGCCTTTAGCTGGCTTGAATCAGTATTCCTTTGTACTGGTAACATGAAGGGCGATTTTAGCATCTATAGATGTTATAATAACCAAGAAATCTTTTCTATAGATTTGCCTAGATGTTGTAATTGCGAGGCATGGTTAAATGTACTTTAGAAATTTTCCACTCTTTAAGAGGAAAACACGATTTGTCAACTTCGAAGAATACATTTGCTTTCTCTTTGGTAAGAATATACAGGTACATGAGGTATTTATAATGGTACATACAGCATATTAACAAAGGATCTATTGATCGGAAGTATTGTGACCGGTCGGAACTATTGTTATTTATTGTTTTTCATTCGGTGAATTGTTGAAAACCCTAAATATGTCATAGCTTATCCCTTTCCTTGTAGGTAGACTCCACATTTTGTACTCCATTCTCTTATTCCAACCGCAGAAAGAACGTTATGGAAGCCAGGGGTGCACTGACTGTTAAAACGGTGGAAAAAATTGAAACAAACATTAGACTTCTTCTTACTCTTTCTTTAACCTCTCCCGTTATAGGGATATTTATGCGGCCCGCGCCGCTCTGGCCTTACAGGACAAACGTATTTTCTTGAGGATATAAGGACAAGGAGGACCTTCCCGGATGGTTGATCAGATCAATGCCGGGATCACCTCCGAGACAACATGAACACATAGGACGAGACACACCAGTCGTATACGCACTCGTTCTGAACAAGGCGCGGATGGGATGAAGATGGTATGCTAATGACGGCCAAGATGACCACAATGGCCTAAAGTTACCCAAAAATTGTCTCACAGGGGAGGAAAATTTCACCTGGGCAACTTGTCCCGACCGGGAATTGAACCCGGGCCCACTCCATGTATGGGGCGAACGCATTCCCTGCGCCACAGAATTGGATGAAATAAACAATTCCACCACCGACGAATATAATATAAGTAATGTATGTAAGAAATAACGTCAATGTCTACAGCAAATAACATTATATATTATTGTAATCTTATTCAGTATCATCATCATTATGTAGACGTGTGCTATAGCTCCAGGTAAATCGTCCTGTAGAACCTGTGTTGGCAGATCAAAATATAACCAACATGAAGTCATGCTGAGCTTGTCCAGTTGGAATTATTTATCCATATTGTAGATTTCCTTTGAATACATAACATTACGATCTTTTTGGCAGCTTACTCTATGTCTGTTGCAGAATAATAAGCGTCTTCTGAATTAACTGGAGTATATTATAAATCAGTCATTGCAGCAGTACTATGTACATGAACACTGAAATTCGTTTGAAATTTCTCAGTACAGTAATTCAGTAAACTCCAATTATCCGAATTCCAACAATCCGGATCTCTTTGGGGCCGCATTCAAGTTTTTGCAGCAGCGAGCATTGGGAAACCCTCTTTCATGGTGGATTATTTTCGAAAAAGCAAAACTTTTAGCCAAAGAAATCGACAGTTTGTCAGCAAAACAAGTGACTCTTGACCTATATGTTCAAGATGTGACACTTTATGTAAATACAGTTCAGTAGCCTACTGCGCAATTTAAAGTTTTTTTTTTTTTAAATAAAGACGTGATCTTTTTCATGATTTATTCAATTATCCGAATATTTTATTATCCGGATCGGGTCTGATACCAATTAATCCGGATAATTGTATCCACCATAACCCATTTAACCGAGTATCTAAATTTATATTATTCTGTGAAAATGAGAACTACATTTTTCAATAAAGGATTTTTTTGTTTCCGCGTAATATCATTTCTCGTTATTATTATTATTATTATTATTATTTAAACCCAGAATGACCGTAAAACCCAACATTGGATTAGGTAAGAATGATAAAATCATTCCAGATATAGCTTATTTTCTCAACCAAAATTTAATGTTAGGCTTATGTTAAGAAGACAGTGCTTATTAAACTTTTCATGTTAGTGAAATAGTAAGCCTATTTGATTTTCATATCTTAATGTTTTATTATTTTTTTATTTCTGTTTTACTTTCATCTCAATTGGTGTTGTTCTGTCAGAATGTATTATTACTCCATAAGAATGCCTTGTTGGGGATCTAAGAGTGGCATACTAGTGAACTGATCAAGTGGTCTTACCAAACGTAAACATTGGCCTAAAAGTTAAAGTTTTTCGCTTTTATACTTAGTTACTTAGGCTACATATAAATATTTTCAAGTTGAAATCAGACTTAAAACAAAATTACTCCACAATTCGAGACATGCTTCAGCATTTCGAATGGATTAAAATTTCAAAAATATTTAGGATAGAATATTATTCCTCCCTTCTCCATAATTGTAGCCTATTAGTTGTGTTATGATATGTTTATTTACTGATCTCAAAATTTATTCGTGTATAAGTTGCAAGTCTTCCATGCTTTTTATTGGCGTTAGAACTCATTCTGCCGAGATGAAATAGTGGGGAGACATAATTTAGTCGCCCGTGGGGGAGTGGTTAAGGTTATAATTTAACTACAGTTCCGATTATGCATTTCATCTCTTGTACTTGAAAAACCATTAAGAGCTGCATTCTGAGAATTTCATATAACGAGATGCAGTTAGACTTTAGTTGGAGGAAAAGGCAAAGGAAATCCATTCTCCGAATAAATTATCATAAGGCTTGAAAATATGGCTCCAAATTGTTTAGAAGGGCGTTTTTAGGGCGTTACTTTTTTGCCAGAAGCATGAGGCTTCAGAATATTCCTATCAGTAGCCTATAATTTCTTTCGAGTGCTGCTGAGGAGATGCCACCAAATTTTTAGTCCCAACTTAAGTATCATATATACATTGAACACGAATTTTCTCAGTGTCAAATTACTTTAACTGCTATATGAACCTATATCATAAGAGGCATGATACCACAACTGAAGAAAATCTTATTCTTTTTATTAAAATTACAATAAGGAAACTGTCAGATCCTTCATACCGAAACCTTTCTTGAAATTTTGGTGACACAGTCAATTCACCATATCAAGCTATCCTTAAAAAAAAAAACTGCCTCTTTCCGAGGAAAGGTGCTGAAACCAAAACCAGAATCTTAAATTGCTCGTCAGTAATAGCCTGCAGTTGGACGATCCTGACAAAGTTTTGTTAGCTGTCCCTAAATTGGTGAACTAATGGTTTAAGTTCTACTTTCTATATTTTCTCTAGTTTATCATACAAATATCATTTAAAAATTAATTAGTCGTTAAACAAGCCTGAATTGTAGTGATGCATCATTTAAGGTCATCGCTAACATGATGATGAACTATGAGTAGGAATATTTATGACTGATTTATACACAGTGGAAGGGGTATAACTATAAAGACTTCAACATCGTATTCTTTTGGTAAAATTAAAATACCATTGAGCACCAAGTGAGTATTATCTCTAAACTTTCTTCGTGCTTTCCTCGATGAGTGTTACCGTATTGTTTCATTTTTTTTTCACATCAACAGTGGAAAACATAGGGAATAATTTTTTCTTTTACTTTTTAAAAATAAAATTGGCAGTTTTCGTAAAAGTTAAGTACAAAGAGTATTACATGGGCTACATAAATCCATAGTATAAGATAGCGTCGTAGCGAGGGTATACACATTCGTTACGCTTGGTAGAAGTCACTACGCTGTTGTTGTTCCGGGAACCTTTGAACATGATTATCTCATAAAAACCATAAACGTCACAACACGAAAAAGAAATAATGTTTTTCTTTTAATGTCCCTTTGAATCTGCACAGTTATACCCCTAGCACACCTTAGCTTATATTACTGTTGTGAGGAATATTATATTTTTGTATGCATAAGTATTTAGATTAGATTAGGTTCTTATTTAGTCCATCTGAACATAACCATGTTATGGGACTCGTAAAATGAATAGAAACAAAGTACTGTATATACAAATTTAGAGCCAATGATAAATTTAATACAATATTTACATAATAAATTATCTATTTAATCCACTAGTCTTTACGCATTCTACACAATCTTGCTTAAGACTTCCACTGTTACTGCTGCAGTATTGGGAGATGCTCGGAAGGTCTTGGCTTGCTGGTAGGAGTTGCAGGCAGTTTCTCGGTTTTCCAGGTTAACTGAAACATAAAGAAGATAGGGTAGAATCTATTTATTCTTTCTCATTCCTATTCATCTTTGCTCTGTTCGAGAAATATTGGGTATGTAAGTCTGGTTTTATATGTTATCATTTAAATGGAATAAATTTATTTCCACCTCCAACTTTGAAGTCATTAATAAGAGATCACTTTCGAGGTGAAGATCAGTCTGAAAAAAAAAAAAAAAAAAATTAACTGAAATGTGACTTCTGTTTCTTCCTCGATATAATGCCACCATCCGTTCTCTAACATTTAGTGGCACAAAGCGAGGATGGCACTAAAACAGAAATGGCATAAAATAGTG
Source organism: Ectobius pallidus (assembly GCA_964059195.1). Classification (NCBI taxonomy): domain Eukaryota; kingdom Metazoa; phylum Arthropoda; class Insecta; order Blattodea; family Ectobiidae; genus Ectobius; species Ectobius pallidus. Next base: position 23,015,797 of record CAXKWD010000010.1, on the reverse strand, counting down.
CTGCATTAATATACTGTACTGTATTATGAAAGAAAAATTAAATAAAAGGCAAAGAGAGAACTTTAGCACAAAATAAAATACTGTACAGTAACTCAATTTATTACAGTATATGTCCAGTGCTACAGCACAGAAAGGGGTTGAAAACCATGTGGGTCCATGTAAGTGATTAACTATAAGAGAGTAACTGTAATGTAGTGTTCAACAGCTGAATGGACACTGGACTAACAGAAGTGAAAGTTTGAAATGTCTCGTTGTATGAAGGGCTTTTCCTACCTGCTCCGCCCTCACACAGGGTGACTTCTTAACATAGCTTCCTCATTCCACCACACTGCATTTACAGTTAGTGGCAGGGGAACACTCACTTCTTGGAGATACAGTGCAGTATGTATCTTAAATAATCTTCCTAACGTTATCGCCAGTTTTAAAAGAATTCTGCAACTGAAAAAATCACTGCAAATTGTATTTTCGAAAAATCTTGCCTTATATTCACTGGCACTAAATGAATTGGCACAGTATCGAGGTTTATTATGTATTTTATATGAGAGAAGATCCGTTCACTTGCATTTGTTGGCGCAGTGTGAGGGTGGCTCTGTAAAGAGGGGCATTATATCGAGTGTTGACTGTATTATTTTGAAATAGAGAGTTATTTCTAGGAAGATATTGGTGAACTCATGTGTGAGAGTTAAGTTTGTAAAACAGTTTAATATCCATATACTTGGATTTTAGGATCTAATGATCTTTCTCCTTATAGAACAAGTCAGAAATGAATACATTTATGTGTTTTGGAAATTCCACAATCTTCATACCAGTAACATTGCATTATGAATATCCTAAATTCGTTCCTAATGCTATTTGTTTCTTTGGTATTGTTCGATACATCTGAAGCCATTAATGACCGATCTTGTATTACTGTCCAATCAAGCGAATTTATTTCGCTTAAATCTTTGGCATACTATCAGGACTTGTGACGCATGGTTAGGCTGTTACACGTTACGAAGTAAGGTATACTACTGTAATAAGACAAGATATCCTTAAACGAGATTGAATCTTCAGAAATCTTTTGCGAACGGTCCTTGCTGATTAATTATTCGCCTCTCCCTAGATTTAGTTAGAAATAGCGACGCTTGATTTAACGGATTCACGGGTTTAACTGTGCTGTCAATGGTGGTATTTATAAAGATGAAGAATGAAGCACACTAGAGTTTTTTCAGCTCTTTGTTTTGTCCAATGCTTCGTAGGTCAAGAGTTCAAAGAAATAATTGAATCAATCAGTTCTACCATCTCTGAAAAGATTCCCGTAAAATCTAAACTTTTGACCTCTCGATTTATGAACTGTTTATGCATTTATAGTAGTTATTGACTAATTATTTTAACTGTACCGAATACCGTTTTCTCCCAAAAAAATCCTAATTAGTAACGAATCACTGCATCCGTTATTACTTTATAGTACAATTACTTGAAAAACAGGTATAGTTTAGCTTTATTCGGAGCATGAGGTGGTAACTGAACCAATCTTTGGTCCTATCCTTTTATTTTCTCACATATACACAGTAGAGAATAAAAATATTGTGATCGTGACAAAAAATCGAGACCGAGATAACAAAGGGAAACATGGTTCACTCGTTAACCACAGACTGTTGTCTCTGAATATTATAGGAGAAAAATTCAGCTGACAATGAGACTTGGACCCAGGACCTCCGGATAAACGTGCCGCCGCTCTACCAACTGAGCTAGCCAGAGTTCGCTTCACAGCTCCAGATGGAACCTCTCTATGACTAATTGCCCTTAAAGGTCTACTTCACTGACAGATAATTTGTCATATTCCAGGTTCATGATGGCTAGAAACCGAAAACAGTATTTTTGGAATATCTGTTGGCGTAGGTAGGTAAACTGTTCACTGTCTTTACTTCGTTTTTTGGATTATAAACTTTGTTGGACTTATTGGCACCCATAGAATTTTGTTTCATGGCTGGAATGTTAAGAGGAATTATCATGAAAACACTAAAAACAAAAAAAATTGTTTTTCTGAATGTAAGTAACTGAGAATAAATCTTTAAATTAGTACCGCCTTATCCCCGGCAGAAGGGGGAGATTTAAAAGCTTTAAATTTGTTTCACCTGCAGCACGCAAACGGCAGTTTCGAACATGGGCTCCTTTTCAAATCGTCTATTCAGTCTCCTCTACTAGCCATAAGAGTTTGGAAGGGAATTTCAGAGTACCTTCTATACACTTAAACAAAATTATATAGAAGCTGAATTATAGGCTATCTGTAGCTTACTACATACTAGTTTTTGTTTTATGTTATTTTATTTGTGGCATACTAATAGAACAGTTTAAATAGGTATGCTGCTGTTCGAATGATGGTGATTGTACGGGACAGTTTTGTTTACCTTATAATCTAATATATAAAGTCGAATGTGTGTTTGTGGGTATGTTTGTTCCTTATACAAATCTACATTTCTTTACCAATTTACACGAAATTTTGCACACATACCCTGTTAAGCCCAGGAAGTATAGCGGTCAACATTAAAATTGAAACAAATCAGTCCTTCCCTTGAAAATTATATAATTTCTGAGAATATTATGCAAAAAAAAAAATGAAATCCCATTCAGTTGTCAAGACAACAGTGTATTGTTTACACAGTTCACATGGGGCTCTGGACACTACATAATAATTTATTGGACTTTAACGAATTCTGATGCTAACGTTTTGTGAAAATAATTCTTGAATAAAATCCACGAGAATAAAGCACATTGTAATGCAGTCACATAACTTTCTCTACCCTCGACACAAGAAATATTTTCTCACTTCACATTTTGATGTAGAATAAGAGGTCGTATTGCTGGGATAACTTAAGTGTGTGAGTAGGCCTATGCTATATCAGAAGTAGGTAAACAATCCTTTCCGCTTATACGTTATCCATAGCTGTATGCTTTGTATTAGATGAGAAATAAGGATGTTTATCATAGGCCCTAAGCATGGGATGGAACATTTTGAGTCCTATGCTCGCAGTATTTTATGTCCCGGGTTTTAGGGGAGGAAAGTATGAAAGTGATACTGCATTTCTCTTATTTCAGAACCGAAACGGTTGTATGGTAACATGAGAATGAGAAATAAAATTTTCCGTCAAGTCAATACAATCTTATTTAATTTATGTTTCTTCTTATTTCAACCCCTCCCAAGCATGATGTGTAGAAGCAACGGAATGCAGGTTTCGACATCCTCTATGAGCCATAAAAAGCTATATCTAGCGCTTTCTGATGGAATAGTTTGAGTGTGATAAATCTTTTTATTCATTTCAAGTTTTACATACATATTATATAAGCACCTAGAGTTTCAAAATCGAAAGTTCTCCATAAGTTAATTTCAAATTACAAAATACAAAGCCCGGGCGACGCCGGGCCTTTTCAGCTAGTTATTTATATTGAGAACAAGTTGCATATATTATAATTTGCCTGTTTTGCAGCCCTACTAAAGTTTAAATAAATAATATAAAGAAATTAATTTCTAAAAATTCAAAAGTCGGTTACATACTAGGATGGACTTACTGAACTGACGGAGATTTACTTTTGTACTGTATATTTAGAGTCAGACGCTAGGAGCACAAGAGTTAACTTATTTTTATTTTCATGGGTGCTTCTAATGTTTTGCATAAGTGATATGTTTCAATTAAAAGAATGAAAATTATGTGTCAAAGTTATCTGAGTATTTGGAGGTCTTAAAATACAATTAAAACGGATATACACAAAAGAGTGTATTACAATTTCCTTGTAACAACAAGAAGATTAGACGAAAACAACAGCATGTTGGGAAATCAGTAGGCTACTATTTGTGTTCAAAATGTAGAGCCCGTTAAGTCTTTATTCTATCGAAACTTTGCATAGATACATAAAACTTGTTGGAAATATTTTTTGGGTTTCTTTTCGTGACACGATTTTTTATTATATATATACCCTATTATATATATACCCTATTTTTCATGTCCATTATAACTGTTATAATTTACTGCTTTAGAAACAATTTATATCATAAAGTCTCCGCTCTGACTTTCTCTCTCCAAGGTTGCGGGTTCGATCCCGGCCCAGGTCGATGGAATTTACCGGTTCATAAATGGGACAAGCCCATTCTGCAGATTTACAGGATGTAAAATAATTCTTGCGGCACAAAATTCCGGCAACAGGCGACGGTCACAAGCCTAAGTAGCAGTATACCGACATCGTTAAATAACCATAACACTAACGATTTCATTATTGCTTTTGTAACGAGATCTATTACACATTGTTACACGATCACAAATGTCTCAGAAATAATCAATTGGATTTCATAGTATTTGAAGTTATGAAGAGTAGCCTACCTAGTGGCCATCTATGAAGATTGTTTTGTGAGCCTCAAACTACAGGACATTCTTTGAAGAGAGGGCTCTTATTTTCCGGACTTTTAAATGCAAAAAATCCACGGTAATAACCTTTTAAATTCTGAAATTATCTAGGTTGTACGATTAAGTTTAAGTGCCACAATATGGTATTACAAGAGACAACATTTTTCGTGTTCCGCTTTTACGTTCAGCGACCACAGATCCGACTGCCCTATAGTTCAAAAAAGTCTTTTATTCAAGATAATGTATATTTAATTAATTAAATTCACTCACAGGAATATTTACCCCAAAGTAGAGATAAATCTGCGGGGTTTATTCAGTCAGTTGTCTCCAAAATTTACGCAAGTTGGTTGAATAGCCACTTTGTTTCAGTTAATCTAACATTAATTGCTGCACGTGTTTATGCTTTCCCAATATCAAAATGACAAAATATTTTCTTAAGGTATTCTTGCCTGGACGAATGAAATGAAGTGAAACCTATACCTTTGAAAGATATCTGATTATAAAAACCTAATTATAACTGCATGAATCTACGAACAGAAAAAGAACATCCAAAAGGAAGAAGATTGTCTGTCAGAATCGATCTCGGAATGGTTATTTATCAAGGGGGAATATTTATCTAGGAAAAACAGACTCAGGAAGAATTAATGTCGATTATTTGGAACTGTCATTTGGACCCTGCCATTGTAAAATAATGCATTCTTCGTGGAACGTTAATCAAGTGAGAATTGCCTGATTCTTCTGTTATATCCTGTAAAATCATCGTTTTCAGGGCAAAAATTCCTTAAAAGGCGAGTTTTGTAACCTAATATTTTCATCTGTGCGCGAGGAAAATAGCACGACAAAAATGAACAAATTGTTGAAATTAATATACAAGTGAGTCATTACTACTTCCTTGACTGTATAGTTTTCTTCTTCTTTTTTTAATAGATGAGACTTTATTGTGCCATCTCTTACCATTATCCTTACCTTTAACGTTAATAGGCTGTATTTAGAATACTCTTACTAAGGGAAAGGAGGTACCAGATATGGCTAAGCCCGTTTCGTCAGTTTATTTCTAAACTGACCAATATAGCCATATGATATAGTAGTATATTCTACTATAATATAATGTTTAGTATATTCATCGTAAAGCTATTTAAGGCAAGTTAAATGTTATACTGCATTAAATATAAGCAAGTTGGGTGTGCGGTTGTTTGAAGCTGTTGGCCTTATTTTTGTTCTTTTGCTTTTTTAAACAGACACCCGAGAATAATTTAGTCCAAGAAATGTGGTTTGTGGCTACACATCAAAAAAATAATACACTTGACTCTCTTCTTCCTGTCATGATATTACATCTAGCTCATTGCTTATTCTGTGTAGGTGCTACGCCCTTGTAGTAAATGCATACATGATTTGACAAAGAGCTTTACCAACTAGGACTGAAGAAATCAAGGAGAACTCTTAGTCAAAACAATAGTATGAACATAATAATATTGGTTAATAAAAATATATAAAGTATATGTAAATGATCACACACCTTTGTGTGATAAAACAGTTGTTACTCTGGAATACAAACAAGCTTTAGATAATATTTTTAATAGACCAAATCGTGCAAAAGAGAAACAAATTGCAACATTTATCTTAAGAAGAAAATTGAATAGTTTGGAATAGCAAAAAATAGTGAACACTGCCATCGATGTTCTATACATTGTCCCACCTCATCAAAACTATGGAAACAGATATAAACCAATTGGAGTTGTAAAAGAAACTGAATATAGAATATAAAACATTAGCAGTTATATATCTGATAAAAACTTAACTTAGAATCCTATAATAAATCAGAATCAGAGTACTAACATCTGTAGCCGTCACGGTGGCTCATGCTTAGCGCGTGGGCCTGGCATGCAAGCGGTCCCGGGTTCAAATCCCGAGGCAGGCGGGCGCGTGTCATTTGTTGGGTTTTTCTTGGGGATCCTCCCTTTTCCCCCTCTCGTTCCACCAACACTTTCCATCTTCAAATTCCCCCTCATCATTCTCCTTTCCTGGCTTTCGGGCCATCTCCCTCTGCAGCATCCGCTGCTGTCCTCTCCCGTCCTGCTTGTAGTCATGTGGTTGTTGGTGGTGTGCTGCACACCTGGGGGCTCTGGTGTGCCGCGACCCTATGGGCTCTCTTCGTGAGGGACCGGGGCGTGGCGCACGCGAGTGCCTGATGGACCCTGGGGGCGTGGTGCACGTGGTATGGTCTCTGGTTCTAGCTGTAGGCCTATGTTGGGGAGTTCCGTGGGGGCTCGCGGTGGAATCTGGTTCGGGGGCATTTGGGCATACCAATCATCACCAGGGCTTGGCACAAAGGGCCCGCATATGTGGCCTACGTGCTTAGGGTCATTCCCAACCCACCTCTCCCCCCTAAGTGGGGTTCCATACACATATACATACATACATACATACATACATACATACATACATACATACATACATACATACATACATACATACATGCATAATAACATCTGTAACGAGGTCGTATGGTCTAAAGGAATATTTGGAACTTAAGTGGGCACGATTTTTGGAGCCGAGTGGTCTTGGCTTCAACGTACCAAAATAAAACCGGGGTTCGATTTCCGCCCAGGAACAAATTTTACTTCATGGACTTCAATAATAATAATAATAATAATAATAACAATAAATATTTGTAATATTTTAGAAAGTGAAGTTCTATTCCCTCTGACTATTTCTTATGTTGAAATCATGCTAGAGGTCTCGTTTTCTAGCCTTCTTAAAATTCATTATCCAGTTCGTCTTAAAACAAGTTTCGATCTAAGTACCCTTGATACAAATACCTGAACTAGAAACAAGTGAATGTGAAATATAAACTCGATCGGAACATTCTGCTGGGAGAAAATTTCGCAGTCAGTATCGATTTAACGGTCGTGTGAATTTATGCCTACACTTAAATGCTACAACTGTCCTTGTTAACCATCTTAAATGTTCTTTTAATGTCACTGGACGGCTATATAATTACGCTTTAGCATTTATACTACTTAAATTACTTTATTAGTCAGATGTAGAACAAGTTTATTGACAGGCGATTACTTGAGACTGTAGCACTTTTTCTTCAGATTCTTCAGTATGGAATCAGTTTCGAGCAGCTTACATAATTATACTTAAGCCTTGAAATCAGATGTTTTCGAAGTCTTGTATTCAAGAGGAGGCTTATTTAAATTCACGTTTTCCAGCAATTTATTTTTAAGCCTTACATTATTGAAGCAATTGCAGAGTCGAGTTTTCTCTTCGAGGCATTGTTAAGATTTTCTGAGTGAAGGGGAATCCTCTTGAGGTTATATGACGCAGTTTGCATATAAAACAGAGCCATCACTTGATGAGAAATTCCCTACAAGGCAGTGGAGGATGTGCCACGTGGGATGAATACATGTACAGTCAAATTTAAAATCCTGAATTTTAGCTACATTACTTCGTATCCATATACTAGCTTTCAATTAACATTAATAAGGAGTTATCAGCTAATTTTTCTGGATTAATACAGAAAGTTTAACAAAATGATACTGCTTTAAAGACATTATTAGAGATAAATTAAATGCTGTAGGTTATCAAAGTACTTACAGCGTAGCCTACTACGTTTTCGCAGTATCTTACGATTATATGAAGTTCCACGATCCCTCAGAACTTTCTGTGATGTGAAGTTGACTCATTTTAGCGCCACAAATATTTTTGAGAAAACATTCATAAAATTCTTCGGTAAAAATGGAAGTATCATGAATAAAATTATAGCTGACTTAGACTACATACAAAGTTTAACAGGATTGAAATAATTTTTCACTGTCGTATAGCAAAATAGAGCAAAGATATAGAAAATTAAATCAGTAATGGGTTATAATTTGACTTGCTGCTGTGCCTAATTTGTCAAGCCGACATTCGTTATCACCATTTGCGTCAAAATTCGAATGTATTTTGCTTTAAATTTCTGTCAAACGTGCAAACTGTCATTTATATTTCTCTAATGCTAAAATAATTTAAAGATAATTTTTTAAAACGAATAAAAATTTAATTTATATGTTTGAAATTAACACTCAGTTTAAGTGGAGCATCTTTTAAGTGTTCAGGCAGATTCCCAACTTTTAAACCATTGGAAAAAGTACAGAGTTAAAAGAGATATCAATGCTTGGATAAGACAGCATGTCTGACGTGTTTGTACAGTAGCGTGACTATGAGATGTTATTTGCTTACAACTTAATACGCAGTGTTACAAAGATCTGCACGCGATTTAATTAAGCGAACTTAGAATTGCATGGGCCTACTTATAAATTTTTTGAATAAGTAGGGAGAAATGAAACTGCTTTCCTTGTCCTTGAAGGCATCAGCAACCGCAAGAGGATTATTAGCATATTTTAGAGGAAAGCAGTACCAATCCATCAATAAAGTTGTATGACAGATTTACTCTTTTGCGGCAGTAGGTTAAGCAGGGAGATGTCTTATCATTACACAAATATTTTCCGTTCTTAATCCACTTTTCTCAGAAATGAAGTTCTTCAGAAGTTGACTGGAAGGAAACTTAACTTTACATGCATAATAAACACTTGTTTCAGGGTTGGTTAAGAACAACACAACACAAATTACAAGAGTTGTGCGTTAACCTATTGTGACTCGGTGTCGACATCCAACATTGGGTTTATGCGAATTGGAAATTATATTGTGTTCCTTCAGTTTCTCGCAGGCCTCTAGTAAAATATTTTTTGATCAGACATATTTTTACTACCACTCTACGTCCTCAAAAGCTAGTCGACGTTTGTATTTAACATCCTTTCGTGTTTTTGTATTATGGGCAAGTCGAATACGGCTGTTTTTGTTTGAATGTTTTAAATTTTTAGACTTTTAATTCACTCAAACAAACGACATGACCTTCGCATCAGATGGTTGTTGTAGTTCTTGTCTTCTACGAGAGAGGCAGCTAATGAAAAAAAAAACTAGGACGGAACCTATCATAGTCTAGTGACAGTGTGAAACTAAGCAGGACCATTCTAACAGGTAAATACCTAGGTAGTGCTATCATAATTAATATTAAGATTTAGAGATAAACAGGCCGACAAATTCACTTCGCTTGGAATGGCTCATCAAGGAAGGAATAACGAACGAGCCACTCCTTTTAGAGGAGGTCTTGCCGTTTATGGGACATAATGCTAAATTCATCCATTCATTCGTAGTTTTTATCTAATCTTCCAGTAACCACGGAAATTATAATTTATCTTCGGTTATATAAACAGTGAAAATAACTGTTAGAACTTGGTTATTAAAACATTTCTAGCAACAAAACGAAGTCCCTTTGAAGCATAGTATGACAGAAGTCAAACACTTGAAAAGGATCCCGGAATTCTGATGCATGTGCTGGTCTTTTCATACTCTATTCGGATTAAAGTTTATATGCTTACCTGTTACACAGGTGATCACGACGGTTGCAATTTAGCTAGTATCTAGACTAAATTATAAATCAACGTCAGCGAATTCCTGCAAGTTAGTGGCACACAGTGATAGGTCTATAGATCGTTGGTATTTTAATGAACATACTTAGGGACTAGGACACTTCTGTAATCTTCTGTGTTTATATGAGCAAAAGTAAAAGAATACATCCTTAATTTTATTTGGAGACAAAACTGCATACAAAAAATACCTAACGAACAGCATGAACGAATTTCAAAGAAATATAAATACATATTATAATGAAAATGTCCAACAACCCAAAAACTCCACGTTATAGCGCTTTCATTAGTTGTAAGCAATCGAATAATTGTACATTCGTTTGCTTCATTTCTGGACACATACACAATACAGTTTTTTGTTTCGTCTTGAAAGATAACTGAAGGCAAAGAAAGTTTGCTATATTTAACAAGACGGCTATATTATGGAACATTATGTATTGTACCATCTATAACTACCACTCAATGCAAATATCATTCAAACAGGCTGGTTACCCCTGTTTAAAGAAATTAGGTTTACTGATGACTTTATGAAAGAGCGTTTGAAGCATCTGACGTTTACACCTGATTTTTACAGTTTCTGAACCCCTAGATTACCTTGAAACTGATTAAATTTTTTAACATGCCTCAGTCAGTAATGTGTAGGCCGTGTAGCCTACAGTTCCAGGCACAGCGCCTTATAGCTTCAGCGTGTGCTAGCCGACAACCTCTGAGGGCAAGGCATTCTAAGAGACAATTATTTGCATTACGTTTGCTTGTGGTATCCACTAATGATAAACTATGATCAGAGAGTGATATAAATGGAGATACTAATTGTACTAATTGTGTTTAGGCTATATTATTTGTATTTGTAATAATTAAGTATTAATTTGTATTTTCTAATTTGTAATTTGTAATAAATTGATTTGATTTGAAAAAAAAAAAAAAGCTTTTGTGTATAGTAGCTATTCATTTGAAAAATATTAACATATCTACGAAACTGTGTATTTCATTGCATTTCTGATGCAGTGACTCAGATGTGTGTCCAGAAAACACTAATAAATGAAGGTATAGAGCAATGGTTCCCAAACTATGGGTCCACCAGTGGGTCGCGGGAGCAATTTCGGTGGGTCGCGAAAAGGGCGGGAAAAATTAAACTTGTTTCCAATATAAGGAAAGAGTGTTTAATTTAAAGAATCCAAACAGGGCATTTGAACAAATAAAACTATTGAAAGGCATATGGAAAACATGTGCTGTATTTTATATAGCATATATTGGTTATAGCCTATTGGTTATCGTTATGTAGTGGGTCGCGAAAAAAACATTTATATAGCCTATATTGGTTATCGTTATGTAGTAGTGGGTCGCGAAAAAAATTTCTAGGTGAAGGTGGGTCCCAGGACAAAAAAGTTAGGGAACCGCTAGTATAGAGTAATGCTTTGTTAATTAAACAATTAGGAATCACTTTACTTGGTTAATAACTAAGATTCAAATTTAAATAGAAGTTTCATTGTTAAATGCCTTTTGTCTCTGAGCTGTCACTTAGACCTCACATCCATGTTAATGTAGCAGAATAATCACGTCCATGGTTGAGGGGTATTTTAAATATATTTGTCATCATAATCATTATCGTCCTCATGTGATTTGAGGCTTGCCCAGTGTTGAGAATTAATAATTGTTCCTCGGGAATCCAAGAAGGCAGATTTTCCTTCGACATCTTCTGACATCTGACATTATAATCAAATTCGTTCCCTTTTCTCCCTTGCCATTCAGTATTTCTTCACCATCACTGTTATGTTTATTTTGAAGTACATTATTTACATTATGATTACCACCATCCTAATGGCCATAGTCTTTACGATAATTTTCTATAATTATTATTATTAAGGTGTAGTTTCATCTTAAAGTCCGCCGGCGTGGTCTTGTGGTTAGCGTCGCTGACTACAGATCCGTCGGCCCGGGTTCGATTCCCGGTACCTCCTCGGATTTTTCTGAGGTAGGGAGGTCTGGTAGGGGTGCACTCAGCCTCGTGATTCCAAATTGAGGAGCTACTTGATAGAGAAGTAGCGGCTCCGGTCATGAAAACCACCAATAACGGCCGTGGGTGTCGGCATGCTGACCACATGCCCCCCAATCCTGCCATCTGCCTACGGGAGATGACGCAGCGGTCGGGTGGTAGGCCAAGTCCCTCCAGGGATGTAGCGCCACGGAGTTTAGTTTTTAGTTTCATCTTAAAGACCTTTGTAGTCAATGCGTGGTCACAACTCGATAGAGTGAACTATACGAATGCATCATACAAAGTAGGGAAGTGTGTCGGAATGCTAGTGGAGGAAACGTTGGCTGAAGAATACAGTAGGCGTACAGCAGATACTGTGGGAGATTTTCACTACCATATCCGTTAAACAAAGGTCTCTTTCTTGCTATCTGCAACTAAAAACTGCTTCCGACCCAAATAGTTTGAATGTGGGAAGTAAGTGAGTAATTAAATATAAAGACTACCGAAAATAATATGCTAAGTCCTTCCTTTTATAATTGTTCTTAATCATAGTACTTTCCTTGCCCTTTCACTAAGAGCTTAGCAATGTATTTATTCTAGCTCTGACGGTGCCTTTAAGAAAAACGGTGTCCGCAATAAATTGTCATTATCACGAACAAAGTAGAGAAGGCTATTTTCTTCCCATCACGGAGTTCCTACTTTTATCGATTTGTCGTGATAGTCTTCCACTTTCATCCACGGATAACCACTTGATATAATGAATCGTATTTAATTGTCCAATCCATTCCCTTTTCCCCTTTGTATTTAGTATTTCCCCTTCACCATTACATTTTATTTGCTAGTATATTCCTTTCAGTTGGTGTTTTTTCAACATCTTCGGGGTAAAGTAAACATAAACTTTATCACGTCCATTATCATCATTGCCCTCTTCATTGCCACCAACTAAAATCACTAATGTTATTGTTATTATTATTATTATTATTATTATTATTATTATTGTTTCTTATGCTACCAAGTCATCAGTGTCCATGTTTGAGTTGAGAATTAAAGAACTCTGTCGCTAGGGTTTTGTTGAAATTGCATTTTTTTAAAGCTTAGAAATATAGTGGTTATTGTATTTGCATGTTTTATTTTAAATGCAGCATTCTTATACATATTTGTTGTGACGTTTTTTCCTTTTTATGTCTTAAGAACATGTATAATTCATTTTGCCATTTTTAGCCCTTTTTAGTTCAATTTTATTCAGAAACTCCCAACAATTGTCATAATTTTGTGTTTTTAGTTCCCTTAGATATTTTCTGTATTAATTTTTACCATTAAAATCAATTTGGTTTGTGTCACCTATTTATCTTGTAGACTTGCTTTACAATCCTCAGAACGTAAAATCATGTAAGAACTTCTGTATCTCAGTATCTGGTACCCTATGATCCCCAGGTGGGGCGAAGGGGCCTCCAATGGAGGTTTCATTATCTATACTAATTTTGATATGCTTATTTTCCGAGAGAGAGTAGAGGGACAGGTGGTAAGCCCATCACCTCGCAACCCCCCTCTGGAAACTAAGTATTTTTTAAAAGTGAAAGGGCCGAGAAATTTTGTCCAGAGGCTCTAATTTAGGCTTGGAGTTCTTTTACGTGCCGTAAATCTAACGGGACCCCCAGCTTAAAGTCCCTCCCGGAGGACTCCGTGCCCAGGATTTTTACGTCCTGAAAAATCCATCGACCGCGGCCGGGTTTGATCCCGCGCCCTGCGGATCTAGAGGAGGGCACGCTACCTCTAGACCACCGCGCACGACTATGTAAGAACTTGCTTGTGAATAATTTAAAACATAATTTGTCGTTGTCACACATTAGAAGCCTTTTGTTGAAATAAGTTATAAAAGCATTCTTTAATAAGCCCCAAAACTTCCCAGGTCATTGAAATAACCCGATAGGAAAGCTTATTTAATCCGACTTTTCGATTAATCTATTCTAAATCTCATGGGGCGTGCCTTTTCTTTTCTCCCTTTAGTTGATTACTCACTTGCCTTATACCATTGAAGATACACACAATTGGGTTTGCAACACAACACTTTTTTCCGCAACACAACCCTTTTTTCTCCAGTTTTCATCCATATATTCCGAAAATTCATATACAGTTTACATGTCATGGTCTTGACAATTTGATGCCCGTTAAAAGACTTGCGTGATTTTACATCTCTCTCGGCTCTCATTGCCCACCTAAAGATACTGTATTGCTCTTCTAATCCAATTCCTGATTTGTAAGCTTCAGTTACTGACCTCAAGTTATGGAAATGAGTTCAGCATCAGAAGGTATTAGGGACACGTGCCCATGCTTCTTCCTTTCAAGGTCACGATGAATTGCTACTGCACCTACGAAAAAATCACGTTAATGTATTATTAATGCCTTTTTATTTTATTCAGTAGGCGATGTTACCGGTCCTGCGGGGTAACGATGTCAAATATCGTCCTCCGTAAGAATTTTGCGAATTCCAATTCACCGCCAGATTACGGCGTTATCATCCGAGAAGAAACAAACATGTCAAGTGACTGCATCCTGCAAGACCTCCATTGTTATAATTCCTACGCATATGTATTTACAACTGAATTATAAATGAATGGTCTTTGTTTTGCTGCCCACTGCTTCGAGTAGGTAGCAACATAGTCAATTCTATATAGCCTTTACAGGAAATTTATATTCATAAAAAATACAACAGACGAAAAGATTGGAAATGTTGCACCTTGTTTCCATTTCTGTAACCTGTTACCGAATTTATTTTAGAACGATACTTTTTTTTAGTCAGTATGCATTCACAGTCATGTATATGAGTGGGAGATTTACAGCTATCACCGTTTCTTTCAGAGATAGTAGACATTTTGCCTCCGTGCAGTTGGGTGGCGCAGTTAGTTATCGCGCTGGCTTTCTGTGCCTAAGGTTGTGGGTTCGATCCCGGCCCAGGTCGTTGGCATTTATGTGTGCATAAATGTGACAGGCTCACGTCAGTAGATTTATGGCATGTAGAAGAACTCCTATTGGACAAATTTCCGGCACACCGGCCACAGGCACGGGCCTAAGTTGTAGTACATCCCGTCGTTGAATAACCAGATACCAACCAGCCTCCGTGCAGTAAAATTAAAGTACCGGTACTTTCATAGCGATGAGAATAATTAGTTATTTATATTACACTTGAGATTAATTTATATTTCTTATTTAGGAGAAATAAGGAAAAGACAAATGTTAAAAACAAAATGTTGGTAAAAAAAATTAACAAAATAAAATGACAGAATTATATGAGTCGTCATTTTATGCAAATTATTACTATTGAGGTGCAGAGCGTG
This sequence comes from Ectobius pallidus, assembly GCA_964059195.1. NCBI lineage: Eukaryota > Metazoa > Arthropoda > Insecta > Blattodea > Ectobiidae > Ectobius > Ectobius pallidus. The sequence goes on along the minus strand of CAXKWD010000010.1, from coordinate 23,000,640 downwards.
AGCATACTACTTTGCATTAATTCCATGTTGCACTAGCTTCTGAAACTAAATGAAAGCCTCTTCCGCTGATATTTGTCCATGCTAACACATGTGCTTTGGTCCTTGTAGATCTGAGAATTAAATATCGTCACGTTATTACTTTAAGTACTTCCTCTATCTCGATTCATAACAGGCATCAGCAGTTCTTGAGACCTTGTGCCACTTCCTTCATTTCCATTGCTCATTGCAGACGTATGATGCACGGTATTATTTTTTCGTTAATAGCATTTCGCTTGCATTATAATAACTGGGAACATTACATCTAATCTAACACTGAGTAATTGAATTATTGAGATCTGATCCTATGGTCGGAGCCAGAATTTTTCTGCAGGTGGGCCAGAAGAATGAAGGCTAAAGGTGGGCCATGAGTTTTTGTTCCGGTATATGTAATAAAATGTGTCTCTAAATTCACAATTAATTGAATTTTTTGTCACCCTAACATAGGCTATGTTAAATATTTTGCATTGTAATGTAGTCGGATAAGCAATTTAATTTTTTTTACGAGAACTGTGGTCTCTGGGATTGCTTGGATTCAATTTCTTTAACAGCAGCGTTTTCTTTACCGTTTTTAATCGGTAACTTTTAAAAAGTACACGGAACAAGAGAGCTATAAAAACATTACATGACTTCAATTAAGTTAATTTTCATTTTAAAAAATTTGATTCTGTAATTTTTCATATCAATTTTGTATATTGTGAAGGTTGGCCAGCATTTTTTGGGTGGGCCTGGGCCCAGTCTGCCCCTTCTTTGACGCCGCCCCTGGCCTGTTAAAAAATTGTGGCAAATGTAAAACTTTGTTCTTACACTACTGCAAACAAATAACAGTAGAGAGTTTTTATCCTTAATGGGACAAACGTCATTAATGAGCCTGAGTAATGTTTATTCTTTTTACTCCCATTGTTGCAAGAGACAATTTACTTATTTATTTGTTTCCTTAAGCTGTATGATACGGATACTTATTCCCTTCATTCTGAATTCAGTATAGTTTGATAGAAATTGACATAAATATTAATCTCATGTAACTTAAAGAATTTATGTGATACATGATTATTTAAATACACTAATATAAATCATTAATGTTGAAGTTTACATGAATGTAGCCTTCAGATAAATTGTAATATAAATTAGAATATTATTGTCATAAGAAAAGTCACTCCATTAAATGTATTACTTAGTCATTATTATTGTTGGCGCGGCACGGTCTAAATAAATACTCACTCGGCAGAAATGTTTCACATTAAGATTTCAGGAAATTATTGCTTTTGTAATATTTAGACTATACCCTGAACGATACGGCAAACTACTTTTTTATTGCATATTCGGTTCCGCCTACTTAACAATACATCGAGGAATAAGTAATTAGGTCTCTAAAAGAATTTCGTACACGCTCATTCATCCGTAACCGATTAAAGATAGTTAAGTAGTAACAGACCTTTAGCCTTTTTAGGGATTGCGCAACTAGACATGATGACCTGCACAGCAAACGCCCGCTACTGTAGCGGGAATTTACATCATTCTATGGCAACTTGTAATCTGAACATCAGAAATCTAGGCCGCGCACCACTCTGAATAATGAAAATGAACTTCTGAATAATAGTCTGGTTCCATAAACCAGTCACACAGATTTCTACACTATTAAGAAGAAGCTCTACGCAAAGTTCCGATGATTCGCAGTAATAGAATTATTATTAGGCTTAAGAAGTCGTAGATTTTTTTCCTCGTGGTAGGAAGTAGCATTGTCGCACGACTTCAACTACAAAACCAAACGAACTAACTGTCGTCTTCACATGGGTGTAAAGTTTTGTTTTAAGAAAGATCTTTGATTTTGTACCTGTGAGTACAGTAGCCTGTACGTATATTTGATATTGTTTTTTTACTATTTGAAAGAATTTTTACGTTTTATTTTTTTTTAGTTTTTATTTTAGTCCACCGCTGTGGCTCAGGGGATGCGTTCAATCCTCTCACGCAGCGGGCCCGGGTTCGATTCCTGGTCGGTGGGTTTTTTTTCTGGGGTTTTCCTCACCTTTGAGACAAATGTCGGGTCACTTTAGGCCCTTGTGGTCCCCAGATATCATCTGGCCGTCATTATCATCTTCATCCCATCCTCGCCTTGTTTGGAGTGAGTGTGTGTGTGAATGGTGTGTCTCGTCCTATGTGTTCGTGTTGTCTCGGAGGTGGCCCCGGCATTGGGCTGATCACTCATCCGGGGAGGCCCTCCATGTCCTTGTCTGGTCAAAAAAGTATGTATGTGATCCAAAGATAATCCCTCTCCCGACAGGTCGCGGCCCTGAAAGGCCCGGGCGGCTTGGGTCGCTTAAATCCTAAAAGGGAGAGGTTAAACTACGAGAAAGAAAGAAAGAAAGAAAGTTTTTATTTTAATATTTATATACAGTAGGCTATATACATATGCCTATATATACAGTATAACTCCAACTATCCGGATTAATTGGAATTGGGCCCGATTCAGAAAATGAATTCGGATAATTAGATAATTCATAAAAAAAGTTATCGACAAACTGTCGATTTTGTCAGCTGACAGTTTTGTTTTTTTGCAGATAATCGGCCCTGAAAGCGGGTATCGCAATGTCGCTGCTGCAAAAACCATTTGAATACAGCCTCAAAGCGATCCGGATAGTTGTAGCTCGGATAATTTGGGTTCTACTGTATATGGGCTATATACTTTATATATACCGGTACTTATATATATATGAACTGCTAACTGCAGAAAGGCAACAAGTCCACAAATCCTGATTTTACGGGAATGACAAAAATCTGTTTTGACATGTTATTTTCAAACTCAGGTTTTTCAAATTTTTTATAGTTATTCAACGGTTAGAATGAGTCTAAAATATATATACATAGCCTAATATTGTTATGTATTTGTTTATAAGTGTAGAAAAACTTTTTTTAACATGGATATGATCCCTTTTTGCAGTAAATGAGGTTTAAAAATGAAAGAGATTTGCTAAAATTGTGAAAAATGCTTTATTTATGCAACACTATTGTCATAATGCTATTTTGTTGTTTTAATATCATAATAACTGACGTACAGTACTACTTAAGAGTTTATTTATTCATTTGGTTGATTTTCGTGAATGGACACATTAGTTACAGAGCAAAATGTTATTTCATTCCAAAATCGGAGCTTTTCATCCGGAATATAAACCAAAGTTTACTTTATATCCACACTTTTTGAGGGGTTGATGGGTAATACAGCTGAATAGGCTTTATTTGTTGGTAGTTCAAAGTACCTCATAGTGTTTCGTAAGTGAAAAATGCCACTTGTCAATCCAGCAATATGCATACTGGATTCAATCTCCCCTGGTTCATCAGAAGAAACTGACATCTCACGGTATTGTGAGATTGAAAACGTTTTTTTGTTTGGTTTTACTACATTTTTCCCATAAGAGTAATTGCTTAAGCATGTTCTCTTGTAAAACTTGGGCCGCCAAGCTCCATAGCCAATGAAATCTTCGAATGACATTTTCTTCACAGCAAACTTTCCAGGAATTTTTGAGGAAGTGTTTATCAGATCAACTACGTCATCAATTTCATAATATCCCTCTACTTTTCTCAGTTTTCTCCTTATAATTCCAAAGTCACGGTCATTAGGTATAAACGAATTTCCCCTAACAGAAAACACCAAATTTACTTTGTCAAATCTCTTAGTTTCACAAAGAGCCATCATAAGTCTATCAGGGGTATGGTTCTTGTTTTGACCAGGACAGTTGTCACCTAAAAGATGCAAAGTTTTAACTTCATCTGAAATTTTGCTTTGTATGTACCCATAAGCATAGAATATACTTCATTTGAACCTTTACCGCCTTCCCCATCATGGTAAATAAAAACATCATTTTTTCTGGAAGCAATGTCGTGAATTCCTAAGACTTTCACTGTGAGTTGCTTCAAATAATAAGTATCTTGTACTGGTATGCACGGTAATGCCACATTAGCCATGTAATCTACACATAATCCAACTTTTGTAGGGTCTTCTTGCATTCCTCTTTGATATCTTTTAATTTGTTGTAAAACTTTTTAGCCCTCCTATTGTGCACCATAAGCTCTGCTATTTTGGCTCTTTTTGCATTGTCATTAAGAAAAGGACTTTTTATATTCAACTTGAGCTCCTCACAGGTCACACATGCGTCTTTTGCAGGTTGACCAGAACTATTGTTTACAGCAGAAGAGGAACAAGTCCCGGACGTGTTGCCTATCTGCAGTAAAAGCAAAATATCAAACTGTTGCCATACCTATAAATATGATGACAGACGCTCCTTTTCAGCAGTAAACGGTGTGCCTACCCATTTAGAACTGATTTATGCTGAAAAGTGAATTTGTGAATTTTGAGGACTAGTTGCCTTTCTGCAATTAGCAGTTCATAGCCTATATATATATATATATATATATATATATATATATAGGCCTATGCTATGTAAATTTTATATTCAATACTGAAAAGAATGCTAAATTAAATTTAACCATGATTTAATTTTATTGATGCACGGCTATAAAAAAATGTCTGCGGAACGGCTGTTTGTGTTGTAATACGATGGGATTTTTAAATTTCCTATAGGCTATTCATTAAAACATTACTTGTTATAGCATGTTATGAAGTAGGCCTACAAGCATTTCATTTTGATCAAATGGATATTATTCTCCGTGAGAAGGGAGTAGAGAGTCTACATTCATAGAAAATCGTCTGATACTTAACGCTATTGTCTTTCTCTTCTTAGAAGCATTTTTGGAATCCCATTGAGTTATGGTGTGTTGTGGAATGGAATGGAATGGAGCACACATTGTTATTTGTGGTAGGTCTACGTACATTCCGTACCATTTTCGCGGAATGCTGACTGGTTTCAGTATTGTCTCACTAGAGAGATCTTTATTAGTTGCATTCTTTAGAGGAAAAATCGTCCGGGCCGGGAGTCGAATAGGCCTACGGGGTTTGGTACGATGATGCAAAGATCACCCGGCTCCCAAAAGACGTACCCCCATTTAAAGTATTTATCTGGAGCAGACACATCTACAATTTAGCGAGTTAAGTGTGATGATTTTTGTATTGCTGGATTACAAATTAACCAACACTTTTACTGACAATAGTTATGATAGGTTTTTTCAAATCATCTACAGTTACTAATAGGTTATAATATGTCACAACTAATGTCAGTAAAAGTCCTGTTTTAACTTAAAGCCTCATTTACATATTTATTTATTTAAGAATGAACATTACAGGTATGCATCCGAGTATGATGTTCATGACTATGTTAACAATACATAATGTAGTTACAATAACATACATAAAAATAATAAAATTGAATAAAAAGGAGGTAGCCACCATCTGTATGATCTGTAACTTGACATAACAGTTCTTATACAATAATTTACATTCACTTTTTTTTTTTTTTTTCAAGGTTCACTGTATTATTAAAAGCACATTGAACATGCAGACTTCAGTAATCAGATGTGATATTTCATTAAATGCCCTAGGGCTAAGGCATTCTCATGTAGGAGAAAATGTTTAGTTCGGGTAGCCTCTCCGAATTTCAACGAGTGAGATTTACAGGAAACTCACTGTGAAGGTTAAATGCATATAATTTTATTGTCATGTACGAGTTGTCCTACAGGAAGGATGCAAGATGTTTAGCAAAGATTAAGTCGATAATATACATAATTTGCTATGAAAATACTGATGGTTACTTTTAATGACATTCACATAACCTGAAATAGCCTTCTGGACGTAGTAGTATACGGCGGATAACTGGTTTTAAAATAATTCTACAATCCATGAAGGTATGTAGATCATTGATCCTCCATGAATGCATGTTAAACTACTGCCAAGACTAGTTTTTGTCAGCTTATGTGAATGACCAGCCAGACCAGTTCTGCGGAGATTGACTTATAAGCGAGGAAAACAAAACTAGAGTTTCCTATTTGGATGTAGATAACACCTCGTACTCAAGCCATCCTCGCATTCCATTGCTTTGCTCCAGTTTTTCAAACACACATCTACGTAATGGAAATACTCCGTATGAGGCCATTATGGAATCATTCAGTTATTGGAAAATGTCGTTAAAAAGTATATAGATGAGTAACATCCCAGATTAACAATGCGATGAACAGAAATGGTTTAAAAATAATATTACAATAATGAATCGAAAGAAAGAGTATGATAAAAAAATATAAATAAAAAAACGCGAATCTAATGTCCTGGTATTTGATTATTTAAACCAGAACCTAATATTCATCGTGATTTTACTTTTTCCTTTATTTGTTATTTTCAGAAATTTACAATATCATGGAAATTCTTCTTCTTTACAATATTAAGGTTTCTATTTGTTTTACATATTGAGTTTAACACTACATATAACTAGCTACTGTCTCTTCTACTGGAATCCAGTAGTTGAGACTTACGAACCTACTAACTATTAATGTTAATAACAATGATAATGGTTACCCTTCTATCTACTTACGTTAACTTCTAAGCTACTAGTTAGCTTCTAATCTGCTAACTTATTTTGAAGCTCACCGGTATCAAGTAAAATTTTCATTTTTATGTTGTACTTCGGTGTGCCTCAGCTTCAACTCTACAAACTGCTTCTTCTAATTTACTTAATCTATTTAACTAGTTAACTACATCCCTTTAATTATTTCTGTTTTGCCCTGTCTTTGTATCTCTCCTTCAGGCGTTGTCACTGTCTTTGTCTTCCTCTTCCATCTCCAGGAGTCACCTTTGCTGGGCAGCAAGCTCCACTCTTCTCCTGTAGTCTTTCTAAGTCTTGCCTTCCTTTCTCGGACGGAATCTTCTCTTTTCTGCAGCTTTCTGCCTGCCGGTGGACTACCAGAGTCCTCTCGTCCTCAAGGCGGAGGACAAGAAGAAGAAGAAATCACTCTTACATGTGGTTACTTTTCTGAATCCAGGGCAAAAATCCTCTGGGATAAATGCGACCAATGCAGAAAAGGGGAAGGGAAAGCTTCCAGTATAGCGTAAAAAGTGTTTGTTTCTAGTTATAATTTGGCCAGGGTTCTATGAGACAGTGGAATGGGTAGATGTTTCTCGCTCTAGAAACCCTAAGGTAAACAATCTGTCTCACTCATACGTAGATAATATGAGCAATGAGCTAGAGTGAGACAGATTTACTTGTTTACTTTCGGACCGGTTCTAGGGAGGACAATGCCTATCCATTCCACTATCTCAAAAGACTCTGTCCAAAGTATACGTGTTGTTCGTGTTGTCTCGGAGGCGGGCCCGGCATTGTGCTAATTTTCGCTGTATAAATCGGTATATCTTATTATCCTTTATTAATTTCTCATCCGGGGAGGCCCTCCAATTCCTTCTTTAGTAAAAAAAAAAAAAAAATGTGATCCTAAGTTAATCCCTTTCCCGACAGGTCGCGGTCCTATCAGGTCTGGGCGGCATGTGCTGCATTAATATGCTTACAGCGGGAGAGGTTAAACTATTGGGAAGAAGAAATGGAATAATATTATATAGGAAACGTGGATTAATTAATTAATTCAGTTTTATAAAACTAGTTCAAAAGGCTCGGATCTTTCATTTTTACTTTCAATTCATGTAAGATTTATGAATAAAATTTGTTAGCTCATGTTGTCATTATATTCCAATAGAAGTTAAAATTTTATGTATAGAGCTATAATCCATTCCATTTATCTCAATATAAGTATTCCTTAATGTTCTTTGTTGTAGACCCTTTTCCATTAGATACTTGCTTCGTTCCGGCATATACTACATCGGATATGGTAATGGAAGTTAAATATTCTCTACGAGTGATACAAACTAAAAGGAATTAGCTCATAATTTTTCACTTCTATTACAATTTGTTTTCATTTCTATTACAAACATCTACTCGCAAAAGTAATTTGAAGTTGAAGAAATAAGTTATTTTATTATGGGTTCATAAGTTATCGGTCTTTTTCGGATTATTGTTGAAGTCATTTCATATTACTTATTAAAGTCTATAATTCTTTCAGCTTTTATGCTATCCGGTCGGCCATTTTACATGCTGTGGTAATTAACCTCATATAGCTCCATCATGATTTTTTAGGGAACCGATAGTTTATTCTAGTCACATAATTTCTAGCATAGTCTAAATTGTATGATCCCTATTAGAATATATAGGTCATGAAGGTAATTTTATTTTCTGAATGTTGAGTCCCGGAATTTTTTTATAGTCGGAACATGAAGGTTTTACCCTCCTGCTGGTATTCATTTCTGTTAGATGCTGAATCGAAGACAGGGCCATAGTGACATCAGGGGATGAAAGAAAAACCTTTGATATCTTCCTGAAGCATTCTGGATCCTGACACACTGCATCAACTACTGTATATTATTTTCACCCACTAGCCACATTAAGGAGAGAATGAACAGTGTCATCCTTGAGTTTTACGAATAACGATTTCAATTAATTGCGAAGTGTATTTGGTAAGGATGTGTTGTGTTCGCAATTTTGAATTAATATTTAAAGTGTCATGAGAAAAAAGTTCTACTATACCTAGGTAATACAGAAAGAAAAATTGAATTTCGTAGTTGAGAGTTAAAAGAAGTAACCGACCTTGAACGAAATGTGCAAAACTGTTGTGACACAGAAAATACTAACGTGACACGCAATAAAGAAAGAGAATTTAATGAAAGGAAGAGTAGAACTACAAGGTAAACTGTTCCCGATAAGGATGTGTGACTTCTTTTCAGAGTTCATAAAATAAATATTAGAAAACACTATATAAAACTGACATAATACATCACTATCACGAAGACTCAGCAGCCAGTTGTAAACGGCTTAAAAATATATAGGAAAATGATAAATTACTACGATATATTATGACTCGTGAGTAACACATACACTTATAATATTATATGTTTATAGACTTATATGACTTAGTGTTAATTATTTAGTTTCCACTCCTTACTTCAAGATGAAGGAATTACCAATAAAATTGTGGCATTGTCTTCTTTTACTGCGCAAAAGGTATTGATCCTTGGTAGTTCAACATTGAACTGGAAAGAGAATGCCTATTTCAATTCAATATTAGGTTGGTTAGGTTAGTAGCTTATACCGATTTCTCCATGTCTCCCTCCCAGTGCGTGTCTCTCGGCATGAATATCGTATATTGTGCGTTGAAATTAAGGGTGTATAAATAAAGCCTAATGTTTAAAAAAATAATTGCCTCTTTTCTCCAATTTTGACTTTCGTAGTTATTCGGAGAAACCTTATACGGGTATTATAATATTTGCATTGTTATTCAGTACAAATGAAGGATACAAAGGAAAAACCATAGAGTAAAAAATACTGTCCTGGTTGTAGACTGTTTAAAAAGCCGTGTACAATGGAAACACAATGGTGTCTGGACAAGGGTAATAAACACAGGTAATAAACACACAGTCCATTTAAGCCATAATCGGCCATGCGCACTCTTGTTTCTGACTCACGAATATTGCTTGTGAACTTAAGTCCAGGTGTTCTGAATCATAATAATTACTTAGTTAATGTTATAAAAATACTTTATAACAAAATCCAAGGTAAAAACAAACATTCCAATAATTTTCTATTTAATTAATTAAACTAAAAGTAAACTCCGTGGCGCTACATCACTGTAGGGACAAGGTCTTCTACCCGACCGCTGCGTCATCTGCAATAGGCAGACGGCAGGATTGAGGTGCATGTGGCACCCCGGAAATAAATGTGGTTTCAGGGTTTAAAAGTATTGTAACTAGAAAGGATACAAATGAAAGTGGGTTTTAATGTTTAAAAAATTAATTCCTTTCTCCTGTAAAATTTCGGTATTTGTACAGTGTACATTAAAAAAAGTCCTTTGGGCCCCTCATAAGATTGAGAAGACGTAAATTAATATTGCACATACCACTTCTGTTCAATGCCGGAAGTGACTTGTAACAAATAAAACCGTACGAAACTTTACTAATAAAATTATAATTTCCAAAAAATTGTGACGGGCACTCCACATTGAGAATCTAACTGCGGATCTTGAAATGCACGCGGTAGTGCTATCACACTCCTGTTCTATATATTAACCGATCCATAACAGCTATACAAATAAGGGTATGCAAATGTCTCTGCAACACAATCGCGAACATTCACTTAACCATATTAAGCTGTCAACGAGATAAGCATGTTTTACACATAAATCTAGGGGGGATTCGGAGTTGTGCAACTCAAGAAAACTACATGCGTAACATAATTTCCTGAAAGCTGTACACTGTACAGTATACCGCATTTAAACAGTAGCAATAGTGATCTTGTTTTCTTTTGTTGCTGTGATATTTATTTTTACATTCCATCATGTCCCACACCTGCCTGACCCCGTGCTCGCTGCATTCCAACAACTCGTATTTGTTTGCATTAGAAAATGGTGATGCTAAAGGTGATTGAATGTCTTGTTTTGATTAGATATGCCATTAACCAGAAATTTATACTTCAGTAAATGTTTATCTCTTAACATGAGTAAAAAACAATGCATGTTACTACACTCCATTGCAAATTTTGGAGATACCTTAAAATTTTGCCGTGATCTCACTACACTCCATTGCAAATTTTGGAAATACCTTAAAATAATTATTTTGCCGTGATCTCACTTTGCGCCACTGGGTTACATTATTTTAACATTTAAAGAATACAGTCGGTGCGCAAATGTTTTAGACAGTGGAATGGGTAAATACTGTGTGTTCTAGATCCGGCCCTGAAGTAAACAAGAGTCTCACTCTTGCGCATTGCTCGTATATACGTAAGAATGAGACAGATACTTGATTACCTAGGGCCGGTTCTAGAGCGGACAACACCTACCCATCCCAATGTCAAAAACATTTGCTATAATAGACTATAATAGAAAGCACTTTAGTATGCGATACCAACACTATTATTTTAAGCCAATGCAACAATTAGGATTCGTGATATTCCGCACTGGCTTAGCAAAAGTGAAGCCCACATTTCTGGAGTTGGGGTACCAATTAAATCACATGCTTACTACTTTTTCCCCTAATTCTTAGGCTTGGTCTAAGTGGACTCCAGAGAGCTGGCGTTCAGAGTGATATAAATGATACTTTTTGACTGAAGAAATTTATATATCTGTATTGCAGTTATATTTTGTCATTCCTTTTTTCATTATTTTAGTGTCTTCTGAAAATTCATTTCAGAGACTGCTGGTTAAGAGAATGGGTTAAGCAGGGCTACATTGTTCCTATAAGAAAAAGGGTCCTTAAATCTAAATATTCATGTAATAGCCAGAGCATTATCGTCCCGAGGATTTGCCTACGAGAGATAAGTCCCTAAAGGCTGCTGTAGAAATCAAATGCATAAGGGTCGGCCTGGGTAGTTCAGTCATTAGAGCCCTGGCTTTCTGGTCAAGGTCGTGGGTTCAATCCTGCGGATCCCGACACAAGTCGGTGGCTGTGACTGGCTCATACCTGTAGATTTACAGGCATGTAAAAGAATTATGCACTTATAAATGCAGTCGACTTGGGCCGGGACAGAACTCGTGATCTTGAGCACAGAAAGCCAGCAGAAGACTTACTGCGCTATCCATCCCGAGTACATTGGCATGAGAAAAAAAAAATATGAAGACATCCTAATGAATATGAGGTGATAAAATATATTCCTTAATGTTTAAAGTCACTGCGAAGCTGTAGGCCTATGGGGATAGTTCGTAATACAAAAAGGATCTTATTCGTGGTTTGTAAATGAATGGCATTTGCAAAATTTCCTTTTGTATGCTTAGTTTCGGTAAAGATTCCTCACTGAGAGTTTTCTTTCTCAAAATAGGCTGTAGCTGAACTTGGTAGTAACATTATAAATCAGTATAAGATTAATGTAATCCTCCAGATATTAGCCAGCTAAGGTGTAAGAATACAAGAATCGCGTCAATATAGCTAGATTGATATAATTATTGTGACATATTGGTGTAGATACAATAGTTTATCATTAGTCGCCGTGATTTCAGTGACACGAGGAAGGAGACGCACTCACGGACACAGATATTTATGTAAAATCTTTTCGGATTTAAGGAAAATAGCACGAAAATTCTCAGCAAGAACCATATTTCGGATATAACCACGCTATAGAGTAAGTGAACCCATAAAAATGTTGCATTAGGTAGCAGATAAATTACTGAAATTACTGAAATTTTCTGAAATTAACTTCATGATGCGTGAATAAAAGTGTTTTATTTTAAATAACCGTGTCATAGATGTCTCAAGACGCAGAGATCTACTGTGTGGCCTATATAGCTTCTTTTTCATCTATAGGTTAGAGATACATTAAAAACGGATAAAATAATACTAAAAATTTTCAAATACTACTTCAAAATTTCGATATCGATTTAAGAGCTGAAATACAGATTTTTGAATGCAGAAACAACAAAGAACAATATAACCTGGCATAAGGTCGTTTTTCTTTTAACCCTGGACATTAAAACGAAATGTATAACGATATATAGGGAGAGAATACATGCGATAAAATTCAATTCGTGTAATTTTAATATCTTGTCTCTTATTTAACTCGCCTACTTAATCTGTGAGTCATCTTTGCGTAAAGAGCGGATGATGTCCAACATCAGGTCATTCAACTTATGTAATAATGGTGAAGTTTAGTTGGTCACTCGAGCAAACATAAACCAGTCCACCAATAATAATGATTAGCGTTGCAAAACCGACATAATACACTATAAAAAGAATCCGGTATTTCTCAATGATCCTGACGAGATGATTATAATGCTTGCTTCCTATGGGAAACTTTCTTACAACCTCAACTCCTAAAAAAGGATTGCGTAAGTTTTAGAATAGGCCTAGTTAGGCTACCCAGCATTTAAGCTTTAATTTCAAACAAAAATATTTAACAGTTCTCCACTCTATTTTTTAAGCATTCTAAATAAGAAATGTAATTTCATCTTGCAAAATTTAATATTTCTGTAATAACCATCAGTAAAGTTACATCCTCAACACGATTAGATAAGGCAGTTAACAATCTATTCCATTATTATAAGATTTCACATTTTGATAATAAATCACTGAACAATAGGATACTAATCCTATTCCATCTCAACTCAATAAAACTCTAATTACATTAGGACTAAAACGCGTAATTAAAAACATTATAGGTATTACAAACGCTGAAATCAAGTAAATAAAACTATTAATATTAATGTGAATCCGTACCTGCCTGGTACTTCATTTAAATACACATAAATTATTAAGTAAAAATTAGGTGACATTGATTTTGCTAGAAAGTGAAAAACTAAACTAAATTAAGATACATAGTACCACAACCCTTGCGCAGACAAGGCGAACATTACCTCCATCTTTCGACTTCATTGGCAATGATATGAGCGGGGAGGTGTGGTCAGCATGCTGACTTCCACGGATGAATTGAGATTTTTCCTTAACTGGAACAGCTGTATTAAATTTTCATTCAAGTAGATCATCAATCGTCCGTATTTACAAAAAAAAAAGTGGTATTAATCAGACGTGGCAGTCCAAGCATGGATGCTCAGTAGATGCAGACGAGTCCAATAAACATTCGTACTGCATGGAGGGGTGTATGGGTTAGTTGTGTCGTTGCTTTCAGTGCGGTAAGATCGTATAATGCAGTGAAGAAACAAGAGACCTTGCTTCTCCTCTCCCGCTAGTGCAGTTCAACATTCTTACCCCTCCCCATGATTCCTCCTACATGCGTCACCTCTCTCACGCGCATCTGACTGCCGCCTCTGTTTAATACCACTGTACTATTCACAAATTAGACTTCTATTCTAACCACGCATTGAAATTTCTTCAAAAATGTCTATTCTAATTTCTTAAAAATATTACCTTCATCTTTAGAGAGCCAATGCCTGAATAACTTTGCTATACAGGAATAATTTTGCTATACTCTCAAAGCCGTGTATGAACAGTGTAAAACAATATGTTGCCATGAGAACTGATTTGCATTTGATAAGTTCTTTCTAATATATTACCATAAAATAGGCACTAAATTGGGCATAACTCCGGTACCGGTCAACCGATTTGGTCCAATATCAATAGGCTTCTTCCCATGGTCGTTATAAATTCATATACCAAGTTTCATGATAATCCGATAAAGCGTATTTGAGTTATTGCGCGTACAGATAGACGGACAGACATTTATCAGTCCCCCACACAATCTCATAAAGTACCATTCTGGCACTTAATAACTTGATCGGACCCGGCACCTATGCAGAATGACTTTCTGCTGTGTAAATAGTAGTTTTATCCACAGCAAATACTTCAAATAAAAAATTACAAGGGAAAGAAATATCCGCATTATTAGGAGACTGCAGAGAGGCTACTCCAAAACTTTCTTCATAAGTATAGATTTCCGGATTAAGGAACAATGTTATATTTTATGAAGTGAGATTGTGTGGGGGACGGGAAAATGTATGTCTGTCTATCCGTGTGTCTGTACTCGCGATAACTCATACGTTTTATCGAATTTTTATGAAACTTGGTATAAACGTTAGAACGTCCATGGGAAAATGCTTATTGATATTGGACCAAAACGGTTGATCGGTACCGGAGTAATGCCCAATTTAGTGCCTGTTTTATGGTAATAAATCAGAAAGAATTTATCAAAAGCAAATTAGTTCTCATGACATTGTTTTACAGCATTCATATACAGCGTTAGAGGTTGCAATACATTTAGTTTTGACAAATAACACCACCCACGTATTCCTTCACAAGCTTATCAAACTAAACCGTTAAACCGAGCGAGGTGGCCGAGATGGTAACGTCTTGGGCTCTCCTTCTGGAGGTCCCTGGTTCAAATCCCTTAGCCGGCCAAATTGACTTTTTTTTTATTGTTATGTGAGTGTGCGATTGTCAAGATATCACAAATCTGTACTTAGTTCTGCTGATACTGGACGATGTTAATGTGATTAAAGTCCTGCATAATGAATCAATCTGGAATTTAACTCGGAAATCGATTAAGAAAACTTAATTTTCTGCATATCATAATTGCAATAATAACTGATTAAACAAAAGAATTCTGGCACTTTGTTAAATCAGTTTACCTGATTTCATTTTTCTTGATTCTAGTATTACATACTGACACATATAGATGACTTAGTGCACACATGTTCAATGTTAAGTACAATTTTGGGGTTAAATGTAACAGGTGAAAAGTTGAAGCTCCTGAGGCATATTTTCACTCTATTCAACTGTGACCATTGACAATACAGAAACTTAATATATTTTCTGCAGGGGCAAAATGTGGTAAGCACTTTACGAGAGTACACATTCGTGACAATGGATTTACTAAAAACTATAGACTTGTACATAACACATGTGTGCATTAAACCATGGATACCTTATGAAATGTGACTCATGTAATTAACTGGCCGTTTTTATCATTTTCATCCCGTCCTCGCCTTGTTCAGAGTGAATGTGTGCGTGAATGGTGTGTCTCGTACAATATGTTCGTGTTGTCTTTGATACGGCCCCCAGCATTAGGCTGATGACTTATCCGGGGAGACCCTCTAATGTCCTTGTCTGGTAAAAATAAAAAATAAAAAATATATATGTGATCCAATAGAAATAGATAATCCCTCTTCCGAAAGGTTCGCGGCCCTGTATGGCCCGGGCGGTATGGGTAGCTTAAACGTCCCTGAAAGGAAGTTCAATTAAAACTAAGGAAAAAAAGAAGAGACTTATGTAATTATGCTCAAATAGTAATTAATGTTTTTTTTAAATATTATACATACTCTTAAAATATTTAATAGTTGTGTTTCTATTAAGTTTAGTAAGTTTTTCTATTGCTATGTTGTAATGTTAGGCAATGGCATTGCCAACCGCAGAGAACGTGTCAATGTCTGCAGCTAATAACAATTTCTTTTCTTCGTTTCAGGTAAGTTTACCTTGAACTTGGATTGCTGACTTCAAAGATTGTAAGTAATAAGTATTAGATTTGTTAGATTTATTCAAACTTTAATCAGTCCATATCGTCCTTTATACAAAATCTTCATAATTTAATTCTGCTTTCGGTACTCAGTTGATTACATGGTGCCTATGGGTAGATACTAGAGGTGTACATATTCTGATTTTAGCTTGCCTGCCCCTTTGAAATTCTGCAACCATTCACAGCTTTTAACTTGCTTGACTTGAAAGCAAGCCAGATTACAACGATGATAAGAAATACTGTCGCTATGAGTCACAAGTACTTCATAACTTGGTGGGTTGCACAGGACCTAAGGAAACTGCAAGGCCTGGCGGAAAGAATATGGAACTGGGTATAGCAGTGCACTGGTAAGTCGTGCAGTTACGTAGTTGAGGAACTTCAGATGTGTTTAGAGAATTTTACCCTGAAGGAAGCCGAGGAGAAACTAAAATGTGGACAGTTTGAATTATCAATGAACAAAGGTACTAGTCCGGCATGGGAAAAATTTTCAAACATTTCCGAGAAAACATCATAAAATCATTAATAACAATAACAAAAATCCCTTTAGGCAAGCCTACAAGCTGAGGTAGATTTCGAAGTGCTTTTGTTTTAATTTACTGTCGCTGCGTAGCACTCTTCTTCTTTAGCCTTGGCATGACAAACCCGCAATAATAACTGCAAAAAAGAGGAAAGAGAACTTTTTCAAACATTCAAATCTCGCCTTATATGAGAACTATCAAGAAACTAGTTATTGATTTGTAGAGTACTCATCAAGAGCTTTTCAACGATACCCCACAAGGCGTAGTTTCGAACATTTCGAATTTCCATCCCCATACCCCCACCCCCACTCGTACTCCCAAAACCCCCGAATCGTTGGTGTCGCTGTGAACTCCATAAGGAGTACTCTAATTTATTCAATCAAAGTTTCCCTCTATACTTCATAGGGGCCGAGATATAAATGTATTAAAATTTCAACCCCCTCCCCCGGCCACCCTCTTGCGACAATTTTGCTCATTAACGAACTTGTCTGAACTATTGGGCCTAGAAATAACATAATAAAATTTGATTCAAATATCTTGAAAATTGCGGCCGTTAGCGTGTAATGATAATATGTAAATATATAAATATATATATATATATACATATACTGTATATATATATATACATATACATATACTGTATATAAATATAAATATCACAATTTTTTTTAACAGGCGGTGGTTTCGTACTTAGGGAGGCATGAAACATAAAGATATGAACGAATTTTTTGAAAGTCATTAGGTAGATTTTTCTTCGAAATCTACCTAATAATAAAAATAATAATTGTGTTAAGACGCTAAAACGATTTTTAATACTTTATCCACCTTTTATTTATCTGCATGGTGAATTTCTTCTACCAGCATGTAGAAAGCAAGAAAGTATTACCTACACTTAGCAACTACAGTTGTTTAGCTGATAGGAATGTCGCAAGCATATTCTGGCTTGCCTAGGCTGGGTTTGACCTGACCCAACAAGCTTAAAGAAACCTGCCTGCTTCCTAGCTATGACGCTGGCAACTTGCTTGCCTGGCGTTCAAGCAGGTATGGGCAAGCTAAAATCGAAATTTAGTAGATACCGAGCGGCACCTGCTCCAATGCCTTTATATTTAATAAAAACATGTTATAATCCTTCTTGAAGATTACATATTAAATAGAGGTAGGAAGCATGCAGATTTAATGTTGCATCCACGATTATTCGTACAATGGTCCTCAAACTGGAATATGAAATATTCATACAGAATTTGCTTGGTCATAAAGTTGGCGTATAAAGTGTTATTCATACTGAATTTGCTTGAAACCCCATGGGCTAATTATAAAAAATATAACAACTTTATCTTTCATTTTATACAGTTTAATAGATGTGTTCTATACTAACTTTGTTTATATAATTTACTTACACCTGTACTAACGATTTCTTCTGAATTCTGGGTTTCGAAAGATTACAGATACAGGTACTTACAAAAATTTCAGGCATGAACATTTTAAAACCAGCTTTACAACATATACTCCACATACCAAAAATATTTCATATTATTATATTCTATTGCGTGGTTTGTGCAGATTTAAATACTGCTATGAACTGGTACCACGTGAAACAAAACATATATGGCAACATAGTTGCACACATTCCTCTAAATAACTTTTTGGATAATAATCTAGACTATACCTGACCTCCCTGATAGTGACCATCTTCTGTATCTTTCCTGTAGGAACATTAGTTGATTCTGTCTCTTTTTTTTTCGTAATATTAATACACGAAATTATATTATTGTTTCTTTTATCATAATTTGCTACTGTTTCTAACACGTTTTCGGAAGCTTGTTGTGTGGCGTCGTTAATTCGTGCTAATGCTGATATAGCTTTCTGGAAAGTAACCACTTAACCTATCTTCCTTTCTGTCTAACCCCCTCCACTTTTATTGTTGAGAGGTCCTTCGATAATGGTTGTTCATTTGGTTGTACTTCTGTAGTTCTACGTACCTAGTCATACGTCAAGGGTACGTGAATACCAATCCAGCATCCCCCGCTGCAAGGTGGGTAAAAAGCCAGAAATCCTACATTCAGCTTTGAAACGGTTTGAACCCATGATATCCCGAATTTGAGTACGCGACATTACAGCCGGTTTTCATTGCCTATACTGCCAGTACAGTGCCAGTCAGAGGTGACCATGTGATATTTCTTTTCCAAAGCAAAAGTTCATTTCGCAGGCCATAGAGCTTAGACAATGATATTTTAAGGTTTATTTCTTCAAAGGAAGTTTATCTCTTGTACTTATTCTGATTACAGTGATCGATCGCTCACTTTCTTCGGATCTCATAGTTGCCCTATCATGGGGCTCTAAAAGACGGGAAGTTTGTATGCATATTTATCTATAATCAAGTGCATTGAAGCGTGGATCTATTTGTGTGACATCACTTTCACTTCCTTGTTTTGAGAATCTGATTGTTCCCATGATCAATCGAGGAGTTTATTAGCATTCATCAATGCCACCAATTCGCTTTGCCAAATTGCGTTAATTAGAAATACTTTCAAAGGACAATCTCCGACTTTCTGTTTGCAAAATATAGCCGTGGGAATTGATTTTCGATATAATGTACTAAGTGCGATGAAAAGTTCAAATGCAACCTTTATATATATATATATATATATATATATATAAAGGTTTAACTTGTTTTGCATTTGAACTTTTCATCGCACTTAGTACATTATATCGAAAATCAATTCCCACGGCTATATTTTGCAAACAGAAAGTCGGAGATTGTCCTTTGAAAGTATTATATATAGATATATATATAGATATATAGATATATATATTTATATATCTATATATCTTACTCCCATGGCATGACAGTAAACATGTGGTATTCTGTGCAGAAAAAGTTACACCCTTCAGTTTACAGAGTGATGAAAACCTATGTCTTATTAAAAAGAAATGTTCCAATAAGAACTTTTCTTCCTTTTAAGCTCTATCCATTCTTCTTTTAATAATAAAATGTGCAAAGTAACTTTACAGATTTCACTGTTTCAAATTGTTATCAGGTTAGGCAGTGGTTCCCAAACTTTTCAATCCGCGGACCCCTTGAAAAAAATTAAAATTTCGCGGACCCCCTCTGAGTTTTGAAACAAAAAACTAAATAAATACGTTGATTTAAATGTATTAAATTCAATAGACAAAATAACAATATCAATGTAACAAACATAGTTTAGGCCTACTCCTTAATGTGAACAGTGAATCTGCTTTTGATTAATTAGCTCTGCAATGTTAGGTTTAATGTCTGATAATTTCAATATTAAGTCACTTTCAACATTATGTTATTTCTCAACTTTGATTTCTAGTAGCCTACGTGAGGTGGGAGAGTTCTGTTTCACATACATAAGTAGTGGGGAACACAGTTAAGCAACTTCAAAATTATGGGATATCCTATTTCTTCTTAAACCGCCTGCGGACCCCCTGAAACACCATCACGGACCCCCAGGGGTCCGCGGACGCCACTTGAGAACCACTGGGTTAGGGTATTGAAAAATCGTAGAATCCGTACGGAATGTAAGATGCCGAAGGAAACTTATAAGGAATTAACACTTTCCCGGCAGAAACTTCTGCAGCATGGATTATTTTCGTACAAGAAGTAATACAGCCGTTTCGCGTCCTCACTTTTAAAGAATCTCTCACATAAAAAAATAACATAATGGTTGGCATTTTACGTCTTGTATTTTCTTTTTCTCACGCTTAGAAAGCAATTACAGCTGATTGTGCTATTGATGTAGTTGCCAATATTCTGATTATTGTTCTTGTATAGTTTCTTCTACTCCGATTTACATCAAATTCTTCTTTCTGTAAATTTGGCCAGGGTTATCAGCTCTTCT